>CM053265.1:26728487-27370442 GCA_028583415.1 Protea cynaroides | reverse complement strand
AGATATACGGGTGAAAACGTAGAAAAGAAAACCTAAAAACATGTAAAGGTAAGATACATACTTGTAGGGAAGGTGTAGACGTCGAAACAAGGAACCCAAATGACCAATGTAGTAGAGTTGGCACTGTAGCAACTCAGAGGAAGGAGACGAGTCAAAACGGAGGAGGAAGAATGGAAAATGAAATCAGAATCGAACCTTAAAAGTCTGATTTTTGGTCCGGGGGTCGGAGAATTCTACCAGGACCATCGACCCACCCATCGACCCCCGTATCGACCCGCAGCTCTCGGTAATCTGACAGAGAACCAGGGGTCGCACCTGGGGTCGGACACCCATTGACCCCCAACTCTCGGTAAGAATCAGTGATTCCCAGGGTCGATCCTAGGGTCGGACAAACCATCGGCCCCCACCATCGACCCTGCATGGAAAAGATAGTATTTTTCACAGAATGATCTGAAAAATTTGAAAATAACATCGTTTAGTGTATCTACATGAAGTATAAATGATTGCCTCATGTATTTTAATGATTTTAAGGCATCACCATTATCAGAGGGAAAATATGGCTGGGCGTAGAGTAACCAGGCAGAGCCGAAACGCAATTCCACCACCACCACCCGTAGAGGAAGCCAGTCAAGAAAATATAAATGCACAGGGTAATCCGCATGTTGCACCACCAGTAAACCAGGTCCAAGAAATCCTACTAACTTGCCACCCCCACCACCGGAACTGACTACTGTGGTGATTAATCTGGCACAACAACTTCAACAAATGCAATACGTGCAAGCCCATATTCAGGAAATGATGGGAATGATGTTCCAAGTGGCACAGACTACACCTATGCCGGCTGGGCAAGCCAATGCAACACCGGTGGGTAACCACCCAACACCTCAACCACCAGCTGCACAGATTCCAGTACCACATCCTGAGGTAGGGCAGGGAAATTTTCAGTATCCACCACCTATATATGGGGCATATGCTCCTAATCAGCTGGATCACTCTCGACTCATCGAGAGATTCTTAAAGATGAAACCTAAGGAGCTCAACGGAAAACCGTCTGATCTGCTTTGGCCGGCACACTGGATCGACGAAATAGAGAGAAATTTTCTCATGATGACTATCACAGAGGAGGAGAAGGTATTATGTGCCACCTTCATGCTAAAAGGTGATACACATCATTGGTGGAAATCCACAAAGGACTATTTAATAACCAAGCACGCCCTATTGACCTGGGCTATATATAAAGAAGCTTTCTTTGAGAAGTACTTTCCCCGAAGCTTCAAAGATTCTATAGAGAAGGAGTTCCTGAGTTTATATCAGGGATAGATGACAGTGGATGCCTATCAGCAGTGTTACGAAGAGCTATTTTTCTTCACACCACTAAGCATGCAAGAGGAAGACAGTAAGACCCGTAGGTTTGTCACGGGACTTAGAGGAAGTATCAGGGAGCATGTTCTGGGCCTAGACAAGAAAATTTATAATGAAGCTGTGCAAATTGCTCGAGTTATAGAGTCGAGCTAGAAAGAGAGCTATCTACTCCAAAACAGAGGTATAAAAAGGCCAGCTGGTAATTCATACAACGGAGGTAATAACAAGACATACAAACCCTTCTGTACTCAAAGTTTTACCACTGCACCCAAGACTACCCCAGTAGCTCAACAGCAGCCAAAGCCAAATACTGAAGGTCCAAAATATTATAACTGCAATCAAGCGGGGCATATGGCAAGGGAGTGTCCTAAGCCCAGGAAGCAGCTACATCAAGGACGAGTTTATGTTGTTACATCTGAGGATGCTGCCGCATCACCCGATGTGGTCACAGGTGTGACTGAAACCTTTTAAGTTGTATTACATTGTGTGAGCATGTATACTAAGTTAAAATAAATCACCGATATCGTACCTATAAATGGCATACCCGCCAGAGTACTCTTTGACTCAGGAGCTACTCATTCTTTTATATCTGTGTCATTTGGAAAGAAGCTGAATTTATCCATCAAAACATTAGATTACAAACTAGTTGTACGGTCACCGATGGGGTTAGAAGTGGAGTTAGAAAAAGGTTATGGGCCATGTCCAGTTCTCATTGACGAGAAAACCTTAGATGCAACCTTGATCCAACTTGAGATGGCAGACTTTGATGTCATCTTCGGAATGGGCTGGTTAGCTCGGCATTCTGCGAACCTATTATGCGCTGAAAAGAAGCTAACATTTAAAGACAAAGAAGGAGCAGAATTCAGTTTTGCAGGAACCAAACTTCCCCGTAAACACAAGCTCATACTCTCAACACTAAAGGCTAAGAAGTGCAGAAAGGAGCAGTTGGGTATTTAGTATCAGTGGTCGACCATACCAAAGAAGCACCACGGATGGAAGATATTGATGTCGTGCAGGACTACCCCGACGTATTTCCTAAGGAACTACCAGGAATACCACCCGACCGAGCCACAGAGTTTGTTATAAATCTTATACCTGGAGCCGCACCAGTATCAAAAGCACCTTATAGAATGGCTCCTACTGAACTGAAGGAATTGAAAGAACAACTACAAGAACTGCTGGACAAGGGTTACATTCGCCCTAGCATATCACCATGGGGAGCGCCAGTATTATTCGTGAAGAAGAAGGACTGTAGCGTTCGCTTGTGTATAGACTACCAAGAACTGAATAAACTGACAATCAAGAATCGGTATCCATTGCCTCGGATCAATGACCTGTTCGATCAATTGCAAGGTGCCAAAGTTTTCTCAAAGATTGATCTTCGGTCAGGCTACCATCAGTTGAAGATTAAGGATGGTGATATCCCCAAGATAGCATTCAGGACCAGATATGGACATTATGAATTTTTGGTCATGTCTTTTGGATTAACAAACGCACCAGCAACCTTTATGGAACTTATGAACCGGGTTTTCCACGACATATTGGATACGTCGGTTATTGTATTCATTGATGATATATTAATCTATTCCAAGGACGAGGAAACGCATGTGAAGAATCTAAACGCTGCTCTGCAGCGACTACGGAAGGAAAAGCTCTACGCCAAATTTACAAAGTGTGAGTTTTGGCTAAAGGAAGTCGCATTTCTAGGCCATGTAGTATCTGCTGAAGGAATTAAAGTAGATCCCAGCAAGATCGAGGCTATTGTAAAGTGGGAAGCACCGAAGAGCGTTGCAGAAATTAGAAGTTTCTTGGGTCTAGCTGGGTATTATTGACGATTTGTGGAAGACTATTCCCGAATTTCTGTACCTCTTACCAGTTTGACTAAGAAGGGCGAGAAGTATGTTTGGACGGATAAATGCGAGAAGAGTTTTCAAACCTTGAAGGCTAGATTGATATCAGCTCCAATCTTGACCATCCCGATTCCAGGACAACCATTTATCTTGTATACCGATGCGTCAGGACTGGGATTAGGATGTGTACTTATGCAAGGAGAATAAGTAATTGCTTATGCCTCAAGACAACTGAAGACACATGAGAAGAACTATCCTACACATGATTTGGAACTAGCGACAGTAGTACATACTGTCAAAATATGGAGACATTATCTGTATGGGGAGAAGTTTCAGATTAAATCAGACCATAAAAGTCTTACTTATCTATTTAATCAGAAGGAGCTGAATATGAGACAAAGAAGATGGTTGAAACTATTGAAAGACTATGATTGTGATATCCAGTATCATCCGGGGAAAGCTAATGTAGTAGCCGATGCGTTGAGTAGAAAGGTAATGATAAAATCTCAGGGAGAGGTTAGCACAACTGCCGCAATGTGTACTACCAGAAAGGTATTCAAGCACGGTAATGAGCAGTTTTTGATAGATGCACCAAATGGATCAGCCAACCAAGGGTTTATTCATCGGTTTTCAAATATGTTCACCGCATTGAAGATTATACCGGATATAGTTGATGAAGTGAAGTCAGCTATCAAATCAGATCCTTACCTAAGGACGGTACAAGAAGACATCGAAAAAGGTAGAACTAACCCAGATTTCACCTTTGACGAAGAAAAGGTACTGAAGTACAAAGGAAGAATATGTGTACCCGAAACAGAAAGCTTAGACATTAGACACCGATTGATGAAAGAAGCCCACACCACCATCTATTCGATACATCCGGGAAGTACAAAAATGTATCATGATCTAAAGAAAATATATTGGTGGAGAGGAATGAAAGCAGATATAGCTAAGTTCGTGTCTTAATGCCTAAATTGTTAGAAAGTAAAGGATGAATGACAAAGATCAGCAGGATTGTTACAGTCGTTACCGGAACCAGCATGGAAATGGGACTGCATCACTATGGACTTCATCATAGGATTTCCACTGACTCCTCGAGTAGTTGACGCAGTTTGGGTGATTATAGGCCGTCTGACTAAAACAGCTCGCTTTATACCGATACGACCCCAGTATACACTGGAGAGGTTAGCTAAGCTGTATGTGGATAACAATGTGCGATTACACGGTGTACCTGAAAGTATTGTGTCCGATAGAGATCCACGATTTACTTCAAAGTTTTGGGAAGGATTGAAAAAGGCTATAGGTACAACATTGAAGTTTAGTACTGCATTCTACCCACAGACAGATGGACAGTCGGAGCGAACAATTCAGATTCTAGAAGATATGCTTCTAACAATAGCTATCAGGCTACTATACAGATGTCATCCTATGAAAAGTTATCACAGATTGAGTTCGCTTATAACAATAGCTATCAGGCTACTATACAGATGTCATCCTATGAAGCACTGTATGGCAGAAAGTGTCGAACTCCTTTGTTTTGGAATGAAGTTGGGGAATGTAGTATTGTTGGACCTGAATTTGTCGAAGAGACTTGTCGAGTAGTCGACATTATCAAAGAAAGAGTGAGAATAGCACAGAACCATCAGAAGCAATATGCAGATACTCGACGCCGAGACCTCGAGTTCGTCGTGGGTGATAAAGTATTCTTAAAGGTATCGCCTATGTGAGGTCTAAAACGGTTCGAACAGAAGGGAAAACTAAGTCCAAGATAGGTCGGGCCATATGAGATCTTAGCCAAACGTGGAAAAGTGGCTTATCAGTTAGCACTACCCCTATCTATGTCAAGTGTACATGACGTATTTCATATTTCCTTATTGAAGAAGTATGTCAAGGATCTGACGCACGTTTTGACAATGGATCTACCAGATTTAACTGAAGATTTGACCTTTGAAGTAGCACCAATTGAGATCACTAGTCGAAAGGTGCAACGTTTACGCAACCGTGATATCTATTATGTCAAGGTCACCTGGAGAAGCAGGGATATAGAAGAAGTCACATGGGAAGAAGAGAATGCTATGCGAAGGCAATACCCTCACTTATTTGATTCAGAAGGTACGTACAATTTTAAGGATGAAATTTTTATAAGTAGGGGGGAGTTGTAAGACCCGTGTCCATCTAACCCGGTCTTACCACCTTCAACCAGGTTTACCCATCATGGTCGAGCCGAATGGACCAAGTGGGTGAAGGAGATCGTGATCCCAGGTATTAAACTAACCCAAAAACACTCAAAAAGGAGCGAGGGTCGCACACCCAGTGAGGTGGGGTCGGACCCCCCAGTACAAAAAGTCAGACCCTCAGTTTTTAACTAGGGGTCGGACATTTTAAAACCAGGGGTTGACGGGATCATCGACCCCCAGTTGCCGCCAGAAACAGAAATTTAGAAACTTTCTTAATTTCGGTTGGGCTCTTTCTTAATCTCAGTGGGACATATTTTGGGAGTTTCTACTCTATAAATAGGACGTCCCTAAGCCTCTTTCACTCCTTTTAGAACCCTAATTGAATTGAGAGAAAGAGAAGAGAAGGACGAGAAGAAGAAGAGAAAGAAAGTAGAACTATTACGTCGTAGAGTATCAGGGGAGGTGGTCTCGGTCCTTGTAGTCTCTGAGTCTACCGGGGGGCCTTAGCTCTATCTCTATGGGCATTCTGAGGGATGCTGGGGTGAGGCCTTGGATACACTGTTTGGCATTAGGATTGGTTAGTTATGAGCCCAGTTTGCAAGCCCTCGCCAACAGGGGCTTAAGTGTTGGTATGGTACTGTACAACAATAAACGTTAACCTTTGTTGTACAATGTTCATGGTAGGGTGGATGGGGATGACATTAAACGTTAACCTTTGGGTGGGCTTCCACACCCTGTGTATAGAGGAGGGGTCAATAAACGTTAACCTTTGACCTCCAACCCTTTCTATTGCATATTGCAAACTTTAACCAGACCACAGATATGAATTGAGTGCATGCATATGTATTGTTGCATTGTTTTGTTTGCTCACTGAGCCATGATATGTGCTCACCCTCTCGACGTCGAATATTTTTAGTTGATGATGCAGGTACTACCGTCAAAGATTATGTCAATGCTCCAGTGTACGGGCACATGACAGCAGTGGAAGTTGAAGATGAAGTGGATACGCATTGTCACACCCCAATTCCGCATACTTCAGAATGGTGTGATGAACCGCTAGCAAACCAACGGTTCAACTAGGATCTCGTACAGGTGGTATCCGACTGATCTAAACCTCATATATCCACATTCATAATCAGAGTAAATACACAATAGCGGAAGTCTTATAATAAAATGAACTGAGAATCTACTGTGATATTAATATTAAAATAGCAAATTATTCTGTATCAACTAAGACATAAATAAGTATAAAATACATGTCCTTAATAAATCTAAATAAAGAAAACTAAAAATCTAATCGAATACACATGAGTTGCACTCGCAAGAGGAGTCATGTGTATCCACTTCATCTTCAACTTCCATCGCCGCCACGTGACCATAAACTGGAGCATTGATATAATCTTCGACGGTAGTACCTGCATCGTCAACTAAAAATATTCGACGTAGAGGGGGTGAGCACACATCATGGCTCAGTGAGTAAACAAAACAATGCAACAATACATATGCATGCAATCAATTCATATCTTTGGTCTGGTTTAAAGTTTGCAATGCGCAATAGAAAGGTTGGGTGGTCAAAGGTTAACGTTTATTTACCCCGCCTCTATACACAGGGTGTGGAAGTCCGTCCAAAGATTAACGTTTATTGTCGTCCCCATCCACCCTACCATAACATTGTACAACAAAGGTTAACGTTTATTGCTGTACAGTGCCATAGCAACACGTAAGCCCCTGCTGACGAGGGCTTGCAAACTGGGCTTGCAACTAACCAATCCTAATGCCAAATAGTGTATCCAAGGCCTCACCCCAGCATCCCTCAGAACGTCCATAGAGATAGAGATAAGGCCCCCCGGTAGAGTCAGAGACTACAAGGACCGAGACCACCTCCCCTAATACTCTACGACGTAATAGTTCTGCTAAAGTAATGGCGATACGACGATGCTAATGCACAAGACTTGAGTTAGAGATAGAGCTAAAGTGCTGAGACCCGCCAAAGGTTAACGTTTATTGACGTTTCCATCACACCTCTCCTGATACTCGCTCGCATCAAGTACACCAACCACACACATACATCCACATGCCTATCCCTATCATCATCATCATCATCATGTTATAAACAATAAAGTAAATATGCATGAACAAATAATAAAAATATTGGATGACATGTTGTATGCACAATACAAACATATTCGCATTGGATCAAGCATGGCATTGGACTCAAGAAAAGAGAAAACAGTTTGTTATTAACCAATTAGTTTAGAGTTCTGTTTTCTCACCTTAGCTTGCTAATAGATCCTCTCACAAGCTTTAAGACCACCTTTATATGGTTATTATATTGCTAGAAGACCTAACAAAGTCGATAGAATTTAATTAGAATTAATTCTAAAAACCGTGTTTTTAACTGGGGGTCGGAGGTAGGGTCGGAGTAATGATCGACCCTGGGTGCGACCACCCCTATTCTAGACTACCCGAATATTGGGGGTCGATGCTCAAGGTCTGGTAGGGTCGATTGGCCATTGACCCCCATGCGACCCCCTGTGGGTTTTGGTCGATTTTCTTCCTTAAATCCATTCTTCGTGTTTGTGGTCCTATGGCTTGTTCCTATAATCCATTATATACATGTTCTATGGTCTAGAACCATGGTTCTACCACCTATATGGCTTTCATGATTTTCCCCCATGGTTTTCTTTGAAAACCTATCCATAAGTTGATGGTTTGGGTTTCTCCAAGATCATACTCTCTACATTATCTATCCTAAGGTCTTTAGCAATTCATGGAATTAGTATCCATACCTAAGAAGAATACTCCTTCTCTGCAACTCTTCTCCTTTTGCTTTCTTCTCTTCTTTCCTTCTCTTTTCCTACTCTTCTCTTTCTCTCAATTCAATTAGGTTTGTAAAAGGAGTAAAAGAGGCTTAGGGACATCCTATTTATAGAGTAGAAACTCCTAAAATAATTCCCATTGAGATTTGGAAGGAATCCCATCGAAATTAGGAAACTTTCCTAGTTTTTAGATTTGTCGAGTACCGGGGGTCGATAGGGGGGTCGGAGATCCCGTCGACCCCTGGTTCCTGAAGTGTCCGACCCCCCATGTAAAACTGGGGGTCTGACTTCTGTCTTGGGGGGGTCCGACCCTCCCTTGCTGGGTATGCGACCTTCCCCTTAATTTAAGTGTTTTTGGGTCAGTTTAATACCTGGGATCGTGATCTCCTTCACGTACTTGGTCCATTTGGCTCATTCATGATGGGTAGACCTAGTTCAAGGTGGTAAGACCGGGTTAGTTTGATACGGGTCTTACACGCATGACTCCTCTAGTGAGTGCAACTCATGCATATTCGATTAGATTTTATTTTAATTATTTGGATTTAGTAAAGACATGTAATTGGTATTTTATTTATGTCTCTGTTGAAACAGCATAATTAGATATTTTAATATGATTATCATATTTAGATTTCTCAGTTCATTTTATTATAAGACTTCTGCTATTGTGTATTTACTCTTTTTATGAATGTGGATGTATGAGGTTTAGATAAAATGGATATAGCCTACTCGAGATCCTGGTTGAACTGTTGGTTTGTTGACGGTTCATCACACCATTCTCAATAGTGTGGAATTGGGGTGTGACAATTATTCTCTTTCAGTTTAGTCTCAAACAACACAGATGCTTATGGTGTGTTATTATTATATCTTTTAAATTTTTATCCTATCTCAGTTCACGACCTTTTGTGGAAATATACGGTTTCACAGATAAAGCCTGAGATGCTCTGATACCAAGTTGTCACACCCCAATCATGCACCATTTAGAACGGTGTGATGAACCGCTAATAAACCAATGGTTCAACCAGGATCTCTAATAGGCGGTATCCATTAAAAATAAAACCATGCACATCCACAACCATAATCAGAATAAATACACAATAGCGGAAGTCTTATAGTAAATGAACTGAGAACTCTAACTGTAATAATCATAATTAAAATATCAAGTTATTATTGTATCTACTGAGACATAAATAAATAAAATATCAATTACATCCATTTATAAATTCAATTAAAATCCTAATAGAATACGCATAAGTTGCACTCACATGAGGGGTCATGCGTATCCTCTAAGTCTTCAACTTCCATCGCAGCAACACGCGCATACACCAAAGCATTCATATAATCTGCAACTGTAGTACCTGCCTCTATGCCGTAGGGAGTTATGTTGGGATAGGGTCTACCTGCATATTGTTCTATCCTAGTGGGTTAGTTGCGGATAGGGTATCAGGGAAGGTACGGGGATACCTTAGCTCTATCTCTATGTCGTAGACGATTGTGCTGGGATAGAGCATACATTGATGACATATAGGATTGGTTAGTTACGGGCCCAGTTTGCAAGCCCTGACCAGTAGGGGCTTAGGTACTGGTATGGGTAGAGCATCAGGGGAGGTACGGGGATATCTTAGCTTTATCTCTATTCCATGAATGGGTGCATTTGGGCCGATGGGGGTGTGATCCACGTTGTGCCACACACTCGTGTATAGAGGTGTGGGGGCCACCAAACCTTTCTATTGCACATTGCAAACTTAAACCAGACCACAGCATAAAATGATTGTTACTCATGCATAATATTGTGAAACTGTCTGATTGTCTTACTGAGCTAGTTGTGAGCTCACCCTTTGTGTACACATTGTTTTTAGATGTTGATGCAGGATACACGGTGGATGACTATATGAACGCTCCGGCGTATGGTGATGTTGCTGCTTTGGGTGTACAGGCAGGAGAGGACGAGCATGACGCTTCATGCGAGTGCCCTTTCTGCGTGTACCTTTGATTGATTTTATTTATTTGTTTCAGTTATTTTCGGTTGACTTTTAAAGAGATGTAATGATATTATATTTTATGATTGGATTTGAATAATGGGATATTTATTTAATTTATCAATAGATACTTAGTTCATTCTATTTAAAGACTTTCCGCTGTATTATTTATATTCTGATTGTGGTTATGTGCAATGGTTTGTATGAGTGGACACGGTCTATTCGAGATCCTGGTGTGAACCGTTGGTTCAGTGACGGTTCACTCACACCATTCTGGTTGGTTCAGAATTGGGGTGTGACATAATTAGTCCAAACTATAGGGGTAATAAATGTAATTTTTCTTTATTTTTATTATTTTTTTTAGGCTTGTGGGCTTTAGGCTGGGCCTAGAGTTTAGTTTAAACTACAAAGCTGAAGGCTCTTTTTCCTTTTAAATTGTCTCTTCATAGAGACATAATTGCTCATAGGAGAAGTTCTTAAACCTAGATTTGAAATCTTCAAGTGATATTAAATCTCACATGAGGAAGTGTAGTAGAAAAAGGGAATGTTAGGGAGAAAATATATCCCCAATAAAAAACTGACACATGGCAAGATATACAATCAAAGCTGACCTGGCCAGTTATAGCCACACTCGGAAAACACATTCAGCCAACTATGCTTATGGCCGAATGCCCTACTAAAGGGTAATATTCCTATTATGACACATTAAGTGAGCCCCACACCAAGTAGGACCCGACGGCGATGTGAGGACAATGGAAAATCGACGTATCCTCCTCCTCTGGATGGAAATGTGTATCCTGTAATCGATGAAGATCGATTTGTTATGTTGGAGTCGCCACCTAGATTAAGGTCTAGGACCTCTAAAAATGTAGCCTCACCCTAAGGTAAGACTTCTATTGACTCGTGACCCAATGTATCGGTTCTTTGGTCTGCAAGAGATCGGGTAAGTATTCAGGGTACGGTTATGGGAAGGTGTTAGGCACCCAAACCGCCCGATCAATACCGGCCTCCTAAACTTTCCTTAAATTCTAATTTTGACTATGCTTGGTCAACTGGATGACTAGGGTTCAATGGGGGATGTCCTAAACCAAGTTGCTAAGTTATTCTAAC
This sequence comes from Protea cynaroides, assembly GCA_028583415.1. NCBI lineage: Eukaryota > Viridiplantae > Streptophyta > Magnoliopsida > Proteales > Proteaceae > Protea > Protea cynaroides. The sequence continues at coordinate 27,359,148 of CM053265.1, read as the reverse complement.
CTAGGGTTCAACCAATCATGTTTTAAAGCAAATAAACAACCAAATGTAATGTACAATATTATACAGTGAACCGAACCAAAGATGGTTCGGTCTTGGACTGAATCTGAGATGTGTAAGACATCTCAAACTGCCTACGTATTCCAATCCTAGAAATCAAGTCCAAAAACGTAGTTCGAAAATGGTTTGTGTGATTAAAGATTATGGAAGTGATTTATGCATTTGCTTCAATTAGATTCTTTGTTGTTCAAGTTGAAGTTTATGCTCGATGTATGGTTGATGGGTGGCTTTGTACCGTATTTGGGATTCCCAAATTGCCTACGTATTCTAGGGTTTGCCCTAGAAATCAGGTACGACGTAGTTCAAAAATTTGTGAGAGTCGGATTTGGAATGTGTACCAAAATCCTTCCATTTTTGTCAATAGGATCTAGGGATGAGACCTAAATTCCTACCATTTTTATTTGGGATGTGTACCAAATTCTTTCTATTTTTGTCAATAGGATCTAGGGATGAGACCTAAATTCCTACCATTTTTATTTGGGATGTGTACCAAATTCTTTCTATTTTTGTCAATAGGATCTAGGGATGAGACCTAAATTCCTACCATTTTTAATTGTTTCCTGTGTACCAAATTCTTTCTATCTTTGTCAATAGGATCTAGGGATGAGACCTAAATTCCTACCATTTTTAATTGTTTCCATTTTTGTTAATAGGATCTAGGGATGAGACTTAAATTCCTACCATTTTTATTTGGGATGTGTACCAAATTCTTTCTATTTTTGTCAATAGGATCTAGGGACGAGACCTAAATTCCTACCATTTTTATTTGGGATGTGTACCAAATTCTTTCTATTTCAGGATGGATCTTGCCCTAATTTCTATTTTTTTTATTTTTTCTCTTTCCAAGACAAATATGGCAAATGAAAATATTCCAACTATATCAATGGTAGTATTCCAAATATAGCAGTGTTGGAAATATATTCAAATTTAGCAACAAATCAGTCAAAAATGGCAAGTGAGCATGTGAATCAATACAAACATGGTAAGTGTGCATCCAAACATGGTAGTAATATGTGAGCAAGTGTAGTAAACAAATATGGCATTAAGCATGTGTAGCATTCCAATCATGGCAATGTGATTATTCCAATTATGGCAATGTGATCATTCCAATTATGGCAATGTGATCATTCCAATTATGGCAATGTGACTATTCCAATTATGGCAGTGTGACCATTCCAATTATAGTAGTGTATGCATACGAGCATCCGAACATAGCATAGCATCAAATATGGCATGTGAGAAACAACCAAAGCATATGAGAATCAATCAAAACATGATGGAACACGTAGCAAGATGACAGCTTTGTCCGACTGGACCAAAATGGGCACATAGGGCACTTTACTTACTCAAAAAATTCTTAAAAGATATCCCTGAAAAGAAGACTCAGAGGCCAACATTTTGTCTCAAGGAAGCTAATCCTAAAAGAGACCATAGGCAGGTCGAAAATATTCCCCAAGTACAGGCAAATACACTGGTCAGGTCTGTTCCATATTTTTGACCGGTTGCACCATAAATTCCAAATAAAATTCTATTCTTAATGAAAATTAAATACAGATATATATCTATGTAGATAACTGTCTGATCTAAAATTTCATTAAGAAAAACAAGTTAAAACAGTATATTTTCTTTGTGAAAAATGACTCTTTTCAATCATGCAAATCAGCACATCATGACAGATCTGAAATCAAAGCACTATGTACTTAAAAATTGATATCAATTCAAAGAAAAATATAAAAAATATGAAACCAGTGCCATTTTTTAGAAGACTTTCATGTCTAAAAAGTTCATGTTAAGTGGATTTTCTGATTATGGCCATAAGGCCTTTGTCTAGAGACTTTCCGATGGAGGATTGCATTACATCCGAGAAAAATAGCAATGTCAAAGACAAATTTTTTGATATATTTCCCCAATTCCAAATGGAACGAAATTTTTAGGTTAGTCTTCTATCATATCATAGAAACTCCCATAAAATTTTGGGCTTCAAAATCTTAGAAACAATACATATGATGTACGTCCTAAGTTTGAACCCTAAATCTGGAATTTTCAGATCAGAAAATCACTTTATGAAATTTACAAAAAACATCAAACATCATTGTATATCAATAAAAAATTCATCATTGAATAGCTTAGACAAATTATCATTCATGAAAAATGTTAGACATAGGCATCCTAACATTAACAAGCATGTAATAGAGCATTCATGATTGGGATTTCATGAAAATTAGCCTTTTTCAAGCAAAATTGGCATTCGGGCATTATAACGACCTCTAAATTTGTTTAGAGTACTAACCTTGGGCTCAAATCGAGCGAAACCGTTGATGAAGGGTGATTGGGGATTGTATCAATCCCCTTTGAATGTGAATCCTCCTTCTCCTCTCTTCTGCTTCTTTCTCTCTTCTCTTTCTCTCTTTTCTTCTTCTCTTTTCTTTCTTTTCCCTTTTCTCTCTCTTTCTTTCTTCCTCTCTCACGTTTTCTCTCTCTCACTCACGTTTCTCTCTCTCACCCACGTTCCCCTCTCTCTCTGGTATGGAAATGGATCCCTCCTCTCTCCTATTTATAATTTTTCACTCATTTTCTAGAAGATCCTTCTTTCCTTTTCTTCTTTTTTTCTAGAAAATCTTTTTTTCTCTCCATTTTTTCTTCTTTCCTTTCTTTTCTTCCTCTCTCACATTTTTTCTTCTTCCTTTCTTTCCTTTTTCTCATTCTTCTTCTAGAAAACCCCTTCTCTTTCACGTCTCCCTCTCTCCTCTTTCCTTTTTCTTCTCCAAGATCTTTTAGATTTCATCTCAACCCTAAAGCCTCCTTCTCTTTCACGTCTCTCTCTCTCCTCTTTCCTTTTTCTTCTCCAAGATCTTTTAGATTTCATCTCAACCCTAAAGCCTCCTTCTCTTTCACGTCTCCTCTCTCTCCTCTTTCCTTTTTCTTCTCCAAGATCTTTTAGATTTCATCTCAACCCTAAAGCCTCCTTCTCTTTCACGTCTCCTCTCTCTCCTCTTTCCTTTTTTCTTCTCCAAGATCTTTTAGATTTTATCTCTTATATATAATAATATATATTATATACACATATATTTAATAACATACATATATGTATAGTATATATATATATATATATATATATATATATATATATATATATATATATATATATATATATATATATATATATATATATATATAGTATATAATATATATAATATATATAAATACTATGCACATGAATGAACTGGTTCGAACGGGTTGAGACTGACTTAGGTTGACTGAGTTAAACAGATATGGGTTGAGCTAGGTTGGACCAAAACTGGCTTGAACTGAGTTGACTGGATTAATTGGAATTAACTGGGTTTCCCTCCTTGTCATTTCACGGGTCATTTCCGTTGTCATCCCACATGGAATTTTTCGATGGCCTCTATTCCAAATTTTTTGCGTTCATTTTGTAGAACATTAAAAATGAGGAATATAGGAACTGGAATCACCTGAATCCGATGTAGAACGGAAAAGATATGCAGCTTTGAAGTTCTGACGATAATTTTGCATGCAAGCTTGCATGGGACCCACTGGTGACTTCTACCCGGGATTTTTTTACGTCCATTTTGTAGAACATCATGAATGAAGAATAATGGTCTTGGAATCATCTGAATCCGATGTCGGATGATCAAGATATGATGATTTGAAATTCAAACAATCCAACTTAGGATAATTTGCATAAAGGCCCCTACGATTATTTATAATAATTTCATAAACCTCCCTCATATGTATCATCTGACTAAAATGGTTATATCTTCCTCATTTGATATCGAAATTGAGAAATTTTGGTCTCGTTTCGAAGATAATTCTATGACCTACGCATCCATGCAAAATTATAACCCATGACCTTGCTGTGAACCCATTGAAAACTTCCTCAAATTCGCAGTAAAAAATCCAAACTTTCGATCATCTTTCTCCTTTTGTTGTCCACATGCCCGCAGGGCTTTGTTTAGCTGGGATGGCAAAAATGGGGTGCTTACAGGCGAGGATCTTATTCCCTACCAATTACAACATTTAAGTCTTATCTGACCCTAGATCCATCTACCATCAAGGCACGACTCATATCCAGCTTCGACATAATAGTTGTTGACTAGCTCAATACGTATCTCATACGCAGCAAGATTCGTCCATAGGGCAACATCTGTCATCCCGAAGTGGTCAGACTCGTCCATTTGCATCGTAGTCCCCCATTCCAACTAGAACTTTAAGACCCGGGTGCACCACGGCCTGACACTTGGCAGTCCGTCTTGTATACTTAGTGTCGAATCTGGACTCTAACACCTCATGCCTCACTTTATAGATATAAGCAGTCCCCCCAAAGGTAAAGGCTAATTAACTGATATCTTTTATGTACGAATTCTGTTTACGACCCCCTTCTTTAAATTGGAGCTCATTCTTGATGACTCTTGACTGCTAGCATTTAGAATCTAACTTAAACATTGAAGTGTCCCCCAGGCTAAGTTGCCCAAATACTTCTGCATTCAACTTTGTAATCGCAGGTTTTCCTCATTGTAGAATGGTGCGATGATTTTCGACTGAAATAGTTTGGTGCCCATCGTAGGTAGACTGAGCTTGAAGAAAACGTATGAGAGAAATACCTTTCTTTTCAATGGCTTACAGAAGAAACTCATACTCAATCAAACGCTCAACCCATCGAAGAAACCCGAGAAGAGGAGTGAGTGTATGACCTGCACCCGAAATCCCTAATCAACCCGGATTCCTATTATGCCAAGTCTTCCCGCACTAATGGAGATATACCTGATACGGACCCGATGGATACATCCAGATTCTAAGTAAGGATTCTACCCAGCCCTATCCAGGTTGTAGCAGACCATAGGTGGGCTTAGCATGCCTACCAATACATGGAGCCCGAGGCACTAAAGTCAGGGCTGTAATTAGGCCCTTTCGAAGGAAAAATCGGCAGATGGGTCAACTAGCCACTTGCCGCTGGCTTAATTGCGTAAGTCACTCTCTCTCCTCAGGTCTATAAATAAATACCAAAGGTCTCATTCCCTTTACCAAAATTGTGGGAGTGTGAAACTGTACTATTTTGGAGCTTGGAAAACTTGGTGAAAGCTTGAAGCACAAGCCCTGAACCCCCGTCCAATCCAAGTAGGTTTCTCAAACCTTCCTCTCATTATTATGTTGTGATTGCCACTCTTGATGGTAGTGGTTGGCTACCATTAATGGAGGCCACCCTACCCTTGAAGTTGGTTAGGAACCCATACGCCTTCAATGAAGGTGTAGATTGTTTTAAAATCACCAAAAGGGTTAGGGAGAATGTTCCCCACCATCATCGTGTAGAAGAAAATGAGTTGGGGAAGCCAATGCCTAACTCAAGCATTGTCTTCCCCGCTGAGTCTGGTTTCTCGGGCTTAGTTGGTGGGCCTAAGCCTATAGATGGGGCAATAGTCCCTGCCCTTGGCTTCGGTGCTTGACTTTTGGGGTTTAGTAAGCGGATGGAGCCAGTGGGGCTGTCATTCACTGCCAGACCATCCCCTTAAATTAATATCTGTGGCTGACCTCAGTTGGTGGGACACACCCGCGGGCCATTATCCATTGGCTCAGCTCATGGGTTTGACATGGCTTATGATGTCAGTTAGGCCTTCAGCCTATTAGCTGGCTGCATGAGCATCTGCCTAGTAGGCCAACTCACTCACAGTTGGTTCTTATGAACCTCTGGCCTAGGTGGCGGATGATACCAGTGGTACCTGTCACCGGAGGCTCTCATTCTCTGCATCTGCTATTGTTAGCCTAGTGAATAGTCTAATCCTTTGGGAACCAACCGTTGATTCTCGGCTTATCTTGGGACCCACTTTGGGACATTTGGAACATGTCCCAACTGTGTTAATAGCTATCCAACAAATGTATTAATACTTACACAAATGAATAGGTAAACCAACACGGGATTTTGGGTTAAAGCCTTTTGCCAGTTTACTGTCCAGCTGCACCACTTATGCAATCAAGTGAGGGGTCGGGTTCATAGACCTATGACATTATTATAGGTTGCTTGTGTTTGAGATATAACATGCCATTTAATATTATGATATCTATTCATGCATTTTCATAATAACAATTATGTATGTTTGATGTAGTAGATGTAGATTGTTCAGTCTATGTAATGTACGGGCACCGAAGGAACTAGTGACGCATGGTCACATGGACACTACTTTGCAAAGCTAGCATCCTAGTGGGGACATGGTGGCCCGAAGGGGACTAGGGACAACAGGTCTCTGCTAGGGTGCAACCCCCTTTACTTTATGTTGTGCACATGTCAGATTGAGGTGGTTGCATTTACCATGGTTCTGAACCCTTGCCAATAAGGGGCTATGTGTTGGCATAGACATATATCCCTAGATATGTCAAATGTACTATGCGATGGGGAATTAGAGGCTTGGTCTCTTGATGTTAGAATGAAGTCTATTTTGGGAAGTGGCGAGCCCTTGGGGGGTTCACTTGTAGAAGTAATTTAGCAGAAGAGGCATGGGTATTTTATTTGTACACTTGCCCGTTGCATGAGAGTTAAAGGCCATTGACCATTGGTGGGGCCGAAAACTATGGCTGAATCTTAATAGGGTACTTACAGAACCATTAAACTAAAGACTTAGTAATAGAATGACATCATCATTTGCTTGCATGAGCATGTGATACCTGATTTCCTCACTGAGTTGGAAACCGAGCTCACCCCTAGTATCGATAAGTTTTTTAATTATGATGCAGGTGACTTCTCCGTGGGTGACTTCATGGAGGCTCCTTCGACAGGGGATCCTGTGGAGGACCATGACAAGGGATGCTTCTGTAGTTCTTACGTCTACAACTGATGTGGCGTCCCCTCTTTCTTACCTTGTAGATCTGTAGATAGATTTGTATACTCTATCTCATATGGGTTTTTGTTACAGATTTACTCATTTAGGGTATACATGTATACAGGATACATTATGGTTATCTGATGAAACTTTGGGATGTAAAGCAAAACAAACAATTATTATGTTATGACTACAATTAGAATGACATCAACTTACTTATGCTTTATGCTTTTGCTAATATTACTCTGCTTGTTTTATTTGATTATTGATGGATATTGCATACATAAACTATTTAGTATGGTTTGTGGATCACAGTTGGTGTGTAGATCTTGGGTGCATTGGGTACCCCATAGGGCAACCTATGTATCATGCTCATGACAGAGAATGAGGAGTGACAACATTGGTATCAGAGCACAACTGCCCTGATTCATCAAACCACAACAACATGCATATGCATTTCCATAGTCCAGTAATTGATGCCTACAGGTTAACTAAAAGTCATATAAGAACAAACAATTAGTAAACAGGAAAGACAATAGTTAGTGGTACACCATAATACAGTGTTTATGAAAGACCATAACACAAGTTAAGAAAAAAGTATATTTTCTTTTATAATCTGATTTATAAGTACAAAATCTGGTACAATCCACAGACTTACCTGGTGATCATGTAATAATGTCATAAGTACAAAAGGGGGGTACCGTCCATAGACTAGATAGTTATCCAGTAATCATCTGGAAAAAATTATAAGTAACAAAAAATGGGGATACAGTCCACGAACTAGATAGTTATCCCAAATACATGTCAGAAACCAGAAAGGGTGAGTATAAAAGATGACGGTATAGATAGAAGGAAAACTATCGGCCTATAGATGGCAGGGGCCTACGTCTGACATAACTAATCGGGCGACAGGCCCCAACATTAGAGGTTTCAGCTTGGGGTTCTCAGTGGTGGTACAGGTAGGAAATGTACCGAACAGACACCATGGCAGCCTTGAGATAACCCATGTCAATCTCTATACCCTCCTACTTGGTCAAGATAGTCGCTGCCTAAGTCTTGATAGTCCTTTGTCCCTCCTAGAGGTTGTCTAGCTACCCTTGTATAAGCATCAATGAGTTCAACATGGATTACTCTACAATTATCCAAGCGCATTGATAGCAAAAGAAATGTCAGGTTGAGTACAAACTTGAGCATACATAAGACTACCAACAACAAAAGCATATGGTAAGTCTTCCATTGGAGCCCATTCAATATCATTCTTCAAACAATCAGAATTGGTGAATTTATCACCCTTTATAACAGGAGCCTTCGAAGAGGCACAACCACTCATGACAAACCTCTGCATTACTCTATCAATGTATGTCTTTGTGATAAGTCAAGAACACCACATGACTTGTTACGAAGAAACTTTATCCCCCAAAACATAGGAAGCATCACCAAGGTTTTTCATATTGAATTGGCTGGACAACACACTCTTTGTCTCATGTAGAATTCCTTTATCATTACTGGCCAAAAGAATATCATCTATATAGAAAACTAAGAAAATAAATCTACTCCCACTGATATTGAGGTATATACACTGATCAATAATATTTTCTTTGAAACCAAGAGAAATAACAACTTGGTCACCTTAAGTACCATTGTCTAGGAGATTGTTTTAAGCCATAAATTGACCTTTTGAGTTACATACCATATGCTCATTGTCAACTGTTACGAAATCAGGAAGTTACTTCATATACACTTCCTCTTTCAGGGTTCCATTAAGAAATACAATATTTACATCCATCTGATGCAGTTCCAAGTCAAACTATGCAACCAATGTCAAAATGATCTTAAAAGAGTCTTTGGAAGACAATAGAGAAAGGGTTTTTGTGTAATCTGCACCTTTTATTTGGTTGAAGCATTATGCTATAAGTCTGGCTTTGTAGCGCTTAATCTATCCTCTCCCTTTTGGTCTTAAAAACCCAGTTACATTTAATTGGTTTGAAACCCTTGTGCTATTTAACTAATTCCCAAACCTCATTGGTTTTCATGGATTCCAACTCATTATGCGGGGTGTTCATCCATTGAGAACAATGTGAACTATCAACAGCCTGCTAAAAAGAAATAGGACTTATCTCAGCACCTATGTCATACTTATGCTCCTATAGAAATGTAACAAAGTCACTAGGAATTATGGACCTACGAGTCCGCTCAGATCTCCTCAAAGATGGAACACTAATGATTGAGTCAACTGGATAGAGATTAGAAACCAGAGCTATAGGGACAATAGTTGTAGGCTCTACATGTTCCTGAACAGGAACAGTCATAGTCACCTGCTCAACAGGTGTATGAACAATAGATGATGATGACAGATTAGGAATTGGAACTACAATCTATTCCTCCTCAAAAGAGAAAATACGAGGCTCAAAGGTCTAATGGCTGATGTCATCCAGCATGCTCAAACTCGATAACTCTGGTAGAGTGAAATAGACAATTAAAACTGAATCCCTTTGACCTCTCTAGATAACCAAGCCCCCATACATGGTCTTACGACTTTGCGGAGTGAAATGACTGCTTTTAGTTTTGGGATAAAGTTTCTTCATTTAAGGGTTGTAGGGTCTCACTTCTGTTATGTATCCCCGAACATGGAAATGATGAATGCTAGATTTCCTGCCATTCCACAACTCATGTGGGGTCTTTGGAAGTGACTTACTTGGCACTTTGTTCATAATGTATATAGCAGTCTTCAATGCTTCTCCCATAAGAAATCTAGTAAGATTGACTTATTTTCCATGCTTCTCATCATGTCCATAAGAGTACGATTTCACCTTTCAGTCGCACCGTTCTATTCAAGAGTACCTTCTGTTCAGGGGTATCCAACATAATGTACTGATCATCAATTGCACAATCCCATAAGTACTTTGCAAACGGTCTAGGGTTTTGACCAGTTTCATCGTACCTACCAAAGTATTCTCCACCATGATCAGATCTCGCAACCTTTATTTTTTTTTTTTTTTTAAATTCAACTTCAGCCTTGAAAATTTGAAAATCCTTTAGTTAATCAGATATCTCTTGAATTAGATAGACATATCCATAACGGGATTGATCATCAATAAAGGAAACGAAGTAACAAAATTCTACCATTGCTATAGTAATGAAGGGACCACAAATATTAGTGTAAATTAGCTTTGAACACTTCTTCCTTTTGGAATGCCCCTTTGCCTCTAGTTCTAGTAAGTTTTCTCTTGATACAATAAACACATATCCCAAAATTAGAGAAAACAAGCTATTACAATCATCATCATTGATTAATCGTTTCATTCTAAACCTCATAAATATGCCCTAAATGACTATGCCACAATTTGGAATTTTTTTATTTAATAACGGATGTTTATATCTCAAGCAACATTTACAGTAAAGGAATGAGTTGTATATGGAGTAAGAGTAGAAATAACTTAAGCCTATAAAGCCCATCACTCAATGAAGCCGAGCCAATCAATTTTGATCCAAAATAACACAAACAACTACTCTTACATAATCTACTTGAATTCTCTCCCCATTCCCTATATAAATGTGCAATTTCCCATCACTTGGCCTTCTATTATTTCTTAGATCTTGTACATAATTTGTAATAGGAATAGTTGCTCCAATATCAAACCAGCAAGATTTAGGGGAAAACATCAATCAAATTGAACTCAGAACAAACTGGAGCTAGAGGGCTATTTTTGTTACCCTCATGAATAACTAATTGCATTGAGTGTCATCTCTTTTTCTATGACTCTTCCTCTTGCACAAGAATGGTAGTCATTTTATTTATTGTCCATTACTAGCTATTGACATTATAAGATGTTTTGTGATTATCAAACAAGTAGGAAGAGATTACATAACCTGCCACACTAAGAAACTATCTGCAATCGGTACTTTCATTTTAGTAATTTTGTTCGCATATTTAGTCATTTTCAAAATATGATTGTGAACTCCCTTTATCCCATCATACATGGATGTTGTGAAAAACTCCAAAAAAGCACTTATTTCTATTTTATTTAGTTCCTTAAATTTCTTTGCAACTTCTGCTAGACAAAGTTTTGCAGTCTTCTGTTCAATGATACTAAAATCTCTAATAGTTCTATCAATTCTATGATTCATGATCATCAAACATAATTTGTTTGATTCCTCCCAATCCTTTGAAAAGATCTTGGCTTCAGTGTCACTAGAAGCCCTAAGAGTATGAGGGTCATCAAACCTCAGGAAATATCCAAATGTATAATAGCAAGCGTCATAATAAGAGACCCAAGACACCCTTCATAATGTGTGCCAGTGAATGACTTGATGGAAACAAGGTGGGAAGTCAAAGCTGGTAACACAAAACAATGATTTACCTAATTGACACACATAATCATGCATATAAAAATACAAGAATGCCACTAATAATAATAATAATAAACATGATTGAGTGGACAGTTGATATGATTTCTCCCAGTCTCGTTTTCCAACTAATAGAAAAACCCTAAAAGAATTGGGTGTAAGGTTTACGTCATTGGGGTCACACCTGAGATGGCAAGATCGCCCAATATGCCTTTCCCACATTCTGAGCAAAGCGAGATGCTTGAAAACAACCTTCCTTGGAAATCCTGAGATGGCAAGACAAGGAATCCGACATTCCAAGAAGCTCATTAACATCACCATCATTCGATCAAGCGGACTGACCAAGCGAAGACTCACCTGAGATGGCAAGAGCACGACATTCGCCATATGGTCTCCTGGAGGGAAATCATTAAATATTGTTGGTGGTGGTACCATACCTGAAGGAACTAGCCTACTGAATGAAAACATCATAACTCAATCCATGGAATCCCATCAATAAGATTGTAGTAATTAATTAATACAGTCGACTATGGTCCCATACCCTAAGGAATTATCCCGTTGAACATAAGCATCATAACTCAAACCATAAAATCTTGTTGACATGATTGTATACTAGGGCCATGGATCCAGACTTGGTAGCTTTAGATATTATGGATTATTTCAGCATTTATAAGGAAAACATTCCATGTCTAAGTTCATACAAACATCCCACTATGAAAATCCCATAATATTAATATTTCATGGCATATTCCCACTATTTGGACAGAATCATTGTTCACTAAGCCCATGGGTTTAGACTAGTAGCTTTAGATATTATAAATTATTTTAGCAATTATAAGGAGAACATTTTATGTTTAAGTTCATATAAGCATCCCACTATGAAAAACCCATTATAAAAATATTACATGGCATATTCCCACTCATAAGACCCAATCATTGTTCCATACAATGACTTTGATAAGTGTTAATACAAGCCCAATATCCTTAAAAAAGTTTTTAATGGCTTCTTATGATTTTCTTTAACACTTACTTTTTATGGCGTTTGATTTTGTCACTAAAATAGTGGCCTTAGTATGATACTGCTTATTATATAGTGGCATTTATTTTATAAACATCAAGTAACAGTAGCTATTCTAGACTTTTAGTGACGTTCATATAATACGGCCATAAATGGTGCAGTCACTGAAAACACTGACATTCGGTTCGTAACATATATATGGTTACATATAATATAATATGTTCATATTTTTCTAAATGTCAACATAATATACATAAATAGAATACCTGTAGTTCATTTGGTTCACAATTAGGCCAAATGTAAGACCCGTATCGAACTAACCAGTCTTGCCACCTTGTACCAGGTCTACCTATCATGGTTGAGCCAAGTGGACTAAGTGCATGAAAAAAATCACAAGACCAGATATGAGTTTGACCCAAAAACAGAAAATATGAGGGTAGGGTAGCATGCCTAAACAGGTAAGGTCGACCCCACCTCAACAGAAGTCCAACCTATGATTTTCTAGTCGTAGGGTCGCATGACTAGAAAAACGTAGCGTCGACGAATCCTCCGACCCTATGTGCGACCCTACGATTTCAGACAGAAATTGTAAATTAGAAAACTTTCCTAATTCCAAGGGGTTCTTTCCTAAACTCAATGGAACTTATTTTGGAGGATTTTCCTCTATAAATAGGACGTCCCTTAGCCTATTTCACTCCTTTTAGAACCCTAATTGAAAGTGAGAAAAGAGAAAAAGGAGGAAAAGAAGAAGAGAAGGAAAATTGAAGAAAATGCTAAGGAAGAGGAGGAAGTTCAAAGAAACCTCTGAATCTCAGCCAACTTCAGGTATGAATCTAAGTCCCTTCATAAATTAAGAGCCTATAATGGAACATGAAGAAGTTAGGATTAGGAGAAACCCAAATCATCTATCCATGGATGAGTTTCAAAGGAATCCATGGAAGTAATCATCATAGGCAATGGAAAGTGTGTAAAAATCATAGTTATGAGTCATAGAACAATCTTAGAATGGACCTACAAGACCACAGGATCGATCACATGCCCTCGGGAAGTCCCAGGGAGGGTGTGGTCGCACATAGGGTCGATTGGTAACCAACCCCACGTCCGACCCTACCCCTAGGGTCGATTGGTAACCGACCCTAGGTGCTACCCTACCTGCGACCCTATGATTTCAGCTAGTCTAAATTTATTGGAATTAATTCTAATTAAAATATATCGACTTGTTAGGCCTTTCTAGTGATTTAAAGGTGATTCATAAAGCTTGAACGAGGATCTACACTCAATCAAAGGTGAGGGAACAAGACCTAAACTAATCGACTAATAATAAACTGTTTTGTTTATTGAGTCCAACACCATGAATGATTCTATGATTGTATGATTGTAATGTGTCTATCACATGTCATCTATTATTCCTGTTACTACTGTTTATGCATATTTAATTCAGTTATTTACAGCATGATGATGATGATGATGCTAGGAATGGGCATGTGAATGTTTCTGTGTGGTTGGTGTACTTGATGCGAGTAGGGCATCAGGGGAAGTGTTATGCGGTGTTTGATCCAGATATTTTAGCCCTATCTCTACTCAAGTCTTATCCACTGACATCGTCGTATTGCCATTACTTTACCAGAACTATTACGTCATAGGGCATTAGGGGAGGTGGTCTCGGACCGTGTAGTCTCTGACTCTGCCGGGGGGGCCTTAGCTCTATCTCTATGGACATAATGAGGGATACTAAGGTGAGGCCTTGGATATACTGTTTGAGATTAGGATTGGTTAGTTGCGAGCCCAGTTTGCAAGCCCTCGCCAACAGGGGCTTACGTGTTGGTATGGGTAGGGCATCAGGGGAAGTGTTATGCGGTGTTTGATCCGGACACTTTAGTTCTATCTCTATTCCATGGTGGGTGCATGTGGGGGCAGAAATGGTGTTTGATCCATTGGGCGGTTACACAATCGTGTATAGAGGTGCGGCGGACACCTATCCTTTCTATAGTACATTGCAAACTTATGAACCAGACCAAAGATATGAATTGTATCCATGCATATGTTTGTTGCATTGTTTTATTTGCTCACTGAGCCGTGATGTGTGCTCACCCTTTCGACGTCCAATGTTTTTAGTTGTTGATGCAGGTACCACGATTGAAGACTACATGAATGCTCCTATGTATGGACATAATGTAGCGATGGATGCTGAAGTTATGGTGGAGTCACATGATTTGTCATGTGAGTGCAACTCTTATGTTTTTTATTAGAATGTTATTCAATTTATAAAGACGATGTAATTGATTAAATATTTTATTTTATGTCTTAGTCAATAGAGAATAATTGGATAATTTATTTTATAATTGTTAGACTTTCAGTTCATTAGTATAAAGACTTCCGCTATTGTGTATTTACTCTAATTATTGTTGTGGATGTGCATGGTTTAAGCAAACGGACACAGCCTATTTGAGATCCAGGTTAAACCATTGATTTATTGCGGTTTATCACACCATTCTGAATAGTGCGGAATTGGGGTGTGACAACTTGGTATCAGAGCTCTCAAGCCTTGTCTATTAAACCAGTATATTTCCACAAAGGTTCGTGAACTGAGTTAGGACAAAATTTAAAAGCTTTAATAAGAACACACTGTAAGCATCTGTGTTTTTTGAGACAAAAGTTAAGAAAGGGAATAACACATATATAAAAAGGAGAAACAAGTTTTATATACATCAAATAAAAAACACGTTTATACATATCCAAAGTAGAGTATAGTCCACAACCTGGACAGTTACTTTGTAGTACAAAGAAAAACAAAAAGAAAATATATATCATGGAGCTGGAGGTGATGGAGGAGGAGGTGTCTCGCGATCTCTGTCGTAGCCCTCAGCATACACTCTAGTCAACCAAGCTACCTGAGTCTGGGTCATTTGGAGACTAGTTGTCCACTCGGCCATCCGTTGATCTGACACACGCTGAGCATCTAGAAGCTCGCCCACTCTCCCATCAGTCACGTGTTGAGCATCTAGGAGCTCTCCTACTCTTCTATCTGTCGTGCGTTGGGCAACTTGAAGCTCTCCCACTCTCAAGTTCGTCACTTGTTGAGCCTCTCTGATCTCGCACAATAATCCCATTATATCATCAGATGATGGGTGTGAAGGACCAGCCATGTGTAAAGGAGCCCGAGATGGACCAGCTCCAGTAAAATATGGAGGTGATTGAGGAGGTATAGCGTCTACATCCATATACATGCGATCCTCATCCTCAGCATCACCCCCATGGAGCCCTGTTCCGATTGCTGCTGCTGCTACCACCTCAGCGTCTGCTACCTCTACCCGAGTATGAGGATGCACCAGAGCGTTCCTCTCATCATCACTGACATAAACATCCCGCATATCCATCCTACAGATGGCCTTCTAGTCCAGAACCGATGAGAAGGTCTTTTCCTGAATCCTCTCATCTACTAAATCAACATCTAGGCGGGTGAGCAGTATAGTGATCAGACGTCCGTAGGGCAGGTTACCTATTTGACCAGGCAGCGTAGCATGATCGTCCTCAGGATAATGTAGGGTAGGCAGACAGGCTACCTAGTGCAAATGCAGTAGAAGACATACTGGGTCAACTGGGAGATCCTCTCATAGTGTCCACTCTGGGGTATCAGGTTGTGCTGGATGATCTTGCAATACACCCGAGGCTCTGGACGTAGGTCGATCACTTTCATCTCCCAGCGATCATCTCTAATTAGCTGGTTGTCAATCTCAGCACGCATCTCCAAAGAAAGGAACTGGGGCTCCCTGGGAGCACAGTACATCAAAGGGCCATCATTTGATATGCCTAAAATATCAGCTAACTGCTAGTAGTCAAAGGAAACCTCTACCCCTTTGATGTAGCTCGTGATCTTGAGCTCCCTACCCCTCTCTGTGTTATTGCGATCCCCCACTACCTGGAGATTGCAATAGAACTGTCTCACCAAATCCGGATGGGTACAAGCGTCATAGGTAATCACAGGGAGCCAGCCCATGTCACCAAATGCCCCCTCCACATTGAACAAGGCTAGACTAGCCAAGTCCACATAGCGACCCCCCTCTACTTTCTTACGCTCATAGCGAGCATACTGAGCTTCGGCCTCGTTGGAGCGGAAATGAA
Organism: Protea cynaroides; assembly: GCA_028583415.1. Taxonomy (NCBI): domain Eukaryota; kingdom Viridiplantae; phylum Streptophyta; class Magnoliopsida; order Proteales; family Proteaceae; genus Protea; species Protea cynaroides. The sequence continues at coordinate 27,342,774 of CM053265.1, read as the reverse complement.
CTGGGTCATGAGCCCTAGGCACCTTGGTATGAGCCATGTTATCTGCCAAAACAAAGAAAAACAAATAATAGATCAGTAATGGTGAAAAACCCAAAAATTTTGGCATTATAACGGCATAAATTGATCAAAAGCCTCACTTTTCACCCAAATACTTGGGCAGGAGGACTTACATAGGTTCTAAACCATCCTGCAAGACTCATACAGTTGGAAATTTAATTTACAATGATCAAATTTGAAGAAATTTCAATAAATTTGAAAAATCTCGAAAATTAGGTCAAAAATGGAAAATTTTAACTTTATCTATAATCAACCGATGAAACTCAAATATTATTGAGGGCTTTCGTCCATTGGGTGATCAATAGCAAAAGTCCCCAATAAAAATTAAATTTTTACGGTTAGAAAAAGTTTAATTTGAAGAAAACAATGTAAATGGACCAAAACCTAGTTAGAAAGCTTTAAAAATGTGAAACAGTAGAGAGCATACCTGAAGAGAAGGAGCAGGAGTCACGAACGAAAGATACGATCACTAAACAGGTAGGGGTCGATACTGTAACAACTTAAGAAACCGAGTTGAGTTAGAAGGAAGGAGAAAGAATGGGAAATGAATCCAAAATCGGTTTTAAAAACCTGATTCTGGATCATAGGGTCATAGAATTCGACCAAAACATGCGACCCTACGTCAGACCCTACCATCGACCCTAGCCTCTCGGTGATCTGACAGAGAACTAGGGGTCGGACCTAGGGTCGGACAATTACCGACCCTACCATTGACCCTAGCCTCTCGGTAATCTGACAGAGAACTAGGGGTCGGACCTAGGGTCGGACATATACCGACCCTACCATCGACCCTAGGCTCTCGGTAAGCTGACAGTGTTTCTCAGGGTCATACCCTAGGGTCACATAAGGACCGACCCTACCATCGACCCTATGATGGAAAATACAGTATTTTGTCAGAAAGATCTAAAAATTTTGAAATTTATATTGATTAGTTGGATTTTTGACTTAAGAACAACTTATATTGATTGTCTCATATGTGCTATGATTGTTTACAAACATTACCACCACCAGAACAGGAAATGGCTGGGCGAAGAGTGACCAGACAAAACTGTAACTCAATTCCACCACCACCACCTGTGGAGGAAGACAGCCATATAAATCCTGAAGCACAGGAGAATTTGAATACAATACCACCAGTAGTTAGTTGCTAGGCAAATCCTACAAACTTGCCAGCCCCACCTACAGATTTGGCCACAGCCGTAATGAACTTAGCACAACAGCTACAACAAATACAGTAGGTTCAAGTCAATATGCAAGCTGCTATAGGGATGGCTTTTCCAGCTGTCCATACAACACCTATGCCAGCAGGGCAGGCCAGCAAAATACCAGGGGGAAGTAACACGGTACCCCACGCACCTCAAACACCAGTCATGCATGCCCAAGTACAGAATCCTGAGGTAGCTTAAGGAAGTTACCCATATCAACCACCTATGTATGGGCCTATGCTCCATATCAGCTGGACCACTCCCGACTGATCGAGCATTTTCTGACGATGAAGCCCAAAGAATACAATGGTAAGCTAGTAGATCCTTTGTGGCCAGCACATTGGATTGATGAAATGGAAAGAAATTTTACAATGATGACAGTGAATGAGGAAGAGAAAGTGTTGTGTGCAACCTTCATGCTGAAAGGCGATGCACACCATTGGTGGAAGTCCACACGGACTTATCTATTAACAAAGCACACCCAATTGACCTGGGATATATATAAAGAGGCATTCTTTGAGAAATACTTTCCCAGAAGTTTCAGAGATTTTATGGAGAGAGAGTTCCTGAGTTTATATCAGGGGTAAATGACTGTGGATGCATACCAACAGCGTTATGAGGAGTTGTTTTTCTTTGCACCAGCAAGCATGCAGGAAGAAAATACTAAGACCCGAAGGTTCGTCAGGGGACTCAGGGGGAGCATCCGTGAGCATGTTCTGAGACTGGAGAAGAAGGTCTACAATGAAGTAGTACAAATTTCTCAAATAATAGAATCGATCCAGAAGGAGAGCTACTTTGCTCAAAACAGGGGTATTAAAAGGGCAAATGGGAATTCTTATAACGGAGGGAATACAAGGATATTCAAACCCTTCCATATTCAAGGTTTCAATTCTACAGCCAAGACTACTCCAGCAACTCAACCGCAACAAAAGCAAAACAATGAAGGTGTAAAATGCTTTAACTGCAACCAAGTGGGACATTATTTCAGGGAGTGTCCTAAACCCAGGAAGCAGCTACAGCAAGGAAAGGTTTATGCTGTTACATCCAAGGATGCTACCACATCGCCTAATGTGGTCATAGGTATGACCTAAACCTTTCATTTTGTTTTACATTGTGTGAGCATGTAGACTAAATTAAAACAAATCACAGGTATCGTACCTATTAATGGCATACCCGCTAGAGTACTCTTTGATTCTGGAGCTTCTCATTCTTTTATATCTGTGCCATTTGGAAAGAAGCTGAATCTACCCCTCAGATTGTTAGATTACAAACTGCTAGTATAATCGTCGATGGGATTAGAAGTGGAATTAGAAAAAGGTTATGGACCATGTCTAGTTCTTATTGACGAGAAGACATTGGATGCAACCTTGATTCAACTTGAGATGGCAGACTTTGACGTCATCTTGGGAATGGACTGGTTAGCTCGGCATTCTACAAACCTATTATGTGTAGAAAAGAAACTGACAGTTAAAGGCAAGGAAGGAGCAGAGTTTAGTTTTGCGCGAACCAAACTTCCCCATAAACGAAAACTCATCCTCTTTGCATTAAAGGCTAGGAAATGCCTCGAGAAAGGAGGAGTTGGGTATCTAGTATCAGTGGTCAACCTCACCAAGGAAGCACCACGAATGGAGGATATTGATGTGGTGCGTGACTTTTCAGATGTATTTCCTGAAGAACTACCAGGACTACCACCCGACCGAGCTACAAATTTGGTTATAGATCTGATATCTGGATTCGCACCAGTATCTAAAGCACCCTGTCGAATAGCTCCTACTAAACTGAAGGAATTGAAGGTGCAATTACAAGAATTATTGGATAAGGGTTACATCAGACCTAGTATATCATTGTAAAGAAGAAGGACGGTAGTGTTCGACTGTGTATAGACTATCGAGAACTGAATAAGCTAACAATCAAGAATCGGTACCCATTGCCTCGGATCGATGACTTGTTCGATCAGTTGCAAGCTGCCAAGGTGTTCTCCAAGATTGATCTTCGGTCAGGATACCATCAGTTGAAGATCAAGGACGGTGTTATTCCAAAGACAGCATTCAGAACAAGATATGGACATTATGAATTTTTAGTCATGTCTTTTGGATTGATTAACGCACCCATAACCTTTATGGAACTCATAAATCAGATATTCCACGATATATTGGATACGTCAATCATTGTGTTTATTGATGATATATTGGTTTACTCCAAGGACAAGGAAACTCATGTCATGAATCTAAGAGTCGCTCTGCAGCGATTAAGGAAAGAGAAGCTTTACGCCCAATTTACAAAGTGTGAGTTTTGGTTAAAGGAGGTCGCTTTCTTAGGCCATGTTGTCACACCCCAATTCCGCATTATTCAGAATGGTGTAATGAACCGTCAACAAACCAACGGTTCAACCAGGATCACGAGTAGGCTATATCCGTTTTATCTAAACCTCATACATCCACATTCATAATCAGAGTAAATACACAATAGCGGAAGTCTTATAATAAAATGAACTGAGAAATCTAAATATGATAATCATATTAAAATATCCAATTATGCTGTTTCAACAAAAACATAAATAAAATATCAATTACATGTCTTTACTAAATCCAAATAATTAAAATAAAATCTAATCGAATACGCATGAGTTGTACTCGTAAGAGGACTCATGCGTATCCACTTCGTCTTCAACTTCTATTGTCGCCATGTGCCCGTACACTGGAGCATTGACATAATCTTCGACGGTAGTACCTGCATCATCAACTAAAAATATTCGACGTCGAGAGGGTGAGCACACATCATGGCTCAGTGAGCAAACAAAACAATGCAACAATACATATGCATGCATGCAATTCATATCTGTGACCTGGTTTAAAGTTTGCAATATGCAATAGAAAGGGTTGGAGGTCAAAGGTTAACGTTTATTGACCCCTCCTCTATACACAGGGTGTGGAAGCCCGCCCAGAGGTTAACGTTTATTGTCATCCCCATCCACCCTACCATTAACATTGTACAACAAAGGTTAACGTTTATTGTTGTACAGTGCCATACCAATACGTAAGCCCCTGTTGGCGAGGGCTTGCAAACTGGGCTCGCAACTAACCAATCCTAATGCCAAACAGTGTATCCAAGGCCTCACCCCAGCATCCCTCAGAACACCCATAGAGATAGAGCTAAGGCCCCCCGGTAGAGTCAGAGACTACAAGGACCGAGACCACCTCCCCTGATACTCTACGATGTAATAGTTCTGCTAAAGTAATGGCGATACGACGATACTAATGCACAAGACTTGAGTTAGAGATAGAGCTAGAGTGTTGAGGCCCGACCTATGACACTCCCCCTGATACTCGCTCGCATCAAGTACACCAACCACACACATACATTCACATGCCTATTCCTATCATCATGGTCATTATCATGTTATAAACAATAAAGTAAATATGCATGAACAATAAATAGAAATATTGGATGACATGTTGAATGCACATTACAAGCATGTTCACATAGAATCAAGCATAGCATTGGACTCAAGAAATAAAAATAGTTTCTTATTAACCAATTAGTTTAGGTCTTGTTTCCTCACCTTAGCTTGCTAGTAGATCCTCTTTCAAGCTTTAAGAATCACCTTTATATTGATATTATATTGCTAGAAGACCTAACAAAGTCGATAGAATTTAGTTAGATTTTATTCCAATTTTTCCAACTTGCTGTTAACTGGGGGTAGCAGGACGGGTCGATGCTAGGGTACCAGTATACTGCGACCCCCTATAGTAGGGTCGATGCCAGGGTCGATGGGTCCATCGACCCTAGGTGCGACCCCCTGTGGGTTTGGTCGATAAATCACCTTTTGGTACATTCTCTCTTGTTTAAATCCTATGGCTTCCTTCCATAGTCCATTCCATACACTTCCTATGGTTTAGAACTACTCTTTACATATCATATGGTTTAGTTGATCTCCTCCATGGTTTCCATTGAAACTTAATCATGGATTGATGGTTTGGGGTTTCTCCTACATCATACTTTTCTCATTAACTATTATAAGTCTCACAAAATACATAGAATTAGTATTCTTACCTGAGAAGAGTACTCTTTCTCTGAAACTCTTCTCCTTTTGCCTTCATCTCTACTTTCCTTCTCTTCTTCTTCTCTTCCTTCTCTTCTCTTTCTCTCAATTCAATTAGGGTTCTAAAAGGAGTGAAAGATACATAGGGACGTCCTTTATATAGAGTAGAAACTCCTAAAATAAGCCCCTTCGATATTAGGAAAGAGCCCAACCGAAATTAGGAAAGTTTCTAAATTTCTATTTCTGGCGGCAACTGGGGGTCGATGATCCCGTCGACCCTGGTTTTAAAATGTCCGACCCCTGGTTAAAAACTAAGGGTCTGACTTTTTGTACTGGGGGGTCCGACCCCACCTCACTGGGTGTGTGACCCTCACCCTTTTTGAGTATTTTTGGGTCAATTTAATACATGGGATCACGATCTCCTTCACGCACTTGGTCCATTTGGCTCGACCATGATGGGTAAACCTGGTTCAAGGTGGTAAGACCGGGTTAGATTGATACGGGTCTTACACATGTTGTATCCGCTGAAGGAATTAAAGTGGATCCTAGCAAGATTTAAGCTATTGTGAGGTGGGAAGCACCGAAGAGCGTTACAGAAATTAAAAGTTTCCTAGGTCTAGTTGGGTATTATCGACGATTCGTGGAAGACTATTCTAGAATTGTCGTACCTCTCATCAGTTTGACTAAGAAAGGAGAAAAATTTGTTTGGACTGATAAATGTGAGAAGAGTTTCCAAACAATGAAGGCTAGATTGATATCTTCTCCGATCTTGACTATTCCTATTCCAGGATAGCCATTTATCTTGTATAAAGATGCGTCGGGCTTGGGTTTAGGATGTGTACTTGTGCAAGGAGAACAAGTAATTGTGTATGCCTCAAGACAACTGAAGACACATGAAAAGAACTATCCCACTCATGACTTGGAATTAGCGGCAGCAGTACATGCTGTCAAGATATGGAGATATTACTTGTACGGAGAGAAATTTCAGATTAAATCAGATCATAAGAGTCTCACTTATCTTTTTAATTAGAAGGAGTTGAACATGAGACAAAGAAGATGGCTGGAATTATTGAAGGATTATGATTGTGATAGCCAGTATCATCCAGGAAAGGCTAATGTAGTTGCTGATGCGCCTAAGCAGAAAAACAATGATAAAATCTCAAGGAGAGGTTAACACAACTGCAGCAATGTGTACTACAGGAAAAGTGTTCAATCATGGTAATGAGCAGTTCGTAATAGATGCACTGGGTGAATCAACCAAACAAGGGTTTATTCATCGATTTTCAAATATGTTCGCAACGTTGAAGATTGTACCTGATATAATTGATGAAGTGAAGGCAGTTATTAGATCAGATCCTTATCTGAGAACGGTACAAGAAGACATCGAAAAAGGTAAGACTACTCCTGAGTTTGATGATGAAAAGGTACTGAAGTACAAAGGGATACTATGTGTTTCTGAAACAGAAAATTTAGACATTAGACACCGACTAATGAAGGAAGGTCATACCACCGCCTATTTGGTACATCCTGGAAGTACAAAGATGTATCATGACTTGAAGAAATTATATTGGTGGAGAGGAATGAAAGCAGATGTAGCTAAATTAGTGTCTCAATGCCTAAATTTTCAGAGGGTGAAGGCTAAACAACAAAGACCTGCAGGACTGTTGCGGCCGCTGCCAGAACCAGCATGGAAATGGGACTGCATTACTATGGACTTCTTCACCGGGTTACCATTGACTTCTCGAGTAGTTGACGTGGTCTGGGTGATTGTAGATCGTCTAACTAAGATAGATCGCTTTATAGCAATACGACCACAGCATACCCTGGAGAGGTTAGCCAAGCTATATGTGGATAACATTGTCAGATTACATGGTGTACCTAAAAGCATTGTGTCTGACAGAGATCCACATTTTACTTTAAAGTTTTGGGAAGGATTGCAAAAGGCTATGGGTACAATGTTGAAGTCTACATTCCATCCTCAGACAGACAGACAGTCAGAGCGTACCATTCAGATTTTAGAGGACATGCTTTGAGCCTGTGTAATTGATTTAAAGGATCATGGGATGAGAAACTACCATTGATCGAGTTCGCCTATAACAACAGCTATCAGGCTACTATACAGATGTCACCTTATGAAGCACTGTATGGGAGGAAGTGTCGAATTCCTTTGTTCTGGAATGAAGTTGGTGAACGCAGCATCATTGGACCAGAATTTGTTGAAGAGACCTGTCGAGTAATCGACATTATCAAAGAAAGAGTTAGAACGGCTCAGAGTCGTCAGAAACAGTATGCAGATACTCGATGTAGAGACCTTGAATTTGTCATAGGTGATAAGGTATTCTTGAAAGTATAACCTATGCGGGGTTTAAAACGATTCGGATAGAAAGGGAAGCTAAGTCCGAGATATGTTGGGTCATACGAGATTCTAACCAAACGTAGAAAAGTGGCTTATTAGTTAGCACTACCATCATCTATGTCTAGTGTGCATGATGTATTTCATATCTCCTTATTAAAGAAGTACGTCAGAGATCCAACGCACGTTTTGACAGTAGATCCACCAGATTTAACTGATGATTTGACATTCAAAGTATCACCAACACAGATCACAAGTCGAAAGGTTCAACGTCTACGCAATCGTAACATATACTATGTTAAAGTCACCTGGAGAAGCCGAGATATAGAAGAGATCACATGGGAAGAAAAGAATGCTATGCGGAAGCAATATCCTCACCTTTTCAACTTGGAAGGTATGTACAAATTTTGAGGATGAAATTTTTAATAAGAAGGGGGGAGTTGTAAGACTCATATCAAACTAACCGGTCTTACCATCTTATACCAGGTCTACCTATCATGGTTGAGCCAAGTGGACCAAGTGCGTAAAGGAAATCACAAGACCAGGTATGAGTTTGACCCAAAAACAATAAATATGAGGGTAGGGTCGCATGCCTAAACAGGTAGGGTCGACCCCACCTTAATAGAAGTCCAACCAATGATTTTCTAGTCGTAGGGTCGCATGACTAGAAAAACGTAGGGTCGACGGATCCTGCGACCCTATGATTTCAGACAGAAATCATAAATTAGGAAACTTTCCTAATTCCAAGGGGTTCATTCCTAAACTCAATGGGACTTATTTTGGATGGTTTTCCTCTATAAATAGGACATCCCTTAGTTTCTTTCACTCCTTTTAGAACCCTAATTGAAAGTGAGAAAAGAGAAAGAGAAGGAAAAGAAGAAGAGAAGGAAAATTAAAGAAAAGCCTAAGGAAGAGGAGGAAGTTCAGAGAAACCTCTAAATCTCAGCCAACATCAGGTATGAATCTAAGTCCCTTCATAAATTAAGAGCCTAGAATGGAACATGAAGAAGTTAGGATTAGGAGAAACCCAAATTATCTATCCATGGATGAGTTTCAAAGGAATCCATGGAAGTAATCATCATAGGCAATGGAAAGTGTGTCAAAATCATAGTTATGAGTCAGAATAATCTTAGAATGGACCTACAAGACCACAGGATCAATCGCATGCCCTCGGGAAGTCCCACGGAGGGTGTGGTCGCACATAGGGTCGATTGGTAACCGACCCCACGTCCGACCCTACCCCTAGGGTCGATTGGTAACCTACCCTAGGTGCTACCCTACCTGCGACCCTATGATTTCAGCTAGTCGAAATTTGTTGAAATTAATTCTAATTAAAATCTATCGACTTATTAGGCCTTTCTAGTGATTTAGAGGTGATTCATAAAGTTTGAACGAGGATCTACATTCAATCAAAGGTGAGGGAACAAGACCTAAACTAATCGGCTAATAATAAACTATTTTGTTTATTGAGTCCAAAACCATGAATGATTCTATGATTGTATGATTGTAATGTGCATTTCACATGTCATCTATTATTCCTGTTACCACTGTTCATGCATATTTAATTCAGTTATTTACAGCATGATGATGATGATGATGATAGGAATAGGCATGTGAATGTTTGTGTGTGGTTGGTGTACTTGATGCGAGTGGGGCATGAGGGGAAGTGTTATGTGGTATTTGATCTGGATATTTTAGTCTATCTCTACTCAAGCCTTGTCCATTGACATCGTTGTATCGCCATTACTTTAGCAGAACTATTACGTCGTAGGGCATTAGGGGAGGTGGTCTCGGACCGTGTAGTCTCTGACTCTGCCGGGGGGCCTTAGCTCTATCACTATGGACGTATTGAGGGATACTAGGGTGAGGCCTTGGATACACTGTTTGACATTAGGATTGGTTAGTTGCGAGCTAGTTTGCAAGCCCTCGCCAACAGGGGCTTACGTGTTGGTATGGGTAGGGCATCAGGGGAAGTGTTATGCGGTGTTTGATCCAGACACTTTAGCTCTATCTCTATTCCATGGTGGGTGCATGTGGGGGCGGCAATGGTGTTTGATCCGTTGGGCGGTTCCACACATTCGTGTATAGAGGTGCGGCGGCCACCTATCTTTTCTATAGCACATTGCAAACTTATGAACCAGACCAAAGATATGAATTGTATGCATGCATATGTTTATTGTATTATTTTGTTTGCTCACTGAGCCATGATGTGTGCTCACCCTTTCAATGTCGAATGCTTTTAGTTTATGATGTTGGTACCATGGTTGAAGACTACATGAATGCTCCTATGTATTGACATGCGGCGGCGATAGACGCTGAAGTTATGGTGGAGTCGCATGATTCGTCATGCGAGTGCAACTCTTATGTTTTTTATTAGAATGTTATTCAATTTATAAAGATGATGTAATTGATTAAATATTTTATTTTATGTCTTAGTCAATAGAGAATAATTGGATAATTTATTTTATAATTGTTAGACTCTAAATTCATTAGTATAAAGACTTCCGCTATTGTGTATTTACTCTGATTATTGTTGTGGATGTGTATGGTTTAAGCAAATGGACACGGCCTATTTTAGATCCTGGTTGAACCGTTGATTTATTGCGGTTCATCACACCATTCTGAATAGTGTGGAATTGGGGTGTGACACCAAACAATCCAAATCCAAATCAAGGGACGAACGGACTTGATTCAATCAAGCTACTAATCGGTGATGGATTGATCCACCCAGGTCAAAAGTCAGCCATAAAGTCGGGGTTTGGGCTGACCTGATTGGATCAGAAGTCCTGGTTTCTAGGCTAGTTTAAGCGGTTTACCTCAGTGGGTCACTGGGCAATGGTTTTCAGGTCAGGCCAAATGGGTTGTCAGGTCGGGTCAAAAGATTGACCCAATGCTTCTGTTCTAACCCAGTTTGTAACACCTGCACCCAAAATCCCCCATTGACCCGGATTCCTATTGTGCCAAGTCTTCCCACACCGACACATAGCACACCTGACGTCGAAGATTGATGGACGTATCCAAATCGTAGGTGAGTCATAATACCTGCACCTTGTGGTTTAGTGCAACATTAGTAAGTCTTGGTAGGCCTACCATGAACCCAGTGCATGGGGCCCAATAAGTGAAGGTTGAGGCTATATCTTATCCTTGAAAGCTGCATGAACCTGCAGATGTGTCGTCTGGCTCCTTGCCACCAGCTCGTGTGAGAGTGTTACACTATCTTCCCTCATTTTCTATAAATGGGGAGTCCATGGCTCCTTGCATCCTTTTAGACTCTTGTGTAGTTGGGTGGTGGAGTTGGAGAGCTGGTGGGAGGACTTGGCTCAAGCTCAAGCTCAAGCTTTGATTTTTTTTCCTCTGTTGAGGTTAGTTCACTCTCCCCTTCTTAATGTGTGGGATTAAAGGCTTTTTATGGTGGTGGCTTCGCTAGTAATGGAGACCAACCCAAACCATAGAAGGTTAGGTTATTCACCTACCTCCATAATAAGGGTTGTAATGGGGTCTTGATGACTCCAATATGGACACTAAGGGTGGAAACATGCTTCCCACCACTTATTTGATGATGAGTAATGTTGGGGAGTTAAAACTCCCCATATTGTGACTTTCATCCCCGTTTTAGTCTAGTTTCCCAGACTCAACTGGTGGATCCATGTCAGAGGCTAGGGCACTGCCTCTGCTTCGGGTATTATGCCTTGACAATGTATGCTCTGGCTGGCAGAGGGGCTAGCAAGGCCCCATCCTTTACCAGACCCATACTTAGCCCTATTACTGGTTAAGCTGAGCTGGAGGCAAAGCTGATGGAAACATCATCCGCCAATGCCTCCACCTCACTCTCTATTAGTTTTCCTTGTCATTGTGAAGTTAAGCCAGAGACTCAATATCCGGAGTTATGATCCTCCAGGTGGCACCCCCCAACCATGCCTTGGGACAGCCATAATGTTATGGGTCCGCCATGCCCACAAGGTCTGGATAGGCTATCTATAAGCCAAAGGCAAAGCTGGTGGTACTACTAGCCGATAGTGCCTCCGCCTCACTCTTTGGGAGTTTACTGTCATAAAGAGACTCATTCGGAGATTGAGCCAAAGATATGACCATCTACCTCGATCCTTCGGCTTTCTATATGCTAAAAACTATAAGGTTTAGGCGACGGCTAGTTTTGAAGGAACCATCCCCCGGAACCATTCAATGCCTTGGCTACTGTTGGCCAATATGCTTAGTTAGACCCTTCGGGGACTAACCGTTGTGGTCCGGGCTTACCTTGGGACCCGCATAGTGGCATTTAGAGCATGCCTATGCCTATTTAAAAGATACTTAACTAACCTAATGCAATCTATGTAATCCAATTGGTAAACCAACGTGGATTGTTGACAAAGCCTTTCACCAGCTTCTAGTTTCTACAGCACTTGTGGTGCCTATTGATCTACAGGTAAGGGGTCAGATCCGTAGACTTAGGACATATCTAAATGTCTATAATTGTATGCTATTTGACATGTCATCCAATAACTATGGTATATGAGCATGCATTGCATTATAACAACTATGTACGCTTTGATTGGTGTTGTGGTTGGTAGTGTATGTGACATATAGGTACCAGTAGAAGGTAATGCATGGATACACCTGTCCTGGGCTCGTGTAACATGTGGGTACCAGGTGTTACACCCCAATTCTGGTCTAACCAGATTAGTGTGATGAACCACCAATAAACCAATGGTTCAACCAAGATCTCGTATAGATCGTACCCACCATATCAAACCACAGACACAATCCATGGTAATAATCAGAGTTAATAAACAAATAAGCAAAAATCTTACAGATAATGAACTGAGAATATAACAGTGATAAATAAGTATTTAATTCAATTATCTCCAAACCACAAGACATAAAAATAAATAATCCATTACATGTTCCATTAATCAATTATAACTAAACTAATAAAAAATGCACTGGTTGCACTCGCATGATGAATCATATGCATCTTTAACAGCTTCTATGTCCATGGCAGCAACGTGTCCATATGTCGGCACATTCATATATTCTTCAACAGTAGGACCTGCATCATCAACTAAAAATATTCGACATCGAAAGGGTGAGCACACATCATGGCTCAGTGAGCAAACAAAATAATGCAACAAATATATGCAAGCATTCAATTCATATCTTTGGTCTGGTTTATAAGTTTGTAATATGCTATAGAAAGGTTTGGTGGCCACCGCACCTCTATACACAAGTGTGTGAATCAACCCAATGGATCAAACACCATTGTCATCCCACAAACACCCACCATGGAATAGAGATAGAGCTAAAGTGTCCGGATCAAACACCGCCAACACTTCCCCTAATGCCCTACCCATACCAACACGTAAGCCCCTATTGGCAAGGGTGTGCAAACTAGGCTCGCAACTAATAAATCCTAATGCCATACAGTGTATCCAAGGCCTCACCCCCAGCATCCCTCAATACATCCATAGAGATAGAGCTAAGGCCCCTCGACAGAGTCAGAAACCACACAATCCGAGACCACCTCCCCTGATGCCCTACGACGTAATAGTTCTGCTAAGGTAATGGCGATACGCCGATGTTAGTGGGTAAGACTTGAGTAGAGATAGAGCTAGAGTCTGGTGACGATGTCAAAGACCACCATGCCATGTCCTCCCCCTGATGCTCCACTCACATCCAACACACCAACCACACACATACATTCACATGCCTATTCCTAGCATCATCATCATCATCATCATGTTATAAATAAACAGAATTAAATATGCATGAACAATAATAGCAGAAATATTGGATGACATGTGAGATGCACATTACAAGCATACATGCATAGAATTAATCATGGCATTGGACTCAATAAAAATAAATAGTTTTTTATTATCCAATTAGTTTAGGTCTTGTTCCCTCACCTGTTAGCAATACTCGATCTCCTTCTAAGCCTTGTAAATCTCTTTCAATCAATTTAACAGCCTAAAAGTCATATGAATTTAAGTTAGGGTTTATATGTAACATGTTACAATAGTCAAAAATCAAAACAGAGCACTGATAGGTGTCTGATTGGTCCTATGGTCTCATACTATATCGACCCTACTGCCTACGGTCGATACCCTACGGTCGCATATGGTGTGACCATAGCTGTGACCATATGGTTTATAAAATCTTCCTGAATGCCTATGGTCAATCCTCTGGTCATGCTGGTCATGCTATGGTCGACCGTAGCTACGACCTTGAGATTTCTGGCCACAGATTATATGCAATTCGAGTTCTTCCTGGGTCAGTTCTTTTGATCTTCAATGGGTTTTATTCTAAGGTCATCTTATGGCCATCAGTAGTAATTTCATATCAACCTTAACCATCAAACTCATCCCTCGTGGTTATCCTTGGAAATTACTCAAGGAATCACATGGATCATGATAGATTGATATTGTCCATCTTCCATAGAAGTCTTATTCCTTAGAGTTTGCTTCTCTTGAAATTAGGTTCATACCTTTGCCTGTGATAAAGAGCCAATCTCTTCTCAGCAAATTCATTTCCTTTACTTTTTCTTCTTCTCCTTCTTTTCCTTCTATTCGCTTCTCTTTTCTAGAGTTTACTAATGTTCTAAAAGAGTGAAAAAGGGTTGAGGGACGTCCTTTATATAGAGGAAAACTCTCCATATAGAGTCCTCTTTCAATTAGGAAAGCAATCCCTTAATTTAAAAAAGTTTCCAAAACTTGAAGTCTGATTTGGAGTCTCACGGTCAATGGCTATGGTCGTAGAACCCATCAATTGAAGGGTCAAAATCATCGATCGTGGGTTCTGGACTTGAGATTTTTGTTTCCTTGCTTATGGTCGACCATACCTACCAAGGTATTCGACCATAGGTAGGTTTTCAGTGTTTTTAACTAAATTTCTCATACTTGGTTTGTGATCTATCTTCACACGCTCGGTCCACTTGGTCCAGGACTGATGGAAAGACTTGGCACGACACGCTTAAACCAGGCTACTAGAGTGCGGGTCTTACAACTCCCCCCTTCTTATATAAATTTTGTCCTCGAAATTTACACATACCTTTTGAGTGGAATAAGTAAGGATATTGCTTCCGCATAGTGTTCTCTTCTTCCCATGTAATTTCTTCTATATTTTGGCTTCTCCAAGTAACCTTCACATAATAGATGTCGCAGTTGCAAAGATGTTGCACCTTCCGGCTAGTGATCTCAAAAGATACTACTTTGAACGTCAAATCTTCAGTCAAATCCGATGGATCCATTGTTAACATGTGTGTTGAATCTCTAGCGTACTTCTTTAATTGTGAGACATGGAATACATCATGTACTAGACATTGATGGTGATAGTACTAACTGATATGCTACCCTTCCACGTCTATCTAGAACTTCATAAGGTCCAATATATCTGGGACACAACTTTCTCTTCTATCCAAACCTTTTCAAACCATGCATAGGAGATATTTTCAGAAATACCTTATCACCTATGGTGAATTCAAGATCTCTGCGTCGATTATCTACATATAGCTTCTGACGGTTCTGAACTATTCGGACTCTTTCCTTGATAATGTCGACTACTCGACAAGTCTCTTCAACAAACTCTGGTCCAACAATACTCCATTCTCTAATTTTATTCCAAAATAAAGGAGTTCGACATTTCCTACCATACAGTGCTTCACAGGGTGACATCTGTATAGTCGCTTGATAGCTGTTGTTATAAGCGAACTTGATCAATGGTAATTTCTCATCCCATGATCGCTTGAAATCAATGACACAAGCTCGAAGCATGTCTTCTAAAATTTGAATAGTACGCTCTGACTGCCCATCTGTCTAAGGATGGAACGCAGTACTAAACTTCAACGTTGTACCCATAGCCTTCTGTAATCCTTCCCAAAACTTTAAGGCAAAGCGTGGGTCTCTGTCGGACACAATGTTTTTAGGTACACCATGTAATCTAACAATATTATCCACATATAGCTTAGCTAACCTCTCTAGGGTATACTGAGGTCGTATAGTTATGAAACGAGTTGTCTTAGTCAAACGATCCATAATCACCCAGACCGCATCAACTACTCTTGGAGTTAGTGGTAACCCGGTGACGAAGTCCATAGTGATTCAGTCCCATTTCCATGCCGGTTTCGACAGTGGCTGCAACAATGCTGCAGGTCTTTGCATTTTAGCCTTTACTTGCTGAAAATTTAAGCATTGAGACAAAAATTTAGCTACATCCGCTTTCATTCCTCTCCACCAATATAGTTTCTTCAGATCATGATACATCTTTGTACTTCTAGGATGTACCGAATAAGTGGTGGTGTAAGCTTCCTTCATTAGTCTGTGTCTAATATCCAAGTCTTCATTTTCAGGAACACATACCCTTCCTTTGTATCTTAGTACCTTTTCAACGTCCAAGGTGAACTCAAGAGTAGTCCTACCTTTTTTGAGGTCTTCTTACACCATTCTCATATAAAGGTCTGATTTAATAGCTACTTTCACTTCGTTTAATAGATCAGGTACAAACATGTTTGAGAATAGATGAATAAACCCTTGGTCAGTTGATTCATCTGGAATGTCAATCATGAACTGCTCTTTACTGTAATTAAATATTCTCCCTATGACATATGTTACAGCATTTGCACTAGCTTCTTCTTGGGATTCTATCATTGCTTTCCTGCTTAGTGCATCAACAACTACATTAGCTTTTCCTAGATGATACTAGATATCGCAATCATAATCCTTCAATAGTTCCAGCCATCTTCTCTATCTCATGTTCAACTCCTTCTGATTAAAAAGATGAGTGAGACTCTTACGATTTGATTTAATCTAAAATTTCTCTCCATAAAAATAATGTCTCTATATCTTAATAGCATGTACTACTACTGCTAATTCCAAATCATGAGTGGGATAGATAGTTCTTCTCATGTGTCTTCAGTTGTCTTGATGCATACAAAATTATTTTATCTCCTTGCATAAGCACACATCCCAAACATAACCCAGATGCATTGATGTACAAGGTAAATGCTTGTCCTAGGATCAGAATAGTCAAGATGGGAGCTGATATCAATCTAGCCTTCAATGTTCAAAAATACTTTTCACATTTATCGGTCCAAATAATCTTTTCTCCTTTCTTTGTTAGACTGGTGAGAGGTACGGCGATTCTAGAGTAATCTTCCATAAATCGTCGATAGTAACCTGCTAAACGTATGAAACTTCTAATTTCTGCAACATTCTTAGGTGCTTCCCATTTCACAATGGCTTCAATCTTGCTAGGATCCACTTTAATTCCTTCAGCGGATACAACATGGCCTAAGAAAGCGACTTCATTTAGCCAGAACTCACACTTTGTAAATTTTACGTAACTCTTTTCTTAGTCGTTGTAAAGCGGCTCTTAGATTTGTGACATGAGTTTCTTTATCCTTGGAGTAGACTAGTATGTCGTCAATAAATACAATGACTGACGTATCCAACATATCATGGAATACCCAATTCATGAGTTCCATAAAAGTTATGGGTGCATTAGTTAATCCAAAAGACTTGACTAAAAATTCATAATGTCCATATCTGGTTCTGAATGCTGTCTTCAAAATATCACCTTGCTTAATCTTCAACTGATGGTATCTTGACCGAAGATCAATTTTGGAGAACACTTTGGCACCTTGCAACTGATTGAACAAGTCATCGATCCGAGGCAACGAGTATCGATTCTTGATTGTAAGCTTATTCAATTCCTGATAGTTTATACACAGTCAAACGCTACCGTCCTTCTTTTTCACGAACAATACTGGCGCTCCCCATGGTGATATGCTGGGTCTAATATAGCCCTTGTCCAATAATTCTTGTAATTGTACCTTTAATTCCTTCAGTTCAGTAGGAGCCATTCGATAGGGTGCTTTCGCTACTGGTGCAGGCTCTGGGTATAAGATCTATAATGAACTCTATCGCTCGGTCAAGTGGTAGTCCTGGTAGTTCCTCATGAAATACATCTGGAAATTCACGTACAACTTCAATATCTTCCATTCGTAGAGCTTCCTTGGTGAGGTCAACCACGGATACTAGATACCCAATTCCTCCTTTTTCGAGGCATTTTCTAGCCTTCAATGCAGAGAGAATGAGTTTTCATTTATGGGAAAGTTTGGTTCCCGTAAAACTAAACTCTGCTCCTTCCTTGTCTTTAAATGTTAGTTTTTTTTTCGTACATAATAGGTTTGTGGAGTGCCGAGCTAACCAATCCATTCCCAAGATAACGTCAAAGTCTGTCATCTTGAGTTGGATTAAGGTTGCATCCAAAATCTTCTCACCGATAAGAACTAGACATGGTCCATAACCTTTGTCTTGTTCCACTTCTAATCCCATAGGTGATCGTATAAGCAGTTTGCAGTCTAAAGGTCTGAGGGGTAGATTTAACTTCTTTCGAAAAAATACAGATAAAAAAGAATGAGTAGCTCCAGAGTCAAAGAGTACTCTGGTGGGTATGCCATTAATAGGTACGATACCAGTGATTTGATTTAGTTTAGTCTACATGCTTACACAAGGTAGTACAAAATGAAAGGTTCAGGTCATACCTGTGACAACATCAGGCGATGCGGCAGCATCCTCAGAAGTAACTGCATAAATTTTTCCTTGTTGTAACTGCTTCCTTGGCTTGGGACACTCTCTTGAATAATGTCCTACTTGATCACAGTTGAAGCATTTAACTCCAGCACTACTTTGCTTTTATAGAGGTTGGATTGTCGGAGTAGTCTTGGTTGCAGCATTGTAGCCTTGAGTATGGAAGGATTTGAATGTCTTGGTGTTTCCTCCGTTATATGTATTTTCGTTAGGCCTTTTAATACCTCTGTTCTGAGCAAAATAACTTTCCCTCTGGCTTGATTCTAGTACTCGAGCAATCTGTACTGCTTCATTATAAATCTTCTTTTCTAAACCCAACACATGCTCACGGATGCTTCCCCTAAGTCCCATAACGAACCTTCGGGTTTTGGTATTTTTCTCCTGCATGCTAGAGTGAGCAAAGAAAAATAGTTATTCATAACGCTATTGATATACGTCTACAGTCATCTGTCTTTGGTATAGACTCAAGAACTCCCTTTCCATTTGATTTCTGAAACTCCTTGGAAAATACTTCTCGAAGAAAGTTTATTTATAAATAACACATGTTAGTTGGGCATGCTTTGTTAACAGATAACTTCTAGTTGATATCCACCAGTGGTGTGCGTCACCTTTCAACATAAATGTGGCACATAATACCTTCTCTTCTTCATTTATAGTCATCATTATAAAGTTTCTTTCCATTTTGTCGATTTAGTGAGCTGGCCACAACGGATCTGATGGTTTGCCTATGAATTCCTTCGGCTTCAACTTTAGGAAACGCTCGATCAGTTTGGAGTGATCATGCTGATACTGTGCATATGCCCCATACATAGGTGGCTGGTACTGATAGTTACCTTGGTTGTACCCGCCTTGCGGTGCTTCAGGATTTGGCACTTGGCCTTGTACTGTTGGTGTTTGCGGTGCTTGGGGTACCGTGTTGCTACCACCAGGTGTCGTACTAGCTTGTCCCGCAGGTAAAGGTATTGTGTTTGCAACTGGAAAAGCAATTCCCATAGCAGCATGCATGTTGGCTTGCATTTGCTATATATGCTGCATTTGTTGTGCCAAATTCATCACCACAGTAGCCAAATCAGTAGGTGGCGTAGGTAAGTTGGTTGGGTTGGCTTGGATGTGCACATTCTGAGGCGCAGTATGTTGAGTTTCAATATTTCCTTCCTATCCTTGCTGACCTTCATTGCCATTAGTCTCCATAGGTGGTGGAGATGGGTTTGTATTTTGTCTCTTTCTACTTACTCTGCGTCCAGCCATTTAAACTCTTGGTTGAAAGGTACTTGGAAAAGCTATACATGTGAGACAAAATATGATGGTAGTATTGGGTTAGTCTCACAATGGAAGGTGAGAGAAAAACGAAATCAATAGGCAAGAGTTCGAACATAATCAAAATGCAGACAACAGTCAGTCATATGGTCGATGGCCTACGGTCGCATGTTGTGCGACCATAGGTGCGACCTTCAAAATCTTGAAAACTTATCGAGACCCTATGGTCGATCATACGGTCGCATGTTTTGGTCGAATTGTGCAACCCTATGATTCAAAATCAGGTTTTTAAACCTGTTTTCAAGATTTTTCCCTTTCATTCTCCTTTCCTTTCCTACGGTTACAACTCAACTCGCCACCACTGAGTTGCTACAGTGTCTACCGTATGAACTTGATGATTTTTCCATCTATCTACGATCTCCATTCCATTCCTTGAGATATGTTCTCTACTTTTCTCCATTTTTAAGCTTTCATACCTAGGGTTTTTGCCATTTGTAGGGTTTTCTTCTAATTAATATTTTTTTAATCGTAAAAATTTGATTTTTATTGGGCATTATTGCTATTGGCTACCCAATGGATGAAAGCCCTCAAGAAAATTTGAGTTTCATTGATTGGTTTAGTAAAAATTTTAAAATCTCCATTTTTTATCAAAATTTTGGGGTTTTTCCCAATTGTCAAAATTCTTCAAATTTGACCTACCTAATTTAAATTTCTGATTATATATGCCTTGCAGGATGGTTTGGGACCTATATAAGTCCTCATGCCCAAATGTTTGGGTAAAAAGTGAGGCTTTTTCCTATTTTACGTCGTTATGCTGTCAAATTTTCAAATTTATCTTACTTGTTTTTCTTATTTTCTTCTCTTGCAGTTATCATGGTCCGCACTAAGGTTCATCGAGTTCATGACCTAAGATGCTTCAGGTCCATTGAAACAGAGGTGCGATATCCCTGGTTTGATCGAAAGAAAGTGGAAGGGGGTCGGTGTGTGAACTTAGCCCATTTAGCCCTGTTTGATGTGGAAAGGGCGTTTGGTGACATGGGCTGGCTTTTAGTGATTCTATATGAGGCTTGCACTCGCCCAGACTTGGTCAAGCAGTTCTACTGTCACCTACAGGTAGAGGGTGACTTAAAAGATGTTGACAGGGGTAGAGAGCTTTGGATCACCAGTTGGGTGAAAGGGGTTCCGATCTCTTTCAACTATCAGGAGTTGGCTGATCTCCTAGGCATTTCCAACGATGGTCAGTTGGTTTACTATGCACCCAGGGAGCCACAGTTTCTATCTACACAGGTGCTTGCAAAAATAGATAACCAGATTCTTCGGAATGACTGTTGCGAGATGAAAGCAGTCAACCTGCATCCAGAGCCATGGGTCTACTGCAAGATTATCCAGCATAATCTTATTCCCCAGAGTGGAAATTATGAGATGGTCTCATAGATGACCCAGTACCTACTGTACTGTATTTGTACTAGGCAGCCTGTCTACCTCCCATATATTATTCTTCGGACTATGCACAAAGCTACGTTGTCTGACTCGAGAGGTAACTTGCCCTATAGGCAATTGATCTCCACCCTACTCGCTCATCTACAGGTGGACCTAGTGGATAAGAGGATCCTTGAGGACATTTTTTCAGTTGACCTTGATTGGGAGGCCATCAGCAGGATGGGCATAAGAGAAATACAGGTTAGTGATAACGAGAGGAATGTTATGAGACGTCCTCTCACTCGGGTAGCAGCAGTAGATGCAGAGGCAGCAGCAACAGCAGCAGCAGAGGTAGCAGCAGAGGCATACGTGAGTGATGATAAGGAGAACGATGATCGGATGGACATGGATGTGGATGCCATCCCTCCTCCATCACCACAACATTCTACTGGAGCTGGCCCTTCTCGGGCTTTACATTCAGTTGGCCCTTCACGCCCACCACCAGATGACATAATGGGACTGTTACGTGAGATTCGGGAGGCTCAGTGAGTGAGTGATTGAAGAGTAGGAGAGCTTTTAAATGCCCAGCGCTCTACACACCAGCGGGTAGTGGATCTGACAGCTAGTCTCCAAGCGACTCAGACTCAGGTGGCCTAGTTCGCGAGAGTATATGCTGAGGACTATGATAGAGATCGTGAGGCACCTTCTCCTTCAGCACCTCCAGCTCCATGATATCATTTATTTCTTTTTCTCATTTATTTTACAAAGTAATTGTCCGGATTTATGGATCGTACTCTGATTCGGATATATCTTGTCTTACTCTCATTTGGATATATATATATATATATATATATATATATAATTAGTTTTCCATTTACATATGTGCATTATTCTCTTTTTACTTTATGTCTCAAACAACACAGGTGCTTATGGTGTATTCTTATTACAGTTTTTAATTTTATCCTAACTCAGTTCATGACTCACGTGGAAGTAGTTAGGTCAATGGATAGAACCTGAGATGCTCTGATACCAAGTTGTCACACCCCAATTCTGGTTTAACCAGATTAGTGTGATAAACCACCAATAAACCAATAGTTCTACCAGAATCTCGTATAGGTCGTACCCACCATATCAAACCACACACACATTCCATGATAATAATCATAGTTAATAAACAAATAAGAGAAAGTCTTACAGATAATGAACTGAGAGTCTAACAATGATAAATAAGTATTTAATCCAATTATCTCCAAACCACAAGACATAAAAATAAATAATCCATTACATGTTCCGTTAATCAATTATAACTAAACTAATAAAAAATGCACTGGTTGCACTCGCATGATGATTCATGCGCATCTTCAACAGCTTTTATGTCTATGGAGGCAACGTGTCCATACATCGACGCATTCATATATTCTTCAACAGTAGGACCTGCATCATCAACTAAAAATATTCAACGTCGAAAGGGTGAGCACACATCATGGCTCAGTGAGCAAACAAAACAATGCCACAAACATATGCATGCATTCAATTCATATTTTTGGTCTGATTTATAAGTTTGCAATATGCTATAGAAAGATTTGGTGGCCGCTGTACCTCTATACATGAGTGTGTGAATCTGTCTAATGGATCAAACACCATTGCCGTCCCATATGCACCCACTATGGAATAAAGATAAAGCTAAAGTGTCTGGATCAAACACCGCCAACACTTCCCCTGATGCCCTACCCATACCAACACGTAAGCCCCTATTGTCGAAGGCTTGTAAACTAGGCTCGCAACTAACCAATCCTAATGCCATACAGTGTATCCAAGGCCTCACCCTAGCATCCCTCAATACATCCATAGAGATAAAGCTAAGGCCCCTCGGCAGAGTCAGAAACCACACGGTCCGATACCACCTCCCTTGATGCTCTACGACGTAATAGTTTTGCTAAGGTAATGGCGATACGACAATGTTAGTGGGCAAGACTTGAGCAGAGATAGAGCTAGAGTTTGGTGACGAGGTCAAAGACCACCATGCCATGTCCTCCCCCTGATGCACCACTCGTATCCAACACACCAACCACACACATACATTTACATGCCTATTCCTAGCATCATCATCATCATCATGTTATAAATAAACGAAATTAATTATGCATGAACAGTAATAGCAGGAATATTGGATGACATGTGAGATGCACATTACAAGCATACACGCATAGAATCAATCATGGCATTGGACTCAATAAAAATAAACAGTTTGTTATTATCCAATTAGTTTAGGTCTTGTTCCCTCAACTATTAGCAATACTCGATCTCCTTCCAAGCTTTGCAATTCTCTTTCAATCAATTTAATAACCTAAAATTTATATATATTTAAGTTAGGGTTCATATGTAACATGTTACAGTAGTCAAAAATCGAAATAGAGCACTGATAGGTGTTTGATTGGTCCTATGGTCTCATACTGTATCGACCCTACTGCCTACGGTCGATACCCTACGGTTGCATATGATGCGACCGTAGCTACAATCATATGGTTTCTGAAGTCTTCCTGAATGCCTATGGTCGATCCTCTGGTCATGCTGGTCATGCTATGGTCGACCGTAGCTACGACCTTGAGATATCTAATCACAGACTACATGCAATTCGAGTTCTTCCTGGGCAGTTCTTCTGATCTTCAATGGATTTTATTCTAAGGTCATCTTATGGCCATCATTAGCAGTTTCTTATCAACCTTAACCATCAAACTCATCCCTCGTGGTTATCCTTGGAAATTACTTAAGGAATCACATGGATTATGATATATTGATATTGTCTATCTTTCATAGAAGTCTTATTCCTTAGAGTTTGCTTCTCTAGAGATTAGGTTCATACATTTGCCTGTGATAGAGAGTTAATCTCTTCTCAGCAAATTTCTTTCCTTAGTTTTTTTCTTCTTCTCCATCTCTTCCTTCTCTTCCTTTCTCTTTCTCTAGAATTTACTAATGTTCTAAAAGAGTGAAAAAGGGCTGAGGGACGTCCTTTATATAGAGGAAAACTCTCCATATAGAGCTCTTTCAATTAGAAAAACAATCCCTTAATTTTGGAAAGTTTTCAAAATTCGGAGTCTGATCTGGGGTCTCACGGTCGATGGCTACGATCGCAGAACCCATCAAACGTGGTGTCGAAATCATCAACCATGGGGTTCTGGACTTGAGATTTTTGTTTTCTTCCTTATCGTCGACCATACCTACCCAGGTATTCGACCATAGGTAGGTTTTCTGTGTTTTTAACTCGATTCTCATACCTATTTTGTGAACTATCTTCACACGCTAGGTCCACTTGGTCCAGGAATGATGGGAAGACCTGGCACGACACGGTTAAACTGAGTTAGTGGAGTGTGGATCTTACACTAGGGGAAGGTGACACTTAGGTACACGGGCCTAGACATATTGCTAGCAACTTAGCGGGGGCACGGTGGCCCAAGGAAATGGGGACCAAGGGTCTCTGCTAAGGTGCAGCACCGTTATATTTAGTATGTTGTTTCACATGCTAAGCATTAGGAGGTTGCATCACCCAAGTTCTAGCCTAAAGGAGGTGGCATGCCTTGGAGCAAAAATCCTAGGGGGATTCGCTTGTAGAAGTAATTTAGCAAAAAAGACTTGAGGATCTTGCTTCTACCTTAAATCAGTGCACTAAGTGTAAAAGCGGTCGAGCTGTAGGCAGGGTTGAGAGCTGTGGTAGACACACTAAATGCACCTATTGAACCATACCAAGACCTAACATTAGAATTCATCATACTCATTGTCGCATGGCATGTGGTACCTGATTCCCTACTGAGCTGGGATTGGAATTTACCCCTCGTATGGATACTTGTTTTCAGATTCTGATGTAGATTACTCTGTGGCGGAATATATGGAGTGTATGTTAGTGAGCGACGCTTCCGTGGGCGAGGATTATTTTAAGGAGCACGACTAAGACTGCACCTGCAACGATTCCATTTACACTTGACGCAGCCTTCCCCATACTCTCTCTCCCTCTTCCTTATGATTTGCTTTTGTAGATAGATGGTGAGATCTATCTAAACAGTTAAACAAATTTACTCTTTTATTTTGGCTATGTGTATATTGGATATGGGTATTATTTTGGTAAACATTGTGGATGTATTCATAATGCTAAACCCTATTTATATTATGATACAACTAGTGTGCATTTGTCATTTAGTATTTACTTCCGCTACTATTACTCTGATTCTTTATTGTTTTATGCATATTGCTTATGTAGACTGTGAGATTTGTTGGTGGATTACTATATTTTTCGGTTCCTGGATAGATTCGGATCATCTCATAGGTCGACCCGAATATCACGCCCAATTCCCGGAGTGGGTTGTGACACGGTTAACTTGTTCACGTTGGTAATCGATTAAATCCGGATATATATATATATATATATATATATATCCTTTTTTTATAATCAAATAGCCTTTTGGAAAGGACTGAAATGCCTTTATAATTTCATTCAATTTACAAATGAGTTCCCTTTCATAATTGCATTCACAGAGACGTGTTCACTATTTCTTGAATGCCACAATAGTTACGGACGTTACTGGGAAATCCGATTAACTGCATTGCCACTGCCAGGAGCACCGAAAGACGCTGAAAAAGGAAATCACTTATGCTGTTGCAAGCTGCTTGCCACAGGCTGGTCGTAACCGATGTGGCAGGCTTGCCCTTGTGGGCTAGCCTGCTGCAACAGTCCATGGTCGGCCTACTGGTGCTTGTTGGGGCTTACTCTTGCGGATGGCATCTCTCCTGATAGGGACGAAAACAGCCTTCGGGCTTACCTGCTGGTAAGAAGTTAAGTTTTTTAACGGTCTGGCTTGTTGGCAGGACTCGGCCTAGCTTGCTGGCTAGCCTCGAGCTGGCCCTGTTGGCTGGCCTGCCCGGCTGGCTGACGGGCTTGCTTCCACCAATGCAATTTTTTTTTATTCAATAAACACAACGAATAAGATATGAAAGGTTTGATTTAAGTCGAACCTAACCAGGCTCCAATACCATTGTAAGGGTTTTTAATAGGTTGAATCAAATAGTCAGATACTCGGATCCATTGCAGTTGTAGGAGAGTTGTCCTCTTAGCTTTACGAGCATCTAAGTCCTCTGTCAGTTTAGTCTTCTCTCTTTTCTCATATACATTGAACAATAGCCATATATGGGAGGAAGCAGGGACCAACCATGAAAGGATGGTAATTTGGTCATTCCCATAATTGGGTCAAATTACCAATAGATCTCAGCCACCGACCTCCAAGTCAATTGCCACCGACCTCCAAGTCATCCTCGCCCAATTTGTCAATGGGCCACGCATCACAGTCCTCTTTCACGTCTCCCCCTACTGTCCGCTAATGGTCCCATCCATGGCCACTCGGCCCACTCCAATGTTCAATAATCTAGTCTCCTGCAAAACTCCACCATTGCGAGTCTGCACACCTCCACCGTCGCCGGCCGCTGACCCAGAAATCATCCCTGCGGTGACTGTCGAAGGATCATGCACTCCAGTCCTTATTTAATTTCCCTTCCCTATAAGCCATTAACCTGCCTATCCATGGCTTGCCGCTTCTGCTTGAAACCCTAACCCAGTCTCCCATGAACCGCCCAACTTGCCTACACAGTCCTAGTCCGAAAATTCCGGACCTCACATCAATCTCCTTGTGGCAGTTCCACGTCTCGTGGGTAAAATTGAAAAGTAGCAAAGTGAGATACCCAAAATATGGTTTCTCAAACATGAGGTACCATAGTTCTAAAACCGGATTTCAGACATGGCCATATCTAAAACTGATCCAATCAAAATCAGGTTAGTGTATGGATCTAATAGAAAACTGTCACATGTCAGATTTTTATTAAAATAATATTAAAATAGATTGAAATAAGGGATCAATGAGTCTAAAATCGATACGAATCGATGGATCCAATACAGATTATTTGAACCATGCATGTGTGGTACACTAGGAAAGTGGTTTTATCAAAACATTAAGAAACTCGATTGTAATTTACCATTTTTCGGTCGAAATTTACCAATCCTCAATTGGTCCAGAAATTATTTGCCTAATTCCGTGTCGAACACTGAATTCAGCTTCCAACACCCTTTCAATGTCTTGAGCTCAGCCAAACGGTTTGGTCTAAAATAGAGAAGACGGTAAGAAAATTGTTTGAAATTTAAGATGTTAAATTGACTGGAAAAACGGACGCGTCTCTTATTCGAGCCTTTGTCCACACACAAGCAACGAAAATCCCTTGACCATCGGAGACCTCTTCAAGTGAAAAAACACAAAGCTCATCACCATCTCCAACTCCCTTTCATTTCAAAGTTTTAAGCAAACGAACCACTTCTCCCAATTCTCAATTATCTCTCTGATCGATATCCTCTGTTACACATTTTGAATTCCCAGAGAAGAAGAGGAGGCTACATTTTCTTCTTCTCTTCTTTTTTGATTCAAAAATGGATTATCAAAACCAGAGGGTGTACCCAATGAACTCAGATATTGACTTAACCATTCACGATGGTACCCCAGATCCACCAAAATATGTCATGCTTTCGGAGAAAGGCGGAAGTCTTCCACCGCCACCGTGTCGCCGGAACATCCCACGCTACCACTCCCCGGCTCCCAAGAAAAGGGGTGGCTCTTGCTTCAAGTGTTTATTCTGCTTTAGCTGTTTCTTCCTCATCCTCATCCTCATTCTGGTAAGCATCTCCTTCTTATTATACGGCTTATACAACCCCAAAATCCCTACCTACAATGTTCAAGGCCTCGATGTCGGCGCCTTCGAAGTCCAACCTGATTTGAGCCTCTACACAGAGTTCATCATCAACGTCAAGGCCGAGAATCCTAATGAGAAGATCGGCATTACATACGGCAAGGACAGCGCGGTGTCCGTCATTTACTCGGACTCCACGCTTTGTTCTGGCAAGCTTCCGGCTTTTCACCAAGGACAGAAGAATACGACCCTGATGAAGGTGGTGTTGAGAGGGAAATCCGAGTATGGGTCTGGGCTTCAGGAGGCTTTCAATGAGAATCAGCGTACTGGGAGGATACCTTTGCTTATAATGGTGAGGGTCCCTGTGAGTATCTTGCTAGGGGATCTTCCAATGAGACAATTTGTTGTTCTGGTCAATTGCTCCCTGGTCGTCAATAACTTATCGCCCAATAAGAAAATTGGGATCGTATCAAGTAAATACCATATATCAGCTACATTATGAGTTTAGGCAGTCTTTTTACGTTTCGTCCCTTTTCATTTGGATTTTCTCAAGCTTCTGTGTCTGTAAATTCAAATTCAAATTCAAATTCAAATTCAAATTCAAATTCATGATAGGGTAAGGGAGGAGGTCATGTGACCGTACAGAAGAGCTAATACCGTACGGAATTGGTTTAGAACTTAGAAAGGTCTGTACCTGCTTGCACTATCGGTTAAAATATATGCATCTCAGCAAAGCAACGTCTTGTCACAATTTTTTCAAGGTGGATTTATTCGGTTACCAACAAAACAGATGCATAGAGTAGTATTGATGAAGAATTATATTAGACTTCCTCAATGTAAATTTACTTGTTTTTAGTTTTCTTCTGGAATATAATTTTTTTTTCTTGCAAGATTCTCTAATTTCTTCTCTTCCCTACACATACCCACACACATCCCAATGAGTAAATATTACTTTATAAGTTGGGTTAATTTCTAACACTCTCTACCGTACAATTACTAAAATTCCTTTATTCATAACTGCTCCCCCCTGATTTCTCTAAAACAAACAAACAAAAAAATTTCTACCTCTCTTTCTTTGTGACCGATCTCTACTTCCACAACTCTGCCCCCTGTTCTAGACCTCCCTTCATCTATCTCCGAGCTTGCATTGCTCTCTCTCTCTCTCTCTCTCTCTCTCTCTCTCTCTCTCTCTCTCTCTCTCTCTCTCTCTCTGCATCTGTGTCCTGAATACCGTGTAAGGATCCGATGAGTGCGTTGAGATAGGAATGCCTCCACTCATTAGCTCTTATGTTTCTTCGAATGGAGGACACTCCGGTGGTGACTCGATAATGGAATTGCAGTGGCCAGGCAAGAAGAAGAAGAAGACCCTTGCAATGGATGATCAGCAATTCATGCGGATGGGCAGGAAATTTGATGTTCATAGTAGAAGATACTGATCTTTAGAGACATAATTGATCTTCCCCCTTGCAGCGGATCGGATCCCATCAAGGAGGTATAATTAGTACTAGGTTCTCCTTTCCGCCCCCCACCCCCCACTTTTTCACTTGAGTACTTCTCAACAATTAGCACAGAGAAATAGCAGTTCCCAGTTTCAACCTAAGTTGCAATGTCAATTTCTTGAAATCTCATTTTTGGTATATCTTTTTGTAGTTATTGATGAAGATGACCAATGACCTCCTTAAACTCTACCCCGGAGTTGTACCCAGCATTCCGTTATCAGATATCGATGACATAACTATTCAAAAAGTTTTCCATTTGTTCAGGAAGGCCATCTAAAATTGTTAAGTGAGCAAATCCATTAGCTAATCAAAGTAATGTTCTTCGCATAGTGCCTACATCCTTCTGGTCGACTATAGTTGCGCACATAGTCCTTAAATCGTTTAAGGAACTTGAATCACAGTAATGAAATATTCATTTAACATATGCTGAAAATGAAAAAAAGAAACTCACCTTATTATGTAAAGGATACAATAAATGTTTCACCCTAACATTTCAATTGGATACATCCATCGGTATTGAACTGGACCAGCCAAGCTAGCTTCGTGCGCTAGATGAATATTCAGATGCACCATAACATCAAAGAATGAAGGTGGGAAGATCATTTCCAACTTGGATAGTGTTAAGGCAATAGATTCACCAAGCATCTTATAATCTACCATTGTTGCAACTTTACTACACAGATCCCGATAAAATGCACATAATTTTATCAACAAAAGGGCCACATTTTTTGGCCACATTTTTTGGCAAAACAGTACGCAATACAACTGGAAGAAGTTGTTGCATCAAAATATGGCAATCATGGCTTTTCAATCCCGTTATTTCTCGTTTCTCTACTAGCTTTGATATGTCACTGCATAGTCCATCCGGAACCTGCACACCCCGTAAAACTGTACAAAACATTTCTTTCTCAGGGTTAGTCAGTGTATAATATGTTAGTGGTATGTACAACTTTTTCTTCCCTTCAACAAACTTTGGTTGCAGATCAGATCAAAGATCCATCTCTCTTAGATCTAAACGTGAATTGACATTATCTTTAGTCTTTGCCTTAATACCCAACAATGTCCCAAGTATACTGTCACATACATTCTTCTCAATATGCATTACATCTAAATTGTGACGGAGTAAATTAGATCTCCAATATGGTAACTCAAAGAATATACTCTTCTTCTTCTAGTTACTTGGTTGCTCTTGATGTTTTTTTTTTCCTTTTTTTAGGTTTCAAGCCACTAGTTCCATCATTTTCTTTCCCAAAGTCTGGAAACTGTACACCAAGCAACTGTTCCAATATGTCAAATCCCGATATTGGCTTAGGGTGCAGTCTATGTTCCTCATTGCCATCAAAATTCCTTTTATCCCAACGATATTTGTGATCTTTAGGTAAGAATCGACAATGGCCCAAATAACAATGCTTTCTTCCATATTTCAACCACCGGGAATTTGTATCTTTGGTGCAACATGGACAAGCTAAAGCACCTTTCGTACTCCACCCTGAGAGCACTGCATATGCCGGGAAATCATTAATAGTCCACAACAAACATGCTTTTAGGTTAAACATGGCCTTCTTATGACCATCATAAGTCATAACACCTGTGTTCTACAATTCCTTCAACTCTTCTATCAATGGTCGCAAATATATATCTATATCATTCCCAGGTTGCCGAGGTCCAGGAATAAGCAAAGTAAGGAGGAGGTTGTCCGGCTTCATGCACATCCATGGTGGCAAATTATAAGGAATTACCACTACTGGCCATATGTTGTACTTGCTGCTCCTCGAATTAAATGGGTTAAATCCGTCAGCTGCTAACCCGAGTCTGATATTACGAGGTTCAATACTAAACGATGGATGAAGCTTATCAAATTCTTTCCAAGCTTGTCCATCGGCTAGGTGTCGTAACCTTTGGTCATCTGTACGGTTCTCGTGGTGCCACAGCATGCTTAATGATGTTTTAAACAACATATATAACCTTTGCAATCTAGGTATCAATGGAAAATGACGCAACATTTTAGCTAGAATTTTTTTCTTTTCTGATGTATACCTAGATTTGCCACATGTGGAACAATGATCATCATTCTCTGCTTCCTTCCAATACAACATACAATCATTTGCACATGCATCAATCTTGTTGTAGTTGAGCCCCAACTCCTTGATAATCTTTTTTGTTTCATAAAAAATGTTTGACACTTCATTCAGCACGGGATGTGACTCTCGCAACAAATCTAGCAACATTGAGAATGATTTATCGGTCCAGTTGCCAAGGCATTTTATATGATAAAGCCGAAGAATGAAAGACAATTTTGTATGATTAATGCACCCCGGATACAACTCCTTCTTTGAATCTTCTATTAGTCTATCAAATTTTTCAGACTCATTAATCACCCCCTCTGCATCACCATCTGGGTCATTTACATTATATTCCCGCATCTCATTTAACATGATGCGTGTAACATCTTTGTTTGTGCCGCATGCATTTCTCTCCACAATGTTATCATGGTGAGGAGTGGATGAAGATGAAGCTTCTCCATGATTAGTCCAGGAAGATGAACCTTCTCATTGATAAGTCCATTCTGTGTAATTACGTAAAAATCCATCACAAACCAAATGTTCTAACACTTCAGATTTAGTCTTCCATCGGTGATTTATGCAATTTGTACATGGACATACAATCCGGCCCCCTTTGCAAGATGCACTAGAAAATGCATATTCTATGAATTTGTTTACCTCTCGTCTATATTTAGAAGTCAGCCTGAAACGTGGATCGCTAGAACCTTGAACCCAACTCCTAGGCATGCTATTAACACATCATTGCAATCAAAGAAAAAAACAACTTTAATTAGGTACTACCTTCAATAATTTTTCTGTTAAATAAAAGAGAAAAGTAACTGTCATGCATTTAGGCCATAAAAAATAAGGATAGATTCACTTCGGAATCAATAGTTGCATGGTCATGCATGAAAAAGGATAGAAAGGAAAGAAGGGATATGTTGAATTTTTCATCCACATGTCAAATTATGGTGGTTCAATAGTGGAACATATACAACCACGTGTCAAATTATGGTGGTTCATCATGGGCATCATATTGTTGAACATGCATGAAACCCGAATATACACATGCATGCACACACAACAAACAAATAAACAAATTTGATCAATCCTAAATTGTCAGAAACAACTATAGGCATAAAAGAAAACACGAAGTAATTAAACTCAAGATGTCACTTCTCCCATTTCTATTACAACTGCAAATGAAATTCAAAACTAAAGTGACAAGGAAAATAAAGATTTCCAATAATAATCTCGACTCTTAAACCTCTCAAATACAATTTAGAAACCACTCTTGTTCAAGTTAGCAATCTCTCCTCTCATTTTCAAGTTACACTAAAATCTGACTTTAATTATAAAATGGCTAAAACATAAATCCTATAGTTAGTGGCCAAATTCACTGGGAGTTTAAGAGCTTCAAGCAAAACTCCTTCAGGATAAGGGTCTTACAGAAGCAGAGAAGAGGCAGCTGAACATCCAAAAAACCTCTACACAGTGTTGTGGCCCATGTTAGAAGGCCACAACTCCCCCAGATTTGGAAATCTATCAAAACAAGAAGTGGTTTTCCTCCTATTTGTCCTTTGAATCTATTGCTTGTTGTAATCAAGCTTCTCAAAAGTGTCCTAGTCCTTAAGAAGAAGTTTCGATGCCATCATTCAAGAACTGAGCTTTCTTAAAATCATGCATGGGTCCTTGACTAGACATAGATGCAAAAGCCTATAGAAATTAACTTAAGTCATTTTACTCACTTCTTCCTCCAACAGAAGCAACATTATTTATCTGACTTCCTTAATCACAGAGCTTGTCAGTTGCAGAGAAATTCAGTCAACTTTGACTGAAACTATATAATTTCTATACAAAAATTAAGTCATTCTACTCACTTCTTCCTCTAACACAATCAACACATTTTCATCTGGCTTCCTTATTCACAGAGCTTGTCAGTTTTGGAGAACTTTGGTCAACATCGACTGAAACCATATATTTTATAAACATAATATACAAAACTTCAATTTTAATGTGGAAGTATTCCAAAAATTCAATTGAAGTTTTTTTTTAAATTTTTTTCCTTTTTTCTAGAATTTGAAAGAACAGACTCTTTTATGCATTAGAATGGCAGTAGCCCAAATCATGGGGTTCTGCTTACCTTATGACTAAGATGTCCCTTTATACCAATGGATGATAGGGATCAAAATAGAATAGAATATATTAATTATCATGTAAGTCCAGGTAGGATTGCCAATATACAAAAAAACATTAATGGGTTCTACTTACCCTTTAAATTTGAAGAGAACATACTATTGATGTATTGACGGTGCAATGAAGGTCAAAATAAGACCTGATCAAAATTATTTTGACCATGAAAGGTTTGGAATTGTACAGGTGACAACGATAAGAACTATTAAACCAAAAAATGATCCTCGAATAGCAGTAATATGAAGGAAATCAGAATATGGAGGAAATCAGAAGGCGAATTCATCATAAACACATTAGGCAAAGGATGGTTTGTTGAAATGCTACTTTCTAGACACATCAAGGAATCCTTTAAGCATATAAAATGTGGATTCCACATAGCATGTCCACCGTAATGAAGGTCAAATAGCATCCGATCTTGATTGTACAAGTTTATGAAGGATTTGTATAGTGAGAGGAAAAGCAAAAGGAATGAACCTGCAGGTGAAAACGATGGAGACTCTGCACCGAGAAGATTCCAAGGGACTCGATCGAGATTTCTGCTTGCTTCTTCTCAAAGCTTCTTGAAACCGAAACCCACACTGTAACCTCTATCACTGATATGCTACAATACAGTGAGGAAAAGCAGAAACAGAGATGCAAAAATTCTAAAACACCGTTCGGTGAGAGCTGAGAGGAGAGAAATGGGAGAGGAAAAGCTTAGAGAGCTCTCACTGACAGCTGGGAGAGGAAAAGCTTAGAGAGCTCTCACTGACAGCTGGGAGAGGAAAACCTGCGCAAACTCTTAGAGGAGTGCTGGGAGAGGAAAAGACACGAAATCCAAGGGACGTGGCGGGTTGGTGAGACAGGATGGGAATGGGAGGGAACCAAATAAGGCTGCGGGAACCCTATTAATTTTGACCACGGGAACCAAATTTCGTGGGAAAATATCTATTTCGGCCACGGGATTAAGGTTCCTGTTGCCGAAACAAAATATCCCCTTAAATTCCTAATACTTTCGTTGATTTTTAGACATGGGAATCTAAATATCCGTGGCTAAAATTATTTGTGGCCATGGAAATTTAATTCCAGTGGCCAAAAATTATTTTTCCCACACAAATTTAAGTCCCCTCTTTAAAATCTTTGATTTTTAACCATGGAAATCTAAATTCCCGTGGTTAAAATCTAAATTCCTGCGCAAGGTTTGTAGGTGGTGGAGTGGAAGGGTGTTGGTAGCTAGAATGGTTGCTAAAGAGTGGGGTGGGGTAGAGCGATCAGAGAGGGAGAGAGGGGTTGACGCGGGAAAATATCAGAGAGAGCGAGGGAGAATGTGGGCGGGAGAAAACAGGGAAAATGAGGGAAAAACCTATCCAAAAAAAATAAAAAAATAAAAAAGGGAAAAACCAATAAATTGGTTTTAAAATTATCTTTCTATCTTTGACCACGGAAACCAGTTTACCATAGTGTAAACGTATAGTCCACTAGGGACAATATAGCAGCTTAGTGGTACATGTATATTCCACAACGAACATTTATTTTCTGTAGTATAAAATGATATTTTTGACCATGGAAAAATGTTTCCATAGAGATAAATGTATTTTTTTACCACGGAAAAATATTTTCCGTTGTTATATATACTATATCTTGTTTTGGGTAAATTATTTCCTTACAGAAAATGTAGTACTATTGTCGAAAATGTATATTTCACAACGAAAATATATCTTTCGTGGTATAAAATGATATTTTTGGCCATGGAAAACTTTTTCCGTAGAGATAAATGTATTGTTTACCACGAAAAAATATTTTTCGTTGTTATATATACTATATCATGTTTTGGGTAAATTATTTCCCTGCGAAGAAACATACTACGTTGATGGAAATGTATATTCCACAACGGAAATATATCTTCCATAGTATAAAATGATATTTTTGGCCACGAAAAAAAGTTTTCGTAGAGATAAATGGTATACGTTACGAAAAAAAGTTTTCGTAGCTTAAGACTTATTTACCACTACGGAATTTAGAATTCGTTGCTAAATATTATATTAGGCAACGAAAAATTGATTACCGTAGCCAATTTCTGTAGCAAAAAATGCCTATTGTTGTAGTGGCCCTGAGTTCTATTGGAGATTCAAGGAATGAGAATCACAAGTGGTTGCCAAATTCAAATGTAATAAAAATGGTAACAATGAAGACTTTGTTTAGAGGAGTTCGGTGTGTTTTCTTTCCCAAGATTTTGTATATATATTAGTTTCAGTTGAGACCAAAAATTAATTTAGCTTATTTTGAAAACTTCTTGTCGTGAAGGTGAAATATTGTAGGAGAAAATGAATTATACGTAAGAATTAAACATTAAACGGATCAAATCAATTAACATTACATACCTGGATTCATTTTGTTTGCAGGAGAGTTGTCACACAAGCTCGAGTCCACTGTAAGGCGTTAAATTTGTCAGTCTGATCTACTCCCTTTTCTCATATAGACAGGGAGCAGGGACCAACCCTGAAATAGGGGTAATTTGATTCTTTCCATAATTGGGCCAAATTACCAATAAGTTCACAATCTATTACACATTATGGTGGATAAATTGGAACACAGCTCAACCTGCACTAGACCAGACTAGTCCAGACCAGCCAGTCCAATCCGACACAGCTCAAACTAGCCTAGACCAAGTCGGTTCAGTCCGTGTGTAGCAAGAAAAGCTTATCCCGACTATATACCTCTACTTTCAGTCGAGTCACTTCCTCCCTCTCCTTTCAGGAGAGTCACTTCCTCCCTCTCCTTTCAGGAGAGTCACTTCCTCCCTCTCCTTTCGAGATCACTTCTCCTCATTTTCATCCTCATTTCCTTCAAGTGGAAATCCACATTCGACAGGTCGGGAATCAATGACTTTTTCAACACCCAAAGGTAGCCGCACAAGCCTAAGGGAGAGTTCCGCTTGACTTGAAAGTCCGTCCTGCTTCAGTTGTGCATACATTATATGTATTGAGTGTGTTATATGAATTATATACTATATGTTATATATTTTGCATTATATATTATATATTGTTGTATAAAAATATATAATATATGTTATATATTATGGATGGAGAAGTGGGTTGGCTATGGTTTTAGGAGGGAGGAAGGACATGTGTCGGCCAGCTAGGGAAACAAAAAAAAAATATGGAAAGAAATTGAAGAAAAGGAAAGAAGCTAAGAAGGAAAGAAGAGAAGAATTGAAAAGGAAATAAGAGAAGAATTGAAAAGGAAATAAGAAAAAAATCGAGATTGAGAGAAGATGGAAGGAAATTGAAGAAGGGAAGAAGAACCG
The DNA here is from genome assembly GCA_028583415.1 of Protea cynaroides. Classification (NCBI taxonomy): domain Eukaryota; kingdom Viridiplantae; phylum Streptophyta; class Magnoliopsida; order Proteales; family Proteaceae; genus Protea; species Protea cynaroides. The sequence goes on along the minus strand of CM053265.1, from coordinate 27,306,121 downwards.
AGAATAGGATAAAAGTAAGAAAAAGGAAAGGGAAGAGAAAAGACAAATCAAAGAGAAAAAAAATTAGAAAGAAAAGATGGGAGATTCGAGAGTGAGAGAGGAATTGAAAGTGTGATTCACAGGTTGACACTGAACGGGGGGTGAATTAGTGATAAGTGATCACTGAAAACTTTCTCACAATTGTGTAGACTATCCAAACCAACCACACTATGCCGCCAAGAGTTGATTGATAACAACTTGCTGCCTTGAGCTGACTGGGGTGGTCATTCACACATTTTTCCTATTAACACATTTCGTGTAATACACCATGCCATACACCTACAGGTATCCATACTAGAAGCTTGGCCTACCAAGTTTGTACACCTAGACCTGCAACCCACAGACTTAAAATGCACAACACACAATCACATCCACGACACAGTATGTAACATGGTTCACCAATCACTCACTGTGAGGGCTAGTCCACAGGGAAATATCCTAAACCAGGGTTTCGTATTATACCCAATACGCTACTCAGATAGTGTTCTGCTGCTACAACAACTGGGTGCTATACCACCAATGAAATCCAAGCTGCAACTTGGGATATTGGGCAACTACCCTCAATCCTGTCAAACACCCCGCTTGACAGGTTACAATGAATAATGAATGGATTGCTGACAAACCCTCCCAAATATAATAAACACAACAACATAGGGTTTGTGTGCGTGAATACCTTCCCAACGTGATCACTACATGTGTAGAGCTTACCAAGCAGGCTTCTCTACCTCTCCAATGGTGGTGGGTGTCTTTCTTCACCAATAATAGGAGTCTCTCACTCTCCTATTACATTTTCCACTACCAAGACTTCACTGGATGTTTAATACATCATCTCAGTCCGCTCCCCTAGCTCCAGTAGAGCATTGATGGCCAAGGAAATGAATCAAAGTCACATAACACACAAAGTGCTCCAACAATAGTTTTTGCCCTAAAATCGCACTCTAGCCTCTCTGAAACTTCCCTCAACAGATTGCAATAGATAGTTCTTTGAAAATGGAGTTCAGGGGACTTTTGAATCACCCCAATCCAAGCTCGGACAGCCAAGATATGGCCATCAGAAGTTCGGCCACTCAGATTTGATTAAATAGGATCTTGGAGTCTGATTCGGTGTGCCGCGCCACACTTGAACGCCGCCTCCGCTGACCGGTCAGACGCATCTGTCGTGCAGTTGATTGGTCAGAAAGGAATCATGCAAAATTGACCGTCGGATCTGTCGGTGAAAGCAGGAAGGATTGCGAGGCCGTTAGATCTGCATCCATCACGTTAGGCGATGTCGACGAAGATCCGGCCATAGGATCGAGATCTGATCCGCCGATGTTTTGTACTTGCGCCACACCGAATCAAAGAATCACTTGCATGTGACGTGGCTTATTATAGAAAGTTGCATCTGGTCAGTCACAAGCTTCGCGACAGCATCTTGATGCAATCGTGGAATAACACCGAAGCCCGCCATTTTGTGGATCGGTGGATCGGCTTCGGACCTTCGTGGCTTCATCATGGCCCTCCATTTTGAATCTACTCTTTTTGCATGGACCAAAATACCCTCGTCAATATGTGACAATGCCCTGTAAGTCCTTAAATTTCCAGTAGGGTCTTTAAGAAGTAGTTCTTTACGGTATTCCGTCGAACAGGTGAGAGGCAAGCCTCGTGAGCCGTGTAGGGCTTGAGAGATGCAGTGGAAGAGCGTGCGCAGCATGGCCCTGCAAGCCTTGAGGGCTTGTGGGAGCCAACTGCTGCTACTGCATGCCCTGCTTGCTATGCTGTTGGGCAGAGGGCCTGCTACTGTGTGCGCGGCATGGCTAGGCCTGCTGGCCTGATGTGCTCTGTGCGCTACATGGCTGGCTTACTGAGCTGCCTGGCTGGTGGGCCAGCTGGCCTGGGCTGGTTGCCAAGGTGGCAAGCCACATCAAGTGGGACCCACCTAGTCGTCACCACTCTCTCTCCTCATTTCTCTCTCTTCTTCCTTACTTTTAAACATTAAACAGCAAGCATATAGAGTTGTGCATAGGCTTTTAACTGTCCACTCTATTTGTTAACTGTCTATATTGCCTGCTGATAATCTCTCTCCTCTATATCACTCTGTCAAGGTTGCCAACAATGACAACACACTCTGTACTGCTCATAACTGCTCAACTTGGCCAAGGTTCCAACAGAAAGGAAACCAGAAGAAAAAAAGAAACTAAGACAGATATGGAGAGAATCAGAGAGAGAGAGAGAGAGAAACGAAAAAAGGAAAGACGGAGATTAGTGGGAGTGGGAGAATACCCGATGAGAGAAGGATCTGGAGAAAAAATTCTAAAGAAGAGAAGAGTCGAGACAAGGAGAAAATAATAGAGAGAGACCTACGGAGATAAAGGAGAGAAGAGAATTGATAGAGAGGAAGACCAGAACAAGAAGCAGAGAAGAAGTGGGAGAAGAAGTTGGAAGAAGAAGAAGGAGAAGAAAGGCTCAAGTAAGCTGCCCCTCCATTATTTTTCTTCTTTTTTTTTTTTTTATTACCGGTCGATAACCATACGTCTCATCATTGAACTTAGCTTATAGACCCAACCTTCATCACATCACCATCCTTAACCATTGCTATTACCGCAACCCCCGCTCACACCTTGACCAACCTTCGTACCCCAACCTGGCTGAAGATCTACCCTATCAACCAGAATTGATACCTGATTCTTGCTGCTACACCTTGCCGCAGCCTCCATCTTCAAGACCTCCATCGCCATAATCTGCAACGCCATCTCCCATCTCCCCATCTATAACTTAATCACTCTCCTTCCTCACGGCCTTCTAAAACCCCTACAGATTACAACTCACCTGCAACCTTACTACTCAACACCCAGATCACCTTATTCTTGCTACAACTCACACCAATCGCCTATTGAACCTGCCATCACCACTTCTCTCAACCAGCACATCCCACTCACCACCTGGTCATGCACCCATCAACCATCTCCCTGCACTATCACCAACCTGCACAATATTCCACTAGCATTACCTTTATGATCAACCCAACCAACCACACTCAGCCAACCCCTTACCTACCCAGGAACATTACTTCCCACCACCTGGTCATTCACCTGATGCTCCCTTATTGCGACACCTAATGCCACAAAACCATTGGTAGAACCCTCTCCATCTGGTAACCAATCAACAACCCACCTTGCCAAACCCTACTTGCAGCAATCATGCATGCAACACTCACCTGTCAACTTGTTCAGCTCACGATAGTAATACATAGCCGTACACTCCCATCTTTCTTCTTGACGAACAACACAGGTGCTCCCCAAGGCGAAATACTAGGTCGTATGAAGCCCTTATCCAGCAATTCTTGTAATTGGGTCTTCAACTCCTTTAACTCGGTTGGGGCCATCCTGTATGGCGCTTTAGACACCGGAGCCGAACCTGGTATAAGGTCTATCACAAATTTTGTAGCCTAAATCTGCCATCTCAAGTATTACTAGGCTTGCTTCTAGGTCTCGGCCCTCGATACTTACAATACATGGTCCATAATACTTGGTCAAAGCCACTTCGAATCCTAGTGGAGAGCGAACTATCAAGCTTGGGTTCAATTGCTTGATTGGTAACTCCATTCGCTTCCCAAAAGAAACAGAAACAAAGGAGTGCGTGGCCCCGAGTCAAATAATACTGGCGGCGGGTAAACCGGCTACATTTACAATTCCTGGAATATATTTCCCCTTAGTTCTATATGCTCATGCAACTTAAAGAATAAACCAAATAGTAAGGGATAAAAGTCGTACCGGTTACCACACCGGGTGATGCGGCTACCTCTTCGATGGTGACTTGCATAAACTCCGGCTTGCTGGGGAGCTTGCTTCCTAGGTAGCGTGCAGTTCCTTGCAACATGTCCCGATTCTTTGACGGTTATAACACTTAATATTTGGGTTGGGTCTCGGCTAATTGTGGCACGGGTGGTGCCAGGTTGTTTCTCGCAGGTGTTGCGGCGTCGCCCCTGTATGGGCGGAATGGTCTAGTATTACCGCCACTCGAGCTCTCTCCAACGGGTCTCTTTACTCCCCTTGTTTTGAGCGAAGAAGCTGTCCCTCCGACCGGACTCTATCACCCTCGCAACCCGCACCGCCTCGTTGTAGGTTTTCTTATCCGGACCCAAAAGATGCTCTCTAATGCTTCCACGTAGTCCCATGGTGAACCTACGTATCTTTGTCTCCCTCTTCCCGCATACTGACCGGTGCGAAGAAGAATAGCTCTTCGTACCTCGTTGATAAGCATCTACAACGACCGACCTGCTGCAGGCTGAGAAACTCTCTCTCCATTGAATCCCTGAAGCTCTTTGGGAAGTATTTGTCGAAGAAAGCCGCTTTAAACACTTCCCAGTCAACTAATGTATATTGGTTCTCCAAATATGCCCGTGTGGAATTCCACCAAGCATTCGCGTCCTCTCTCAACATGTGAGTGGCAAATAGAACTTTCTCCTCCTCAGTACACGTCATCAATCGGAAGTTCTTTTCCATTTCTGAAACCCACTGTGCTGGCCACAATGGTTTCCCTGTTCTCGCCGGTGAATGATGACGGTTTCAACTTCAAGAACCTGTCCACCGACCGCTAAGATCGTGCTGCCCCGGGGTATCCGCTCCGTACCATGGTGGTGGATACGGATATGCCCCCCGGATACGCAGAAGGCGACGGGAGCGATGCGGTGGTGGTACATTTCGTGCTTGGGCCCTTGGCCTTAGGCTACTCTGCACCCGTTGTGAAGACATTTTCTCTCCGGACCCGGGCGTATTACCGGCCGGGAACGGAACCTGCTGACCCGAGCATCGTTAGTACCTCACTCGAAATTCCTTCCGTTGAGCTTGCATCCGATAGACCAAGTTTGTAACTATGGTCTCGGAATCCCCGTGAGGTGGTCCCGGTAATTCATCGGTACTTCCGGGACCCGTTCCTCATCCTCTTCGGGCTGGTTTCTCTAACCTTGGTCCCGCTCGGCCTTGCTCTTCCTCTAGGCGCTTCCTGGCATGATGATGCTTTCTACCCCTTCGACCGTTTCCACCTGCCATCTCAGACTATTTATTTGGATCTGAGAAGAAGACATAACACGTGAGAATCATCAATAGTAGTAGTGTTAGTCTTGAATAATGCAGGAGAATAGTCGAGAAGTAACATTTCAATTTGCACAATTTTGGAAATTTTTAAGTTTTTCTGGCTCTCTTGGGGCGTACGGGTCGCAACATACCGGTCGCACACCTGTAGAAATATGCTGCGGCCGGTATAGTCGACCGGTCAAAATTAAATTTCTGGCCGAGACATACCGGTCGCATGTTTATGAGATACCGGTCGCCACTCTACCGGTATGCCCAAAATGGCTTTAAAATCGCGAAAAAAAGTGAGATTTTTCTCACTTTTTCCTTCTCCTTCTCTCCGGTGGCGATTCTTCTCTGGGTTCCGAGTTGCTACAGTTCGACCGGTGCTATTTGAGGCCGATTCCTTCCATTCAAGACCTAGCATATCGTCTCCAGGTAGGTCTCTACCCTCTCTCTCATATTTTTAGGAGATTTTCATATCGTCTTTATATAGAAATTTAGGTTTTTCTTTGTTCGAGATGTTTTAACCGTAGGAATTCCTTTCCTTCGGCTTACAAAGGGTTTAGGGACCCCCAAGAGCAAAAGCCCTCAACTAATTTGGGGTTCCACCGCAAGGTTTTGATAAAAATCGAATTTTTACTCTTTTTAACCTAGGTTTTTCAAAAATTTCAAAATTTTTCTAATTTTTCTTAATTCTTGAAATTTCTTGAAATTTCTTGTTATAATTGCTTGTGATTGGTCTGTTGAAGAGTGCGGGGGTTACGTAAGTCCTCCTCCCCATGTTTTTGGGTGAGTTCGAGGCTTTTTCCCAATTTATAGCCGTTATGCTGCCGAAATTTCAGAAATTTCTAACTTTTTATCTTGTTTTCTTTTGTTTTACAGATTTTAAATGGCTCCTAGACGCAACCTCGGGAAGCGATCACATGGTTCTAGTTCTCGGGTTCCCTCTCCACCTATCCCTCAGCTAGATGAGCTATGGTTTCGCTCTTTGGAAGCTCAGGCTCGGTTTTCTTGGTTCGATGACAAGAGTATCGTATCCGGGCGACGGGTCAATGTGGGACAATTACACCGGTTTAATGTAGAGACAGCCTTTGGTGCTCTAGGTTGGCTGCCGGTTATTTCCTACACAGAGACCACACGCCCTAACCTGGTCAAGCATTTTTATGCAAATCTGGAGCTCGAAGGGGATGTCGAAGACCCGAACCAGTGTAGGGATCTGCGCATTACCAGTTACGTCCGGGGTGTACATATTTCCTTCAACACCCACCAGTTGGCTGATCTACTTGGGGTTCCCAATGATGGAGATTTGGTATACTGCGCCCCCAAGGCGAAAGGTTACTTAAATGAGGATTTGCGCCGAGAGATAGCGCATCAGATACTCAATCCCCGGGGCTCCTATGAAGGCAGCTAGCTTGAGACCTATACCCCGGGTCTACAGCCGCATTATCCAAAGACGATATAGTGCCACGGAGCGGTCACTACAATGAGTTGTCTCAGCTCACCCAAGACGTCACTTATTGCATCCGCACCGAGAGCGGATCTCACTTCCATACCTCATCATCCGGACTATGCATCGAGCGGCTATGACCCGATCGGGCCAGCAACCTTCCCTATGGCCGTCTCGTCACTTTCCTTCTTCGCCGCCCGGGCGTGAGTTTCGAAGGAGAGATAGCCGTCGAGGACTCCATGACTTCGACATCAACTGTCACACCCCAAATCTGATCCAACCGCCCCTACGGTGTGAGCGAACCGGCCATTGAACCAACGGCTCACACCAGATCTCGAATAGGCCGTGGTCCACCCATACAAACCAATTACACATAACCACAATCGAATATAAATATACAAATGGAAGACTTTAAATAGAATGAACCGAGTATCTATTGATAATTTAAATAAATATCCCATTATTCAAATTCAAAGATAAAATAATAATCTTTTACATCTCTTAATAACAAACAAAAAAAAACCGAAATAAATAAATAAAACCCATCACAGTACACGCGCAGAAAGGGCACTCGCATGAAGCGCCATGCTCGCCCCTCCCCCGCCCCGGACACCCAACACCGCAGCACCACCATACGTCGCCGGAGCGCTCACGTAATCGTCCACAAGATAACCCGCATCAACATCTAAAAACAATGTATATACAAAGGGTGAGCACACAACACACCTCAAGAAGACAACCGTACGCTTCACAAGATTATGCATGAGTAACAATCATTTTATGCCGTGGTCCTGGTTTTAAGTTTGCAATGTGCTATAGAAAGGTTTGGTGGCCCCCGCACCTCTATACACGAGTGTGTGGCGCCGCACAAGAATCACACTACCACCAACCCACATGCACCCATCATGGAATAGAGATAGAGCTAAGGTATACCCGCACCTCCCCGATACTCTACCCATACCAAGACCTAAGCCCCCATCGGCCGTGGCTCGCAACCCGGGCCCGCAACCAACCAATCCTATATGTCAACAATGTATGCTCTATCCCAAAGACAGCCGCCCACGGCATAGAGATAGAGCTAGAGCGCAGGCCGGGCCCGAGACCTCCAAAACCTCACCTCCCCCGATACCCTATCCGCAACTAACCCACTAGGATAGAAACAATACGCAGTAGACCCTATCCCAACACAACTCCCTACGGCATAGAGATAGAGCTAAAGCATCGCGGACAAGGCAGCGACTGAATCCTCGGCACCACCCAACGATGGTCGGGACAACATCAATATCGGAGACCAACGCACCACGATCTTCCCCGATACCCCACCCGTACTTAAGCATGTTAAGATAGAATACTACAAAAGGTGCCAAGCGGAAGAGCGATCCCGTGCCCATGCCCCACTCCACACACCAACGAAAAACAATCACATGCCTAACAATCACATCCTATGAATGCACGAACAATAATAATAACCGAAAGTAAAGGATGGCATGCGAATATGCACAAACATCACATCATAGATATTCAATGATTAACAACGATTTACCCGCCCATTAATTATTAGGTTTAGGTCAGATTCCCTTACCCGACGCTCGCTCGATAACTTGCTCCACGCCGCAAGATCCAAACGATAAGTCACAAAGCCCCACATAATATTAGGGTTCCATTAGAATATATTATTTAGGGTTTCATGTTGGTCGGAAACCAACAGGGATCACAAAATACCCTCACGGAGCTGACCGGTGGCATGTACCGGCCGCAGCTCAGTGGGAAAGACCGGCGACCGGTATGGTCAGCCGGTCCCCACAAACAACCTCCCGAGAGGTAGCGGTCGCAACATACCGGTCGCACTATGTGCAACCGGTATAGTCGACCGGTATGTCTCCCGAAGACCATACATGGGTTCTTCGACCGCCGCCGATCATCCTCCATGGATTTTCGTGGTTTCTCCTATCCATCCTAAGTCTAGGCTTTGAGTTAGAGCTATCCCTAACTCATTCAAGTCTCGCTTTCGATGAATATCATCTCGAAACTCGAATCTAGGGTTTGACGGCAACTTAGGGTTTATTGGCCAATTTAGGGTTTTAGATCAATACCTACTTTGCATGGTATTGATCCACCCACACAACTAACATATGGGTAAGAAGATGGATCCAAACACTTACCGCTGACGTGTGTAGCGAGAGCTTCACAAACGGTAATGGCGGCACCTCCTTCTTCTTCCTAGCTCCTTCTCCTTTCCAAGCTCTTTCTCTTCTCTAGGGTTTGTGAGAGACAATGGAAAGGATTTGAGGGGTTTAAAGGTGTATTTATAGGCTAGAAATAGGGTTTAGTAACCCTACTAGGATTAGGAAACTTCTAGGATTCGAAATCGGAAAGCGGGACCCGCAGAGACCAATTTCCAAATTCCCGCACATAGCCGTGCAGGCCATACCGGGCCGACCGGTACCATCATCCGGTACCATCGACCGGCATACCTAAAATCAGGTATAATTGGTCGACTTCGGTCCGATTGCGACTGCTTGTTATCCGCTTGCCCCGTCCTGCTCGGTGATGATCTGAAGACCTGTCACGACACAAAAACCAAGGTTTAGACCGGTTTTCGGAGTGCGGGTCTTACAACTCCACCACTTTAAAAGAAATTTCGTCCCGAAATTTGCATGTAGGTACTACAACTCCCCACTCCTTAAAAGAAATTTCGGCCTCGAAATTTGAACGCACCTTGATCGCCAAAAAGGTTAGGGTACTCCTTCCTCATCGCGCCTCTTCTTCCCCCAAGTAATTTCCTCCACATTTTGGCTTCTCCAATGCACCTTTACATAGTGGATATCCTTGGTTCGAAGTTGCCGAACTTTTCGGCTTGAGAGCATTACATGTGCACCACTTCGAAAGTTAAGTCTTCGACCAAGTCCGAGGATCAGCGCCAAGATATGCGATGGATCTCCGACATACTTCTTCGCAATGATACATGGAACACATTATGGACGCTGGACATAGATGGTGGTAGAGCCAATTGATATGCTACATTACCACGCCGATTCAATATCTCATATGGTCCCACATACCCGGGGCATAGCTTCCCTTCTTACCAAACCGCTTTCGGACCTCGCACCGGTGACACCTTCAAGAACACTTTGTCACCCACCGCAAACCCCGAGATCTCGACGCCGATTATCCGCATAGTGCTTCGCCGAACTTGAGCTGCCTTTACTCTCCTTTGATCCGATCAATCACTCGGCAAGTTTCTTCAACAAACTCCGGTCCCACAATTCTTCTTTCCCCCACTTCATTCCATAAAAGAGGTGTACGACATTTTCTCCCATAGAGAGCTTCATATGGGGCCATCCGAATTGTAGCCCGATAACTATTGTTGTAAGCAAACTCGATAAGTGATAGCTTCTCATCCCAAGCTCCTTTGAAATCTAATGCACAAGCTCAAGCATATCTTCCAAAATTTGAATGGTTCGCCCGACCGTCCGTCCGTCCGAGGATGGAAAGCCGTACCGAACTTCAACTTTGTTCCCATAGCTTCTGAATCCTTCCCGGAACTTCGATGTAAAACGGGGACCTCTCGTCGATACTATACTTTCCGGAACGCCATGAAGTCCGACTATATTATCAACATATAACTTGGCCAGCTTCTCCATGGTATACCGAGGTCCGACCGCAATAAATCGAGATGCCTTGGTGAGCCGATCTACTATAACCCAAACCGCATCCACCGACCTTGGTGTCAAAGGTGGCCGCTGACGAAATCCATGGTGATACAATCCCACTTCCATGCGGGTTCCGTAATGGCTGTAGTAAACCCGCGGGTCTTTGCCTCTCCGCTTTAACTTGCTGACAATCCGCACATTGAAACACGAAACGAGCCATATCGCCTTTCATACCCCCCACCAATAGAGTCTTCTTAGATCATGGTACATCTTGGTACTTCCCCGGATGTACCGAATATGGAGTGTAATGAGCTTCGGCCATAACTCGGCCTCCGATATCGCAGCCTTCGCTCTCGTGCATACATAACCGTCCGCGATACTTGAGTACTTTGTCCGATCCCAAGGTAAAGTCGGGATTACACGTACCCTCTCTAAGTCTTCCCGCACCGCCCCGAGATATGGATCCCGTAGGGATTGCTACCTTGACTTCATCAATTAGGCTCGGCGAGATCTTCAATGCGGCGAACATCATAGTGAACTTATGAATCAAGCCTTGCTCAACCGGATCTTCCGCAGCTTCGATAATATGGTCTTCATCAATTTCCATCGAACTCGAGGCCGCAGCAGACACAATGCGGCATTTGTACTCGGTCCCGCCTCGTGCTCGATGCCCACTTTCTCCTTAAGGCGCCGCCCACCACATTTGGCTTTACCCGGATGGTACCGGATGTCGCAATCATAATCTTTTAACAATTCCAGCCACCTTCTCTCGCCTCATATTCGGATCCTTCTCGAGTGAAGAGATACGTTAAGCTCTTGTGATCCGACTTGATCCGAAACTTCTCACCGTACATAAATAGTGTCTCCAAGTCTTGATTGCATGAATAACCGCCGCTAGCTCCAAGTCATGCGTAGGATAGTTCTTCTCATGCTCTTTTAACCGCCTTGATGCGTAAGCGATCACCTGCTCTCCTTGCATCGTAACACACCCAATACCCAACCCCGAAGCATCCGTATATAGAGTAAACGGTACGCTTGGTTCGGGATGGTCAGATAGGTGCAGAGACAAGTCTTGACTTCAAAGTCCGGAAGCACTTCTCACACTCATCCGCCCATATAAATTTCTCTCCCTTCTTGGTCAACCCGGTGAGTGGAACCGCGATCCCGGAGTAATCTTCCACGAATCTTCTATAATAACCAGCCAACCCAAGGAAACTACGAATCTCCGCAACAGATTTTGGTGCTTCCCATCCTACTATAGCAGCTATCTTGCTTGGATCAACCTTGATACCGCCTCCAGATACAACATGGCCCAAGAAAGCCACTTCCTTCACCCAAAACTCGCACTTCTTGAATTTTGCATAAAGCCTCACATCCCTCAACCGCTGTAGGGCTGCTCTCAAATGCGCCGTATGAGTCTCCATGTCCTTAGAGTAAATCAATATGTCGCCGATGAATACGATGACCGGCGTGTCCAACATGTCATGGAACACTCGGTCCATCGGCCCCATAAACGACGCCGGAGCATTGGTCAACCCGAAAGACATAACCATAAACTCATAATGCCCATACCTTGCCCCGAAAGCGCCTTCGGAATATCTCCGCCTTGATCTTCAATTGGTGATACCCCGACCGGAGATCGATCTTCGAGAAAACCTTTGCACCCCGCAGCCTGATCGAACGGATCATCGATCCTAGGCAAAGGATACCGATTCTTGATCGCCAACTTGTTCAGCTCACGATAGTCAATACATAGCCGTACACTTCCATCTTTCTTCTTGACGAACAAACGGAAGCCCCCAAGGCGAAATACTAGGTCGTATGAAGCCCTTATCCAGCAATTCTTGTAATTGGGTCCTCAACTCCTTTAACTCGGTTGGGGCCATCCCGGATGGCGCTTTAGACACCGGAGCCGAACCCGGTATAAGGTCTATCACAAATTCTCGTAGCCCCGTCCCGTGGTAAGCCCGGAAGATCTTCTTGGAAATACATCCGGAAACTCCCGAACCACCTCTATATCCTCCATCTTGAGTGACTCCGCCGTGAGGTCGACTACAGCATACGAGATAACCCACTCCCCCTTTCTCCAAGCATCTCTTAGTCTTTAGGGCGGAGAGGATCAACTTTCGCCTCCTAGATAGCTTAATTCCAACTAAACTATATTCCTTTCCCTCTCTGTCAGTAAGCATAAGCTTCCTTTCACCACATAAAAGGACGGCCGAATGATGGCCTAGCCAATCCATCCCTAAAATGACATCAAAATCTGCCATCTCAAGTATTACTAGGCTTGCTTCTAGGTCCCGCCCCTCGATACTTACAAAGACATGGTCCATAATACTTGGTCAAAGCCACTTCGAATCCTAGTGGAGAGCGAACTATCAAGCTTGGGTTCAATTGCTTGATTGGTAACTCCATTCGCCTCCCAAAAGAAACAAAACAAAGGAGTGCGTGGCCCCGCAGTCAAATAATACTCGGGTAAACCAGCTACATTTACAATTCCCGGAATATATTGCCCCTTAGTTCTATATGCTCATGCAACCGAAAGAATAAAACCAAATAGTAAGGGATAAAGTCGCACTCGCTTACCACATCGAAAGATGCGGCCGCCTCTTCAAGCGGGATTGCATAAACTCCGGCTTGCCGGGGAGCTTGCTTCCTAGGTAGCGTGCAGCCCTTGCAACATGTCCCAGCTTGCCGACAGCTATAACACTTAATATTTGGGTTGGGTCCGGCTAATTGTGGCACATGTGGTGCCAAGTTGTTTCTCGCAGTGTGTAGCAGCCCCCCCCCGTATGGGCGGAATGGTCTAGGATTACCGCCACCCGAGCCTCCCAAAGAGACCTCTTCACTCCCTCGTTCCCGAGCGAAGAAGCCGTCCCTCCGACCGGACTCCATCACCCCCGCAACCCGCACCGCCTCATTGTAGGCCTTCTTATCCGCACCCAAAAGATGCTCCCTAATGCTTCCACGTAGTCCCATGGTGAACCTACGTATCTTTGTCTCCTCTTCCCGCATACCGACCGGGTGCGAAGAAGAATAGCTCTTCGTACCTCTCCGCTGATAAGCACTACAACCGACCGACCCTGCCGCAGCCGAGAAACTCTCTCTCCATTGAATCCCCCAAGCTCTTTGGGGAAGCATTTGCCGAAGAAAGCCGCTTTAAACACCTCCCACCAACTAATGTATATTGGTTCTCCAAATATGCCCGTGTGGAATTCCACCAAGCATTCGCGGCCCCCCCTCAAAAATGTGAGTGGCAAATAGAACCTTCTCCTCCCCGCACACGCCATCAATCGGAAGTTCTTTTCCATTTCTGAAACCCACCGTGCTGGCCACAATGGTTTCCCCGCCCCGCCGGTGAATGATGACGGTTTCAACTTCAAGAACCCGCCCACCGACCCGCTAAGATCGTGGCTGCCCCCGGGTATCTGCTCCGTACCATGGTGGTGGATACGGATATGCCCCCGGATAAGCGCAAGGCGACGGAAAGCGATGCGGTGGTGGTACATTCCGTGCTTGGGCCCTTGGCCTTGGGCTACTCGCACCCGCTGCGAAGACATTTTCTCTCCGCACCCAAGCGTATTACCACCCGGGAACGTAACCCGCCGACCCGAGCATCGCTAGTACCTCACCCGTAAATTCCTTCCGCTGAGCTTGCATCCGATAGACCAAGTTTGTAACTATGGTCCCGAATCCCCGTGAGGTGGTCCCGTAATTCGCCGGTACTTCCGGGACCCGCTCCTCCTCCTCTTCGTGGCTGGTTTCTCTAACCCGGTCCCGCCCAGCCTTGCTCTTCCTCTAGGCGCTTCCCGGCATGATGATGCTTTCTACCCCTTCGACCGCTTCCACCCGCCATCTCGCACTATTTATTTGGATCCGAGAAGAAGACATAACACGTGAGAATCATCAATAATAGTAGTGTTAGTCTTGAATAATGCAGAAAATAGTCGAGAAGTAACATTTCAATTTGCACAATTTTGGAAATTTTTAAATTTTTCTGGCTCTTTGGGGCGCACTTGGTCGCAACATACCGGTCGCGACACCTGTAGAAATATGCTGCGGCCGGTATAGTCGACCGGCCAAAATTAAAATTCTGGCCGAGACATACCGGTCGCATGTCTATGAGATACCGGTCGCCACTCAGAGACAGTGTTGCGACCGGTATAGCCGACCGGTCGAAAAAATTTTCTGGCCGAGACATAGCGGTCGCGACACTGGGCCGATACCGGCCGACCGGTATAGGCATAACCGCCGACCGGTATGCCCAAAATGGCTTTAAAATCGCGAAAAAAGTGAGATTTTTCTCACTTTTCCTTTCTCCTTCTCTCTCCGTGGCGATTCTCTCGCCGGGCTCCGAGCTGCTACAGCCCGACCGGTGCTATTTGAGGCCGATTCCTTCCATTCAAGACCTAGAATATCGCCCCCGTGTAGGTCTCTACCCTCTCTCTCATATTTTTAGGAAATTTTCCATATCGCCTTTATGTAGAAATTTAGGTTTTTCTTTGTTCGAGATGTTTTAACCGTAGGGAATTCTTTTCCTTCTCGCTTACAAAGGGTTTAGGGACCCCCAAGAGCAAAAAGCCCTCAACTAATTTGGGGTTCCACCGCAAGGTTTTGATAAAAATCGAATTTTTCCTCTTTTTTGACCTAGGTTTTTCAAAAAATTTCGAAATTTTTCTAATTTTTCTTAATTCTTGAAATTTCTTGAAATTTCTTGTTATAATTGCTTGTGATTGGATTATGTGAAGAGTGTGGGGGTTACGTAAGTCCTCCTCCCCATGTTTTTGGGTGAGTTCGAGGCTTTTTCCCAATTTATAGCCGTTATGCTGCCAAAATTTCAAAAATTTCTAACTTTTTGCCTTGTTTTCTTTTGTTTTACGGATTTTAAATGGCTCCTAGACGCAACCTCGGGAAGCGATCACATGGTTCTAGTTCTCGGGTTCCCTAACCGAGCTCGAAGGGGATGTCGAAGACCCGAACCAAGCGTAGGGATCTGCGCATTACCGCCACGCCCGGGTGTACATATTTCCTTCAACACCCACCGCTTGGCTGACCTACTTGGGGTTCCCAATGATGGAGATTTGGTATACTGCGCCCCAAGGCGAAAGGTTACTTAACCGAAGATTTGCGCCGAGAGATAGCGCATCGATACTCAACCCCGGGCTCCTATGAAGGCAGCTAGCTTGAGACCCATACCCCGGGCCCACAACCGCATCATCCAAAGACGATATAGTGCCACGGAGCGGTCACTACAATGAGCTGTCCCACCACCCAAGACGCCACTTATTGCGCCCGCACCGGAGAGCGGATCTCACTTCCATACCTCATCATCCGGACTATGCATCGAGCGGCCGCGACCGATCGGGCCAGCAACCTTCCCTATGGCCGCCTCGCCACTTTCCTTCTTCGCCGCCCGGGCGTGAGTTTCGTAGGAGAGACAGCCGCCGAGGACTCCATGACCTCCGACATCGACCGGGACGCGATAAATAGGATGCGCATGGTTGACCCGCCCGCTAGCGATGACGAGCCGGAGGCTCGCCCTCGTCCACTTGGGAGAGTAGCAAAGCAGCAGCCGCCAGCAGCAGCCGCGCCAATGCGGCCTATGCGGCAGAGATGGGGGGATGATGATGATGACGATGTAGCTGGGGAAGCACCGCTTCCCCCCAAGCCTCCAACCTGTACCACCACCATCCGCCCCACGACTGGGCCATCTCAGCCCCCTCCCGACTCGGCGTTGAGTATGTTTACCGAGATCGTGGACACCCGCAGGGTCATCCCGAGTCTCGACGAGCGATGGGTCGGGAGTTGGGACGCCCGGCTCGTGGTCTACGAGTGACTCAGACCGGGTGCACTGGCTTAGGGTCGCATACGAGCGGGACTATGACATAGCGGACCCCATTCCTCCCGTGCCTCCTACCCCATGATTTCCATTCTACTTTTCATATGACTGCTTATATAATAGGTAACTTTCCGGTTTGTGGACTGCACTCGTAGCACTATTACATTTGATACTATTTTTCCATTTAATGAAAGTTTCATGGTTCACCTAACTAGTGTATGTGCACATATTAAGTTTCACATTTAGAATAGTACATTATTCTCTTTCTTAGTCCGTCTCGTGATCAAACAATGCTTAGGGTGTGTTTGTATTAAGATTTTTAAACTTCCTAACTCGGCTCATCGACCCCATTATGTGTAGCATGGTTTGTTGGAACAGAGCCCGAGGGCTCGATACCAAGTTGTCACACCCCAAACTCTTGATCCAACCGTAACGGTGCGAGCGAACCGCCATTGAACCAACGGTTCACACCAGATCTCGAATAGGCCGTGGTCCACCCATACAAACCAATTACACATAACCACAATCGAATATAAATATACAACTGAAGACTTTAAATAGAATGAACCGAGTATCTATTGATAATTTAAATAAATATCCCATTATTCAAATTCAAAGATAAAATAATAATCTTTTACATCTCTTAATAACAAAACAAAAATAACCGAAATAAATAAATAAAATCCATCACAGTACACGCAGAAAGGGCACTCGCATGAAGCGCCATGCTCGCCCCGTCCCCGCCCCGGACACCCAACACCGCAAAGCACCACCATACGCCGGAGCGCCTTACGTAATCGCCCACAAGATAACCTGCATCAACATCTAAAAACAATGTATATACAAAGGGTGAGCACACAACACGCCTCAAGAAGGCAATCGACGCTTCACAAGATTATGCATGAGTAACAATCATTTTATGCCGTGGTCCGGTTTTAAGTTTGCAATGTGCTATAGAAAGGTTTGGTGGCCCCCGCACCCCTATACACGAGTGTGTGGCGCCGCACAAGAATCACACTACCACCAACCCACATGCACCCATCATGGAATAGAGATAGAGCCAAGGCATACCCGCACCTCCCCGATACTCTACCCATACCAAGACCTAAGCCCCCATCGGCCGTGGCTCGCAAACCGGGCTCGCAACTAACCAATCCTATATGTCAACAATGTATGCTCTATCCCAAAGACAGCCGTCTCACGGCATAGAGATAGAGCTAGAGCGCGCGGGCCGGGCCCGAGACCTCCAAAACCTCACCTCCCCGATACCCTATCCGCAACCAACCCACTAGGATAGAAACAATACGCAGTAGACCCTATCCCAACACAACTCCCTACGGCATAGAGATAGAGCTAAAGCATCGCGGACAAGGCAGCGCCGACTGAATCCTCGCACCACCCAACGATGGTCGGGACAACATCAATATCGGAGACCAACGCACCACGATCTTCCCCGATACCCCACCCGCACTCAAGCATGTTAAGATAGAATACTACAAAAGGTGCCGCGCGAAGAGCGATCCCGTGCCCATGCCCCACTCCACACACCAACGAAAAACAATCACATGCCTAACAATCACATCCTATGAATGCATGAACAATAATAATAACCGAAAGTAAAGGATGGCATGTGAATATGCACAAACATCACATCATAGATATTCAATGATTAACAACGATTTACCGCCCATTAATTATTAGGTTTAGGTCGGATTCCCTTACCCGACGCTCGCTCGCTCACTTGCTCCACGCCACAAGATCCAAACGATAAGTCACAAAGCCCTACATAATATTAGGGTTCCATTAGAATATATTATTTAGGGTTTCATGTTGGCCGGAAACCAACATGGATCACAAAATACCCCTCACGCAGCCGACCGGTGGCATGTACCGGTCGCAGCCTCAGTGGGAAAGACCGGCGACCGGTATGGTCAGCCGGTCCCCCACAAATAACCTCCCGAGAGGTAGCGGTCGCAACATACCGGGTCGCACTATGTGCAACCGGTATAGCCGACCGGTATGCCTCCTAAGACCATACATGGGTCCTTCGACCGCCGCCGATCATCCTCCATGGATTTTCGGGGTTTCTCCTATCCATCCTAAGTCTAGGCTTTGAGTTAGAGCTATCCCCAACTCATTCAAGTCTCGCCTTCGATGAATATCATCTCGAAACTCGAATCTAGGGTCCGACGGCAACTTAGGGTTTATTGGCCAATTTAGGGTTTTAGATCAATACCTACTTTGCATGGTATTGATCCACCCACACAACTAACATAGGGTAAGAAGATGGATCCAAACACTTACCGCTGACGTGTGAGCGAGAGCTTCACAAACGGTAATGGCGGCACCTCCTTCTTCTTCCTAGCTCCTTCTCCTCTCCAAGCTCTTTCTCTTCTTAGGGTTTGTGAGAGACAATGGAAAGGATTTGAGGGGTTTAAAGGGTGTATTTATAGGCTAGAAATAGGGTTTAGTAACCCTACTAGGATTAGGAAACTTCTAGGATTCGAAATCGGGAAAGCGGGACCCGCAGAGACCAATTTCCAAATTCCCGCACATAGCCGTGCAGGCCATACCGGCCGACCGGTACCATCATCCGGTACCATCGACCGGCATACCTAAAATCAGGTATAATTGGCCGACTTCGGGTCCGATTCGCACTGCTTGTTATCCGCTTGCCCCGTCCGCCTCGGTGATGATCGGAAGACCTGTCACGACACAAAACCAAGGTTTAGACCGGGTTTTCGCGGTGCGGGTCTTACATGATGATGCAGGTTATCCAGTCGAAGATTATATGAACGCGTCAGCGTATGGAAATGTGGCAGCTATGGAAGTTGGAGCTGAAGACGATACACACGACTCCTCTTGCGAGTGCAACTCGTGTGTATTCGATTAGATATTTCTATAGGTTTCTTTATTGGATTTATAGACATGTATTTGGTACTTAATTATTTATGTCTCAGTTTGAATACAGAATAATTTGCTATTATTTATGAATACCATTTTAGTTCTCAGTTCATTTATTTATAAGACTTCCGCTATTGTGTATTTACTCTGATTATGATGGTGAGTATATGAAGGTTCAGGTAACGTGGGGATAGCCTATTTGAGATCCTGGTTGAACCGTTGGTTATTTAGCGGTTCATCACACCATTCTGAAATGTGCGGAATTGGGGTGTGACAATAGCGGAAGTGTTTAATATTAATAAACTGAGTATCTAACAATGATATCATAAATAAAGTATCCAATTATCTCAAATAACTGAAGACATAAAATAAAATAATTTAGTCAATTACATGTTCTGAATAATCCAATAAATGAATCTAATAAAAAATGCATGAGTTACACTTGTACGATGAATCATGCGACTCCATCACAGCTTCCATATCCATCGCCATAACAATTCTATACATCGAAGCATTCACAATAATCTTCTACAGTAGGACCTGCATCATCAACTAAAAATATTCGATGTCGAAAGGGTGAGCACACATCATGGATCAGTGAGTAAACAAAACAATGCAACAAACATATGCATACATTCAATTCATATCTTTGGTTTGGTTCATAAATTTGCAATGTGCAATAGAAAGGATTGGTGGCTGCCGCACTTCTATACAAGAGTGTGTGAAACCGCCCAATGGATCAAACACCGTTGTCGTCCCACATGCACCCATCATGGAATAGAGATAAAGCTAAAGTGCCCGGATCAAACATCGCATGACACTTCCCCTGATGCCCTACCCATACCAACACGTAAGCCCCTATTAGTGAGGGCTTACAAACTGAGCTCGCAACTAACCAATCCTAATGTCAAACAGTGTATCCAAGGCCTCACCCTAGCATCCCTTAATATGTCCAAAGAGATAGAGCTAAGGCCTCCCGGTAGAGTCAGAGACTATACGGTCCGAGACTACCTCCCCTGATGCCTTACTGCGTAATAGTTTTGCTAAGGTAATGATGATACGACGATGTTAGTGGATAAGACTTAAGTAGAGATAGAGCTAGAGTCTGGTGACCAGGATGAACCACAGTGTCACGTCCTCTCCCTGATGCCCCACTCGCATCAAGCACACTAACCACACATATACATTCACATGCCTATTCCTAGCATCATCATCATCATCATGTTATAAATAAACTGAATTAAATATGCATGAACAGTAATAACAAGAATATTGGATGACATGTGAAATGCACAATACACCCATACAAGCATAGAATCATTCATTGGACTCAATAAATAAAAATAGTTTATTATTAGACAATTAGTTTAGGTCTTGTTCCCTCACCTTTGGTCGATAGTAGATCCTCGTTCAAGCTTGGTAAATCACTTTCAAACCACTTGAAAAACTAACAAATTTGTAGATTTTAAATTAAAATTAATTCCCATGAACTTAGACTAATAGAAACTGAGGGGTCGCAGGTGTGGCAGCACCTGTGGTCTCAGTTTCTGCGACCACAGGGTGTGTGGTTGCAGGGTGTGGTCGCATATCCTGCGACCACACATGCGACCACACCATCCCTGGAAACTTCCCAAGGGCCTGTGGTTGCAAGGTGTGGTCGCATATCCTACGACCACACATGCGACCACACCCTTTCTGGTCTTTCCGAGGGTGTGTGGTCGAATATGTATGTCTCGTGTGGTCGCATATCATGCGACCACACGTGCGACCACACGTGTGATGGTCGACCTTTCACTCTCAACTCCATTCCTTCATGTTTGGATCCCTTGGCTTATCATCATGGTCCTTCCTATGATTGTTCTATGGCTCAGAACTATTATTTTATACACAATCCATTGTCCACATAATTTCCTCCATGGATTCTCTTGAAATTTATCCATGGATTGATGATTTAGATTTCTCCTAATTCCTATCTTCTTCATGAGCTATTCTAGGCTCTCAATTTAACATGGAAAATATGTTCATACCTTAAGCTTGCTAAAGATTCAGAGTTTTCTCTGAATTTTCTTCCTCTTTAGTCTTCTTCTTCAATTTTCCGTCTCTTCCTTCTCTTCTCTTTCTCTCACTTTCAGTTTTAGTTCTAAAAGGGTGAAAGGGCTAAGGGACGTCCTATTTGTAGAGAAAAACCCTCCATAATAAGCCCTACTGAGTTTAGGAAAGAACCCCCTTCCGATTAGGAAGGTTTCCTAAATTTGGTTCTGTCTAGAATCAGTGTGGTCGAAGGTGGGGTCGCAGAATCCGTCGACCATACCTTCTGAAACATGTGACCACACGACCAAAATTCCTGCGGTTGCACTATTTTGAGGTGTGGTCGATCACACCTATTTAGGTATGCGACCACACGCTCATAATTGACTATTTTTGGGTTAAATTTCATACCTGGTCTTGTGGTTTCTTCATGCACTTGGTCCACTTGGCCCGACCATGATAGAAAGACCTAATACAAGGTGGTAAGACTGGTTAGTTCGATATGGGTCTTACAACTCCCCCCTCCCTCTTATTAGAAATTTCATCTTCGAAATTTGCATATACCTTCAGAGTCGAAAAGGTGAGGATATTGCTTTCGCATAGCATTCTCTTCATCCCATGTGATCTCTTCTATATTTTGGCTCCTCCAAGTAACCTTAACATAATAAATGTCATGGTTGCATAGATGTTGAACCTTTCGGCTAGTGATTTCAGTTGGTGCTACTTCGAATGTCAAATCATTAGTTAGACCTGGTGGATCCACTGTTAAAACGTGTATTGGGTCTCTGACGTACTTCTTCAGTAATGAGATATAAAATACATCATGCAAACTTGACATAGATGGGGGTAGTGCTAACTGATACACCACTTTTCCACGTTGAGCTAAAATCTCATATGACCCGACATATCTTGGACTTAGCTTCCATTTCTGTCCGAATCGTTTTAAACCTCGCATAGGTGATACTTTCAAGAATATCTTATCACCTACAACGAATTTAAGGTCTCGACATCGAGTATCTGCATATTGTTTCTGACGATTTTGAGCTGTTCTAACTCTTTCGTTGATAATGTTGACTACTTGACAAGTTTCTTCAACAAATTCTGGTCCAATGATACTCCATTCACCAACATCATTCCAAAACAAAGGAGTTCGATACTTCCTACCATATAGTGCTTCATAGGGTGACATCTGTATAGTAGCCTGATAGCTGTTGTTATAGGCGAACTCAATCAATGATAATTTTTCATCCCATGATCCTTTGAAATCAATAACACAGGCTCGAAGCATGTCTTCTAAAATCTGAATGGTACGCTCCGACTATCGGTTTATCTGAGGTGGAATGCAATACTGAATTTCAGCATTGTACCCATAGCCTTCTGTAATTCTTCCCAAAACTTTAAGGTAAAGCATGGGTCTCTATCGGACACAATGCTTTTAGGTACACCATGTAATCTGACAATATTATCCACATATAGCTTGGCTAACCTCTCTAGGGTATACTAAGGTCGTATAGCTATGAAGCGAGCTATTTTAGTCAGACGATCTACAATCACTCAGACCGCGTCAACTACTCGGGGAGTCAATGGTAACCCGGTGACGAAGTCCATAGTGATGCAGTCCCATTTCCAAGCTGGTTCTGGCAGTAGCTACAACAATCCTACAGGTCTTTGCCTTTCATCCTTTACCCTCTGACAATTTAGGCATTGAGACACAAATTTAGCTACATTTGCTTTCAATCCTCTCCACCAATATAATTTCTTTAGATCATGATACATCTTCATACTTCCAGGATGTACCAAATAAGCGGTGGTGTGAGCTTCCTTCATTAGTCGGTGTCTAATGTCCAAATTTTCCGTTTCAAGAACACATACTCTTCCTTTGTACTTTAGTACCTTTTCAACGTCCAAGGTAAACTCAGGAATAGTGTCACACCCCAATTCCGCACTGTTTAGAATGGTATGATGAACCGTCAACAAACCAACGGTTCAACCAGGATCTCGAGTAGTGTGGAATTGAGGTGTGACAACTTGGTATCAGAGCGTCTCAGGCCTTATCCGCTAAACTAGCATACCTTCACGACGAATTGTGAATTGAGATAGGATAAAAGTAAAAACTGTAATATTAACACACTATAAGCACAAGTGATGTTTGAGACCAAATTTGAAAAGAGAATAATGTATCTATTAAAGGGAGAATAATTTTAAATACAATGAGAGAGAAACAAACGTAGTATAAAGAAAGTTATGGGTACAAAGAAAGAAAATAAATACAATCATGAAGCTGGAGGTGAAGGAGGAGGCGGTGCCTCACGGTCTTTGTCATAATCCTCAGCGTAGACTCTAGTCAACCAGGCTATCTGAGTCTGGGTCGTCTGAAGACTAGCTGTGAGACCAGCCAACCGTTGATCAGTCATGCGCTGAGCACCCAAAAGCTCCTCCATATGCATATCTGATTGGTGCTAAGCATCTATGAGCTCTCGCATCCTCATGCCCGATATGCCCTAGGCGTCTAGTAGCTCATCCACTCTCACATGCTGAGCATCTAGTAACTCCCCCATCCTTAGATCAGATCTGCCCTGAGCCTCTCTGATCTCATGCAATATCCCCATCATATCAGAAGGTGGGTATGAAGGACCAGCCGCATGAGAAGGACCAGCCGCGTAAGAAGTACTAGCTCCAGCAACATGTGTAGGTGAAGGAGGTGGTATGGAGTCCACATCATTATACAGATGGTCATCATCACCAGCAGGCTCCCTATGAACTCCAGCGGCTGTTGCTGCTGCCTCAGTGTCAGCCATCTCTACGTGAGTGCGAGGGCGCACCATCGCGTTCCTCTCCTCATCACTGACCTGGGTATCCCGCATGCCCATCTTGCAAATTGCCTCCCAATCTAGAGGTGATGAGAAGGATTTCTCCTAAATCTTCTCATCCACTAAGTCAACCCCCAGGCGGGTAAGCAAGGTAGTGATCATGCGTCCGTAAGGAAGGTTGCCAGTGTGACTGGGCAACGTGGCACTGATCATGGTATGCATAATGATGTATGGAAGGCAGACGGGCTGCCTAGTGCATATACAGTATAGGAGATACTGGGTCAGCTGGGAGACCCTCTCGTAATGACCACTCTGCGGTATCAGGTTATGTTGAATGATCTTGCAGTATACCCGTGGATCAGAACGCAGATAACACGCCCTCATCTGCCAGCGATCAGGTCGGATGAGCTGACTATCGATCTCAGCCCTCATCTGTAGAGGGAAGAACTGGGGCCCTCCAGGAGCACAGAAAACCATGGGCCAGCATAGGAAATGCCCAGTAGGTCGGCCAGCTGCCGATAATCAAATGAGATGTCATCTCCCTTGACGTAGCTCATGATACGTAGCTCATCACCCCTCTCCACATCATTGTAATCCCCCACCACCTAGAGGTTACAATAGAACTGGCGTACCAAGTCAGGGCAGGTACAGGCGTCATAAGTGATGATAGGGAGCCATCCCATATCACTAAATGCTCTCTCTACATTGAACAAGGCTAACTCAGGCAAGTTCACCTTGCGACCTCCCTCTACCTTCTTACGAGCAAAGCGGGCATATTGTGCCTCAGCTTCATTAGTACGGAAGCGAAGACGATTGCAAACACTAGGAACCTTGGTACGGGCCATAATATCTACAAACCACAAGGAAAAATAGATAATGGATTAGTAGGGAAGAAAAATCCAAAATTTTGACATTATAACGACGTAAGTTGGCCAAAAGCCTCACTTTTCACCCATACACGTGGGCAGGAGGACTTACGTAGGTTCTAAACTATCCTGCAATACTCATACAGTTGAAAATTCTAGCTAACGGAATTCAATTTGAATAAATTTTGAGAAATTCAAAAATCTTGACAATTTATGGCAAAAAGGGCAAATTTTGAGTTTCTCGATAACCAACCGATGAAACTCAAATATTTTTTAGGGCTTTCGTCCATTGACTCACCAACAACAAAAGCCCCCAATAAAAATCAAATTTTTACGGTTGGAAAAAGTTTAATTTGATGAATACGGGTGAAAACCTAGAAAAGAAAACCTAAAAACATGTAAAGATAAGATACATACCTGTAGGGAAGGTGTAGACATCGAAACAAGGAACCCAAATGACCAATGTAGCAGAGTTGGCACTGTAGCAACTCAGAGGAAGGAGACGAGTCGAAACGGAGGAGGAAGAATGGAAAATGAACTCAGAATCGGACCTTAAAAATCTGATTTTTGGTCCGGGGGTCGGAGAATTCGATTAGAACAATCGACCCCCATATCGACCCCCGCATCGACCCTCGGCTCTCGAGAACTTGACAAAGAACCAGGGGTCGCACCCTGGGTCGGACATACTCCGACACCCCCATCGACCCCTGGCTCTTGGGAAAAATGGATGATTTCCTAGGGTCGGATGCCCATCGACCCTGCATAGAAAAGACAGTATTTTTTCACAGAATGATCTGAAAAATTTGAAAATAACATCGGTTAGTGTATCTACATGAAGTATAAATGATTACCTCACGTATTTTAATGATTTTTAGGCATCACCATTATCAGAGGAAAAGTATGGCTGGGCGTAGAGTAACCAGGCAGAGCCAAAACGCAGTTCCACCACCACCACCCATGGAGGAAGCCAGTCAAGAAAATATATATGCACAGGGTAATCCACAGGTTGCACCACCAGTAAACCAGGGTCAGGAAAATCCTACAAACTTTCCACCTCCACCACCGGAGTTGGCAACCATGGTTATGAACCTAGCGCAACAGCTGAAACAAATGCAACAAGCACAGGCTCAAATGCAATCAACAATGGGAATTATGTTTCAGACAGCACATGCTACACCAATGCCGACTGGACAAACAAGTGAAGCACCGGTGGGTAACCACCCAGCACCTCAAACACCTCAACCACCAGCTGTATAGATAACAGTTCAGGTTAATTACTAGTATCCACAACCTATGTTTGGGGCATACCCTTAAAATCAAATGGACCACTCCCGACTAGTTGAGCGATTCTTAAAGATGAAGCCCAAGGAGTTTAATGGAAAACCATCTGATCCGCTCTGGCCGGCACACTGGATCGATGAAATGGAGAGAAATTTTCTGATGATGACTATTACAGAAGAAGGGAAGGTATTATGTGCCACCTTCATGCTAAAAGGTGATGCACATCATTGGTGGAAATCTACCAGGGCCTACCTATTAACCAAGCACGCCCTATTGACCTGGGCTATATATAAAGAAGATTTCTTTGAGAATTACTTTCCCCGAAGCTTCAAAGATTCTATGGAGAAGGAGTTCCTAAGTTTATATCAGGGACAGATGTCCGTGGATGCATATCAACAGCGTTATGAGGAGCTGTTTTGCTTTGCACCACTCAGCATGCAAGAAGAAGACACTAAGACCCGTAGGTTTGTCACGGGATTTAGAGGAAGCATCAGAGAGCATGTTTTAGGTTTGGAGAAGAAAATATATAATGAAGCTGTGCAAATTGCTCGAGTTATAGAATCGAGCCAGAAGGAGAGTTATTTCATGCAAAACAGAGGTATAAAAAGGCCAACTGGAAATGCTTATAACGGAGGGAATAACAAGACATTCAAACCCTTCCGTCCTCAAGGCTTTACTGCTGCACCCAAGACTACCCCAGTAGCTCAACAGCAGCCAAAGCTAAATACTGAAGGTCCAAAATGTTATAACTGCAATCAAGCGGGCCATATGGCAAGGGAGTGTCCTAAGCCCAGGAAGTAGCTACATCAAGGACGAGTTTATGTTGTTACATCTGAGGATGCGGGCGCATCACCCGATGTGGTCACAGGTATGACTAAAACCTTTTAAGTTGTATTACATTGTGTAAGCATGTAGACTAAGTTAAAATAAATCACAGGTATCGTACCTGTAAATGGCATACCCGCCAGAGTAATCTTTGACTCAGGAGCTACTCATTCTTTTATATCTGTGTCATTTGAAAAGAAGCTAAATTTACCCATCAAAACATTAAACTACAAATTACTTGTACGATCACCGATGGGGTTAGAAGTGGAGTTAGAAAAAGGTTATGGGTCATGTCCAGTTTTCATTGGCGAGAAAACCTTAGATGCAACCTTGATCCAACTTGAGATGACAAACTTTGACGTCATCTTGGGAATGGACTGGTTAGCTCGGCATTCTGCGAACCTATTATGCGCCGAAAAGAAGCTAACATTTAAAGACAAAGAAGGAGAAGGATTCAGTTTTGCGGGAACCAAACTTCTCCGTAAACGCAAGCTCATACTCTCAGCACTAAAGGCTAAGAAGTGCCTTGAGAAAGGAGCAGTCGGGTATCTAGTGTCAGTGGTGGACCTCACCAAAGAAGCACCACGGATGGAAGATATTGATGTCGTACGGGACTACCCCGACGTTTTTCCTGAGGAACTATCAGGATTACCACCCGACCGAGCCACAAAGTTTGTGATAGATCTTATACCTGGAGCCGCAACAGTATCAAAAGCACCTTATCGAATGGCTCCTACTGAATTAAAGGAGTTGAAAGTACAACTACAAGAACTACTGGACAAGGGTTATATTCGACCCAGTATATCACCATGGGGAGCGCCAGTATTTTTTGTAAAGAAGAAGGATGGTAGTGTTCGATTATGTATCGACTATCGGGAGTTGAACAAACTGACAATCAAGAATCGATATCCACTACCTCGGATAGATGACTTGTTCGATCAGTTGCAAGGAGCAAAAATATTTTCTAAGATCGATCTTTGGTCAGGCTACCATCAGTTGAAGATTAAAGATGGTGATATTTCTAAGACAGCTTTCAGGACCCGATATGGACATTATGAATTCTTGGTCATGTCTTTTGGATTAACAAATGCACCAGCAACTTTCATGGAACTTATGAATCGGGTTTTCCATGATATATTGGATACGTCGGTTATTGTATTTATTGATGATATATTGGTATATTCCAAGGACAAGGAAACCCATATTAAGAATCTAAATGCCACTCTACAACGTTTAAGGAAAGAGAAGTTGTATGCCAAATTTACCAAGTATGAGTTTTGGCTAAGTGAAGTCGCCTTCCTAGGCCATGTAGTATCCGCTGAAGGAATCAAAGTGGATCCCAGCAAGATCGAGGCTATTGTAAAGTGGAAAGCACTGAAGAGCGTTGCAAAAATTAAAAGTTTTTTGGGTATAGCTGGTTATTATCGGTGATTTGTGGAAGACTATTCCCGGATTGTCGTACCTCTCACCAGTCTGACTAAGAAAGGTGAAAAGTTTGTGTGGACGGATAAATGCGAGAAGAGCTTCCAAACCTTGAAGACCAGATTGATATCTGCTCCGATTTTGACTATTCTTGTTCCAGGACAGCCATTTATCTTGTTCACTGATGCGTCAGGACTGAGATTAGGATGTGTGCTTATGTAAGGAGAACAAGTAATTGCTTATGCCTCAAGACAGTTAAAGACACATGAGAAAAATTATCCCACTCATGATTTGGAGTTAGCGGCAGTAGTACATGCTGTCAAGATATGGAGACATTACCTATACGGGGAGAAGTTTCAGATTAAATCAGACCATAAAAGTCTTACTTATCTATTTAATCAGAAGGAGTTGAATATGAGACAAAGAAGATGGCTGTAACTATTGAAAGACCATGATTGTGATATCCAGTATCATCCGGGAAAACTAATGTAGTAGCGGATGCGTTGAGCAAAAAGGCAATGATAAAATCTCAAGGAGAGGTTAGCACAACTGCAACAATGTGTACTACTGGAACGGTATTCAATCATGGCAATAAGCAGTATGTGATACAACGGATGGATCAACCAACCAAGGGTTCATTCATCAGTTTTCCAATATGTTCGCTGCATTGAAGATTATACCAGATATAATTGATGAAGTGAAGACAGCTATCAAATCAGACCCTTACCTGAGAATGGTACAAGAAGTCATCGAAAAAGGTAGAACTAACCCTGAGTTCACCTTGGACGAAGAGAAGGTATTGAAGTACAAAGGAAGAATATGTGTACCCGAAATAGAAAGTGTGGACATTAGACACCGACTGATGAAAGAAGCCCACACCACCATCTATTCGATACATCCAGAAAGTACAAAAATGTATCATGATCTAAAGAAACTATATTGGTGGAGAGGAATGAAAGCAGATATAGCTAAGTTCGTGTCTTAATGCCTAAATTGTCAAAAAGTAAAGGTTGAACGATGAAGACCGGCAGGATTGTTACAACCGTTACCGGAACCAGCATGGAAATGGGACTACATCACTATGGACTTCGTCACAGGATTACCACTGACTCCTCGAGTAGTTGACGCAGTTTGGGTGATTGTAGACCGCCTGACTAAAACAGCTCGCTTTATACCGATACGACCACAGTATACACTAGAGAGGTTAGCAAAGCTGTATGTGGATAATATTGTTCGATTACACGATGTACCAGAGAGCATTGTGTCCGATAGAGATCTATGATTTACTTCCAAGTTTTGGGAAGGATTGCAAAAGGCTACGGGTACAACATTGAAGTTAAGTACTGCATTCCATCCACGGACAGATGGACAGTCAGACCGTACCATTCAGATTCTAGAAAATATGCTATGAGCATGTGTAATTGATTTTAAAGGATCATGGGACGAAAAGTTACCACTAATCGAGTTCGCTTATAACAATAGCTATCAGGCTACTATACAGATGTCACCCTATGAAGCACTGTATGGCAGAAAGTGTCGAACTCCTTTATTTTGGAATGAAGTTGGGGAACGTAGTCTCGTTGGACCAGAATTTTTTGAGGAGACTTATCGAGTGGTCGACATTATCAAGGAAAGAGTGAGAACGACCCAGAATCATCAGAAGCAATATGCAGATACTCGATGCAGAGATCTTGAGTTCGTCGTGAGTGATAAAGTATTCTTAAAGGTATCGCCTATGCGAGGTCTGAAACGGTTCGAACAGAAAGGGAAACTAAGTCCAAGATATGTCGGGCCATATGAGATTTTAGCTAAGCGTGGGAAAGTGGCTTACTAGTTAGCACTGCCACCATCTATGTCAAGTGTGCATGACGTATTTCATATTTCCTTATTGAAGAAGTATGTCAAAGATCCAACGCACGTTCTGACAGTAGATCTGCCTGATTTGACTGATGATTTGACATTTGAAGTAACACCAACTGAAATCACCAGCAGAAACGTTCAACGACTACGCAACTGAGATATCTATTATGTTAAGGTCACTTGGAGAAGTAGAGACATGGAAGAAATTACATGGGAAGAAGAGAATGCTATGCGAAAGCAATACCCTCATTTATTCGACTCAGAAGGTATAAACAATTTCGGGGATGAAATTTTTATAAGTAGGGGGGACTTGTAAGACCCGTATCAAACTAACCCGGTCTTACCACCTTGAACCAGGTCTACCCATCATGGTCAAACCACATGGATCAAGTGCGTGAAGGAGATCACGATCCCAGGTATTAAACTGACCCAAAAACACTCAAAATAAGGGGAGGGTCGCATTCCCAGCAAGGAAGGGTCGGACCCCCCCAGTATAAAAGTCAGACCCCTAGTTTTACATGGGGGGTCGAACATTTTAAGGACCAAGGGTCGACGGGATCTCCGACCCCCTATCGACCCCCGATAGTCGGTAAAAACAGCTCGAACCAAAAGTTAGGAAACTTTCCTAATTTCAATGGGATTCCTTCCTAATCTCAATGGGACTTATTTTAGGAGTTTCTACTCTATAAATAGGACGTCCCTAAGCCTCTTTCACTCATTTTAGAACCCTAATTGGATTGAGAGAAAGAGAAGGAGAAAGAGAGGAGAAGGGAAGGAAAGTGTAGAAGAAGATCAAGGAGAAGGCTTCAGAGAAACAAGCCTAATTCTCAGGTAAGGATACCAACTCCATGTAATTCTACAGACCTTAGGGTAAATAGAGAAGAAGGAATGATCTAGGAGGAACCCAAATCATCCACCCATGGTTAGGTTTTCATGGAAAACCATAGAAAAAATCATGAAAGCCATATAGGTGAATGAACCATGGTTCTAGGCCATAGAACATGTGTGGAATGGACTGTAGGAGCAAGCCATAGGACCCCAAACACGAAGAATGGACTGAAGGAAGAAAAATTGACAAAACCCATAGGGGGTAGCGTGGGGGGTCGATGGCCAATCGACCTTACCAGACCCTGAGCATCGACCCCCAGTGTTCGGGAAGTCCAGAATAGGGGTGGTCGCACCCAGGGTTGACCAAACCTCCGACCCTAGCATCGACCCCCAGTTAGCAGCATGCTTTTTAAAGTCTGGATTAATTTTAATTAAATTCTATCGACTTGGTTAGGTTTTCTAGTGATATAATATCGATATATAGTTGATTCTTAAAGCTTGAAAGAGGACTTACGATCAAGTAAATGTGAGGAAACAAGACCTAAACTAATTGGTTAATAACAAACTATTTTTATTTCTTGAGTCCAATGCTATGCTTGATTCTATGCAAACATGCTTGTAATGTGCATTCAACATGTCATCCAATATTTCTATTTATTGTTCATGCATATTTACTTTATTGTTTATAACATAATAATGACCATGATGATAGGAATAGGCATGTGAATGTATGTGTGTGGTTGGTGTACTTGATGCGAACGAGTATCAGGGGGAGTGTCATAGGCCGGGCCTCAGCACTCTAGCTCTATCTCTAACTCAAGTCTTGTGCATTAGCATCGTCGTATCGCCATTACTTTAGTAGAACTATTACGTCGTAAAGTATCAGGGGAGGTGGTTTCGGTCCTTGTAGTCTCTGACTCTACCGGGGGCCTTAGCTCTATCTCTATGGGTGTTCTGAGGGATGCTGGGGTGAGACCTTAGATACACTGTTTGGCATTAGGATTGATTAGTTGCGAGCCCAGTTTGCAAGCCCTCGCCAGCAGGGGCTTATGTGTTGGTATGACATTGTACAACAATAAATGTTAACCTTTGTTGTACAATGTTCATGGTAGGGTGGATGGGAACGAAAATAAACGTTAACCTTTGGGCGGACTTCCACACCCTGTGTATAGAGGAGGGATCAATAAACGTTAACCTTTGACCTCCAACCCTTTCTATTGCACATTGCAAACTATAAACCAGACCAAAGATATGAATTGAATGCATGCATATGTATTGATGCATTGTTTTGTTTGCTCACTGAGCCATGATGTGAGCTCACCTTATCGACGTCGAATATTTTTAGTTGATGATGCAGGTACTACCGTGGAAGATTATGTCAACGCTCCAGTGTACGGACACATGGCGGCGATGGAAGTTGAAGACGAAGTGGATACGCATGACTCCTCTTGCGAGTGCAACTCATGCGTATTCGATTAGATTTTATTTTAATTATTTAGATTTAGTAAAGACATGTATTTGATATTTATTTATGTCTTAGTTCATACAGAATAATTTGCTACTTAAATATGATTATCACATCTAGATTTCTCAGTTCATTTTATTATAAGACTTCCGCTATTGTGTATTTACTCTGATTATGAATGTAGATGTATGAGGTTTAGATAAAACGGATATAGCCTACTCGAGATCCTGGTTGAACCATTGGTTTGTTGACGGTTCATCACACCATTCTGAATAGTGCGGAATTGAGGTGTGACAAATAGTCCTACCTTTTTCGATGTCTTCTTGCACCGTTCTCAGATAAGGGTCTGATTTAATAGCGACTTTTACTTCATCTAATATATCAGGTACAATCTTCAATGTTGCAAAAATATTTGAAAATCGATGAATAAATCCTTGGTTGCTTGATCCACTTGGTGTATCTATCATGAACTGCTCATTACCATGATTGAATATTTTTCCTGTAATACTGCGTGTTAACCTCTCCTTGGGATTTTATCATTGCTTTTCTGCTTAGCGCATCAATAACTACATTAGCCTTCCCTGGATGATACTGGATATCGCAATCATTATCTTTCAATAATTCCAGCTATCTTTTTTGTCTCATGTTCAACTCCTTCTGATTAAAAAGATAAATGAGACTCTTGTGATCTGACTTAATCTAAAATTTCTCTCCATACAAATAATTTCTCCATATCTTGACAGTATGTACTACTGCTGCTAATTTCAAGTCATGAGTGAGATAGTTCTTTTCATGTGTCTTTAGTTGTCTTGAGGCATACACAACTACTTATTCTCCTTGCATAAGCACAAATCCTAAACCCAACCCAGATGCATCAATGTACAAGGTAAATGGTTATCCTGGAATAAGAATAGTCAAGATGGGAGCAGATATCAATCTAGCTTTCAATGTTTGAAAACCATCTCCACATTTGTCGGTCCAAAAAAACTTTTCTCCTTTCTTAGTCAAACTGGGAAGAGGTACGGCAATTCTGGAGTAATCTTCCACGAATCGTCGGTAATACCCAGCTAGACCTAGGAAACTTCTGATTTCTGCAACACTCTTAGGTGCTTCCCATTTCGCAATGGATTCAATCTTGCTAGGATCCACTTTAATTCCTTCAGCGGATACAACATGTGTCACACCCCAATTTCGACTGAACCAGAAGTGTGAGTGAACCGTCACTGAACCAACGGTTCACACCAGGATCTCTATAAGATCGTGTTCACTCATACAAACCATTGCACATAACCATAATCAGAATATAATAAAATACAGTGGAAGTCTTAAATAAAATGAACTGAGTGATCTATTGATAAATTTAAATAAAATATTCAATTATTCAAATACCCACAACATAAATAAATATCTTTACATCAACTGTATTTCCAAATAATAAAAATAAATTAAATCAAATCCTAAAGGTACGCGCAGAAAGGGCACTCACATGAAGCATCATGCCCATCCTCTCCTGCTTGCACATCCAAAGCAGCAATACCTCCATACGTCGGAGTGTTCATGTAATCCTCCACCGCGTAACCTCCATCAACATCTAAAAATATGGTGTGTACACAAAGGTGAGCCCACAACCTAGCCCAGTAAGACAATCAGACAATGCAACAAACATATGCATGAGTAACCTTCACATCATGGTCTGGTTTTAAGTTTGCAATGTGCTATAGAAAGGATTGGCAGCCACCGCACCTCTATACACGAGTGTGTGAAGCCGCCCAATGGATCAAACACCACTATCGTTCCACATGCACCCTATCATGGAATAGAGATAGAACTAAGGCGTCTGGATCAAACACCGCCAACACCTCCGCTGATACTCTACCCATACCAACATGTAAGCCCCTATTGGCGAGGAGTTGCAAACTGGGCTCGCAACTAACCAATCCTATATGTCATCATAGTAGGCCCTATCCCAGCGCAGCTCCCTACAGCATAGAGATAGAGCTAGAGTCTAGTGGCTAGGCCGGAGACCATAGTGCCACTTCTTCCCCCTGATACCCTACCCGCACCAAGCATGCAAAGACAGAACGATACGAAAGGTGCTAGTGTGAGGAATGATCCCAGACCTCTAGTCCTTCCCATTCCACACACCAAAGAAAACAATCACATGCCTAACAGTCACATCATAGCATAGCGAGTATGCATGAACAATAATAATAACTGAAAATAAAGGATGACATGCGAGTATGCACAAACATCATACCATAGAGTCATGGTTATTATCAATGATTTACTGTTTATTAAATTATTAGGGTTTAGGTCCGATTCCCTTACCTGACGCTTAATTGATAGTTCATTCCGCGTCACAAGGTCCAAACGTGCTATCACAAGGTCCTACACGATATTAGGGTTAAGTTAGAATAGTTCTCTTAGGGTTTACGTTGGTCAGAAAACCAACTGGGTCAAAAACACTCTTTACAGAGTAGACCGGTGACAAGTACCGGTCGCAGCACTATGGGGAAAACCTGCGATCGGTATGGTCAACCGGTATGTCTCCGAAAGACCATACATCTGGTTCTCACCTTCCGTCGGTCACCCCCCATTGATCCTAGGGTTTCTCCTACACATTCTAGGTCTGAGCACTGAGTTAGAGTTGTTTCCAACTCCATTCAAGTCCTAGTTTTGATGATCTTCAACCTAGAACTTAAATCTAAGGTTTACCACTAATTTAGGGTTTATCGACAAACACAGGGTTTAGATCAATACCTGTTTTGCATGGTATTGATCCAATTATAACTAACCATCCTAGAATACTTAATGTAGAGGAAGTTTTAAGTACTTACCGTCGACTCGTGGTAATGTGTTCTTCGTCGAACGGTAATGGCGGCTCTTCCCTCTCCTTCCTAGCTTCTTCTCCTTCTTCAACCTCTTTCTCCTTTCTAGGGTTTGTGAGAATCAATGGAAGAGATTTCAGGAGGTTTAAGAGTCCTTATATAGACTAGGGTTAGGTTTAGGAAGCCTCCTAACATTAGGAAAGTCCTTCGGTTTAAAATTTGGAAAGTAGGACCCGCAGAGATCCATTTCTGGATCCATGTTGCGCAGGCCATACTGGTCGACCATCGACCGGTACCATAGACCGGTACCATCGACCGGTATGAAGTTTTTCATACTTGAATTGGTCTAATTGGTTCGATTTCATACCTGGTTGTCATCCGCTCCTCCCGTCTGATCCAGTGATGATTGGAAGACCTGTTACGACATAAAACAAGGTTTAGATCGGGTTCATGGAGTGCGGGTCTTACAACTCCCCCACCCTTAAAAGAAATTTCGTCCCTGAAATTTGCATGTAGGTTTCATAACTCCCCCACCCTTAAAATAAATTTTGACCTCAAAATTTAAACGTACCTTGGTCATAAAAAAGGTTGGGGTATTCTTTTCTCATTGCGTTCTCTTCCTCCCAAGTAATTTCTTCCACATCTTGGCTTTTCCAATGCACTTTCACATAGTGGATATCCTTGCTTCGGAGATGTTGTACTTTTTGGCTTATGAGCATCACAAGTACAACTTCAAACGTCAAGTCCTCTGTCAAGTCTGGTGGTTCTGTTGTCAAGATGTGTGATGGATCCCTGACGTACTTCTTCAATAAAGAAAGATAGAACACATCATGAACGCTTGACATGGATGGTGGTAGAGCCAATTGATATGCCACATTACCACATCTGGTCAAAATCTCGTATGATCCCATATACCTACGACATAGCTTCCCCTTCTTACCAAACCGTTTCAGACTTCGCACAGGTGATATCTTCAAGAATACTTTATCACCCACAGAAAACTCTAGATCTCGACGTCGATTATCTGCATAGTGCTTTTGTTGAACTTGAGTTGTCTTCACTCCTTCCTTAATTTGATCAATCACCCGACAAGTTTCTTCGATGAACTCTGATCCTACAATCCTTCTCTCTCCCACCTCATTCCATAATAGAGGTGTATGACATTTCTTCCCATAGAGTACTTCGTATGGAGCCATTTGGATCGTAGCCTGGTAACTATTATTATAAGCAAACTCGATGAGCGATAACTTCTCGTCCCAAGCTCCTTTGAAATCTAGAGCACATGCTTTGAGCATATCTTCTAAGATTTGAATAGTTCTTTCTGACTGCCCGTCTGTCTGAGGATGAAAAGCTGTACTAAACTTCAACTTGGTTCCCATGGCTTTCTGTAATCCTTCCCAGAACTTTGATGTAAAACGGGGATCTCTATTAGATACTATACTTTCTGGGATGCCGTGAAGTCTAACTATATTATCCACTAATAGCTTGGCCAGCTTCTCCATGGTATACTGAGGTCTAATAGCGATGAATCGAGCTGTCTTGGTAAGTCGATCGACTATAACCCATACTGCATCCACTGACCTTGATGTCAAGGGTAGGCCAGTAACGAAATCCATTGTGATACAATCCCACTTCCATGCTGGCTCTGATAGTGGTTGTAGGAAACCTGCGGGTCTCTGCCTTTCAGCTTTAACTTGTTGACAATTCAGACATTGGAATATAAATCGAGCTACATCCGCTTTCATACCCCTCCACCAATATAATCTTCTTAAATCATGGTACATCTTGGTGCTTCCTGGATGTACCGAATATGGGATGTAATGAGCTTCGGTCATAACTCGATCTCTGATATTTGAGTTCTCACTCTCAGGTATACATAATCGTCCATGATACCTGAGTACCTTGTCTGAATCCAAGGTAAAGTCAGGATTGCTTTTACCCTTCCCTAGATCTTCTTGTACAGTCTTGAGGTGTGGATCCTGTAGGATTTCTACTTTGACCTCATCTATTAGATTCGATGAGATTTTCAAAGCTGCGAACATCAATGTAAACTTATGAATTAAGCCCTGTTCCACTGGATCTCCTACAGTTTCTAATATATACTCTTCATCATTCTCTATTGAGCTTGAGGCTGCAGTACACAATGTAGCATTTGTACTAGGTCCTGCCTCAGGCTTCAATGCCCACTTTCTGCTTAAGGCATCAGCCACAATATTTTCCTTACGTGGATGGTACTGGATATGACAATCATAATCTTTTAATAGTTCTAGCCATCCCCTCTGTCTCATATTCAGATCCTTCTGAGTGAAAAGGTAAGTTAAGCTCTTGTGATACGATTTAATTTAAAACTTTTCACCGTAAAGGTAGTGTCTCCAAGTCTTAATTGTGTGAATGACCGCTGCTAACTCCAGATCATGCGTAGGATAGTTCTTCTCATGCTCTTTCAACTGTCTTGATGCATAGGCAATCACCTGTTCTCCTTGCATTAACACATCCAAGACCTAACCCTGAGGCATCCGTATATAGGGCAAACGACAAGCCTGGTGCTGGGATGGTCAAGATAAGTGCAGAGACTAGTCTTGACTTCAAAGTCTGAAAACACTTCTAACACTCATCCGTCCATATAAACTTTTCCCCTTTCTTGGTTAGTCTAGTAAATGGAACGGCGATCCTTGAGTAGTCTTCCACAAATCATCTATAGTAACCAGCCAATCCAAGGAAACTACGAATCTCCATAATTTATTTCGGTGCATCCCATCGTACTATAGTTGTGATCTTGCTTGGATCTACCTTGATACCATCTGTAGATACTACGTGACCCAAGAAGGCCACTTCCTTCAGCCAAAATTCACACTTCTTGAACTTGGCATAAAGCTTCTCTCTTCTCAGCCGTTGTAGGGCTGCTCTCAAATGTGTTGCATGAGTCTCCCTGTCTTGTGAGTAGACCAATATGTCGTCAATGAATACGATGATCGAAGTGTCCAACATGTCATGAAACACTCGGTTCATCAGTTCCATGAACAACGCTGGAGCATTAGTCAACCTGAATGACATTATAAGGAACCCATAATGTCTATACCTTGTCCTGAAAGCAATCTTTGGAATATCTACGGCCTTGATCTTCAATTGGTGATACCCTGATCTAAGATCAATCTTCAAGAAAACCTTTGCGCCCTACAACTGATCGAACAAATCATCAATCCTAGGCAAAAGATATCGGTTTTTGATGGTTAACTTGTTCAGCTCTCGGTAGTCGATACATAACCGTACACTATCATCCTTCTTCTAAATGAACAATATAGGTGCTCCCCATGGCGATATGCTTGGTCGTATGAAACCCTTATCTAGTAATTCTTGTAATTGGATTTTCAATTCCTTTAATTCGATAGGGGTCATCCTGTACGGTGCCTTAGACACCGGCACCGACCTTGGGATAAGGTCTATCACGAACTCTGTAGCCCTGTCAGGAGGTAGACCTTGGAGATCTTCTGGAAATACATCTGAAAACTCTTGTACCACATCTAGATCTTCCATCTTTGGCACCTCAGCAGTTATGTCGACCACAGACACTAATTACCCCACTCCTCCCTTCTCTAAGCATCTCTTAGCTTTTAGGGCGGAGAGGATCAGCTTCTGCTTCCTATGTAACTTGGTCCCAGTGAAGCTAAACTCTTTCCCCTTCTCATCTTTAAGCACAAGTTTCCTTTCACCACATAATAAGCTAGCTGAATGATGGCCTAGCCAATCCATTCCCAAGATGACGTCAAAGTCTGCCATCTCGAGTTGAACCAGATTTGCTTCTAGGTTTCGGCCCTCAATACTAACTGTACACGGCCCATAGTATTCATTCAACGCCACTTTGACTCCCAACGGAGAGCAAACTATCAAGCTTAAGTTCAAACACTTGATAGGTAATTCCATTCGCTTTCCAAAAGAAATATAAATGAAGGAGTGCGTGGCCCCAGAGTCAAAGAGTACTCTAGCGGGTATACCAGCTATATTTACGATCCTTGAAATTTATTTATCTCTTAGTTCTACATGCTCAAACATAACAAAATAGTAAGCCAAATAGGAAGGGATAGAATCATACCAGTAACCACATCAGGTGATGCGGCTGCCTCTTCAGTGGTGACTGCGAATACCTTTCCTTGCTACGGCAGTTGCTTCTTAGGTAGAGTACAGGTCTTCGCATAATGACCCAATTGCTGGCAGTTGAAAAATTTAACATTTGGGTTCTATCCAGCAAACTATGATGGTGGTGGTGCAGTAGTGTTCCTTGCAGGCACCACAGCGGACTGGACCCTGTATGAGCGGAATGGTCTAGTATTGCCTCCACATGAAGTCTCAGTAGCAGGCCTCTTCAGTCCCCTATTTTGAGCAAAGAAGCAGCCTCTTTGGCTGGATTCAATTACCCTGGCAATCTGCACAGCCTCATTATATATCTTCTTCTACAAACCCAAGACGTGCTCTCGGATACTTCCTCGCAATCCCATGGTAAACCTACGGGTCTTGGTTTCTTCTTCTTGCATGCTTACCGGAGCGAAGAAGAACAGCTCTTCATATCTCTGCTGGTAAGCATCAACTGTCGACTGGGATTGTTGCAGGTTCAGGACTTCCATCTCCATTTGATCACG
Source organism: Protea cynaroides (assembly GCA_028583415.1). Classification (NCBI taxonomy): domain Eukaryota; kingdom Viridiplantae; phylum Streptophyta; class Magnoliopsida; order Proteales; family Proteaceae; genus Protea; species Protea cynaroides. The sequence continues at coordinate 27,266,338 of CM053265.1, read as the reverse complement.
AAACCTCTTTGGAAAGTACTTATCGAAGAAGGCTCCCTTGAATATTGCCCAATCGATCTGAGTGTGTTTTACCTCTAAGTATATCCGGGTAGAATTCCACTAGGCATTTGCGTCTTCCTTGAGCATGTGCGTAGCAAACAGCACCTTCTCATCCTCTATACAAGTCATCAACTGGAAGTTCTTCTCTAATTCAGCAACCCACTGTGCATGCCACAGTGGTTTCCCTGGTTTCCCTGTAAAAGTAGGGGGTTTCAGTTTTAAGAACCTATCCACTGCTCGGCTTAGGTCATTTGGCCCCTGTGCATTCATTCCGTACCATGGTGGTGGGTACGGATAGATTCCTTGATAGACAGATGACGATGGAAATTGGTGTGGTGGTTGTAGATTCTGTCCTTGGCCCATCGGCCCAGTACTACCATCCATTGGCAGTGTGGCATTATTTCTTCCAGACTCAGGCGTACCTTCTGTAGGAATATATCCCGGTGGCCTGAACATCTTCAGCATCTCGTTCAGGAATGTTTTCTGCTAAGCTTCCATCTGAAAAACCAGATTCGTCACATTTGTTTCAGAGTTTGTGTGAGGGGGTCCTGGCAAATTTGTTGGTGCTCTGGGACTCTGCATTTCTTCACCGTTTGGGTTCACATTTTGCTCATCAACAGTTCTTGTTTCCACGTTGTCCTCATCCTGGCGTACCCTGGAGTGGTGACGCCTTCATGAGCCTCTATGATCGTTTCCGCCTACCATCTCAGATTAGTTTTTCTGCTTGGATCTGAGAAGAAGACATAACACATGAGGTATAATCGAATGATCATAATAGTGCTAGTTTTTAACAAGTGCAAGGTAAAACTCGTAAAGAAACTTAAATCAAAATTTTACAAATTTTTCCCAAAATTATCTGGGTTTCCATTAGTTTTCCAGTCGCAACATACCCGTCGTGGCACTGTATAAGGTAGTGCGACCGGTATGTCCAGGCGGACAAACTTTTCAGATTCCCGAGGGGTACCGGTCAATGTACCGATCGCAACCCCGTGGGAAATGGAGCAACCGGTATAGTCGACCGGTCAGAATTTTCTCCTGACCGAGGGGTACCGGTGGACTTTACCCGGGGGGTACCGATCGACCGGTATGGGCAAAACCGTCAACCAGTATGCCCATAATCCTCTTTAAAATCAGGAAAAGTGAGATTTTTCTCACTTTTCCTTTCTTCTTCCTCTCCAGTGGCGATTCCTCTCTAGCTCTATGAGTTGCTATAGTCCGATCGGTGGTCTTAGAAGCTATTTCTTCCAATCAAGACCTAGAACATCGCCTCCAAGTAAGTTCCTTCCTTCCATTTCTCATTTTTACATCGTTTCTTCATGGTTTCATACCCAAAAACTAGGTTTTTCTTAATTTGGAAGATTCTAACCGTAGGAACTCTTTTTCTTCGGCTTAGAAAGGGTTTAGGGACCTTTACAAGAAAAAGACCTTAACCAATATGAGGTTCCACCGAATGGTTTTAAAAAAAATCGAATTTTTAGGTTTTTAACCTAGGTTTTGATAAAAAAACGAATTTTTCTTGAAAATTCCTAAATTTCTTGTTTGTTTGATGGATGTTTGGTTTCCATGAGGTGTTTGAGGGTTACGTAAGTCCTCCTCCCTCGGTTTTGGGTGAGTTCGAGGCTTTTGCTTAAATTACTGTCGTTATCCTGCCAAAATTTCAAAAATTTCTAAACCATTTCTCTTTGTTTTGTCTTTGTTTTGTAGCTCATCATGTCTCAACGCAAAGGTGCGGGTAAACGTTCATTTGGTCTTGGCATGACATCCTCCTGTTCCACAGCTCAATGAGCGGTGGTTTCATTCCGAGGTGGCATAAGCCAGCTTTCCTTGGTTTGACGAAAAGAATATTGAGTCAGGGCGACGGGTAAACCTGGAGCAGCTTCAGCGGTTTGATGTGGAAGAAGCTTTTGGTAGACTTGGGTGGTTGCTCGTTATTACGTACACTGTGACCACCCGCCCTATCCTAGTCAAACATTTCTACGCCAACTTGGAGATAGAGGGAAATGTCAATGACTTCAGCCAAGGCAGGGAACTCCACCTTATCAATCTCGTCAAGAGTGTCCCTATATCTTTCAACACACATCAGCTTGTCGATCTTCTGGGGATCCCAAATGATGGGGACTTGGTCTACTGTGCCCCTAAGATGAAGGGCTTTCTCACTGATGATCTGCGCCAGGAGATTTCGGAGCAGATACTTAACCCTGGAGCGCCTATGAAAGCTACTAACTTGAGGCCTGTTCCCCGGGTATATTGTCGCATCATCCAGCATGAAATCGTTCCCTAGAGCGGCCACTACAGTGAGTTGTCTCAGCTCACTCAGTACTTGACTTATTGCGTCTGCACTGGGGAGCGGGTCTGTCTCCCCTACAATATTATCAGGACTATACGTCAGGCTACTCTGTCCGATCAGGCCAGTAACCTTCCATATGGCCGACTCATCACTACTCTTCTGCAGCGATTACGAGTGTACATGAGGGGTGAGACTACAGTTGAGGACACTATGACCTCGAACATTGACTGGGATGCCATTCTCCAGATGAGGATGGACGACCTGCCGATCAGCGATGAGGAGTTAGAGGCTCGTCCTCGCCCACTCAGGAAGGTAGCAGCTGCGGCAGCAGCAACAGCAGTAGCCAATGCGGCTCATCCAGCAGAGGCAAGGGATGATGATGAGGGTGACGATGATTAGAGGGAGGATGTTCCAACACTAGCACCACAGCCCACGCATGCAGCGGGACCATCTCAGCCTCCTCCAGATACCGTGATGGGTATGTTCATGGAGATCTGAGATGCCCAGCGGGAGATGAGCCATGACCTAGGGTGCCTTACTCGCAGCCTCAGAGTCACACAGGAGCAGGTGCACTGGCTCAGGGTAGCCTACGAGCGTGATTATGACATCGCTGACCCTATTCCTCTTATGCCCCCAACCCCATGATAGGCTTCTTATTTTCCTTTCTCTCTCGGCATGGTTCATATAATAGGGTAACTGTCCGGCTTGTAGACTGTACCCTGTAGCATAATTAACGTTTGATACACTTTAGATAATTTATGATTATATTATTTTTCTTTTTACTTGTTGTGAAAATTTATAATCATTCTACTTGTCACGTTGGTTTCCTTTTTAGAGCATGTGTATTAATTCCACCTTTAGTATAGTATATTATGCTCTTTTGTACTTAGTCTCAGGCATCAAACAAGTGCTTAAGGTGTGTTCTTATTAAGGCTTTTAATTTTTTTTTTCCAATCTCAGTTCATCGACTTAGTTAAGTGCAATATGGTCTGTTGGACAGAGCCTAAGAGCTCTGATACCAAGTTGTCACACCCCAATTTCGGTTGAACCAGAAGTGTGAGTGAACCATCACTGAACCAATAGTTCACACCAGGATCTCTATAAGACCATGTCCACTCATACAAACCATTGCATATAACCATAATCAGAATATAATAAAATACAGCGGAAGTCTTAAATAAAATGAACTGAGTGATCTATTGATAAATTTAAATAAAATATTCAATTATTCAAATACCCACAACATAAATAAATATCTTTACATCAACTGTATTTCCATCTGAAAATAATAAAAATAAATTAAATCAAATCCTAAAGGTACACGCAGAAAGGGCACTCGCATGAAGCGTCATGCTCATCCTCTCCTGCTTGCACATCCAAAGCAGCATCACCTCCATACACCAGAGCATTCATGTAATCCTTCACCGTGTAACCTGCATCAACATCTAAAAATATGGTGTGTACACAAGGGTGAGCTCACAACTTAGCTCAGTAAGACAATCAAACAATGCAACAAACATATGCATGAGTAACATTCACATCATGGTCTGGTTTTAAGTTTGCAATGTGCTATAGAAAGGATTGGCGGCCACCGTACCTCTATACACGAGTGTGTGAAGCCGCCCAATGGATCAAACACCACTGTCATCCCACATGCACCCTATCATGGAATAGAGATAGAGCTAAGGCGTCCAGATCAAACACTGCCAATACCTCCCCTGATACTCTACCCATACCAACACGTAAGCCCCTATTGGCGAGGGCTTGCAACTAACCAATCCTATATGTTATCACAGTAGGTCCTATCCCAGCACAGCTCCCTATGGCATAGAGATAGAGCTAGAGTCTAGTGGCCAGGCCAGAGACCATAGTGCCACTTCCTCCCCCTGATACCCTACCCGCACCAAGCATACTAAGACAGAACAATACGAAAGGTGCTAGTGTGAGGAATGATCCCAGACCTCTAGTCATTTCCATTCCACACACCAATGAAAACAATCACATGCCTAACAGTCACATCCTAGTATAGAGAGTATGCAGGAACAATAGTAATAACTGAAAATAAAAGATGACATGGGAGTATGCACAAACATCATACCATAGAGTCATGGTTATTAACAATGATTTACTGTTTATTAAATTATTAGGGTTTAGTTAGAATAGTTCTCTTAGGGTTTAGTTAGAATAGTTCTCTTAAGGTTTACGTTGGTCAGAAAACCAACGGGGTCAAAAACACTCTTCACAGAGCAGACCGATCACAGATACTGGTCGCAGCACTGTGGGGAAAACCTGCGACAGGTATGGTCGATCGGTATGTCTTCGAAAGACCATACATCTGGTTTTCGCCTTCTGTCGGTCACCCCCATTGATCCTAGGGTTTATCCTACGCATTCTAGGTCTGAGCACTGAGTTAGAGTTGTTTCCAACTCCATTCAAGTCCTAGTTTCGATGATCTTCAACCTAGAACCTGAATCTAGGGTTTACCACTAATTTAGGGTTTATCGACAAACATAGGGTTTAGATCTACCTGCTTTGCATGGTATTGATCCAATCATAACTAACCATCCTAGAATACTTAATGTAAAGGAAGGTTTAAGTACTTGTCGTTGACTCGCGGTAATGTGTTCTTTGTCGAACGGTAATGGCACCAGTTCCCTCTCCTTCCTAGCTTCTTCTCCTTCTTCAACCTCTTTCTCTTTTCTAGGGTTTGTGAGAATCAATGGAAGAGGTTTTATGAGGTTTAAGGGTCCTTATATAGACTAGGGTTAGGTTTAAGAAGCCTCCTAACATTAGAAAAGTCCTTTGATTTAATTTGGAAAGTAGGACCCGTAGAGATCCGTTTCTAGATCCATGCTGCGCAGGCCATACCGATCGACCATCGACTGGTACCATCAATCGGTATGAAGTTTTTCATACTTGAATTGGTCCGATTGATCCGATTTCATACTTGGTTGTCATCCGCTCATCCCGTCTGGTCCAGTAATGATTGAAAGACTTGTTACGACATGAAACAAGGTTTAGATCGGGTTCATGGAGTGCGGGTCTTACAACATGGCCTAAGAAAGCGACCTCATTTAGCCAAAACTCACACTTTGTAAATTTGGCATAAAGCTTCTCTTTTCTTAGTCGCTGCAGAGCGGCTCTTAGATTCATGAGATGAGTTTCCTTGTCCTTGGAGTAGACCAATATATCGTCAATAAACACAATGACTGACGTATCCAACATATCATGGAATACCCGATTCATGAGTTCCATAAAAGTTGTGGGTGCGTTAGTTAATCCAAAGGACACGATTAAAAATTCATAATGTTCATATCTTGTTCTAAATGTTGTCTTTGGAATATCACCTTCCTTAATCTTCAGCTGATGGTATCCTGACCAAAGATCAATGTTGGAGAACACCTTGGCACCTAGCAACTGATCGAACAAGTCATCGATCTGAGGCAACGGGTACTGATTCTTGATTGTAAGCTTATTCAATTCCCGATAGTCTATACATAGTCGAACAATACCGTCCTTCTTCTTCACAAACAATACCGACGCTCCCCATGGTGATATGCTGGGTCTGATATAATCTTTGTTCAGTAATTCCTGTAACTGTACCTTTAGTTCCTTCAGTTTAGTAGGAGCCATTCGATAGGGTGCTTTAGATACTGGTGCGGCTCTGAGTATCAGATCTATAACGAACTCTGTCGCTCGATCGGGTGGTAGTCCTGGTAGTTCCTCAGGAAATACATCTGGAAAGTCACACACAACATCAATATCCTCCATTCGTGGTACTTCCTTGGTGAGATCAACCACAGATACTAGATACCCAACTCCTCTTTTCACGAGGCATTTTCTAGCCTTTAATGCAGAGAGGATGAGTTTTTGTCTACGGGGAAGTTTGGTTCCCGCAAAACAAAACTCTGCTCCTTCCTTGTCTTTAAATGTCAATTTCTTTTTCAGCACATATTAGGTTTGTAGAATACCGAGCTAACCAATCCATTCCCAAGATAACGTCAAAGTCTGTCATCTCAAGTTGAATTAAGGTTGCATCCAAAATCTTCTCGTCGATAAGAAATGAACATGGTCCATAACCTTTTTCTAATTCCACTTCTAATCCCATAGGCGATCGTACAAGAAATTTGTAGTCTGAAGATCTGAGGGGTAGATTTAGCTTCTTTCCAAATGACATAGATATAAAAGAATGAGTAGCTCCAGAATCAAAGAGTACTCTGGCGGGTATGCCATTAATAGGTACGATACCTGTGATTTGTTTTAATTTAGTCTGCATGCTCACACAAGGTAATACAAAATGAAAGGTTCAAGTCATACCTGTGACCACATCAGGCGATGCGGCAACATCCTCAGATGTAACTGCATAAACCTTTCCTTGTTGTAGCTGCTTTCTGGACTTAGGACACTCCCTTGAATAATGTCCCATTTGATTACAGTTATAGCATTTTACTCCTTCATTATTTTGCTTCTGTTGAGGTTGGACTGTTGGAGTAGTCTTGGTTGCAGCATTAAAGCCTTGAGTATGGAAGGGTTTAAAGGTCTTTGTGCTCCCTCCGTTATATGAATTCCCATTAGGCCTTTTGATACCTCTATTCTGAGCAAAGTCGCTCTCCCTCTGGCTCGATTCTAGTACTCGAGCAATCTGTACGGCTTCATTATAAACTTTCTTTTCTAGCCCCAAAACATGCTCCCGAATGCTTCCCCTAAGTCCCATGACGAACCTTCAAGTTTTAGTATTTTCCTCCTGTATACTAGAGGGTGCAAAGAAAAGCAGCTCTTCATAACGCTGTTGATATGCATCCATAGTCATCTGTCCCTGATACATACTCAGGAACTCTCTTTCCATAGCATCTCTGGAACTTCTGGGAAAATATTTCTTGAAGAATGCCTCTTTATAGATAGCCCAGGTCAATTAGGCGTGCTTGGTTAACAAATAACTCCGAGTAGACTTCCACCAGTGGTGTGCATCGCCTTTCAGCATAAATGTGGCACACAACACTTTTTCTTCCTCATTAACAGTCATCATCATGAAGTTCTTTTCCATCTCGTCGATCCAGTGAGCTGGCCACAAAGGATCCGCTGGCTTACCATTATACTCCTTAGGCTTTATCTTCAGAAAATGCTCGATCAGTCGAGAATGGTCCAACTGATATTGAGCATAGTCTCCATATATAGGTGGTTGATACTGGTAACTGCCTTGGGCTACCTTAGGGTTTTGTACTGGAGCTTGTACAACTGGCATTTGAGGTGCTTGGGGTACCGTGTTGCTACCCCCTGGTACAGTGCTAGCTTGTCTGGCTGGTATAGGTGTAGTATGTACAGCTGGAAAAACTATTCCTATAGCAGCTTGCATATTGGCTTGTACTTGCTGTATTTGCTACAGCTATTCTGCTAGGTTCATTACTACAGTAGCCAAATCTATAGGTGGGGCTGGTAAGTTGGTAGGATTAGCCTTGTCGTTAGCTCCTGGTGGTACCACATTCTGATTCTCTTGTCTTTCAGGGTTTTCATGGCTATTTTCCTCCACAAGTGGTGGTGGTGGAATTGGGTAATGTCCTCGCTTGGTTACTCTTCGCCCAGCCATTTCCTGTTTCAGGTGGTGGTAGTGTTTGAAAAATCATAGAACATGTGAGGCAATCATAATATACATCATTCCCATGTCAAAATCCAATTAATCAATGTAGAATTTCAATTTTCAAAGTTATTCAGTCAAAACAGAGTGTGGTCGATGGTGTGGTCGCAGTCTATATGACCACACAAAATCCTGTCAGCTCACCGAGAGCCTGTGGTCGATCGTGTGGTCGCAGTATTTGCAACCACAGGGTCCGACCACACGAAGTCTATCAGCTCACTGAAAGCCTGTGGTTGATCGTGTGGTCGGTCATGTGGTCGCTCGCATATTTAGTCGAATTTTGTGACCACACGACCCCAAATTAGGTTTTTAAACATGATTTTTGGAGTCATTTCCCACTTTCTCTTTTGCTTTCAACTCAACTCGCTTCCACTAAGTTGCTACAGTGTCAACCACTCTTGTTTGGTGATTCTTTCTTCCATTCACGACCTCTACTCCGTTCCTTCAGGTATGTTCTCCACTGGTCCTCATTTTTAAGCTTTCAAAACTAGGTTTTTCTCCATTTATAGCGTTTTCTTCAAATTAAAATTTTTTTAACTGTAAAAATTTGATTTTTATTGGGGGCTTCTGCTATAGGCTACCCAATGGATGAAAGCCCTCAATAAAATTTGAGTTTCATCGGTTAGTTTTTGAGAAAGTTGAAATTTTCCATTTTTGACCTAATTTTTGGGATTTTTCCAAATTGTTGAAATTTTTTCAAATTTGATCTTCCTAGTTTAAATTTCCAACTGTATGAGCCTTGCAAGATGGTTTGGGACATATGTAAGTCCTCCTGCCCAACTGTTTGGGTGAAAAGTGAGGCTTTTGGCCAAATCATGCCGTTATAATGCCAAATTTTTTGAGTTTTTCTCAATAACTCATATCTTGTCTATTTGTCTGTGTCTTTGTAGATAACATGGCTCGCACCAAAGTTTTCAGAGTTCATGATCCTATTCACTTCTGAAAGCAGAGGCTCAGTATGCCTGTTATGAGTGTAAAAATATGGAAGGGGGTCGTTGTGTAAACCTGGCTAATCTAGCCTTGTTTAATGTCGAGGGTGCTTTTGGTGACATGGGTTGGCTCCCCATGATATTGTATGAGGGTTACACCTATCCTGCACTGGTGAAGCAGTTTTATTACAATCTTTTGGTAGTGGGTGATCTAAATGATACAGACAGGGGTAGGGAGCTCAGGATCACCAGTTATGTTAAAGGGGTGGAGATCTCCTTTAACTGCCAGGAGTTGGCTAATCTCGTGGGCATATCAAACGATGGCCCCTTAGTATACTGTGCACCCAAGGAACCCCAGTTCCTATCTTTGATGATGCGTGCAGAAATTGACCACCAACTTCTTTGGGATGATCGCTGGGAGATGAAGGCAATCAACTTACGATCGAAACCTCGGGTGTACTGCAAGATTATTCAGCACAACCTGATTCCTCAGAGTGGGCACTATGAGAAGATTTCCCAGTTGACCCAGTATCTCTTATACTGCATCTGCACTAGGTAGCAGTTTGCCTTCCATACATTATCATCAGGACGATGATCCGTGCTGCGATGCCTAGTCAGATGGGCAACCTGCCCTATGGGCGTTTGATCACTACTCTGCTCACTCGCCTACATATCAACTTGGTTGATGAGAGGATTCATGAGGATACCTTCTCATCTGACCTTGACTGGGAGGCCATCTGCAAGATGGGGATGCGAGATGCGCAGGTCAGTGATGAGGAGAGGCAAGCTATGGTGTGTCCCCGTACTCGGGTAGAGATAGCAGACGCTGAGGTTGCAGCAACAGCAGCAGCAGGAGTCCATGGGGGTGATGCTGAGGATGATGATCGTATGTACATGGATGTGGATGCCATACCTCCTCCATCACCACCGCATTCCACTGGAGCTAGCCCTTCTCGGGTTCCTTTCCACTTAGCTGGTCCTTCGCACCCATCATCAGATGACGTGATGGGACTACTGCGTGAGATTCGGGAGGCCCAGCGTACGATTGATCAGCGGGTGGTAGATCTGGTAGCTAGTCTCCAGGTGACCCAGACTCAGGTAGCCTGGCTTACGAGGGTGTATGCTGAGGATTATGACCGAGATCGTGAGGCACCTCCTCCTCCAGCACCTCCAGCTCCATGATGCATATTTTTTTCCTTGTACTACAAAGTAACTGTCTGGATTGTGGACCGTACCCTGATTTGGATATATATATATATATATATATATATATATATATTGTTTTTATTCGATATGTATATGAAACTTGTTTCTCATCTTAATAGTGCATTATTCTCTTTCTAAATTTTTGTCTCATACAACACAGGTGCTTATATTGTGTTCTTATTAAAACTTTTAAATTTTATCCTAACTCAGTACACGAACTTTTATGGAAGTATACCGGTTTAATAGACAAGGCCCGAGAGCTCTGATACCAAGTTATTACACCTCAATTTTGCACCAACCAGAATGGTGTGATGAACCGTCTATGATCCAACGGTTCAACCAGGATCTCAAATAGGCTGTGTCCTTCTGCTTAAACCATACACATCCACAACCATAATCAGAGTCAATAAATAATAGCAGAAGTCTTTAATATTAATGAACTAAGTATCTAACAGTGATATCATAAATAAAGTATCCAATTATCTCAAATAACTGAAGACATAAAATTACATAATTTAGTCAATTACATGTTCTGAATAATCCATCAAATGAATCTAATAAAAAACGCATGAGTTGCACTCGCATGACAAATCATGCGACTCCATCACAGCTTCCATATCCATCGCCACAACATGTCCATAAAACAGAGCATTCACATAGTCTTCTACAGTAGGACCTGCATCATCAACTAAAAATATTTGACGTCGAAAGGGTGAGCACACATCATGGCTAAGTGAGCAAACAAAACAATGCAACAAACATATGCATGCATTCAATTCATATCTTTGGTCTGATTCATAAGTTTGCAATGTGCAATAGAAAGGATTGGTGGCCGTCGCACCTCTATACACGAGTGTGTGAAGCCACCCAATGGATCAAACACCATTGCCGTCCCACATGCACCCATCATGGAATAGAGATAGAGCTATAGTGCCCAGATCAAACACCGCATGACACTTCCCCTGATGCCCTACCCATACCAACACGTAAGCCCCTATTGGTGAGGGCTTGCAAATTGGGTTCACAACTAACCAATTCTAATGTCAAACAGTGTATCCAAGGCCTCACCCCAGCATCCCTCAATACGTCCATAGAGATAGAGCTAAGGCCCCACGGCAGAGTCAGAGATTACACGGTCCAAGACCACCTCCCCTGATGCTCTACGACATAATAGTTCTGCTAAGGTAATGGTGATACGACGATGTTAGTGGACAAGACTTAAGTAGAGATAGAGCTAGAGTCTAGTGACCAGGATGAACCACCGTGTCACGTCCTCCCTCTGATGCCCCACTTGCATCAAGCATACTAACCACACACATACATTCACATGCCTATTCCTAGCATCATCATCATCATCATGTTATAAATAAACTGAATTAAATATGCATAAACAGTAATAACAGGAATATTGGATGACATGTAAAATACACGATACACGCATACAAGCATAGAATCATTCATGGCATTGGACTCAATAAATAAAAATAGTTTATTATTAGCCAATTAGTTTAGGTCTTGTTCCCTCACCTTTGGTCGATAGTAGATCCTCGTTCAAGCTTGGTAAAGCACTTTTAAACCACTTAGAAACCTAATAAATTTATAGATTTTAAATTAAAATTAATTCCCATGAACTTAGACTAACAGAAACTGAGGGGTCGCAGGTGTGGTAGCACCTGTGGTCTCAATTTCTGCGACCACAGGGGTGTGGTCGAAGGGTGTGGTCGCATGTCCTGCAACCACACATGCGACCACACCCTCCCTGGAAACTTTCCGATGGCCTATGTTTGCAAGGTGTGGTCGCATATCCTGTGACCACACATGCGACCACACCCTTCCTGGTCTTCCCAAGGGTGTGTAGTCGAATATGTGTATCTCACATGCGACCACACGTGCGACCACACGTGTGATGGTCGACCTTTCACTCTCAACTCCATTCCTTCATGTTTGGATCCCTTGTCTTATCATCATGGTCCTTCCTATGATTGTTCTATGGCTCAAAACTATTATTTTATACATAATCCGTTGTCCACATAATTTCCTCCATGGATTCTCTTGGAATTTGTCTATAGATTGATGATTTGGGTTTCTCCTAAATCCTATCTTCTTCATGAACTATTCTAGGCTCTCAATTTAACATGGGGAATATGTTCATACCTTAAGCTTGCTAAAGATTCAGAGTTTTCTATGAATTTTCTTCCTCCTTAATCTTCCTCTTCAATTTTCCTTCTCTTCCTTCTCTTTTCTTTTTTTCACTTTCAGTTTGAGTTCTAAAAGGGTGAAAGAGGCTAAGGGACGTCCTATTTATAGAAAAAAACCCTCCATAATAAACCCTACTGAGTTTAGGAAAAAACCCCCTTCGGATTAGGAAGGTTTCCTAAATTCGATTCTGTCTGGAATCCGTGTGGTCAGAGGTGGGGTTGCAGAATCCGTCGACCATACCTTCTGATACATGCGACCACACGACCAAAATTCCTGTGGTTGCACTATTTTGAGGTATGGTCGATCACACTATTTAGGTATGCGACCACATGCTCCTAATTGACTGTTTTTGGGTTAAATTTCATACCTGGACTTGTGGTTTCTTCATGCACTTGGTCCACTTGGCCCGACCATGATAGGAAGACCTGATACAAGGTGTAAGACCAGTTAGTTCAATACGAGTCTTAATGGTCTCGAACCGTGTGGTCTCTAACTCTGCCGGGGGGCCTTAGCTCTATCTCTATGGACATATTGAGGGATGCTGGGGTGAGGCCTTAGATACACTGTTTGGCATTAGGATTGGTTAGCTGCAAACCCAGTTTGCAAGCCCTCTCCAATAGGGGCTTACGTTATGGTATGGGTAGGGCATCAAGGAAAATATTGGCGGTATTTGATCCGAACACTTTAGCTCTATCTCTATTCCATGGTGGGTGCATATGGGACAGCAAGGGTGTTTGATCCATTGGATGGATTTACACACTCGTGTATAGAGGTGCGGCGGCCACCAAACCTTTCTATAGCACATTGCAAACTTATGAACCAGACCAAAGATATGAATTGAATGCATGCATATGTTTGTTGCATTGTTTTGTTTGCTCACTGAGTCGTGATATGTGCTCACCCTTTCGACGTCGAATATTTTAGTTGATGATGCAGGTCCTGCCGTTGGAGAATATATGAATGCACCGACGTATGGACACATTACTGCGATGGATGTAGAAGCTGAAGAAGATGCGCATGATTCATCATGCGAGTGCAATCATTGTGTTTTTGCTTAAGTTTAGTTATAAATTAAACATTGGATATGTAATTGATTATTTATTTTTATGTCTTATGGTTTGGAGTAATTGGATTAAATACTTATTTATCACTGTTAGACTCTCAGTTCATTATCTATAAGACTTCCACTTATTTGTTTATTACCTCTGATTGTTAATGTGGAATGTGTGTGTGGTTTGATATGGTGGGTTCGACCTATGCGAGATCCTGGGTAAACCGTTGGTTTATTGGCGGTTCATCACACCATTTTGGTTAGACCAGAATTGGGGTATGACAACTACCCTTTCCCATGCAGCTCACTTCATCACTACTCACCAAATACCTTGCAGCAAACCCATCTTTGATGCACCAGTGTTGTATGAGACATAAACTAACAAAGAGAATAATGCACATATGTAAAAGAAAAACCAATTTTATAAATAAATATCCCGAATAAAGAACAAGACAAATGTACATCAAATTCAGAGTACAGTCCACAATCTGGATAGTTACTCTGTAGTGTAAAAAGGAAAAAGATATAAAGGGTAATCATGGAGCTGGAGGTGCTAGAGGAGAAGGTGCTTCACGATCTCTATTGTAGTCCTCAGCATATACTCTCACGAGCCAGGACACCTGAGTCTGAGTCGCCCAGAGACTAGCTGCCAGATCCACTACCCGCTGGTTTGTAGAGCACTGGGGATCTAGAAGCTCTCCTACTCTCCAATCAGTCACATGCTGAGCCTCTCTAATCTCATGTAACAGCCCCATCATGTCATCTGGTAGTGGGTGTGAAGGGCCAGCTGAATGAGAAGCCCTAGAAGGGCCAGCTCCCATAGAATGCTGTGGCGATGGAGGAGGGATGACATCCATATCCATGTACATCCGATCATCATCCTCCTCATCACCACTCTTTGTCACACCCCAATTCAGCACCATTCAGAATAGTGTGATGAACCACTAATAAATCAACGGTTCAACCAGGATCTCTAATAGGCTACATCCATTAAAAATAAAACCATGCACAACCACAACTATAATCAGAATAAATACACAATAGCGGAAGTCTTATATAAAATGAACTGAGAACTCTAACTGTAATATCATATTTAAAATATCAAGTTATTGTTGTATCAACTGAGACATAAATAAATAGAATATCAATTACATCCCTTTATAATTTCAAATAAAATCTAATAGAATATGCATGAGTTGCACTCGCATGAGGGGTCATGCGTATCCACTAAGTCTTCGGCTTCCATTGCAGCAACACGCGCATACACCAGAGCACTCATATAATCTTCAACCGTAGTACATGCATCATCAACTAAAAATATTCGACGTCGAGAGTGTGAGCACACATCATGGCTCAGTGAGCAAACAAAACAATGCAACAAACATATGCATGCATTCAATTCATATCTTTGGTCTGGTAAATAAGTTTGCAATGTGCTATAGAAAGGATACGTGGCCAAAGATCACGTTTATTGATGCCGCACCTTTATACACGAGTGTGTGAAGCCGCCCAAAAGTAACGTTTATTATCGTCCCACATGAATCCACCATGGACAATGTACACGCAAAGGTCATGTTTATTGTTGTACCCGTTGCCCATACCAACACGTAAGCCCCTGCTGGTGAGGGCTCACAAACTGGGCTCGCAACTAACCAATCCTAATGCCAATCAGTGTATCCAAGGCCTCACCCCAGCATCCCTCAATACGTCCATAGAGATAGAGCTAAGGCCCCCCGGCAGAGTCAGAGACTACACGGTCTGAGACCACCTCCCCTCATACCCTACGACGTAATAGTTCTGCTAAGGTAATGGCGATACGACGATGTGAGTGGACAAGACTTGAGTTAGAGATAGAGCTAGAGTGCTGAGGCCCGGCCTATGACACCTCCCCCTGATACTCGCTTGCATCAAGCACACCAACCACACACATACATCCACATGCCTATTCCTATCATCTTCATCATCATCATGTTGTAAATAATAATTAAATATGCATGAACAGTAATAATAGAAATATTGGATGACATGTTGAATGCACATAACAAGCATACACGCATAGAATCAATCATGGCATTGGACTCAAAAATAAAACAGTTTATTATTAACCAATTAGTTTAGGTCTTGTTCCCTCACCTTTGCTTGATCGTAGATCCTCTTTCAAGCTTTAAGAATAAACTAAATATCAATATTATATCACTAGAAGACCTAATCAAGTCGATAGAATTTAATTAGAATTAATTCTGATTTTAAAAAGCATGTTGTTAACTGGGGGTCAATGCCAGGGTCGAAGGTTCCATCGACCCTGGGTGCTACCTCCCGGATTCTGGACTTCCCGAACACTGGGGGTCGATTGTTAGGGTCTAGTAGGGTCGATTGGCCATCGACCCCCCGTGGGTTTAGTCAAATTTTCATCCTACAGTCCATTCCTTTGTGTTTGGGGACCTATGGCTTGCTTCTACAATCCATTCCACACATGTTCTATGGCTTAGAACCATAGTTTATTCCCCTATATGGTTTCTATGATTTTCCCTATGGTTTTTCTTGAAAACCTAACCATGGATGGATGATTTGGGTTTCTCCTAGATCCTTCCCTCTTCACTATCTATTCTAAGGTCTGTATAATTACATGGAGATAGTATCCATACCTGAAAATTAGGCTTGTTTCTCTGAAGCCTTCTCTTTGATCTTCTTCTCCACTTTCCTTCTCTTCTCTTTATCTTCTCCTTCTCTTCTCTTTCTCTCAATCCAATTAGGGTTCTAAACGGAGTGAAAGAGGCTTAGGGACGTCCTATTTATAGAGTAGAAACTCTCAAAATAAGTCCCATTTAGATTAGGAAAGAATCCCATTGAAATTTGGAAAGCCTAATTTATGGTTTCTGTCGACAGACTGGGGGTCGATGAGGGGGTCAGAGATCCTGTCGACCCCTGGTTCTAAAATTTCCAACCCCCGGTTAAAAATTCGGGGTTTGACTTTTATACTAGGGGGGTCCAACCCTGCCTTGCTGGGTATGCGACCCTCCCCCTTATTTTAGTTTGGGTCAGTTTAATACCTTGGATCGTGATCTCCCTAACGCACTTGATCCATTTGACTCGACCATGATGGGTAGACCTGGTTCAAGGTGGTAAGACGGGGTTAGTTCGATAGGGGTCTTACAACTCCCCCCTACTTATAAAAAATTTCATCCTCAAAATTGTACATACCTTCCGAGTCCAATAAATGAGGATATTGCTTTTGCATAGCATTCTCTTCTTCCCATGTGATTTCTTCCATATCTCTACTTCTCCACGTGACCTTAACATAATAGATATCACGGTTGCGTAGTCGTTGAACCTTTCGACCAGTGATTTCAGTTGGTGCTACTTCAAATGTCAAATCTTCAGTCAAATCAGGTAAATCTACTGTCAAGACGTGCGTCAGATCCTTGACATACTTCTTCAATAAGGAAATGTGAAATACGTCATGCACACTTGACATAGATGGTGGTAGTGCTGATTGGTAAGCCACTTTCCCACTCTTAGCTAGAATTTCATATGACCCGACATATCTTGGACTTAGTTTCCCTTTCTGTCCAAACCATTTCAATCCTCACATAGGCGATACTTTTAAGAATACTTTAACACCCACGACGAACTCAAGGTCTCGGCGTCGGGTATCGGCATATTGCTTCTGACGATTCTGAGCTGTTCTCACTCTTTCTTTGATAATGTCGACCACTCGACAAGTCTCTTCAATAAATTCCGGTCCAACAATACTACGTTCCCCAATTTCATTCCAAAACAAAGGAGTTCGACACTTTCTGCCATACAGTGCTTCATAGGGTGACATCTGTATAGTAGTCTGATAGCTATTATTATATGCGAACTCAATCAGTGGTAACTTTTCATCCCATGATCCTTTAAAATCAATTACACATGCTCGAAGCATATCTTCTAGAGTTTGAATTGTACGCTCTGACTGTCCATCTGTCTGTGGGTGGAATGCAGTACTAAACTTCAATGTTGTACCCATAGCCTTTTGCAATCCTTCCCAAAACATTGAAGTAAATCGTGGATCTCTGTCAGACACAATGCTTTCATGTACACCGTGTAATCGCACAATGTTATCCACGTACAGCTTAGCTAGCCTTTCTAGTGTATACTGAGGTCGTATAGGTATAAAGCGAGCTGTTTTAGTCAGGCGGTCTACAATCACCCAAACTGCGTTAACTACTCGAGGAGTCAATGGTAATCCTGTGACGAAGTCCATAGTGATGCAGTCCCATTTCCATGCTGGTTCCGGTAACGGCTGTAACAGTCCTACCGGTCTTTGTCGTTCAGCCTTTACTTTTTGACAATTTAGGCATTGAGACACATACTTAGCTTCATCTACTTTCATTCCTCTCCAACAATATAATTCCATTAGATCATGATACATTTTGGTACTTCCAGGATGTATCGAATAGATGGTGGTATGGGCTTATTTTATCAATCGGTGTCTAATGTCCAAGTTTTCTGTTTCGGGTACACATATTCTCCCTTTGTACTTTAGTACCTTTTCATCATTCAAGGTGAACTCAGGGTTAGTTCTACCTTTTTCGATGTCCTCTTGTACCATTCTTAGGTAAGGGTCTGATTTGATAGCTGTCTTTACTTCATCGACTATATCTGGTATAATCTTCAATGCGGCGAACATATTTGAAAACCGATGAATAAACCCTTGGTTGGCTGATCCATCTGGTGCATCTATCACAAACTGCTCATTATCGTGCTTGAATACCTTTCTGGTAGTACACATTGCGGTAGTTGTGCTAATCTCTCCCTAAGATTTTATCATTGCCTTTCTACTCAACGCATCGGCTACTACATTAGCTTTCCCCGGATGATACTGGATATCACAATCATAGTCTTTCAATAGTTTCAGCCATCTTCTTTGTCTCATATTCAGCTCCTTCTGATTAAATAGATAAGTAAAACTTTTATGGTATGATTTAATCTGAAACTTCTCCCCGCACAGATAATGTCTCTATATTTTGACAGCATGTACTATTGTCGAGTTCCAAATCATGTGTAGGATAGTTCTTCTCATGTGTCTTCAGTTGTCTTGAGGCATAAGCAATTACTTGTTCTCCTTGCATAAGTACACATCCTAATCCTAGTCCTAGTCTTGATGCATCGGTGTACAAGATAAATGGTTATCCTGGAATCGAGATGGTCAAGATTGGAGCTGATATCAATCTAGCCTTCAAGGTTTGGAAACTCTTCTCGCATTTATCCGTCCAGACAAACTTCTCGCCCTTCTTAGTCAAACTGGTAAGAGGTACAGCAATTCGGGAATAGTCTTCCACAAATCGTCGATATTATCCAGCTAGACCCAGAAAACTTCTAATTTCTGCAACGCTCTTCGGTGCTTCCCACTTTACAATAGGCTCGATCTTACTGGGATCCACTTTAATTCCTTCAGCGGATACTACATAGCCTAGAAATGCGACTTCCTTTAGCCAAAACTCACACTTTGTAAATTTAGCGTAGAGCTTTTCCTTCCATAGTCGCTGCAGAGAAGCGTTTAGATTCTTAACATGAGTTTCCTCATCTTTGGAGTAGACTAATATATCATCAATGAATACAATAACCGACATATCCAACATGTCGTGGAAAATCTGGTTCATAAGTTCCATAAAGGCTGCTGGTGCGTTTGTCAATCCAAAAGACATGACCAAAAATTCATAATGTCCATATCTGGTCCTGAATGTTGTCTTGGGAATATCACCATCCTTAATCTTCAACTGATGGTAGCCTGATCGAAGATCGATCTTGGAGAACACTTTGGCACCTTGCAACTGATCGAACAGGTCATCGATCCGAGGCAATAAATATCGATTATTGATTGTCAGTTTATTCAGTTCTCGGTCTATACACGAGCGAACGTTACCGTCATTCTTCTTCACGAATAATACTGGCGCTCCCCATGGTGATATACTAGGGCGAATATAACCCTTGTCCAGCAGTTCTTGTAGTTGTACTTTTAATTCCTTCAGTTCAGTAGGAGCCATTAGATAAGGTGCTTTCGATACTGGTGCGGCTCCAGGTATAAGATCTAACAACTCTATAGCTCGGTCGGGTGGTAACCCTGGTAATTCTTCAGGAAATACGTCTGGATAGTCCTTGAAGACATCAATATTTTCCATTCGTGGTGCTTCCTTGGTAAGGTCGACCACAGATACTAAATACCCGGCTGCTCCTTTCTCAAGGCACTTCTTAGCCTTTAGCGCCGAGAGTATGAGCTTTCGTTTACGGGGAAGTTGGTTCCCGAAAAACTAAACTTTGCTCCTTCCTTGTCTTTAAATGTTAGCTTCTTTTCGGCACACAATAGGTTTGCAGAATGCCAAACTAACCATTCCATTCCCAAGATGACGTCAAAGTCTGCCATCTCAAGTTGGATCAAGGTTGCATCCAAGGCTTTTCATCAATAAGAACTAGACATGGTCCATAACCTTTTTCTAACTCCACTTCTAATCCCATAGGTGATCGTACAAGTAGTTTGTAGTCTAAGGATTTAAGGGATAAATTTAACTTCTTTCCAAATGTTACAGATATAAAGGAATGAGTAGCTCCTGAATCAAAGAGTACTCTGGTGGGAATGCCATTAATAGGTACGATACCTGTGATTTGTTTTAGTTTAGTCTACATGCTCATACAATGTAATACAACTAACTAAAAATGTAAGTCATACCTATGACCGCATCAGGCGATGCGGCAGCATTCTTCGATGTAACCGCGTAAACTCGTCCTTGATGTAGCTGCTTCTTGGGCTTAGGACATTCCCTCGCTATATGTCCCACTTGATTGCAGTTAAAACATTTTATCCCTTCAGTAATTGGCTTGTGTTGCTGTTGAACTACGGGAGTAGTCTTGGTTGCAGCAGTAAAGCCTGGAGCACGGAAGGGTTTGAATGTCTTGTTATTCCCTCCATTATAAGAATTTACAGCTGGCCTTTTTATACTTCTGTTTTGCATGAAATAACTCTCCTTTTGGCTCGATTCTATAACTCGAGCAATTTGTGCCGCTTCATTATAGATTTTCTTTTCATGTCCCAGAATGTGCTCACGGATGCTTCCCCTAAGTCCCATGACGAACCTTCGGGTCTTTGTGTTTTTCTCTTGCATACTGGTGGGAACAAAGAAGAACAGCTCTTCATAACGTTGTTGATACGCATCCACGGTCATCTGCCCCTGATATAAACTCAAGAACTCTCTTTCCAAAGAGTCTCTGAAACTTCTCGAAAAGTACTTCTCAAAGAACGCCTCTTTATAAGTATCCCAAGTCAGTTGGGCATGCTTTGTAAGTAAATATGTCCTGGTAGACCTCCACCAATGGTGTGCATCTCCTTTCAGCATAAAGGTGGCACACAAGATTTTTTCTTCTTCATTTAATGTCATCATCATAAAGTTTCTTTCCATTTCGTCAACCCAGTGTGCCGGCCATAAAGGATCTGCTGGCTTGCCATTAAACTCTCTGGGCTTCAGTTTCAGAAAATGATCCACCAGTCTGGAGTGATCTAGTGGCTGCGGGACATACGCTCCATACATAGGTGGTTGGTATTGATATCCACCTTGGGCTATCTCAAGATTTGGTACTTGAGCCTGCATGATAGGAGTCTGAGGTGCGTGGGGTACTGTGTTACTCCCCCCTGGTGCTGTGCTTGTCTGTCCAGCTGGCATTGGAGGTGTTTGTGCAGCTGGAAGAGTTATGCCTATGGTAGCTTGTATAGTAGCTTGTGCCTGTTGCATTTGCTGCAGCTGTTGGGCCAAGTTCATTACGACTGTGGCCAAGTCTGTAGGTGGAGCTCGCAGATTTGTAGGATTTGTCTACCCATTTATGACGGACAGTGCCGTGTTCATGTTTCCCTGTGTTTCTGGGTGTGTCTGATTATCTTCCCCCACAGGTGGTGGTGGTGGAATAGAGTTACGGCTCTGTCTGGTTGCTCTGTGTCCTGCCATTAATTAATCTGATAGTGGGATTGCCTGAAATCATTAAACACGAGAGACAATCATTAAACACTCCATTCTCATATTCTAAAACCACTAACAATTGCAAATTTCAAAATTTTCAGATTCTTCTATCGAAAATGCTGTGTTTTCACTGCAGGGTCAATGGTGGGGGTCGATGGGTGTCCGACCCTCATTCTGTGACCCTGAGAAATCACCCATTCTTCCCGAGAGCCGGGGGTTGATGGGGGGGTCGGAGGATGTCCGACCCAGGGTGCAACCCCTGGTTCTCTGTCAGATTCCCAAGAGCCGAGGGTCGATGCGGGGGTCGATGGGTGGGTCGATTGTTTTAATCGAATTTTCCGACCCCCGGACTAAAAATCAGATTTTTAAGTTTGGATTCAAAGTGCATTTCCCATTCTTTCTTCTTCGCTTCGACTCAACTCGTCCCTCTGAGTTGCTACATTGACAACTCTGATTCGTTGGTGGTTTGCACTCCTTGTTTCGTCGTCTACACCTCCGTTACAGGTATGTCTTCTATCTTCTCATGTTTTTAGGTTTCTTTACCTAGGTTTTTGCTCGTATATCTCGTATTTTTCAAATTAAATTTTTTCCAACCCTAAAAATTTGATTTTTATTGGGGGCTTTTGTTGTTGGTGACTCGAGGAACGAAAGCCCTCAAAAATATTTGAGTTTCATCGGTTGGTTATCGAGAAACTCGAAATTTACACTTTTTGCCCTAATTCTGTCGAGATTTTGAATTTCTTGAAATTTCTTACAATTCAATCTAATTAGATGAAATTTCCGACTGTATGAGTCTCACTGGGTAGTTTAGGATCTATGTAAGTCCTCCTGCCCACATGTATGGGTGAAAAGTGAGGCCTTTGACCAATTTACGTCGTTATTATGTCGAAATTTTAGGTTTTTACTCTCTACTAAGCCATTATTTGTTTTTCTTTCTTATTTGCAGATACTATGGCTCGTACCAAGGTACCCAGAATTCGCGACCATCTTCGCTTCCGTTCCAATGAAGCCGAGACACAGTATGCCCACT
This sequence comes from Protea cynaroides, assembly GCA_028583415.1. Lineage (NCBI taxonomy): Eukaryota > Viridiplantae > Streptophyta > Magnoliopsida > Proteales > Proteaceae > Protea > Protea cynaroides. Next base: position 27,243,977 of record CM053265.1, on the reverse strand, counting down.
ATGCTCACAATAAGTTAGAGGGAGGCCGCAAAGTGGACTTGGCTAGCTTAGCCTTGTTCAATGTGGAGGGGGCCTTTGGCGATATGGGATGGCTTCCCGTCATCACCTATGACGCCTGTACCCGTCTTGACTTGGTACGCCAGTTCTACTGTAATCTCCAGGTGGTGGGAGATTACAATGATGTTGAGAGGGGGGGTGAGCTTCGGATCACCAGCTACGTCAAGGGGGTTGATGTTTCATTTGATTATCGACAGCTGGCCGACTTATTGGGAAATTTCTATGCTAGCCCCTTGGTGTTCTGTGCTCCTGGAGAGCCCCAATTCTTTTCTCTATAGATGATGGCTGAGAACGATAGTCAGCTCATCAGACCTGATCGCTGGGAGATGAAAGCGAGTTTTCTACGTTCAAATCCATGGGTATACTGCAAGATCATTCAACATAACCTGATACCGTAGAGTGGTCATTACAAGAGGGTATCCCAGTTGACCCAGTACCTGCTGTACTGCATATGCACTAGGTAGCCCGTCTGCTTTCCTACATCACCATGCGGACGATGATCAGTGCCACGTTGCCCAGTCACACTGGCAACCTTCCTTATTGACGCATGATCACTACCTTGCTTAGCCGCCTGGGGGTTGATTTGTTGGATGTATAGATTCAGGAGAAATCCTTCTCATGGCCTCTAGATTGGGAGGCCATCTGCAAGATGGGCATGCGGGATGCCCAAGTCAGCGATGAGGAGAGGAACGCGATGGTACGCCCTCGCACTTGAGTAGAGATGGCTGACGCTGAGGCAGCAGCAGTAGCCGCTGGAGCAGGGGTTCATGGGGAGGATGACGATCGGCTATACATGGATGTAGATGCCATACCTCCTCCATCACCTACTCATGCTATTGGAGCTGGTCCGTCTTCTTCAGCTGGTCCTTCACATGCAGCTGGTCCTTCGTATTCTTCTTCTGATGACATGATGAGGATATTGCATGAGATACGAGAGGCTCAGCGTATGTTTGACCTGAGGATGGGAGAGCTTCTAGAGGCTCAGATCTTGTCCGATCAGCGGGTGGGAGAGCTTCTGGTTGCTCAGCGCGTGTTGGACCAGCGGGTGGGAGAGCTTCTAGCTGCTCAGCATATGTCGGATCAACGGATGGGAGAGCTTAGGGATACTCAGCGTGTGACTGACCAGCGGGTGGCTGATCTCACAGCTAGTCTCCAGACGACCCAGACTCATATAGCTTGGTTGACTAGAGTCTACGTTGAGGACTACGATAGAGACAGTGAAGCACCGCCTCCCCCATCACCTCCAGCTTCTTGATGTACTTCTTTTATTTTTATTTTTGTACTTCAGAGTAACTGTCCGAACTGTGGACCGTACTCTGCTTTAATCATATATATATATAACATTTGTTCTTCCTTTTGGTTGTATATAAATTTGTTTCTCATTTAATAGATGCATTATTCTTTTTCAGTTTAGTCTCAAACAACACAGATGCTTATGGTGTGTTATTATCACATCTTTTAAATTTTTATCCTATCTCCGTTCATGACCTTTTGTGCAAGTATACGGATTCACAGACAAGGCCTGAGATGCTCTGATACCAAGTTGTCACACCCCAATTCAGCACCATTCAGAACAGTGTGATGAACCACTAATAAATCAACGGTTTAACCAGGATCTCTAATAGGCTACATCCATTAAAAATAAAACCATGCACAACCACAACTATAATCAGAATAAATACACAATAGCGGAAGTCTTATATAAAATGAACTGAGAACTCTAACTGTAATATCATATTTAAAATATCAAGTTATTGTTGTATCAACTGAGACATAAATAAATAGAATATCAGTTACATCCCTTTATAATTTTAAATAAAATCTAATAGAATATGCATGAGTTGCACTCACATGAGGGGTCATGCGTATCCACTAAGTCTTCGGTTTCCATTGCAGCAACACGCGCATACATCGGAGCACTCATATAATCTTCAACCGTAGTACCTGCATCATCAACTAAAAATATTCGACGTCGAGAGTGTGAGCACACATCATGGTTCAGTGAGCAAACAAAACAATGCAACAAACATATGCATGCATTCAATTCATATCTTTGGTCTGGTAAATAAGTTTGCAATGTGCTATAGAAAGGATAGGTGGCCAAAGATCACGTTTATTGATGCCGCACCTCTATACATGAGTGTGTGAAGCCGCCCAAAAGTAACGTTTATTGTCGTCCCACATGAATCCATCATGGACAATGTACACGCAAAGGTCATGTTTATTGTTGTACCCGTTGCCCATACCAACACATAAGCCCCTGCTGGTGAGGGCTCACAAACTGGGCTCGCAACTAACCAATCCTAATGCCAATCAGTGTATCCAAGGCCTCACCCCAGCATCCCTCAATACGTCCATAGAGATAGGGCTAAGGCCCCCCGGCAGAGTCAGAGACTACACGGTCTGAGACCACCTCCCCTTATACCCTACGACGTAATAGTTCTGCTAAGGTAATGGCGATACGACGATGTGAGTGGATAAGACTTGAGTTAGAGATAGAGCTAGAGTGCTGAGGCCCGGCCTATTACACCTCCCCCTGATACTCGCTTGCATCAAGCACACCAACCACACACATACATCCACATGCCTATTCCTATCATCTTCATCATCATCATGTTGTAAATAATAATTAAATATGCATGAACAGTAATAATAGAAATATTGGATGACATGTTGAATGCACATAACAAGCATACACGCATAGAATCAATCATGGCATTGGACTCAAGAATAAAACAGTTTATTATTAACCAATTAGTTTAGGTCTTGTTCCCTCACCATTGCTTGATCATAGATCCTCTTTCAAGCTTTAAGAATAAACTAAATATCAATATTATATCACTAGAAGACCTAATCAAATCGACAGAATTTAATTAGAATTAATTCTGATTTTAAAAAGCATGTTGTTAACTGGGGGTCGATGCCAGGGTCGGAGGTTCCATCGACCCTGGGTGCTACCACCTGGATTCTGGACTTCCTGAACACTGGGGGTCGATTGTTAGGGTCTGGTAGGGTCGATTGGCCATCGACCCCCTGTGGGTTTAGTGAAATTTGCATCCTACAGTCCATTCCTTCATGTTTGGGGTCCTATGGCTTGCTTCTACAATCCATTCCACACATGTTCTATGGCTTAAAGTCATAGTTTATTCCCCTAAATGGTTTCTATGATTTTGCCCATGATTTTCCATGAAAACCTAACCATGGATGGATGATTTGGGTTTCTCCTAGATCCTTCCCTCTTCATTTTCTGTTCTAAGGTCTGTAGAATTACATGGAGATAGTATCCATACCTGAGAATTAGGCTTATTTCTCTGAAGCCTTCTCTTTGATCTTATTCTCCACTTTCCTTCTCTTCTCTTTCTCTTCTCCTTCTCTTCTCTTTCTCTTAATCCAATTAGGGTTCTAAAAGGAGTGAAAGAGGCTTAGGGACGTCCTATTTATGGAGTAGAAACTCCCAAAATAAGTCCCATTGAGATTAGGAAAGAATCCCATTAAAATTTGGAAAGTTCCTAATTCACAGTTTCTGTCGACAAACTGGGGGTCGATGAGGGGGTCAGAGATCCCGTCGACCCCTGGTTCTAAAATGTCCAAACCCCGGTTAAAAACTCAGGGTCTGACTTTTATACTGGGGGTCTGACCCTGCCTTGCTGGGTATGCGACCCTCCCCCTTATTTTAGTATTTTTGGATCATTTTAATACCTGGGATCGTGATCTCCCTCACGCACTTGATCCATTTGCCTCGACCATGATGGGTAGGCCTGGTTCAAGTTGGTAAGACCGGGTTAGTTCGATACGGGTCTTACACTAGTGTGTGCCTCTGCCGCTACCTCTGTTGCTGCTACTGTCGCCTCTGCATCTGCTGCCGCTACTCGAGTGAGAGGATGTCTTATAGCAGTCCTCTCATCATCACTGACCTGTATCTCTCTCATGCCCATCCTGCTGATAGCCTCCCAATCAAGGTCAGCTGAGAAGGTGTCCTCAAGGATCCTCTCATCCACTAGGTCCACCTGTAGATAAGCGAGCAAGGTGGACATTAGCCGCCTATAGGGCAAGTTACCTCTTGAGTCAGGAAATGTAGCTCAGTGCATAGTCCAGAGAATAATGTATGGGAGGCAGACAGGCTACCTAGTACAAATACAGTACAGCAGGTACTGAGTCAGCTGTGAGATCATCTCATAATGTTCGCCCTGAGGAATCAGATTATGCTGGATAATCTTGCAATAGACACATGGCTCTAGATGCAGGTTGACTGCTTTTACCTCCCAGCGGTCATCTCGAAGAATCTGACTATCTATTTTTGCACGCATCTGTGTAGACAAAAATTATGGCTCTCTGGGTGCACAGTAAACCAACTGTCCATCATTGGAGATACCTAGGAGATCAGCCAACTCCTGGCAGTTGAAAGAAATCGAAACCCCTTTTACCCAGCTGGTGATCTGAAGCTCTCTGCCCCTCTCCACATCCTCTAGGTCACCCTCCACCTGAAGGTGACAGTAGAACTGCTTAACCAAGTCCGGGCGAATGCAAGCCTCGTATAGGATCACTGGAAGCCAACCCTTGTCACCAAACTCCCTTTCCACATCAAACAAGGCTAAATGGGCTAGGTTTACACACTAACCCCCTTCAACTTTCTTCCAGTCAAACCAAGGATATCACACCTCTGCTTCAATGGACCTGAAGCGTCATGGGTCATGAACTCGAGGAACCTTAGTGCGAACCATGATAACTGCAAGAGAAGAAGATAAGAAAACAAGTTAGATAAATTTGAAAAATTTGACAGCATAACGACGTAAAATAGAAAAGAGCCTCACTTTTCACCTAAACATTTCGGTAGGAGGACTTACATAGGTCCCAAACCATCCTGCAAGGCTCATACAATCAGAAATTTAAACTAGGTAGGTCGAATTTGAAGAAATTTTAACAATTGAGAAAAACACCAAAATTTAGTTAAAAAATGGACATTTTCAAGTTTCTACTAAACTAACCAATGAAACTTAAATTTTCTTGAGGGCTTTCATCCATTGGGTGGCCAATAGCAAAAGCCCCCAATAAAAATTAAATTTTTATGGTTAGAAAAATATTAATTAGAAGAAAACCCCACAAATGGCAAGAACCCTAGGTATAAAAGCTTAAAAATGGAGAAAAGTAGAGAACATACCTCAAGGAATGGAGTGACGGTTGTTGATCGATGGAAAAATCATCAAGTTTGTATGGTCGACACTGTAGCAACTCACTGGTGGTGTGAGACCTACATGCAAATTTTGGGGACGAAATTTCTTTTAAAGGTGGGGGAGTTGTAAGACCCGCACTCTGTGAACCCGATCTAAACCTTGATTTCATGTCGTAACAGGTCTTCCGATCATCACCGGGCCAGACGGGACGAGCGGATGACAAACAGGTATGAAATCGAAACAAAGATGGTCAAATAATCATTAGTTTATGTTGACCGGTCGATGGTACCGGTCTTGGTACCGGTCGACCGGTATATACCAGTCTGCGCAGCAGACTACCAATATCCAAAATTGGATCTCTACGGGTCCCACTTTCTTAATTCTGAATCCTAAGACTTTCCTAATCCTAAGAGGCTTCCTAAACCTAATTCCTAGCCTATTTAACCCCTCTAAGCCTCCTAGAATCCTTTCCATTATCTCTCACAAACCCTAGAGAGGAGAAGGAGGTTGGAAAGGAGAAGAAGCTAGGAAGAAGAAGGAAGTGCCGCCATTGCCGTTCGACAACGCTCACCTTACGCCAGTCGACGGTAAGTGTTTTAATCATTCTTCTTACTCTATGACCCTAGGATAGTTGTATGGTTGGATCAATACCATGCAAAGCAGGTATTGATCTAAAACCCTAATTGGACATTAAACCCTAAATTGCCGTCAAACCCTAAATTCGAGTTCTAGGGTGATTATCATCAAAACTAGACTTGAATGGGTTGGAGATAACTCTAACTTAAAGCTCAGACTTAAAATGGATAGGAGAAACCCTGGAAATCCATGGAGATTGATCGACAGTAGTTGAAAAACTTAATGTATGGTCTTCCGGAGACATACCGATCGACCATACCGGTTGCTAGCTTTCCCATAGTGATGCGACCGGTATGTTGCGACCAGTTTGCTCTGAAAGACTGGTTTTGAAACCATGTTGGTTTTTCGACCAACGTGAAAACCTAAAAACTATTATAATTGAACCCTAGTATAATATAGGACTCTGTGATAGCACGTTTGGATCTTGCGACGTGGAGCAAGCTATCAAACGAGCGTCAGGTAAGGAAATCTAACCTAAACCCTAATAATTAATGGACAGTAAATTATTGTTAATAACCCTGAATATATATGATGTGATGTTTGTGCATATTCATATGTCATCCTTTACTTTCAGTTATTATTATTGTTCATGCATGATAGGATGTGTTTGTTAGGCATGTGATTGTTTTCGTTGGTGTGTGAAGTGGAAAGGGCATGGGACCTGGGATCATTCCTCACACTGGCACCTTTTGTAGTATTCTATTTTAACATGCTTGGTACGGGTGGGGTATCAGGGGAAGGTCGTGGCACGGTGCTCTCCGATGTTGACGTTGACCTGGCCATGATGATGTGGCACTGTGGTCTCCGATGTTAACGCTGGCTTGGCCACGATGCTTTAGCTCTATCTCTATGCCATAGGGAGTTATGTTGGTATAGGGTCTACCTGTGTATTGTTCTATCCTAATGTGCTTGTTGCGGATAGGGTACCAGGGGGAGGTTTGGTATTGTGGTCTCCAACCCGGCCTACACGCTCTAGCTCTATCTCTATGCCGTAGACGGTTGTACTGGGATAGAGCCTACATTGATGATATATAGGATTGGTTAGTTGCGAGCCCAGTTTGCAAGCCCTGGCTAGTAGGGGCTTAGGTACTAGTATGGGTGGAGTATCAGGGGCGGTGCGCGTATACCTTAGCTCTATCTCAATTCCATAATGGTGCATGTGGGTCGGTGATGGTGTGATCTACTGTGCGGTGCCACACACTCGTGTATAAAGGTGCGGGGGCCACCAAACCTTTCTATAACACATTACAAACTTAAACCAGACCACAGCATAAAATGATTGTTACTCATGCATAATATTATGAAACTGTCTGATTGTCTTACTCAGCTAAGTTGTGAGCTCACCCTTTGTGTACACATTGTTTTTAGATGTTGATGCAGGTTACACAGTGGACGACTATATGAACGCTCTGGCGTATGGTGGTGTTGTTGCTCTGTATGTACAGGCAGGAGAGGACGAGCATGATGCTTCATGCGAGTGTTCTTTCTGCGTGTACCTTTGACTGGATTTTTATTTATTTTAATTATCTTCAGTTGGATTAAAGTGATGTAAAGATATTTAGTTTACATTTGGATTTTGAATAATTGAATATTTTATTTAAATTTATCAATAGATTCTCAGTTCATTTATTTAAAGACTTTCATTGTACTATTTATATTCTGATTGTGGTTATGTGCAATGGTTTGTATGAGTGGACACGGTCTATTCGAGATCCTGGTGTAAACCGTTGGTTCAATGATGGTTCACTCACACCATTCTGGTTGGTTCAGAATTGGGGTGTGATAGGTGGTGAGTTGAGTAGAGACCGTAGGAGGAAGAAGGAGAATGAGAGGTAAAACTCTCAAAATTAGGTTTATAAAAACTGATTTTGGATCTTACGGTTGCACAATTCGACCAAATACCATCGACCGTAGGATCAACCGTATGATCGACCATAGGGTCTCGGTAAGTTACCAGGGATGTGATGGTCGCACATATGGTCGCACAACATGCGATCGTAGGCCATCGACTGTATGACCTACTGTTGTTTGCATTTTGATTCTATTTGAACTTTTGCCTATTGATTTAGTTTTTTTCTCTCACTTTCCATTGTAAGACTAATCCAATACTACCATCATATCTTGTCTCATATGTACAGCCTTTCCAAGTACCATTCAACCAAGAGTTTAAATGGCTGGATGCAGAGTAAGTAAAAGGAGATAAAATGCAAACCCATCTCCACCACATATGGAGACTAATGAAAATGAAGGTCAGCAAGGACATGAAGGAAATATTGGAATTCAAAATGTTGCACCTCAGAATGTGCACACCCAAGCCAACCCAATCAACCTACCTGCACCACCTACAGATTTGGCTACTGCGGTGATGAATTTAGTACAACAATTGCAGCAAATACAGCAAGTGCAAGCCAACATACAAGCTGCTATGGGAATTGCTTTCCTAGCTGCAAACACATCACCTCTACCTGTAGGACAAGCTAGTACTACGCCTGGTGGTAGAAACACCGTACCCCAAGCACCGCAAACACCAGTAGTACAAGGCCAAGTGCAAAACCCTGAAGCACCGCAAGGCGGGTATAACCAAGGTAATTATTAGTACCAACCATCTACGTATGGAGCATATGCACAGTATCATCTTGATCACTCCAGACTGATCGAGCATTTCCTAAGTTAAAGCTGAAGGAATTTATAGGCAAGCCATCAGATCTGTTATGGCTAGCTTACTGGATCGATGAGATGGAAAGAAACTTTATGATGATGACTATAAATGAAGAAGAGAAGGTATTATGTGCCACTTTTATGCTGAAAGGTGATGCGCACCATTGGTGGAAATCTACTCGGAGTTATCTGTTGACAAAGCATGCCCAACTAACCTGGGCTATTTATAAAGAAGCTTTCTTCGAGAAGTATTTTCCCATAAGTTTCAGAGATCAAATGGAAAAGGAGTTTCTGAGTCTGTATCAGGGATAGATGACTGTAGACGCATATCAACAGCGTTATGAAGAACTGTTTTTCTTTGCTCCCTCTAGCATGTAGGAGAAAAATACCAAAATCTGAAGGTTCATCATGGGACTTAGGGGAAGCATCCGTGAGCATGTATTGGGACTGGAAAAGAAGATTTATAATGAAGTTGTACAAATTGCTTGAGTACTGAAATCGAGCCAGAGGGAAAGTTATTTTGCTCAAAATAGAGGTATTAAAAGGCCCAATGGAAACTCATACGACGGAGGGAACTCAAAGACATTTAAACCCTTTCGTACTCAAGGCTTCAATGCTACAGCCAAGACTACTCCGACAGCCCAACCTCAACAGAAGCAAAGTAGTGCTGGAGTTAAATGCTTTAACTGTAATCAAGTAGGACATTATTCAAAGGAGTGTCCTAAGCCAAGGAAGCAGCTACAACAAGAAAAGGTTTATGCAATTACATTTGAGGATACTGTCGCATCGCCTGATGTGGTCATAGGTATGACCTGAACCTTTCGTTTTGTACTACCTTGTGTGAGCATGCAAACTAAATTAAATCAAATTACATGTATCGTACCTATTAATGGCATACCTACCAGAGTACTCTTTGATTCTGGGGCTACTCATTCTTTTATATCTGTATCGTTTGGAAAGAAGTTAAATCTATCCTTCAGACCTTTAGATTACAAACTACTTGTACGATCACCTATGGGATTAGAAGTGGAACTAGACAAAGGTCATAGACTATGTCTAGTTCTTATCGACGAGAAGATTTTGGATGCAACCTTAATTCAACTTGAGATGACAGACTTTGATGTTATCTTGGGAATGGATTGGTTAGCTCGGCACTCTGCAAACCTATTATGTGCAGAAAAGAAATTGACATTTAAAGACAAGGAAGGAGCAGAGTTTAGTTTTGTGAGAACCAAACTTCCCCGTAAACGAAAACTCATTCTCTCTGCATTGAAGGCTAGAAAATGCCTCAAAAAAGGAAGAATTGGGTATCTAGTATCTGTGGTCGACCTCACCAAGGAAGCACTACTAATGGAGGATATTGAAGTTGTGCGTGAATTTTCAGATGTATTTCCTGAGGAACTACCAAGACTACCACCAAACCAAGCGACAGAGTTCGTTATAGATCTTATACCTAGAGCCGCACCAATATCGAAAGCACCTTATCGAATGGCTCCTACTGAACTGAAGCAACTGATGGTACAATTACAAGAATTGCTGGACAAGGGTTATATCAGACCCAGCATATCACCATGGGGAGCGTCAATATTGTTCGTGAAAAAGAAGGACAGTAGCATTCTACTGTACATAGATTATTGAGAATTGAATAAGCTTACAAACAAGAATCGGTACCCGTTGCCTCGGATCGATGACTTGTTTGATTAGTTGCAAGGTGCCAAAGTGTTTTCCAAAATTGATCTTCGGTTAGGATACCATTAGTTGAAGATTAAGGAAGGTGATATTCCAAAGACAGCATTCAGAACCAGATATGGATATTATAAATTTTTAGTCATGTCTTTTGGATTAACTAATGCACTCGCAACTTTTATGGAACTCATGAATTGGGTATTTTATGATATGTTGGATACGTCAGTCATTGTATTTATTGACGACATACTAGTCTGCTCCAAGGGCAAAGAAACTCATGTCACAAATCTAAGTTTCGCTCTGCAGTAACTAAGAAAAGAGAAGCTTTATGCAAAATTTACAAAGTGTGAGTTATGGCTAAATGAAGTCGCTTTCTTAGGCCATGTTGTATCCACTGAAGGAATTAAAGTGGATCCTAGCAAGATTGAAGCCATTGTAAAATGGCAAGCACCTAAGAATGTTGCAGAAATCAAAAGTTTCATAGGTTTAGCTGGTTACTATCGACAATTCGTGGAAGATTACTCTAGAATCATCGTACCTCTCACCAGTCTGACAAAGAAAGGAGAAAAGTTTATTTGGATCGATAAATGTGAAGAGTGTTTTCAAACATTGAAGGCTAGATTGATATCAGCTCCCATCTTGACTATTTCGATCCCAGGACAACCATTTACCTTGTACACCGATGCGTCTAGATTAGGTTTAAGATGTGTACTTATGCAAGGAGAACAAGTAATTACGTATGCCTCAAGACAACTGAAGACACATGAGAAGAACTATCCCACCCATGACTTGGAATTAGCAGCAATAGTACACGCTGTTAAGATATGGAGACATTATTTGTATGGAGAGAAATTTCAGATTAAATCAGATTATAAGAGTCTCACTCATCTTTTTTATCAGAATGAGTTGAGCATGAGACAAAGAAGATGAATGGAATTATTGAAGGATTATGATTGTGATATCTGGTATCATCTAGGAAAAGCTAATGTAGTTATTAACGCACTAAGCAGGAAAGCAATGATAGAATCCCAAGAAGAAGTTAGTGCAAATGTTGCGGCGTGTGTCACAGGGAGAGTATTTAATTACGGTAAAGAAAAATTCATGATTGATATTCTAAATGAATCAACTGACCAAGGGTTCATTCATTTATTCTCCAACATGTTTGCTACATTGAAGATTGTACCTGATCTATCAGACGAAGTGAAAGCAGCTATTAAATCAGACCCTTATCTGAGAACGGTGCAAGAAGACCTCGAAAAAGGTAGGACTACTCCTGAGTTCACCTTGGATGTTGAAAAGGTACTAAAATACAAAGGAAGGGTATGTGTTCCTAAAAATGAAGACTTGGATATTAGACACAGGCTAATGAAGGAAGCTCACACCACCGCTTATTCGGTACATCCTGAAAGTACAAAGAAGAATCATGATCTGAAGACACTATATTAGTAGAGAGGAATGAAAGTGGATGTAGCTAAATTTGTGTCTCAATGCTTGAATTGTCAGCAAGTAAAGGCTGAAAGACAAAGACCTACAGGATTGTTGCAGCCACTGTCAGAATCAACATGAAAATAGGACTGCATTGCTATGGACTTCATCACCGGGTTACCATTGACTCCCCGAGTAGTTGACGCGGTCTGGGTGATTGTGGATCGTTTGACCAAAGCAGTTCGTTTCATAGATAAACAACCTCAGTATACCCTAGAGAGGTTAGCTAAGCTTTATGTAGATAATATTGTTTGATTATATGGTGTACCTTAAAGCATTGTGTCCTACAAAAACCCACATTTTACCTCAAAGTTTTGGAAAGGATTACAAAAGGCTACGGGTACAACATTGAATTTAGTACTGCATTCCATCCTCAGACAGACGGACAGTCGGAGCATACTATTTAGATTTTAGAAGACATGCTTCGAGCTTGTGTTATTGATTTCAAAGGATCATGGGATGAGAAATTACCATTGATTAAGTTCGCTTATAACAACAGCTATCAAGCGACTATACAGATGTCACCCTATGAAACACTGTATGATAGGAAATTTCAAACTCCTTTGTTTTGGAATGAAGTTGGAGAATGGAGTATTATTGGACTAGAGTTTGTTGAAGAAACTTGTCAAGTAGTCGACATTATCAAGGAAAGAGTCCGAATAGCTCAGAACCGTCAGAAGCAATATGCAGATAATGGATGCAGAGATCTTGAATTCACCATAGGTGATAAGGTATTTCTGAAAATATCTCCTATGCGTGGTTTGAAAAGGTTTGGACAGAAGGGAAAGATGTGTCCTAGATATATTAGACCTTATGAAGTTCTAGATAGACGTGGAAAATAGCATATTAGTTAGCACTACCACCATCCATGTCAAGTGTGCATGATGTATTTCATATCTCATTACTGAAGAAGTATGTCAGAGATCCAACACACGTGTTAACAACGGATCCACCGGATTTGACTGAAGATTTTACGTTCGAAGTAGTACCTTTTAAGATCACTATTCGAAAGGTGCAACGAATTCGCATCCACGATATTTACTATGTTAAGGTTACTTGGAGAAGTCAAAATGTAGAAGAAGTTACATGGGAAGAAGAGAACGCTATGAGGAAGCAATATCATCACTTATTCGACTCAGAAGGTCTGTGCAAATTTTGAGGAAAAATTTATATAAGAGGGGGGAGTTATAAGATCCGTACTCCACTAACTTGGTCTAACCGTGTCGTGCCAGGTCTTCCCATCATTCCTGGACCATGTGGACCGAGTGTGCGAAGATAAATCACAAACCAGGTATGAGAATCGAGTTAAAAACATTAAAAACATACCTAAGGTCGCATGCCTGGGTAGGTATGGTCGACCATAAGGAAGGGAACCAAAAATCTCAAATCTAAAACCCCACGGTCGATGATTTCGACCCTACGATCCACGGTTTATGCGATCGTATGATTGACTGTGAAAACCCAGATCAGACTCCGAGTTTTGGAAACTTTTCTAAACTAAGGGATTGCTTTCCTAATTGACAGAGGACTCTATATGGAGAGTTTTCCTCTATATAAAGGACGTCCTTCTGTCCTTTTTCACTCTTTTAGTACATTAGTAAACCCTAGAGAAAGAGAAGGAAGAGAAGGAAGAGAAGGAGAAGAAGAAAAAGCTAAGGAGAAGAGTTTACGGAGAAGAGATTGGCTCTCTATCATAGGCAAAGGTATGAAACGAATCTCTGGAGATGTAAACTCTAAGGAATCAAACTTATATGGAAGATAGGAAATATCAACCTATTATGAACTATGTGATTTCCTTGAAAATCCCAAGGAGAACCATGAGGAGTGAATTTGATGATTAGGGTTGATAAGAAATTACTAATAATGGCCATTGGATGATCTTAGAATAAATCCCATTGAAGAACAGAAGAATTGACCCAGGAAGAACTTGAATTTCATGTAGACTATGACTAGAAATCTCAAGGTCGCAGCTATGATCGACCGTAGCATGACCAGTATGACGAGAGGATCGACCATAGGCATTCGGGAAGATTTTAAAAATCATATAGTCACAGCTACGATCGCACCATATGCGACCGTAGGGTATCGATCGTAGACAGTAAGGTCGATACAGCATGAGACCATAGGACTAATCAGATACCTATCAGTGCTATGTTTTGACTTTCGACTACTATAACATATCACATATGAACCCTAACTTAAATTCATATAACTTTTAGGTTGTTAAATCAATTCAAAGAGAATTTCATGGCTTGGAAGGACATCGATAATTGCTAACAGGTGAGGGAACAAGACCTCAACAAATTGGATAATAACAAACTGTTTATTTTTATTCAATCCAATGCCATGATTGATTCTATGCTTGTATGCTTGTTATGTGCATCTCACATGTCATCCAATATTCCTGCTATTACTGTTCATCATATTTAATTCTGTTTATTTATAACAAGATGATGATGATGATGCTAGGAATAGCCATGTGAATGTATGTATGTGGTTGGTGTGTTGGATGTGAGTGAAGCATCAGGGGGAGGACGTGGCATGGTGGTCTTCGACCTCGTCACCAGACTCTAGCTCTATTTCTACTAAAGTCTTGCCCACTAACATCATCGTTTCGCCATTACCTTAACAGAACTATTACGTTGTAGGGCATCAGGGGAGGTGGTCTCGAACCGTGTGGTCTCTGACTCTGTCGGGGGGCCTTAGTTCTATCTCTATAGACGTATTGAGGGATGTTGGGGTGAGGCCTTGGATACACTATTTGGCATTAGGATTGGTTAGTTGCGAGCCCAGTTTGCAAGCCATCGCCAATAAGGGCTTACTTGTTGGTATGGGTAGGGCATTAGCGGAAGTGTTGGCGGTGTTTGATCCAGACACTTTAGCTCTATCTCTATTCCATGGTGGGTGCATGTAAGAGGGAAATGGTGTTTGATCCCTTGGGTGGATTTACACACTCATGTATAGAGGTGCGGCGGCCACCAAACCTTTCTATAGCACATTGCAAACTTATAAACCAGACCAAAGATATGAATTGAATGCATGCATATGTTTGTTGCATTATTTTGTTTGCTCACTGAGTCGTGATGTGTGCTCACCCTTTCGATGTCGAATATTTTAGTTGATGATGCAGGTCCTACCATTGAAGAATATATGAATGTGCCGATGTATGGACACGTTGCTGCGATGGATGTAGAAGCTGAAGAAGATACACATGATTCATCATGCGAGTGCAACCATTGTGTCTTTGCTTAAGTTTAGTTATAAATTGAATATCGTATTTGTAATTGATTATTTATTTTTATGTCTTGTAGTTTGGAGATAATTGGATTAAATACTTATTTATCACTATTAGACTCTCAGTTCATTATCTGTAAGACTTTCACTTATTTGTTTATTACCTCTGATTATTAATGTGGAATGTGTGTGTGGTTTGATATGGTGGGTACGACCTATGCGAGATCCTGGGTGAACTGTTGGTTTATTGGCGGTTCATCACACCATTCTGATTAGACTTGAATTGGGGTGTGACAACTCCCCTTTCCCATGCAGCTCACTTCATCACTATTCACCGAATACCCTGTAGTAAATCCATCTTTGATGCACCATCGAATGCCCTCCATTAATCCAAAACCCTACTACAACCCATGGCCGAGAACCTACATAACACCAAACCAGAGAACCCAATTTCTATAACATTACACAAACCCCAGTCTATAAGACCCGTATCGAACTAAACGGCCTTACCACCTTGTACCAGGTTTACCTATCATGGTCGAGCCAAGTTGACCAAGTGCGTGAAGAAATCACAAGACCAGGTATGAGTCTAACCCAAAAACAGTAAATGTGAGGGTAGGGTCACATGCCTAAACAGGTAGGGTCGACCCTACCTCAACAGAAGTCCAACCCATGACTTTTTAATCATAGGGTCGGATGACTAAGAAGGTGTAGGGTCGACGGATCTTGCGACCCTACGTCCGACCCTACGATGACAGACAGAAACCAAAAGTTAGGAAACATTGCTAATTCAAAGGGGATCTTTCCTAAACTCATTGGGAGTTATTATGAAGGGTTTTCCTCTATAAGTAGGACGTCCCTTAGCCTCTTTCACTCCTTTAGAACCCTACTTGAAAGTGAGAGAAAGAGAAAGAGAAGGAAGAGAAGAAGAGAAGGAAACTAGAAGAAGAAGACTAAGGAAGAGGAGGAAGTTCAAAGAAACCCCTGAATTAAGGTATGAACCAAATTCCTTACCTGAAAAGAAGAGTCTAGAATGGTTATGAAGAACATAGGATTAGGAGAAACCCAAATCATCCATCCATGGACAAGTTCTAAGAGATTCCATGGAGGAAATCATTATTGACTATGAATAGTATATAACTTGTAGTTTTGAGCCATAGAACAACCATAGAATGGACCATGAAAGTAAGCCAAAGGATCCAAACATGAAGGGATGGATTTTAGAATGAATGGTCGACTCAGAGTACGTGTGGTCGCACGTAGGGTCGAATCATATCCGACCCTACAAGACCATAGGATCGACCACATGCCCTCTGGAAGTCCCATGGAGGGTGTGGTCGCACGTAGGGTCGAATGGTATCCGACCCCACGTCCGACCCTACACCCTAGGGTCATAGAAACTGCTACCCTAGGTGCTACCCTACCTGCGACCCTACAGGTTCTGTTAATCGAAATCTATTGGAATTAATTCTAATTAAAATCTATCGACTTGTTAGGTCTTTCTAGTGATTTTAAAATTGATTCATAAAGCTTGAACGAGGATCTCCTAGCAACCAAAGGTGAGGGAACAAGACCTAAACTAATTGGCTAATAATAAATTGTTTCTATTTATTGAGTCCAATGCCATGACTGATTTTATGCATGTATGCTTGTAATGTGCATTTAACATGTCATCCAATATTCCTTCTCTTACTGTTCATGCATATTTAATTTCTGTTTAATTATAATATGATGATGATGATGATGATGATGCTAGGAATAGGCATGTGAATGTTTGTGTGTGGTTAGTGTACTTGATACGAGTGGAGCTTCAGGGGGTGGACGTGACACTGTGGTTCATCCTGGTCACCAGACTCTAGCTCTATCTCTACTCAAGTCTTGTCCACTAACATCGTCGTATCGCCATTACCTTAGCAGAACTATTACGTCGTAGGGCATCAGGGGAGGTGGTCTCGAACCGTATAGTATCTGACTCTGTCGGGGGGCCTTAGCTCTATCTCTATGGATGTATTCAGGGATGCTGGGGTGAGGCCTTGGATACACTGTTTGACATTAGGATTGGTTACTTGCGATCCCAGTTTGCAAACCCTTGCCAACAGGGTCTTACGTGTTGGTATGGGTAGGGCATCAGGGAAAGTGTTATGCGGTGTTTGATCCTAGCACTTTAGCTCTATGTCTATTCCATGATGGGTGCATGTGGGGGCGGCAATGGTGTTTGATCCATTGGGAGATTCCACACATTCGTATATAGAGGTGAGGCGGCCACCGAACCTTTCTATAGCACATTGCAAACTTATAAACCAGACAAGATATGAATTGAATGCATACATATGTTTGTTGTATTGTTTTATTTGCTCACTGAGCCGTGATGTGTGCTCACCTTTTCGATGTCGAATGTTTTTAGTTGATGATGCAGGTACGACTGTAGAAGATTATATAAATGCTCCTATGTACGGACATGCTGCGGCGATGGACGCTGAAGTTATGATGGAGTCGCATGATTCGTCATGCGAATACAACTCATGCGTTTTTTATTAGATTTTGTTTAAATTATACAGAAAATGTAATTGATTATTTTATTTACTTATGTCTTAGTTAATGAAAGATAATTGGATATTTTATTTATGTTATCACTCTTAGAATTTTCAGTTCATTTAATATATAAGACTTCCAATATTGTTTATTTACTCTGATTATGGTCGTGGATGTGTATGATTTAAGCAAACGGACACAGCCTATTCGAGATCCTGGTTGAACCGTTGGTTTATTGGCAGTTCATCACACCATTCTGAATAGTGAAGAATTGGCGTGTGACAACTTGGTATCAGACTCTAAAGCCCTGTCTATTAAGTTATATACTTCCACAAAAGCTCCTAAACTGAGTTAGGATAAAAATTTAAAAAGCTGTAATAATAACACACTATAAGTACCTGTGTTGTATGAGAAAAAATTAAGAAACAGAATAATACACTATTAAAAGGAGAAACAAGTTTCATATACACTCGACTAAAAGCCATGTATATATATACATATCCAAATCAGAGTACAGTCCACAATCCGGACAGTTACTCTGTAGTACAAAGAAGGATAAATAGAAAATATACATCATGGAGCTGGAGGTGCTGGAGGAGGAGGTGCCTCGCGATCTCTGTCGTAGTCCTCAGCATACACTCGTCAACCAGGCTACCTGAGTCTGGGTCGTCTAGAGACTAGCTGTCAACTCGACCATCCACTGATCGAACGCACGCTGAGCATCTAGAAGCTCGCCTACTCTCCCATCAATCGCGCGCTGAGCATCTAGAAGTTCGCCTACTCTCCCATCAGTCGCGCACTGAGCATCTAGAAGCTCTCTTACTCTCAGATCAGTCACGCGTTGAGCCTCTCTAATCTCACGCAGTAGCCCCATCATATCCTCAGAGGGTGGGCATGAAGGACCAGCAGTGTGTGAAGGAGCCCGAGATGGACCAGCTCCAGTAGAATGTAAAGGTGATGACGGAGGAATGGAGTCTACATCCATGAACATACGATCGTCATCCTCAGCATCACCACCATGGACCCCTACTTCTGCTGCTACTGCTGCCGTCGCAGCGTCTGCTACCTCAACTCAAGTACGAGGACGCACCAGAGCGTTCCTCTCATCATCACTGACCTGAGCATCTCGCATACCATCTTACAGATGGCCTCCCAGTCAAGATCCAATGAGAAGGTCTTCTCCTGAATCCTCTCATCTACTAAATCAAGGTATAGGCGGGTGAGCAGTGTAGTGATCAGACGCCCGTAGGGCAGGTTGCCTAACTGACCAGGCAGCGTAGCACGGATCATCGTCCGAATGATAATATAAGGAAGGCAGACAGGCTTCCTGGTGCAAATGTAGTAGAGAACATACTGAGTCAATTGAGAGATCCTCTCATAATGTCCACTCTGAGGTATCAGGTTATGCTGGATAATTTTGCAGTACACCCGAGGCTCTGGACGTAGGTTGATCGCTTTCATCTCCCAGCGATCATCTCTAATGAGCTGACTATCAATCTCAGCACGCATCTCCAAGGATAGGAACTGCGGTTCCTTGGGAGCACAGTACACCAAAGGGCCATCATTTGATATGCCCAAAATATCAGCCAATTGTTGGCAGTCAAATGAAACCTCTACCTCTTTGACGTAGCTAGTAATCCTGAGCTCCCTACCCCTCTCGGTGTCATTACGATCCCCCACTACATGGAAATTGTAATAAAACTGTCTCACCAAATCAGGACGGGTACAAGCCTCATAGGTGATCACAGGAAGCCAGTCCATGTCACCAAAAGCACCCTCCACGTTGAACAAGGCTAGACTAGCCAAGTTCACACAGCGACCCCCTTCTATTTTCTTACTCTCATAGCGAGCATACCGTGTCTCGGCCTCATTGGAGCATAAACGAACTGGGTCATGGGTCCTAGGAGCCTTGGTATGAGCCATACTAACTGCCAAAACAAAGAAAAACAAATAAGATATTAGTAATAGTGAAAAACTCAAAATTTCAGCATTATAATGGCATGATTTGGCCAAAATTTTCACCCAAACAACGAGGCAGGAGGACTTACATAGGTTCCAAACCATCCTGCAAGGCTCATACAGTTGGAAATTTAATCTAGAAAGATCGAATTTGAAGAAATTTTAATAAATTTGAAAAATCTGAAAAATTAGGTCAAAAATGGAAAATTTCAAGTTTCTCGATAACCAACCGATGAAACTCAAATATTTTTGAGGGCTTTCATCCATTGGGTGACCAATAGCAAAAGCCCCCAATAAAAATTAAATTTTTACGACTGGAAAAAGTTTAATTTGAAGAAAACGATGTAATGGGCAAAAAACCTAGTTTGGAAAGCTTAAAAATGTGAAATAGTAGAGAGCATACCTGAAGGGAAGGAGCGGAAGTCGCGAACGGAAGGAATGATCACCAAACACTAGGGGTCGATACTGTAGCAACTCAGGGAAATGAGTTGAGTTGGAAGAAAAGAGAAAGAATGGGAAACGAATCCAAAATCAGGCATAAAAACCTAATTTTGGATCGTAGGGTCACAGAATTCGACCAAAATGTACGACCCTATGACAGACCCTACCATCGACCCTAGACTCTCGGTGATCTGATAGAGAACCATGGGTCGGACCTAGGGTCAGACATTTACCAACCCTACCATCGACCCTAGGCTCTCGGTGATCTGACAGAGAACCATGGGTCAGACCTAGGGTCGAACATATACCGACCCCACGATCGACCATAAGCTCTCGGTGAGCTGACAGTGTTCTCAGGGTCGTGATGTGAATTAAATATGTATGTAACCACAAGTGCATGGTATCGTGCAGTAACGGGTCGATCTCAGGGAGGAATCGCTATTATCTTAACTCAAATAAGGCAAAGCGTACCAAAGGGATATGATTGAATTAACACCTTAATCACTTTAAATAAAAATTAATCAAGCAATAAAAACAATAATAACCATTCATAACGGTACGAAAATTTACGAAACCACTAACCATAAAGTAACACAGATTTATTGCAAGAAAGAAACGAAATTAAAAGTAAAATAATGTAAGAAAAACTTATCTCGATAGAAAATTTCTCTGTCGTTGTTCGTCGTCTTGTTGTCACTCCAAGGCGATGTGCAAACGATTACAAAGGGAGCCTTCTTCCCTAAATTAAATTAGTAATGGGATACAACCTATATTTATCTACCCTACTATAGAGTTCTAAATCTGAAATTAAAACTAAAAATAAATAAATAAATAAATAAAAATAAATTTAAGCAAGAAAGAACACAACTTGAAAAGAAAAAAAACTAAGAATCTCAAACTCTCTCATAAATTCTCAAAACTAAGAAAAAAAAACTCATAATAGAATTCTTGGATGATTTTATATTGCTGAGCATCACATATATATACAAGAGAGTAAAGATCACAATCAATCTTTACAATTGAATTACAAGAGATTTTGTGGAGATAATTTTGGTAACCGAATTCCAATCTTGTAGGTTCATTGTATATGGACGATTCTTGAGTAGAAAAAATCTTGCACCAACTCATCATATCTTTAGCATCATTATTTCTTTTTGAAAACTTCCATAATCGATTGGAGCTTTCCATTCTTCCATGCCATGGCAATCTTGTAAATTTGATTCCAAATAACTAATGAATATTTTCTCAAGAGAATGGAATCTTTCACATGAGATTGGGCTACTCTTTGACTTGGTCCAAGGCTGATCTTATACACAAAATTCATGGCTCTCCTCATAAAATTTGTCTTATGCCCGGCTGCTGAGTTGACTGGGTGAGTTAACTGGACAGGATCACCAAAAATTCATAAAATGATATTTTTAAGCTCAAATTTCTCCATTCTTTCACCTATACCCAACAAACATAAAATCAACATTAAATATCCGAGAAGCATCATAAATAGAATAAGAGATGTATATTTTATGTCCTAAATTCACACATAAAATGTGTTCATCAGATTCCCCCACACTTGAGCTTTGTTAGTCTCGAGCAAAGAAAAATATAAAAATAAAATAAATCCTAACTCACTTTCGTAGGAATCACGATTGCACTTAGCACGTGCAACAAGCCTTTAAACCCCTAGGTTACCCCTAGTGGACGAGTTGTGTCTCGTGAGTATTTTCAGAGAATAAACACACAAAATTCATATAGAAATTTTAAACTTTAATTTTGGTATTAAGGAAAGAGAGCACACACATATCTTATTAGTCAAGACACTCAACTTGGGATCAAGAAAACATAGAAACCCCCATACTTGAACATTGCTACCTCATATGATTCAAACACTAAGGTTGCATCTCAATTAGGAAACTTTGTTATATCTTCCAAACATATCTCTCCTTAAGGTGAACCCTTTGTAACATACTGGTAAACAAGACCCAAGAATAGCTTTCAACACTTGTATTTTTTTTTTCTTTCTTTCTTTCTTCCTCTTTAAGCTACTCCACTACAATTGGCTTGGGAAGTGCAGGTGGTTATGCATTCCCATGTTACTATGTAGCTTCGCTTTTGGCATATATCTTTAAAGACATTGATGCTAAAGAGTACTTTTTTTTTTAACAAGAGCTGTATCCAAGGAATTTCAATCACGACACCTTGCTTCTTGAGGCGGAATGTCCTGTATAGTTCCAAGAAGAACAAAAAAAACTCTTATATTATTATTTTCTTATTATGATTTTTTTTATAGTACAAGGAGGTCTCAGCTTTATTCAAATGTTGAAATTATCAACTATAACCATAAAATATTCATCCCTTCAGGAGAGGTAAAATGTATTTTCTAACTTAATTCCCATCTCAAAATACAACCTAAGTACTATCCTCACATAGGGTTTCATTACTTCGTATGTGATAGTTTCCTAGGTCTCTTTCTCCTTCCTCTTTTGTGTCAAAACCATAGAAATAGTGATTGACTTTCCCAAAAACCAACATTAAAAAGTTAAAATTTACAATGAAAGCTCAAAATTCATTTTTTTAATGAAATCTCAACCCTTCCCCCATACTTAAATCATGCATTGTCCTCAATGTATACAGAAAAATAAAAGACAAGGACAAGGGGAAGAAAAAACTCCCTGAATCAAGGATCAGTGTAAAAAGGCTCATGGAGATCCATGACCTCTTCAGTGGAGTCGTGTGGAAGCTCCAAAAATGGCTTCAAACGCTGACCATTCACTTTGCTGGTTGCACCTGTACTTGGATTTAAAATCTCAATTGCACCCAATGAGAAAACATTTTGAACAATATAAGGGCCCTCCCAACGAGATCTAAGTTTATCAGGAAAAATATGCAAACGAGAATTATAAAGCAAAACCTTGTCGCCAGGGGTAAAAGACTTCCGAAGGATATGTCTGTCATGTTAAGCCTTGGTCTTGTCTTTATAGATGCGGGCACTGTCGTAGGCATCATTTCTCAATTCATCCAACTCAGAGAGCTGGAGTCCTCTATGAGTGCTAGCATCTGACAAATCAAAATTTAATTTCTTAATTGCCCAAAATGTCCGATGTTCCAATTCGACTGGTAGATGGCAGGCTTTTTCGTACACCAGACGATAAGGGGATTGACCAAGAATGGTCTTGAAAGCAGTTCTATAATCCCACAAAGCATCTATGAGGCGAATGGACCAATCCTTACGTATAGGATTAACAGTTTTTTCCAAAATTTGCTTGATTTGTCGATTGGATACTTCAACCTGTCCACTAGTCTGAGGGTGGTAAGGGGTTGCCAATTTATGGATAATACCATATTTTTGAACAAGGACCTCAAATGGTTTGTTACAGAAGTGTTTCCCCCTATCACTAATGATAGCTCGAGGGGTACCAAATCGGAAGAATATATTCTCCTTTAAAAATTTAATGACTATCTTGTGGTCATTGGTCTTAGTAGCAACAGCTTCTATCCATTTAGACACGTAGTCCACAGCTAACAAGATATACTCATTCCCAAAAGACTTTGGGAACGGACCAATAAAATCAATGCCCCAAACATCAAAAACTTCAACCACCAGAATTGGGTTTAGTGGCATCATATTCCGCTTGGTAATGCGGCCTAAAGACTGACAAGAAGGGCATGCCTTACAGTAATTAAATGCATCCTTAAAAAGACTAGGCCAGTAGAATCCAGACTGTAAAACCTTGACCGCAGTCTTATTTGGCCCAAAGTTGCCACCACACGCCTGATCATGACAATAAGACAGCACAGATTGTTGTTCATGGTCAGGTACACATCTCCTGATAATCTGATCAGGGCAAGTCCTGAACAGATATGGATCGTCCCAAAAATAGTACTTGACTTGGGAATGAAATATATACCTATCCTGGGCGGACCAATGGGAAGGGGTCGCACCCGTTACCAAGTAATTTACAATATCAGCGAACCAAGGCTCACTAGATATTGCAAACAATTGTTCATCTGGAAAAGACTCGTTGACTGGTGAATCGACAGTCAAAGAATTAGGCAGTCGAGATAAGTGGTCAGCAACCAGATTTTCTATTCCTGGTTTATCCCTAATCTCTAAGTCAAACTCTTGTAAAAGCAAAACCCATCTAATGAGACGAGCTTTGGCATCATTTTTCTGCAAGAGATGCTTGAGAGCGGCATGATCCGTATACACAATGACATGGGATCCTATCAAGTAGGCACGAAATTTCTCTAAAGCGAATACAACAGCTAAGAATTCATTTTCAGTGGTGGTGTAATTAAGCTGTGCATCGTTTAAAGTCCTACTTGCATAACAAATTACATGGGGTAACTTATTGATCCGTTGCCCAATGACAACTCCTAATGCAAAATCAGAAGCATCACACATAAGCTCAAAGGGCTCTGTCCATATGGGTGCCTGAATAACGGGGGCAGTGGTCAAAATATTTTTGAGTTGATTAAAACTCTCAAGACAGGCATTAAAGAGCTGGTCTTTAGCAAGCAAAGAGGTGAGAGGACGAGCAATTTGACTAAAATCTTTAATGAACCTCCGATAGAAACCGGCATGCCCTAGAAAGGAGCGAATGTCCTTAACAGATTTGGGAACAGGTAGCTTTTCAATCAATTCTACTTTGGCTCTGTCAATCATGATCCCATCTTTGGAAATGATGTGACCCAACACTATGCCCTGTTTTACCATGAAGTGGCATTTCTCCCAATTTAAAACTAAATCTTTCTCCGTACACCTGACAAGAACTAAGGAAAGATTATGTAGGCAATCAGAAAAAATAGACCCATGCACAGAAAAATCATCCATGAATACTTCTAAATATTGTTCTACCATATCTGAGAATATGCTCATCATGCACCTTTGAAAAGTGGCAGGGGCATTGCATAGCGCAAAAGGCATGCGCCGGTAAGCATAGGTTCCTTAGGGGCATGTGAAAGTGGTTTTGTGTTGGTCATCTAAGGCAATGGGGATTTGATTGTAACCAGAGTATCCATCTAAGAAGCAATAGTATTCATGTCCGGCCAACTTCTCTAACATTTGGTCAATGAAAGGAAAAGGGAAATGATCCTTCCACGTTGTCGTATTCAGCTTTCTGTAGTCTATGCAGACTCTCCATCCTGTTTGGATACAGGTTGGAATCAATTCATTGTCAACATTAGCAACTACAGTGACTCATGACTTCTTTGGTACCATATGTACCGGACTTACCCACTCACTGTCAGATATGGGATATATGATCCCATGAGCTAAGCACTTTAGAATCTCTTTCTTAATGGCTTCCTTCATCACAGGATTTATCCGTCTCTGAGGTTCCCTTGAGGGGTTGGTATCTTTCATAAGGTGTATATGATGCTGAACAATAGACGGACTAATACCTTTGATGTCAGCCACAGTCCAACCTAAGGCTTCCTTGTGATTTTGTAAGAGTTTGACTAACTCTTCTTCTTGATTAGAAGTCAAATCAGATGCAATAATAACAGGAAGAGTCTGGTCAGGTCCTAGGAAGGCACACTTCAGAGTGGATGGTAACTCTTTTAATTCTAAGCTAGGTGGTTCAACCATTGAGGGCTTGAGAATGGAAGTGGATAAAGGTCCTAGAGGTTCCACAGGTATGTGGATACTCCATGCCTCTGATGAGAAAGTATCCGCTACTCCTCCCAACGCTTCCATACACTGCAAGAATTCCAAGTCAATGTCAATGTCAAAAGTGGTCTCTACATGGTCAGGGAATTCTTGGAGCATATGTGCTTCCTCATTCGGTTTCTTACTCAGCCTAAATACATTTAAATCAACAGTTTGGTTACCAAATGACACTTTCATGAGACCATTCATGTAATTTATAAGTGCATTGCTTGTAGCCAGAAACGGTCTCCCTAAAATGATAGGGATTTGATCCCTATTGGAGACAGGATGTATTTCTAAAACAATAAAATCCACAGAAAAAAGAAATTCTCCTACCTTTAACAAAACATCCTCTACCATTCCTTTAGGAGTTTTTACAGAGCGATCAGCTAGTTGAAGTGAGATGGACGTTGGTTTCAACTTTCCCAATCCTAATTGTTGGTAAACATGATAAGGTAGAAGATTTACACTTGCACCTAAGTCTAGCAAAGCATGATCAATAAAAGTGTTGCCTATGATGCAAGAGATGGTAGGACAGTCAGGGTCCTTGTATTTGGCTGCCACAGGATGGTTCAGAAGGGAACTTAAATGTGCAGCCAAGAATACCTTTTTAGGAATTTGACTAATCCTCTTTTGTGTGCATAAGTCTTTAAGGACTTTTGCATAAATAGGAATTTGGTCAATTGCATCCAAAGTGGGATATTCAATTCAACCTGTTTGAAGACCTCTAAAATTTTATCAACTAAAGCAGTCTTCTTTTGGTTTACCAACCTATTAGGGAATGGGGCTGGTAGAGTAAAAACTCTGTCCAGGATAGTCTCTTTAGGTCTTTCAGGTACATCAGACGAACCTGAAGAAAGAGGCTCAGTAGTTGCCTCAAATTGGGGAACATTAACGGGAGCAACTTTGGGTTTGTTCTTTGGTGCTTCATCCCATAGGTACTCTTGGCCACTCCGTAATGCATGGACTGCATTACATTGTTTGGAGGACCCTGATTGACTCTCTATGCCATTCACTTGAGGGTTTGACCTATTTGGTTGTGGGTGATGGCGTGGGTTGGTCTCTGGTTGGCTGGACAGAATACTCTTGTTCTTTTCACATATGAGGATAACCAATTGGGTAAGTGTCCTCTCCATACTGGTATGTCCGGCCATTAGAGCTGCCAAATTATTCTCCAACTCACTGAGTCTGGCCGGCTCACCCGTGTTAGAAAACCCAGGGGGTTGCTGAAAATTACCTTGGGGAACAAAATTGGGTCTAGGTGGAGCATATGGCCTGGTGTGACCGGGAGGACCTTGATTTGGAAATTGGGATGGATCCACACGGTTCCCTTGGTTCCAAGAAAAATTTGGGTGATTTCTCCATCCTGGATTGTAAGTGTTACTATACGGATTGTAAAGTACACTTACATTAGCATTCTGAGAATTTTCCTGTGAAGGGCATTCCTCTACTGTGTGTCCAGGAGTTTGACACCAGTTGCCCATTAGGACTTGCTTTTGGATAGGGTCTTTAGGAACTAAAGCTTCTATCCTTTTGATAAGGCTATCTAAGTGTGCCTCCTTAGCTACTATGCCATCGACAAAGTAACCTTTACCTTTTTGGGTGTGATCTGTCTCCTGCACAGACTCCCACTCTCTTGTTTTTCGACTAGATCCGCCAAAAAATTCCAAGCATCATTAGCATCCTCATAGGAAGTGAATCCTTGAGGACACATAGACTCAAGCATTTGCTTGGTAGGAAAATCTATCCCCTCGTAAATAATTTGACAAAGCTGCCATATTTCAATACCATGGTGAGGGCACTCTTGGAGTAGACCTTGGAACCTTTCCATGAGTCTTGAAAAAGACTCATTTGACTCTTGTTTGAACCGCATTATATCCCCTCGAAGTTTATTTGTCTTGTGAAGAGGAAAAAACTTTTTAAGGAATAACACAGTAAATTTTTCCCAGGATGTAATGGAATTTGTGGGAAGACCATAAAGCCATTTTTTAGCTCCATCCTTGAGTGAAAAAGTGATGCACCTCAATTTGACAACATCATCACTGAGCTGTTGCATTTTAATGAGGGCACACACCTCCTCATACTCACGGAGGAACAAGTATGCATCCTCTGAAGATAACCCATGAAAATGAGGAAACATGGTAATGAATTGAGTTTTCAATTCATAGTTGTTGCCTGTGGCAGTCGGCAATTAAATACATGAAGGTTGTGCTGCCCTAGCAGGGTAAAATCTATCCTTAAGTGTCATCTTTGGTTCAGCCATTGTAAATGATGGGACTCTTACTAGACGATTGCTAGCATCACGAGTCTATACACTCATGCACAAAACTGTTTCAAATGATAATTTTTTTTTCTTTTTCCTCTAAATTCGATGCGAAAAGCTGGATTTTTTCGAATCAGGGTCAATGCAAACCTCCTGACGATCAATGGCTTAGAGACCGGTCATATTCACAATTACCGTGAGAAACAACACCAATACCACCAAAGCTATTGGTCGTTATTCCTCTTGATAATTCGATAGCCAGCATCCCTTAACACCATATCATGGTCAGGATTGGACGGTTGATTGTACTGTTCCAACCTAACGAATCGGAGGTGCAAAGAAAGGCATAAAAACCAATGTAAACTTTTTACATTTTTCTTTTCCTTTTTTTTTTTTTAAATCACTTAGAATTCAAAAAAAAAAAAAAATTTGCATTTTTTTTAAATCACTTTGAACTATTTAAAATAGGAAAAATAACGGCTTGTCTCCCCGACAACGGCACCAAAAACTTGATGTAAATTAAATATGTATATAACCGCATGTGCACGGTATCGTGGAGTAACGGGTCGATCTCAGGGAGGAATCGCTATTATCATAATTCAAATAAGGCAAAGCGTACCAAAGGGATATGATTGAATTAACACCTTAATCACTTTAAATAAAAATTAATCAAGCAATAAAAATAATAATAACCATTCATAACGGTATGAAAATTTACAAAACCACTAACCATAAAGTAACACAGATTTATTGCAAGAAAGAAACGAAATTAAAAGTAAAAGAATGTAAGAAAAACTTAGCTCGATAGAAGATTTCTCTATCGTTGCTCGTCGTCTTGTTGTCACTCCAAGGCGATGTGCAAACGATTACAAAGGGAGCCTTCTCCCCAAAATTAAATTAGTAATGGGATACGACCTATATTTATCTACCCTACTACAGAGTTCTAAATCTGAAATTAAAACTAAAAACAAACAAATAAATAAATAAAAATAAATTTAAGCAAGAAAGAACACAACTTGAAAAGAAAATAAAACTAAGAATCTCAAACTCTCTCATAAATTCTCAAAACTAAGAAAAAAAACTCATAATAGAATTCTTGGATGATTTTCTATTGCTGAGCATCACATATATATACAAGAGAGTAAAGATCACAATCAATCTTTACAATTGAATTACAAGAGATTTTGTGGAGATAATTTTGGTAACCGAATTCCAATCTTGTAGGTTCATTGTATATGGACGATTCTTGAGTAGAAAAAATCTTGCACCAACTCATCATATCTTTAGCATCATTATCTCTTTTTGAAAACTTCCATAATCGATTGGAGCTTTCCATTCTTCCATGCCATGGCAATCTTGTAAAAATTGATTCCAAATAACTAAGGAATATTTTCTCAAGAGAATAAAATCTTTCACATGAGATTGGGCTACTCTTTGACTTGGTCCAAGGCTAATCTTATACACAAAATTCGTGGCTCTCCTCATAAAATTTGTCTTATGCCCGGCTGCTGAGTTGCCTGGGTGAGTTAACTGGACAGGATCACCAAAAATTTATAAAATGATATTTTTAAGCTCAAATTTCTCCATTCTTTCACCTATACCCAACAAACATAAAATCAACATTAAATACCCAAGAAGCATCATAAATAGAATAAGAGATGTATATTTTATGCCCTAAATTCACACATAAAATGTGTTCATCAGGTCGCATACCCTAGGGTCGCATAAGGATTGACCCTACCATCGACCTACGATGGAAAATACAGTGTTTTGTCAGTATGACTTGAAAAATTGGAAATTTATATTGATTAGTTGGATTGTGACTTGGGAACAACTTATAATGATTGCCTCAGATGTTCTATGACTGTTTTTCAGACACTACCACCACCAGGACAGGAAATGGCTGGGCGTAGAGTGACCAGACGAGGCCATAACCTAATTCCACCACCACCACCTGTGGAGGAAGACAGCCATGTAAATTTTGATGTACAAGAGAATCAGAATATAGCACCGCCAGTGGCTAGTGGTCAGGCAAATCCTACAAACTTGCCAGCCCCACCTACAGATCTGGCTACAGTGGTAATGAACTTGGCACAACAGCTGCAGCAAATACAGCAGGTGCAAGCTAATATGCAAGCTGCTATGGGAATGACCTTTCCACCTGCACATATGACACCTATGCCAGCAGGACAAACTAGCACAGTACCAGGGGGAAGCAACACAGTACCCCATGCACCTTAAACACCACTTATGCTGGCTCAAGTGCAGAATCCTGAGGAAGCTCAAGGCAGTTATCAGTACCAACTACCTATGTATGGGTCTTATGCTCCGTATCAGCTGGACCACTCCCGACTGATCGAGCGTTTTCTGAAGATGAAGCCTAAAGAATATAATGGTAAGCCAGCAGATCCTTTGTGGCTAGCACACTGGATCGATGAAATGGAAAGAAATTTTATGATGATGACAGTGAATGAGGAGGAGAAAGTGTTGTGTGCAACCTTTATGCTAAAAGGTGATGCACACCACTGGTGGAAGTCCACACAGATTTATCGGTTAACAAAGCACGCCCAATTGACCTGGGCTATATATAAAGAGGCATTCTTTGAGAAGTACTTCCCTAGAAATTTCAGAGATTCTATGGAGAGAGAGTTCTTGAGTCTATATCAGGGCCAGATGACTGTGGATGCATACCAACAGCACTATGAGGAGCTGTTTTTCTTTGCACCCACTAGCATGCAAGAGGAAAATACAAAGACCCAAAGGTTCGTCATGGGATTTAGGGGAAGCATTCGCAAGCAAGTTATGGGACTAAAGAAGAAAGTCTACAATGAAGCAGTACAAATTGCTCGAGTGATAAAGTCGAGCCAGAAAGAGAGTTATTTTGCTCAGAATAGAGATATCAAGAGGCCAAATGGGAATTCTTATAACGGAGGGAACACAAGGACATTCAAACCCTTCCATACTCAGGGCCTTAATGTTGCAGCCAAGACTACTTTAGCAGCTCAACCGCTACAAAAGCAAAATAATGAAGGAGTAAAATGCTTTAACTGCAATCAAATAGGACATTATTCAAGGGTGTCCTAAGCCTAGGAAGCAGCTACAGTAAGGAAAGTTTTATGTTGTTACATCTGAGGATGTTGTCGCATCGCCTGATGTGGTCACAGGTATGACCTAAATCTTTCATTTTGTGTTACATTGTGTGAGCATGTAGACTAAATTTAAACAAATCACAGGTGTCGTACCTATTAATGGCATACCCACTAGAGTACTCTTTGATTCTAGAGCTACTCATTCTTTTATATTTGTGTCATTTGGAAAGAAGCTGAATCTACCCCTCAAATCGTTAGACTACAAACTACTTGTACGATCGCCGATGGGATTAGAAGTGGAATTAGAAAAGGATTATGGACCATGTCCAGTTCTTATTAACGAGAAGACTTTGGATGCAACCTTGATTCAACTTGAGATGGCAAATTTTGATGTCATCTTAGAAATGGACTGGTTAGCTCGGCATTCTGCAAACCTATTGTGTACAGAAAAGAAGCTGACATTTAAAGACAAGGAAGGAGCAGAGTTTAGTTTTGCGGGAACCAAACTTCCCCGTAAACGAAAACTCATCCTCTCTGCATTAAAGGCTAAAAAATTCCTCGAGAAAAGAGTTTGGTATCTTCTATCAGTGGTTGACCTCACCAAGGAAGCACCACGAGTGGAGAATATTGATGTTGTGTGTGACTTTCCAGATGTATTTCCTGAAGAACTACCAGGACTACCACCCGACCGAGTGACAAAGTTCGTTATAGATCTGATACCCAGAGCCGCACCAGTATCTAAAGCACCCTATCGAATGGCTCCTACTGAACTGAAGGAATTGAAGGTACAGTTACAAGAATTATTGGACAAGGGTTACATCAGACCCAACATATCACCATGGGGAGCGCCAATATTATTTGTAAAGAAGAAGGACGGTAGCATTCGACTGTGTATAGACTACTAGGAATTGATTAAGCTGACAATCAAGAATCGATATCCATTGCCTCGGATCGATGACTTGTTCGATCAGTTGCAAGGTGCCAAGGTGTTCTCCAAGATCGATCTTCGGTCAGGATAC
This sequence comes from Protea cynaroides, assembly GCA_028583415.1. Lineage (NCBI taxonomy): Eukaryota > Viridiplantae > Streptophyta > Magnoliopsida > Proteales > Proteaceae > Protea > Protea cynaroides. Next base: position 27,212,103 of record CM053265.1, on the reverse strand, counting down.
CATCAGTTGAAGATTAAGGACGGTGATATTCCAAAGATAGCATTTAGAACAAGATACGAACATTATAAATTCTTAGTCATGTCTTTTGGATTGACTAACGCACCCGCAACTTTTATGGAACTCATGAATCGGGTATTCCATGATATGTTGGATACGTCGGTCATTGTGTTTATTGATGATATATTGGTCTACTCCAAGGACAAGGAAACTCATGTCATGAATCAAAGAGCCGCTCTGCAACGACTAAGGAAAGAGAAGCTTTACGCCAAATTTACAAAGTGTGAGTTTTGGCTAAATGAGGTCGCTTTCTTAGGCCATGTTGTATCCGCTGAAGGAATTAAAGTGGATCTTAGCAAGATTGAAGCCATTGTGAAGTGGGAAGCACCTAAGAGTGTTGCAAAAATTTGAAGTTTCCTAGGTTTAGCTGGGTATTATCGACGATTCGTGGAAGACTATTCCAGAATTATCGTACCTCTACCTCTCACCAGTTTGACTAAGAAAGGGGAAAAGTTTGTTTGGACTGATAAATGTGAGAAAAGTTTTCAAACATTGAAGGCTAGATTGATATCTGCTCCGATCTTAACTATTCCTATTCCAAGACAGCCATTTACCTTGTACACTGACGCGTCTGAATTGGGTTTAGGATGTGTACTTATGCAAAGAGAACAAGTAATTGCATATGCCTCAAGACAACTGAAGACACATGAGAAGAACTATCCCACTCATGACTTAGAATTAGCAGTAGTAGTACATGCTGTCAAGATATGGAGACATTATTTGTATGGAGAGAAATTTCAGATTAAATCAAATCATAAGAGTCTTACTTATCTATTTAATCAGAAGGAGTTGAACATGAGACAAAGAAGATGGCTGGAATTATTTAAGGATTATGATTGTGATATCTAGTATCATCCAAGAAAGGCTAATGTAGTTGCTGATGTGCTAAGCAGAAAAACAATGATAAAATCTTAAGGAGAGGTTAACACGACTGCAACAATGTGTACTTTCAGAAAAGTGTTCAATTACGGTAATGAGTAGTTCGTGATAGATGCACCGGGTGAATCAAGCAACCAAGGGTTTAGTCATCGGTTTTTAAATATGTTTGCAACATTGAAGATTGTACCTGATATAATTGATGAAGTGAAAGCCACTCTTAAATCAGACTCTTATCTGAGAGCGGTACAAGAAGACATCGAAAAAGGTAAGACTATTCCTGAGTTCACCTTAGATGATGAAAAGGTGTTGATGTACAAAGGAAGAGTATGTGCTCCTGAAACAGAAAATTTAGACATTAGACACCGACTAATGAAGGAAGCTCACACCACTGCCTATTCGGTACATCCTGGAAGTACAAAGATGTATCATGATTTGAAGAAATTATATTGGTGGAGACGAATGAAAGCAGATGTAGTTAAATTCATGTCTCAATGCCTAAATTGTCAGAGGGTGAAGGCTGAACGACAAAGACTTGCAGGACTGTTGTAGCCGCTGCCAGAACTAGCATGGAAATGGGACTGCATCACTATGCACTTCGTCATCGGGTTACCATTAACTCCTCGAGTAGTTGACGCGGTCGGGGTGATTGTAGATCGTCTGACTAAGACAGCTCATTTTATAGCTATACGACCACAGTATACCGTGGAGAGGTTAGCCAAGCTATATGTGGATAACATTGTCTGATTACATGGTGTACCTGAAAGCATTGTGTCCGATAGAGACCCACGCTTTACTTTAAAGTTTTGGGAAGGATTGCCAAAGGCTATGTGTACAATGTTGAAGTTCAGTACTGCATTCCATCCTCAGATAGACGGACAGTCAGAGCGTACCATTCAAATCTTAGAAGACATGCTTCGAGCCTGTGTAATTTATTTTAAAGGATCATGGGATGAGAAACTACCATTGATCGAGTTCGCCTATAACAACAGCTATCAGGCTACTATACAGATGTCACCCTATGAAGTACTATATGGAAGGAAGTGTCAAACTCCTCTATTTTGGAATGAAGTTGGAGAACGTAGCATTGCTGGACCAGAATTTGTTGAAGAGACTTGTCGAGTAGTCGACATTATCAAAGAAAGAGTTAGAATAGCTCAGAATCGTCATAAACAGTATGCAGATACTCGACGCCGAGACCTTGAATTTGCCATAGGTGATAAGGTATTCTTGAAAGTATCACCTATGCGAGGTTTAAAATGATTCAGACAGAAAAGGAAACTAAGTCCGAGATATGTCGGGCCATATGAGATTTTAGCCAAACGTGAAAAGGTGGCTTATCAGTTAGCACTACCACCATCTATGTCAAGTGTGCATGATGTGTTTCATATCTCATTATTAAAGAAGTATGTCAGAGATCCGACGCATGTTTTGATAGTAGATCTACCAGATTTAACTGATGATTTGACATTCAAAGTAGCACCAACTGAAATCACTAGTCGAAAGATTCCACGTCTACGCAACCGTGAAATATGCTATGTTAAGGTCACCTGGAGGAGCTGAGATATAGAAGAGGTCACCTGGGAAGAAGAGAATGTGTTGGAACCTTGGCCAAGTTGAGCTATTGAGAGCAACTTTGTATGTGTTGTCATTGTTGGCAACCTTGGCAACCTCTAGACAATTGACAGAGTGATATGGAGGGGAGAGAATGTCAGCAGAAAATGTATCCAATCAGTAGGCAGAGTGGATAGTCAGCAGGCATGGTTGGACAGTCAGAAGCTTACTTGGAAGCCAGTTCCCAGTTCACAGTGCTTACAGTCCAATGAAAGAAAACATATAAAGTAGAGAGACAAAGTAGAAAAAGAAAAAAGTGAGAGAGTGTCTGTGGGTCCCACTGAAGTCCCACTGATAGACATGGTGACTGGGTTGGTGCACTGATAGCAGTTGATGAGAGAGACTAGTAGAAGAAAGAGAATGAATACTAAAAAGAAGAGAGAGAAAGAGGAGAGAGAAAGAAGAGAGAGAAAGAAGAGAGAGAAAGAGGAGAGAGAAAAAAAAGAGAGAGAAGAGGAGAGAGAGTGGGTGGTGACCAAGTGGGTCCCACCTGGGGTGGCCATGGCAGCCAGCCCATGGCCACCCCGCCCTGGCCAGCATGGCCAATGCCCGCGGCATCAAGGCCAAGCAGCAAGCAGGTAGCCAGCAGCAAGCAAGGCCTGCCAGCAGCCAGCCTCGCAAGGCCAGCACATAGGTAGCCAATAGCAAGCAAGGCTTGCCAGCAGCCAGCCTCGCCAGGCCAGCATGCAAGCAGCCTGGCAAGGCAATGCACGTAGATATGCCGCAAGTCAGCAGGACAGCAGCAGCACCCGCGCGCGCCTCGCAAGACTCCGCAAGGCTTGCCCCGCATGCAGATCGAGTGTTCGACGAATTTTCTGCAAAGAAAGGCCGACTCAAGCAACCTACTGGAAAATTTTGGATTTACAGGGCATTACCACTCATTCACAGGGGCATTTTGATCCATTGAAAAAGAGAAGATTCGAGATGAAGGGACAAGGATGAGCCACGTCCTCGTGATTCCGATCCTACGGTTTTGAAAAAGGCGGGCTATGGTGTTTCACAGGCGCTCCGTCAAGATCCTTGCGCGAGGCCTGTGATTGGTTGGATGTAGTTTTATTTCGTGCTCCGCACTTCATTTAGTCACGGCACTGATTCGGTGTGATGCAAACATGATGCTTCGGCGGAGATGATTCTAATCGTACGATCGTGACTATCTCTGACACCGACTGACGTGATGAATGCTGATCCAACGGCATCACATCCATCCCGCCTTTCATCGACAGATCCAACGGCCACTCTTCAAGATTCTCTGATCCACCAATCAAAACTCGACAACGTCGTACGGTACGACAGAGGGGGCGGCACTATTGTGTGTCGCGGCGCACCAAATCAAGTCTGAAGATGCTGTTTCTTTTAATCTGATTGGCTGGACTTCGGATGGCCATATCTCAGCCATTCGATGTCCGATTTGAGTGATTCAAATTGCTCCGAACTCATCTCTTCGAGCACTGTTCACCTGCAACAAAGAAAAGCAGTTTTGGTGAGAGTGGCTCCGTTTTGTGAAGAAAGAAGGTTCTTGAGCTCATTTGGTATGTAGAATCCATCTCCACTCACCTCTCTCTGAGTTTAATGACCATATAAAGTATGGGAGAGGTAGTGTGAGTATGTTGTGAGAGTTTGGTCTGGATGATGTTGTGTAAGAAGCTTTGGGAGAGTGCCGAAGTTTCATTCTATTGAAGAAGCCTACCCACCACCATTGGAGAGCTTGGGAAGCCCATTTTGTGAGCACCTCACATGCTATGATCACGCTGGGAAGGTAATCATGCATACAAACCCTATCTATTTGTACCAATGTCATATGGGAAGGGTTTGTAATCTCTATTTGATAAACACTTTGTAACCTGTCAAGTTGGGGGCTTGACTGGAGTGGGGGTTATTGCCTAGGACTCAGTTGCAACTGAGAATGTGGTTGATGTTGTAGCATCTGGATTATAGGTGCAACCATAGCATTAAAGTAGCATATTGGGTACAATATGAAACCCTGGTTAGGGTATTGCCCCGTGGAGTAGCCATCACAGTGTGTGATAAGTGAACCACATTACATAGTATGTCATGTGGATGTGTCTATTTCTGTTGTGCATGTGAAGTGCGTGGGTTGCAGGTCTAGGTGTACATACTAGGTAGGCCAAGCATCTGGTATGGATACCTGTAGGTGTGTGGCATGGTGTGTTACACGAAATGTGTAAATGAACAGATAAGTGAACTAGTCAGCTCAAGGCTGCACATCATAGACAGACAGCTTAAGGCAGCATTGTTTAATTAGTCAGGACTGACCTCACATTGTTGGGAAGATTTTTAGTGGTCACTGATTCACCCGCCCCTCTCAGTGTCAACCTGGGAATCACAGAATGCTATGTGAAAGCAATATCCTCACCTTTTTTACTCGGAAGGTATGTGTGAATTTCGAGGACAAAATTTTTTTATAAGAGGGGGGGAGTTGTAAGACCCGTATTGAACTAACCGGACTTACCACCTTGTACTAAGTCTACCTATCATGGTCGAGTCAAGTGGACCAAGTGCGTGAAGAAATCACAAGACCAGGTATGAGTCTAACCCAAAAACAGTAAATGTGAGGGTAGGGTCGCATGTCTAAACAGGTAGGGTCGACCCCATCTCAACAGAAGTCCAACCCATGACTTTTTAATCGTAGGGTCGGATGACTAAGAAGGTGTAGGGTCGACGGATCCTGCGACCCAACGTCCAACCCTACAATGACAGACAGAAATCGAAAGTTATGAAACTTTCTTAATTCAAAAGGGGATCTTTCCTAAAGTCATTGGGACTTATTATGGAGGGTTTTCCTCTATAAGTAGGATGTCCCTTAGCCTCTTTCACTCCTTTAGAACCCTAATTGGAAGTGAGAGAAAGAGAAAGAGAAGGAAGAGAAGAAGAGAAGGAAACTTAAAGAAGAAGACTAAGGAAGAGGAGGAAGTTCAGAGAAACCCCTGAATTAAGGTATGAACCTAATTCCTTACCTGAAAAGGAGAGTCTAGAATGGTTATGAAGAACATAGGATTGGGAGAAACCCAAATCATCCATCCATGGACAAGTTCCAAGAGATTTCATGGACAAAATCATTATGGACTATGAATAGTGTATAACTTGTAGTTTTGAGCCATAGAACAACCATAGAATGGACCATGAAAGTAAGCCAAAGGATCCAAATATGAAGGGATGGATTTTAGAATGAAAGGTCGACTCAGAGTACGTGTGGTTGAACGTAGGGTCAAATGATATCCGACCCTACAAGACCACAGGATTGACCACATGCCCTTGAGAAGTCCCAGGGAGGGTGTGGTCACACGTAGGGTCGAATGGTATCCGACCCCACGTGTGACCCTACACCCTAGGGTCGCAGAAACTGCTACCCTAGGTGCTACCCTACCTGCGACCCTACAGAAAACTGCTACCCTAGGTGCTACCCTACCTGCGACCCTACAGGTCCTGTTAATCTAAATCTATTGGAATTAATTCTAATTAAAATCTATCGACTTGTTAGGTCTTTCTAGTGATTTTAAAAGTGATTCATAAAGCTTGAATGAGGATCTCCTAGCAACCAAAGGTGAGGGAACAAGACCTAAACTAATTGGCTAATAATAAACTATTTTTATTTGTTGAGTCCAATGCCATGACTGATTCTATGCGTGTATGCTTGTAATGTGTATTTAACATGTCATCCAATATTTCTGCTCTTACTGTTCATGCATATTTAATTTCTGTTTAATTATAATATGATGATGTTGATGATGCTAGGAATAGACATGTGAATGTTTGTGTGTGGTTAGTGTACTTGATGTGAGTGGGGCATCAGGGGGAGGACGTGACACTATGGTTCATCCTGGTCACCAGACTCTAGCTCTATCTCTACTCAAGTCTTGTCCACTAACATCGTCGTATCACCATTACCTTAGAAAAACTATTACGTCGTAGGGCATCAGGGGAGGTGGTCTCGGACCGTGTAGTATCTGACTCTGTCGGGGGGCCTTAGCTCTATCTCTATGGACGTATTCAGGGATGCTGGGGTGAGGCCTTGGATACACTGTTGACATTAGGATTGGTTACTTGCGAGCCCAGTTTGTAAGCCCTCGCCAATAGGGGTTTACGTGTTGGTATGGGTAGGGCATCAGGGGAAGTGTTATGCGGTTGTTGATCCGGACACTTTATCTCTATCTCTATTACATGATGGGTGCATGTGGGGGCGGCAATGGTGTTTGATCAATTGGGTGGTTCCACACATTCGTGTATAGAGGTGAGGTGGCCACCGAACCTTTCTATAGCACATTGCAAACTTATAAACCAGACCAAAGATATGAATTGAATGCATGCATATGTTTGTTGCATTATTTTGTTTGCTCACTGAGCCGTGATGTGTGCTCACCCTTTCGATGTGAATGTTTTTAGTTGATGATGTAGGTACGATTGTAGAAGATTATATAAATGATCCTATATATGGACATGCTGCGGCGATGGACGCTGAAGTTATGATGGAGTCGCATGATTTGTCATGCGAATGCAACTCATGCGTTTTTTATTAGATTTTGTTTAGATTATACAGAAAATATAATTGATTATTTTATTTACTTATGTCTTAGTCAATGAAAGATAATTGGATATTTTATTTATGTTATCACTCTTAGAATTCTCAGTTCATTTTATATATAATTCTTCCGTTATTATTTATTTACTCTGATTATGATCGTGGATGTATATGATTTAAGCAAACGGACACAGCCTATTCGAGATCCTGATTGAACCGTTGGTTTATTGGCGGTTCATCACACCATTCTAAATAGTATGGAATTGGGGTGTGACACAGTCCGACCACCTGCCATGCAGCATCCTACCTTCAACCTCCATCAAGCCCTTCACCCAAATCATATACCACTCACAATCTCCTCTCTCCTCTGATTGAGTAATTAATTTTAATTTTCTTTGGTCATGTGCCATGAAATTGAGCCATTGAATGATAATTTTATTTGATCATGTGATGGTATGATTGGTTGGGTGATAATTTTATTTTTAATCTTATAATGACAAATATGGCCATTGGATGAATTTTTAGGATGAATTTGTGTCATAAATCTGTACATTGGATTCAAGGATGGTCTTAGAAGCTCCTTTCTCAATCCGATAAAGAGACTTTATTGAAATCGACAGCATTCCCAATGATCAATTATGTTGATTTTAATTTCAAATTACCTAAATCCATTCATGAGAAAATCTGAAAATCTACTACCAATTTTTTATGGGGTGGTGATGAAGAGCATTCTAAACTACATTGGGTCTCTTGGAAAAGATTATGTCAATCTAAATCTTTTAGTGGCTTGAGCTTTCGTGATACACAATTACATAACTATGCCTTCTTGTCTAAAGTAGCTTGATGCCTATGGAAATACCCGAACACCTTGTGGGCAACATTCTTGAAAGCTATTTACTTTTCGAATATTGACTTCCTTTCTACAACCCTTGGATCCAAACCATCACGGGTGTGGAGAAGTATTATAGAAGGGCGTAAGATCCTATCTGCTGGTTTATTATGGCATGTTGAAACTGGTGAAAATATTCGGATTTGGGATGATCAATGGGTTCCCACCTTACCAGGCTTTAAACTTCAACATTATCAACCTACTAGTTCTTCTATTATGTAGGTGTCTGACCTAATTGATCAAACTAATAGATATTGGAATGTCTCTCTCATGGATGAAGTTCTGCATCTAGAAGATAAGGTTGCTATTTTAACTATTCAACTTAGCATCTTACCTCGCCAAGATTATCAAGTTTGGGGTGGTTCTAAGGATGGACGTTTCTCAGTCAAAAGTGCATATAATTTACAATGCAATATCATTCGTGACAAGGAAAGGCTTCAACCTTCCACTTCGCACCAGCATATGCATACTAATATTCCAAGCCAAGTTTGGGACCATATTTGGAAGTGCCCTATGTAATTGAAGATTAAAAAATTTTCTTTTGGCGTGCATGTTCCTCGACTTTGGCCACTGTTGAAGCGCCTAATCAGAGACGCTTCCCATTGATAAGGCTTGTAAACGTTATGGAGCAGCTTCAAAGATAGTTGATCATATATTATTTGATTGTTCTTATGCTCGAGCGACATGGTTTGCTAGTTTTTTTTATCATACATTCCACCTCCTACACCTTCTCTAACAAATTGGATCAGAAGCTGAACTTTTATTTACAGAGAAGGTAAATTACAAAGTCAGGTAACATTATGCCATAGTTCATTCCTTTGCTGGTTCCTTTGGAAATCTAGGAATAAGTTTACCTTTGGTCGTCCTTCTTGGTCACCCAATGAAGTTGCCTCAATGGTACACTGGGCGTGTGTTGAGTTTATGGATCTCACTATGCCTTCAGTTGTTCCACTCCAAATCCAGAATAGTAACTCTGATTCACCATCACTTTGGTCTCCACCACAGGTTGGTGTTTTTACCCTAAACTCTGATGCATCTTTTCAGCAATCAATGTCTAGAGGTGGATTGGGATTTGTAATTCGCAATTCTATGGGTACACAAGTTTTTTCTGCTTCAAATCCAATGACGTGCACTTCAGCTTTGCAAGGTGAATGTTTAGCAAAGCGAGCAGGGCTACTACAAGCAATTGGAGATTGCATTGATCACCTGATTGTGGAAATTGATTGTCAGTCTTTGATAAACTTTCTCCAAAATTTAGATCGGGAGCCACCTTTAGATGTTATATCATTTGTACATGACATTAGTTCCTTGTCTCAATACTTTGTTTATTGCTCTTTCAGATTTATTTCTAGGGAGATTAACAGCATTGCTGACTCCTTAGCTTCGCAGGCTTTGTCTAAGTCGTGCTTGACAGTTTGGCCTTCTTGCATTCCATGGCTATATAACATGTGTATCAAACAGCCCATGAGCGCGTCACGATCTAATGAATAATTTAAGTTTTACCAATATATATATATATATATATATATATATATATATATATATATATTATCTTGAATTTAATGGATGAAAATCTAAACCATTGGATGACATGATGTGATTTTGAGCAATTTGAATCAATAGATGACATGATGATGTGATGTTAAGCAATGATAATGTGATGTTAAGCAATCTGAACCATTGAATGACATGATGATATGATTTTAAGCAATCTGAACTATTGAATGACATGATGATCTGATTTTAAGCAATCTGAACTATTGAATTATCATTAAGAGTGAATTAGATGAATCTGAACGGTTGGATTATCATTATGGGTGATTTGAACCATTGGATTGTCATTATGAGTGATCTGAAACGTTGGATTGTCATGATAAATTATTTAGATGAATCTGAATCATTAGATGATCATCATAAGTGATTTAGATGAATTTGAACTGTTAGATCTTAGCCTGAACATGATATGCATAAGATCCGAGCCATTGATTTCCTAGTCTGATTATAATTATAACTTGATGTGAGATCTGATCCGTTGATCTTGGCTATTTTGATGAGATATGAGTTATTGATCATAATTATAACTTGATGGAAGATCTAAGCTGTTGATCTTGGCTATTTTGATGAGATATGGGTCATTGATCATAATTATAACTTGATGTGAAATCTGAGTCATTGATCTTGATTTTTTTTTATGAGATATGGGTTATTGATCATAATTATAACTTGATGTGAGATCTGAGCCGTTGATCTTGGCTGTTTTTTATGAGATCTGAGTCATTGTTCATAATTATAACTTGATGTGAGATCTGAGCCGTTGATCTTGGTTGTTTTGATGAGATATAAGTCATTGATCATATTGATAATATTTTGAAGAGATCTAACCGTTAGATTGAGGATTTGATATTGACACATTAATGTGAGAGATTCTTTGAGTCTGAACTATAGATTGATTTTTTGAGTCTAAACTATAGATTGATGATCTAATTTTGTTTATACTGTTATATTTGTGTGCATTGTCATGTTTAGAATGACATTACTATGTTGATTTGTTGTTATATACTATGTTTAAATATTTTTATTTTTGATAATTATTTACTTTCTCCAACACCTTAGTTGCAGAAATAGTAAAGAGAGAGAGAGAGAATGTATGGTCATCATTAAGCTAAAGAATCTTGCTGAACAAAATGCACCCCACCAGTTGGTCATGTGGAGAGAGAGAGAGAGAGAATGTATGGTCATCATTAAGCTAAAGAATCTTGCTGAACAAAATGCACCCCACCAGTTGGTCATGTGGAGAGAGAGAGAGAGAGAGAGAGAGAGAGAGAGAGAGAGAGAGAAGGGGGTATCAGTGTAGCTGTGTAGGTTACCTGTCCTTTGAATATAATACAACCAACGACCCCCTTGACGACCCCCTTGACGACGTGACAATGTTCTACTTACACAAGCATGCAGTTGTTTATTAATTTAATTTTTATTTTACCTTAACCCCCGAGAAAAAAGAAGAGTTTTTTTAAGTTTTTAGTATCACCCAATAACATAAGCAATCAAGGTATCATTATTCATTTCAAATGTTTTCAAATAAGAATATTGAATATCGACACCATCAGCATGATTCATAGGAAATATTACATTACAGAGTAGAGAGTGGTTAATTAGTTTGTTTAACTTCTCCGAGAAAAACGCCCACAAGACTGAAAAAGGCTACCGAATGGCGAGCTTCCCAAACCACCCAACACGTGACTGCATGCTACTGTGTATGGGGAGGAAGGAGATCGTCTCCTGCGGCAGGACGGTCCTGCGACCGATCCAAGGGTTTGGGGATCAGTCTGGCCGCCTACTAATACATTGGGGGGTGGGCCGGCTGAAATCCGGCCCTTGGCAGGCGGCAGGACCGCAGGAGACGATTTCTATACGTATGGGGATCATCAAGCAACAAGTTTCCAGTGTCAGTTTGTTCTTAAATTTATATCATACTAATATGAAAGGTTTCCCTTCCCATGGATTAGAAATGTAGATGAATTGAATAACGTTTTGATGTGTCCATATCTAGATACGTTGGTGCTAAACAAATAATTACATAATAAGAGGAATGATTTATGGTGGTTCAGTATCTAATATAAATATCTATCTTAGAAAATCATAAAAAAAAAAGTTTTTATTTCATCAAAATTTTTTTTACATCGTTCTTCACTTTACAAAGTGATTCATTTACTCTTTCACTTACTGTTCCTCGAAGGCTCTGTTTGTTTTGACATAAAATTTCACGTGTAATCTATTTTTATAATTAAAAAAAATTCAATTTTATTTTCAATAAGTAAAAGAAATATGAAGTTCATTTTTTCTCTTCTTTAGAGATCATTGAATTTTATCTTTTGAAAACAAACATTGAAAAACAAAATTACGTATCAAATGTTACATGAAAAATTTTACATCAAAACAAATAGAATACTGACAGTTGGATATCTCATCGCCTGTCTTTGAGACTTTGGAGGTTAAAGTGAGAATCCAAAATCGCTTAATCTTTTCCTAAAATCTCTCTCTCTCTCTCATCTATATCTCTGCTTTACAAACCAAGGCTGCCCGTGGTATTCATCTTCTTTCTTATCTTTTTTTCACTTGAGTTATAGGTTTCAAGATTTGATCTAGAAGTATGGGAAAGATTTGTAGGAAAATTTTTGTTTAGCTGACTTTTAGGTTAAAAAAATATTAGTTTAAGTAAAAACCTAGCGATGGCCATAACAGAGAGCACAAGTACCGTTAAGTCCTTGTCATCTAGCTAGGGAAGTTTTACATAATTTGTTTTTTTTTTTTTTTCTTTTTTGATAGATAGATATTTTATTAACTAGAGAGAGAGACCATATAAAAGCTCCCATAAATCCTACTCCCAAACAATTATAATTTTACCCTTGTACATATAATGGACCTTCTCGAATACAAGACACTAGCCTAACAAGATATCCCCATATGGATATGGATGCGAATCGAATCTAGAATTTTAATTATCTATTTACATCTTTGGCCAAACCTTCTTTTCCCCGGGATTGGTTCTCAATACATGTTTTTCGTTGTCTTAGTCTTATGATTCTCTTTTTCTCAATCCCTTTTCTATAAAATATGTCTAATCTTCAAAAAACCCTCAAAATCATTAGTTACTTAATTTTTTTTTATTAGTTAGATATTTATACCAATTGGATAGATTTAGTTCTAGATTACCCAAAATCACATTCACTTACCGCTAAACGAGTACTAATTGAATCGAATCTAGATTTTCGACTATCAATCCCTACCATAAATTATTGACCCATTTTTATAATTACTAAATCGCCCCCAATTGACCCAATTCAAACCAAGGCTCTTGCCGAGTCAACCTTTCCGGTTTAAATTGGAGCTTGCAAGTTGGCAATACCCTCCTTCATTCAACATGGAATTGGAGACTTCCATCTGGACCATCAATTTGTAATATTTACATATTTTCTAATTGAGTTCGTATTTTTAGGATTATATATGTTGCTTTATTCTCATATTATATTCTCTGTATCCAAGAATGAATATATCATCTGTCCATACACCCGAATAAAAATGTCTAGTGAATTTTGAAAAAATAATAAATCTTTTCTAACAATAATAATATGAAAAGCCTTCTGTAAATCACGAAATCTAGGATCCAAATGGTCTTATCCCTGAGATTCGAGAGGCGTGGCGGCGATTCCACTGGATGGTCGTTATGTGGAGGTCAGATGAATCCAACCCCTCCGTTCGAGTCGACAAGTCAAGCCGACAACCACATGGCGACCATCCAGTGGAGTCGCCGCCACACCTCCCGAATCTCAGGAATGAGACGATTTGAATCCGAAATCTATTAGGATATGTCTCAAATGTTTCCAAATGAATCTCGTTGAATTTCTTTCTTTGGCAAAAGAAGCAGTTCGAGAATTCTCACCGTTGCTCTCATTTTTTCCCCCCCACATTCCCATTTCCATCGCTTTTAATGAGAATAACCGCAACACAAGTGCCCCATGTAGTGGAGCAGTTTTGGAGAAGAACAGAATTCGTTTTCTCTATTTTCTCCTCCACCAAATTGAAGTGTGTCACTTCTTCTTCTTCTTCTTCAAAAATGGGAAGACTGAACTCACATGCTAATCAGCTTATACACATGAGGAATTTCAACTTATTATGTCATGATCTTGATCCTGTTTCCACTGTAACTCAAGATTGAAATTGATGAGCAGGACCTGCGTCCAACCTCGAGATGTTGGATATCCTTTTTGGATGGAGAAAGGCTTCTAAATGGTAAGTAATTTCTCTAATACTAATTCATTTATGAAATCGAGTTGAGTTGGATCCATTAGCTCTGCTTTTGTTTGCAGCAAGAAACTGATTAGGCATGTTCAGTGCCGTCTGAAGCTCCTGAAGAACAAGAGAGGATCCATTACAAGACAGTTACGCGAGGATGTAGCTCAACTCCTCAAGCTTGGCCAAGAGCAGAGCGCTTTTTCTAGGGTAGGCTCTGTTAATTCTGATAAGCTCTTTCTCAAACTTGTTTTGTATATCTTCTGTTTGAAAATATGTACAGCCCTCAAAATTGATGGACTCTGTTTTGCTTTCTTTAAGTATATTTTGGGTCATGGTTTATTGTAATCAAATCTAAAAATTTGTTGATCCTGATTAAACCATGTCATCTGCTGATAATTTGAATTGCAGATGGTGCTTCCTCTTTCGATTCCTTACACTTATTTACTTTTTAACTGTCATTTTTGTTTCTGGGTGGTGACAGAAAAAGCATTCAGACTAGCTTACATATAGGGATAACATCAAGTATCAGAATTTTACGTTATTGTATTTTTTCTTATAAGATTCCACAATTTATCTGTCCCAGAAGTTTGAATTTACCCCTGTATAAGAATTATTGTATATGGCAGAATTTTTAAATTTCATTTTTTTTAATATAAAAATGCTGAAAAATCAATGAAAATTTAAATCAACACTTTTATCTTTGTTTCTGTACGTCCATACCATACTAATACTGGTCAAAGTTCTTCACATTGTTATTATCAGCAACAATATCTGATTCTTTTTTTTTTGGTGGGGGATTTTTTTTTTTTTTTTTTTTTTTTTTGGGGTGGGGGGTGTTTGGCTTTTCAGGTTGAACAGCTATTTAAGGACCAAACATTATTGTCTGCATACGATTTATTGGATCATTTCTGTGAATTCATCACCATACAGCTTCCCTATATTCGCAGACACAGGTTGGATTCTGTGCACATGGTTATACAAACTGACATTTGATCCAACATTTAGTAACTTTATTTTTAGCCTCTTACTGGGAGAACATATCTTAAAACTTATGATACTGGAATCAATTCTTTCTAAATGTGAATAAATGAATTGATGTGATGCTCAACCTAAAATTTATAATTTATAATTTTGTGTTTGCTGCCTCTTCTTTATAGTCGTACCTGTATCAAAAGGAATTTAACATTTTGGGGCCTAAAAGATTAATTATTAGCTACCTGGCTACATAAGTTTCTAATATCACCTTTACATTCATAATTGAGAATGATAATTTTGTTTCTTACATCTGATGACCCCCCCCCCCCCCGAAAAAAAGTTTCCCTGAAATATTCTGTTCTCTGATTTAATTTTTGTTTGTTGCAGGGAATGTCCGAATGACATTAATGAAGCAGTATCAAGTCTTATATTTGCTGCTGCAAGGTGTGGAGATTTGCCTGAGCTACAAACGCTTCGGAAGCTGTTTGGAGAGCGTTATGGGCACAAATTTTCCATTACTGCTGCTGAATTACTCGTGGGGAATCTTGTGGACTGTCAGGTTCTTAATTTTCTTTAATTTCTTCTATTCTTACTTTCTCAGACCCTCTCCCAGTTATGCTATATGATTTTTCTGTTTTGTTTATCTATGAGTTTTTTTTGTGTTCTCACTGAGAGAACCGTTTAAATTTCTGACTAACAGATAATTGAGAAGCTCACTATAAAGTCAGTTCCAGATGATGTGAAGCTCGGTTTGTTAGATGAAATAACTAGGGAATACAGCATTCAAAGGGAAACTATCAGGATATTGGACAGGTTTGAGCTGCAAAACCAGCAGGTGCGTATA
This sequence comes from Protea cynaroides, assembly GCA_028583415.1. Classification (NCBI taxonomy): domain Eukaryota; kingdom Viridiplantae; phylum Streptophyta; class Magnoliopsida; order Proteales; family Proteaceae; genus Protea; species Protea cynaroides. The sequence goes on along the minus strand of CM053265.1, from coordinate 27,196,518 downwards.
TGCTACAAATACTGATTCTTTTGGTAATCCTTAAAATAATTGTTTGATGGCTCTTTTCTTGGTTTTCTTGAAAACATTTGTGCCTTGCTACAGCAGGTATATAATCTTCCTGAGGGAAATAAAGGTCCTCAATTTCAAATCGATGAAAGAGATACTCAACTTATCTATCACAGCACTGAAGGAGCTGATATAAAAGCTTCAAATTATGAATATACTCAAGGAAAGGCACCTTCTAGCTCATTTCCAGTTTGCAGGAATTGTCAGTCTCACAACCTGAATCTTACCTGTACTTCCTCCACTGCTATCATTGTTGCACAACCTCGTATAGATACTCTGGATCCTTTTCTCTCTATCCCAATTCATAAAAATGCAGTCAGAGCAGAGAAGCAAGGAGAACTGAATCCTTCGTGTAAACCCAGAATGATACCTAAAGTGAATTCTAGCCAAAGGATTCAAAGGGGCTGCAGTTCAATCTGTATTTCTAATCCCTCGCAGCAACATGAGATGGAAAGAACAACAACTGCACCCGAAAATTCACTTCAGTTTCCAGAGATGAGTGTTGTTTATCTTGATGACATAGAGGAAGTAAATCCCACCATACAAGATGGCCTAGGCAAGAACCAAAGGGTATTTATGTTTAAATCAATCAACATGCCTACAAGAGAAAATCTTGGAACTGGAATAGCTTGCCTGTCAGATTTATATGGTTACAGTCGTACTGAAGAGCAGACAGAGCCTTGTGAACCATGGGATGGAAAAGCACAATCCAGGATCTCTAGAATGAGGACTAGATCATCCCAGAAAATATTGAATAGAAGATCACTCTTTTGGGGAACTCAAGTGCCCTGCTCTTCCAAGTCACCCTCCTTGAGCAAGAATGATGTTGAATCTGCACTCTACTATGGTGACCATTGTGACTATTCACCAAATGAAAACTCTCCCAGGCATAAAACCAAGCACCCAAAAAGACACCAGCGTAAGATAACTGAAGAAAGCTGGAATTCCAAATTCAAAAGTCACAAGAAGAAACTTCAATTACCCCGACAAGATGATGACACATGGGAAGTACCAAAAGAACTTTTTGGTGAGGAAGAAGAGAAGCATTCCATTAGTAGTAAATATAGTTGGAGATCATTCAGTGGCTGCAGAATTGACTGTGATATGGGTTTCAATTGTAGCTTGAAGCATCCTTGTTATTTCTTTACAAGTGATGGTAAAGATGCGGTGGAAAACATGTGTTTAAAGCAATATAGGGGGATTCAAGCAGGTGTGGGTTTTCCATCTCACAACTTTCAACAAGGATTTTCAACAAACGAAGAAGCATATAAAGGTACTACTGCTATGAACCATAGAAGCTATGGGCATACACCAGACTACAAGGCCATAAAGGGCAACATACAAGTCCAGGACATGGGATGGGACACTTTCCCTCAAAGAGACTGCCAGTATATGGCTTCTTCGTATGCTGTTACAGATTCTAAAAATCAAATGTCCAACATGAGGAGCATGAAGGAAGAGCGAGTTGAACAAGAAGTAATATCAGATTTTCAGAGCATTTGTGCCTCTTCCCATGGCTCTTGTTCATATGTGGCAAGTCCATTAACACAGAGATTTAGGCAGCCACCTTATCTGAGGGCCCAAACGATGCCACCTGAAAGGCCCAAAAATACAGCCACTGACAAAATTTCGCGTTCCGCTTCCTGCGAGTTTAAACAAACCAATCATTCGAATGGCACCTCTTCATCCTCTTCCTCCAGCCACGTCCATCCTAAGCTCCCAGACTATGATGACTTGGCAGCCAAATTCATGGCTCTCAAAAAAGAGCGTCTGCAGAGTACGTTCCAATCAGGCTAGCAATGGTTTAAGCTGCGGGTGAGCCCATCCATGTTAATGAGTTGCTGCTGCTTTATGTACATTGGAGGTGTATGTTTGGTCCCCAATATCTCAACGATCTAATGCTGAGTATCCCTAAATTTTTTTTGTCATTTTTAATTCTTCTACTTTCATTTGTTTGGAAGATGTTGTCATTGAATGTCTTATTAGTAGTTTTTAATTCATTGAGTCATTTTTTTGTCCATTTTTTCAGTTCTATGGTGCTAACTACATGACAATTGTCATTTTCTATACTGTCATAAGATTCAGAAACCAGACATATCACTTTTCTTCCTAACTAGAAATAACCACTGTCTAAATGAAAGCAAGAACAGAAGTGGGTCTTTTATTGATTTATGATGTCATCACTTAATTTAATTAAAATTTGAGTTGGTTTTTGTGAAATGGAGGTAAGCTGTTGATTTCCCAGCACATGAGATTGTGAATGACATTTTTTGGGAAATACCCTGGGTAAGGAAGGGGTTTTTAGCAATAGAGATGAGATCATTCATATGCCAAAATACCTTTGTCCGGAATCGTGTTGCCTTTTGCGACTGATGAAACACTATTGTAAGATGAAAATTTGATGGTATCTGGCTTAAGAGAGCTGATTCTACTTCTGGGTATGGCATAAAATTGTTGAGAGATGTTTCTGAGCTCAGAAGCTGCTGAAATTCTGATTTGCAGATGAGCATGTGTTCAGAAGGTTCTGTTTGTTTCATTGTGAAGTTTCCACGTTGATGATATTTTATACGAATATTTTCCTCCATTTAAAAATTTTTCTACGTTTCAGTGCACTCTTATTTGCATTTCACATTAAAATCCCTTAAAATAAACAGTGAAAATTCTTATTTTACAAGAATTTTGTTTTATCATTTTACATGAAAACAAATGAAACTTTTGGTAATTAGCTTTTTCTGATCATCTCTAAAGCCATCTGATGTAGGACAGCTTAGGGTTTGGGTTTCCTACACTTATAGCGAGGTAGTAAATTACCTAATGGTTAGCTAATTTGGACAAAGAAGGCAGCATGCAAACATGACTTGCATTTAAAAAATTTAGAGCTGAATTACCAACTAATGAATAATATATTCCTAACATCTGTATTACCAACTTAACAATACTTAACTAGAGTGAAATAGAATTTAGTAATACAAAGCAGCGTTTGACAGGTACTATTGCAAGAAATTTCAGTACTCTTAAAATAATAACAGTTATGTTTTGGTGCTTAAGAAATCAATTTCATGTCATTCAATAACAATTCATGAACGTACAAGAATAGAACACTGACCAGAATTGATGCTGAAATATAAAACCAATATAGGTGCTACAGTATAGTGAGTTGTTGTAATAATAACAGAAAACTAGAAGAAAATATGAATGGAAGATATGTTGTCTATAGTGACAGGAAAAAAAAAAAGAAAAAAAAAAAGAAAATGGGACCTTTTTTTTTTTTTGGCTAGGAATCCGTGAATCATATTATTGGAAAAAAAAATTAATACAAAAAAACCAAATAGGATGTAAAACCCCCACCTTTGGCATTGCTATCAGTAGGGGCCATCTTAGGTCCACAAAAAACTTAGAAGAATCTATATCTAGGCCTGTGAGAAGGCTTGTGGGAAGCATCCCACACAGCCTCTCTAGCTACCACATCTGGACATGAATTCCAACTAAAGTTTTCTCTATTTCTTGTAGCCAGTCTTGCTAGTTTGTCAGCCACAGCATTGATCTCTCTAAAGTAGTGGGTATACCAAATTGTACAAGTTTTTAACATGACAGATAATGATCTCAACTATTGTAGACACATCCAAGGAAGATCCTCCTTTAATTAGAGTGGTTACCACAACTTGTGAATCTGATTTTACCCAAATGTTTTTTGTAACCTATTTGTACTGCTGCTGACAGCACTATCAGGACTCCTTTAATTTCGGCAATAAGAAGTCAGAACATGAATTTTGTTGGTAAAAAAAATAAAAATAAATAAAGCAAGGGGATATTATGTATATGATTTATAGAATTAAAAAGATATAAGAAGTAGGTTTCAGAAAATGAGAGGAGGGGGGGAGGGGGAAGAAGAGAAATTGAGAGAGAGAGAGAGAGAGAGAGAGAGAGAGAGAGAGAATCTTCATTTCTTCATTTCATTGCATTATACAATTACAGAAAAAATGACACTTAATGCCAAAGGGAAACTATGGAGGGTTAGGGGAACTTTTCCTATGGTTAGTTGGTGCAGCGCAAAACTACCATCAACGTGGTTACAACTTTTGTAACTAAGAAATTCAAAAATAAAACCAGTGAAGAGGGGGGGGGGGGTTTTAAGTAAATTAAAATAAAAATAATTCACTAAAAATAAAAATAACTGAAATAACAAACATAACTGTAATAATAGAAAATAAATAGAAATATAAAAATAAAATAAAAATCAAAAGCTGACTGCTACTGCTCCTAGCTGAAAAACTACTGGGATGTCTTCATCAATTTTTCCTGGTTTGGAAGAATTTACCTTTGGTGAATAAAAACTCATGTAATGCACACGCATATCCGGGTTGAGCTCCTATAGCTCCTCAATGGAGATTCATGTGTAGTCAATCTCAAGTCACCCACACCACCAAACTAAGAACTCTTGGGTACTACCATTGTGTGTAGAAGTAACTCCCTTATCAAGGATATCCTCAATCTCCTTAACTTGCTGACCAAACTGGGGTATTGGAGGTGTAGAAGTAGTAGGAATGGAAATAAGCTTCGATGCAGAGGTATCAACAGTGAAGGGAAAGATGTCAACAACTTCAGGATAGACAAAATGGGTAGTGAAAGAGCCATGGTAAGAAATCAGATCCTCAGCATCGAAAATCTTATTGATTCCCATATCTGTAGGTAACTCAAGCACATAGACATTAGCTCCCATTTTTTTAAGAAATCTGAAGGGACCTACACTATAAGCATGTAGTTTGCTTAACTTTTCCTTGACAAAACACTATAGTCAATCTTGAATATCACCATTTCACCCTCTTGAAACTCTTGTATTCGTCGGTGTACATATGTCTTGGATTTATATTGATCATTACTTGATATTATCCTGCATATTCTCTGCATGCAAGTCATGTATGTGCTAAACTGGGATAGACTCGACTGACTGGGATGTCCTAGAGTTAGACACAGTAGGGACAATGTCTATGGGTGTCTTGGGCTGAAGATTTAAACAAATCTCAAGGGGAGAGAGAGAGAGTAATTGGGTTCTTGGAAATGTTGTATGCAGACTCGGCTTGTGTAAGAACACGATCCTGATTAGTTTGATGTTCACCTATAAGACAACGCACCAAATTCCCTAAACTCCTTTTAATGACCTGGGTGTTATCATCAGTTTGTGGGTGGAAAGCTAAAGAGAAACTGAGTTTAGTGCTTAACATTCGGCACAAAATTCGTTAGAAGTGACTAGTAAACTTGACATCTCTATCTAGAACTATGGTCTTAGGTAATCCATGACACTTGACAATCTCCCAGAAGAAAAGTTGGGTAACAACTAAAAAATGGAATGTCTTGGAGCACGAAATGAAGTGTGCCGTTTCCGAGAAGCGACACACAACCATGAATACATGATCATGGCCTTTCGAGGTCTTGGGTAAACCAAGCACAAAGTCCATGCCTTGTATGTTGCTGCCTTGCTGCCTTGCTGTCCATCAAAAGTTTGGACAAATTTCTCAATGGCAACAAACCTAGTTGTAATGTTTTAGACATTTTGGTCAATGACTTGAAGACTAACAGTTTGTGCCACATGGTCTATTCTACTAGTGGTTAACCTAACATGGGTAGCTCTGAACAATTCATGATTTACTTGAAGGGCTTTTAGGGTTTCTTCATTTTGCTAAAGCAACCTTTCCCATTGCTCGGATGTCATAGGAGTAGTAGGGGAATTTTTCATGACTTGATACACTCTAGCACTATGAGTGGACATAAAAAGTTGACTCTTGGGTAGGAATTCTAAGCAAAGCTTCAAGACACTCAAATTTATGCTCTAATGCCAAACTGATGTAGGACAACCTAGCGTTTGGGTTTCCTACACTTATAGCTAAGAGGTAACAAATTACCTAATTGTAAGCATCCTATTTTTGCCATCCCCAACTAGAGCCTTGCCAACGTATAGACAATAAGAGAGAGGGGAAAGATGGTTTGGCTGACCCAGCTCTACTCACACTGGACCAGACCGTTCGGACCCGACCAGTTGGACCCAAACCAATCCAATTCGGTTCAGTTCATGTGTGTTTGTGCATGTATCTTGATATATTAATTATAGATATATATATATATATGTATCATGTATATATATATATATATATATATATATATATATATATATATATATATATATATATATATATATATATATATATATATGATGTTGTATATGTTTATATATACTATATAATATATGAATTATTATTATATGTATATATACATATCAACCGAATAATGAGAAAGAGAGTTTGAGTTGGAATAATGGATCGGGAGAGGAGAGAGTCTGAGAGAGAATAGGAGATGGAGAGAAAGAGAGTTTGAGAGAGAATAGGAGACTGAAAGAAAGAGGGTTTGAGAGAGAATAGGAGACTGAGAGAAAGAGAGTTAAAGATGAGAGACAGAGAGTTTGAGAGAGGGTTGGAAACCGAGAGAGAAGTCGAGAGAGAGTGGGATTGCTTAGAGCAATAAATAGGAAAAGAGGGACTGAGATAGGGGATTTTCGACTTTTTGGAGAGCTGGCCAAGTGGAGAGAATAGGGAGATCGGAGAAGAAGAATTAGGCGCAAAGGAGAGAAAACGAAGAAGGGAGGCAAGAGCTAGGAGGAGATAGAAGAAGCAAGCAGAAGTGGGGAGAGAGAGCCGAGAAGAGGTAAACACGGTTTCCCCTCTCATGTTGCGTTTGTTCTTTTCTTTAAAGGTTTTTTTATTGTTAATCTTCACCTTGCGACATCATTCCTATGTTTTAATAAGTTGGTTGATTTGTTAAACAGTAATGCCTATCTTCTCAATTTTAGTTTCTTTTTAAATTCTGTTTGCGAATTTCTGTTTTTTTTTTTTTTTTATTTCGGGCCCACTTCAAGTTTCCCACTTAAATCCCGTTCCTTCAAAATTTCGATTCTGGTTTGGTTTCTTAAATCTGAGATCAGAATACTATTCGGTCGATATTGTTAAATCCGGTTATAATTTCTGTTTTTTGTTAAACATGTACAAACCATCTGCCCATCACTCAAACCCACGGTTGCCCTTACCACCATTCATATAACCTGCACCGATTGCTGCAACCTGCGACACTCTTGCAGCCAACACTTCAGGGCGCTCGCTTTCATCGATTGTCCATGATCGCAAAGCATCGCAACCCCATCGCGAACCTTCCGATCACCTGCAACTTTCATTATCACCGTTGTTCACGACCACCCCCACGATCTGCAGTACCCTCATACACCCAACATCATCACCTTACTCCATCTATCCGCAACGCCTGCTTAACACTCTACAGAACCTAAGCCGATACCTCTACAACCCTCACATGCAATAACCCACTTCCTCTTCATCTTATCGCCACCTACACTCCATTGTAAAACCACTTGTCAAACCTATTGCATGCATACCATTAAATCACCCTAGCATAGTGCTGTCTTCATGCATAATGGTTTGATAATTTTTCCCTTGGTGTACGGTGAGTCATGCATGTGGTTTTGTTATTTTTTGAATATTACTCCATATCAATGGGCTCATATTGCATGTGGTTTTGTTAGTTTTTTTTACTCTTGAATATTACTCCATATCAATGGGATCATATTGCATGTTTTTTATTTATTTATTTATTATTATTATAGCTCCTTTATTTTATTTTATTTTTTTTTATTTTTTTTTTTCTTGGATACCTTTTGTTGTGGAATGGATTAATTATTATTTTTAATTTTGTATATTCAGTATTATTGTTAATATGTGCAATTAATTATTATTCCTATTTTTTTTTGTATATTAAATATTCTTGCAAATTTGGTATATTAATTATCATTCTGAATCTTTTGGATATTAATTATTATTCCTAATTTTTGTATATTAAATATTTTTGAAAACTTTTTGTGTATTTAATTATTATTCCTAAATTTTGTATATCAAATATTCTTGCAGATTTTTGAATATTAATCATTACTCCTAATTTTGTGTGTTTAATTATTATTCCTAGCCTTTGTATTATTATTCAATCTTTGCATGTATAATAATAATCTTTTACATATGTTAATTATTAATTATTATTTAATTTTTGCATATATATTCATTATTATTTTTTCATCCTTGACATGCTTATTTGTTCGGAATATCATACTGACATGTTTGATCTGTTGATATTGCTATATTTAATGATGTATGTTTTTATTGGCACAAATTTAATTTCTGCCACACCATAATCGAACTGCCATGCATGTACACTCCTAGAAAACATATTAATTTTGGGGACGTGCATGTATGTACCTACATTCATGGGAAGGGTAAAATGAAAATGATAAATCTTAATCAAGAATTAGAAAGCCTAACAGAACAAATTAGGATTTTAGGTTAAGGGTAGCTCTAGGACGAATCTTATCCCTTAGCTCATTCCCCTAGCGTACAGAGACCTAGATAAATGTGATGTGAATATAGCCATAGAGCATCTAGGACCATCACTTTGCCATATGAGTACACATTCTTGAACTCAATGAAATGAATCTGTGTTTCCAACTATACGGATTCTGATTCTTAGGGCAACATCCTAAGATACATAGGCAGTTTGGAGAGATTCCCAAACACGGACTCATATATCCTTGCTCCCCAAGAGTACAGATATACCCTTGCTCCCTGAGAGTAGAGACATTTTGCTCCCTAAGAGTAGAGACATAGCCCTTGCTCCCCGAGAGTAGAAACATAGCCTTGCTTCTCAAGAGTAGCGATACATACCATGCCCCCTGAGAGTAGAAACATAGCCTTGCTCCCCGAGAATAGAGAAACATACCGTGCTCCTCGAGAGTAGATACATACCGTTGCTTCTCGAGAGTAGATACATACCATGCTCTCCGAGAGTAGATACATACCTTGCCCCCTGAAAGTAGACACATCCTACTCCTTGAGAGTATCAACCCATCAAACAACAAACTACGTTGTACCTGAATTTTAGGACCTCTGAAATACGTTGGTAACTTGGAGGACTCTCCAAGTACGGTACCACATCTTAGTATCCTTAGGTCTTCCATATCCATATCCATATCATATCCATATTTACTTCAATCCACATATACTATATAAATTCAATCTCAATCATCATCAAGCATAAACTTCAACTTGAACAATTGAATCTAATGAAACTTAAGTATAAATCATATCCATAAACCTTAATCACATTCCGTTCGAACTACGTTATGGACTTGATTTTCAGGATTGAAATACGTAGGCATTTGGGATGGACGTCTCAGATTCAGTCCATTGCCGAATCATTTTTAGTTTGGTGCATCGTATGTTACTTTGTTTATTTATTTTGAGAACATGTTTGGTTAAACCCTAGGTTAGAAGAATTTAGACACTTGGCATAGGATTCCCCATGCGCCCTAGTTATCATCCCTTGACCATGAACAATTAGAACAATAGAGTCTAAGGAAAGTAGAATCACACAGGAGGCCAATTTTTTGGATCGGGCAGTTTTGGGTGCCTAACATCTTCTCAAACTGTACCTTGAACGCTTACCCATTCTCTGATAGATCAAAGCAAATATATTGGGTCAATGAGTCAATAGAAGTTTTGTCTAATGATGAGACTACATTTTAGGTCCTAGACCTTAATCTAGGTGGCGACTCCAAATCATTACCGTCTATTAGCGTGGGTGGACAAGATCGAAGGCGAAAGCCGACGAGGATTGAGAACCCTTTGTCCTCACACTAATGGCTAGCTAATTTGGACAAAGAGGGCAGCATGTATACATGAAAAAAAATTAGAGTTGAATTACCAACTAATAAACAATATATTCCTAGCATATGTATTACCAACTTAACAATACTCAACTAGAGTGAAATAAAATATAGTAATACAAGGCAGCATTTGACAAGTAATGTATATAGGAAATTTTCGTACTCTTAAAATGATAACAGTTATGTTTTGGTACTTAAGAAATCAATTTCATATAATTCAGTAACAATTCATGAACATAAAGGAAATAAAATACTCACTAGAATTGATGCTAAAATATAGAACTAGTACAGGTTCTACACTATAGCAAGTTGCTATAATAAGAACAAAAAACTAGAACAAAATATGAATTGGACATATGTTGTCTACAATAACAGAAAGAAGAAAAAAAAAATAGAAAAATAGAACCTTCAAACCAAAAGTTTACAATCCATATATATATATATATATATATATATATATATATATATATATATATATATATATATATATATATATATATATATATATTGAGACCAATCCACACAAGAAGATACTTTCAAGCAAGGTAGAGTGACAACACAATGCTCAACGTTGTTTAGTGTGGCTATCACCCCACGAATGACCCACCATGCTCAACTGTTAGATTTATGTGGGCTTAATTAATTACCTAAAGGAAAAAATTTTGCTACCACCCAAAATAGTTTTGAAACATCACTTACCACCCACACTTTCAAAAAACATCAACTACCACCCAATGGTTTACCACCATTAATCAAATAGATCCACTCCGTTAAACGAATCCCATTAGTTTCTGATGTCATCTAAAATCGATTTTGAAATGGACAATAATACCCTAAATGATATGTTGAAAGATAATTTTACCCTTCTTCACTTAATTTACCATATACCCCCAAATGGAAAGCCCGAGTCCCGACTTCAACGGAACAAAGAAAGGAGAGAAGAAGACGAGAGATTCGATCAATTTTTTTTTCTGGTTCTACAGCAGCACATCGACTATTTTTTTTAATTCCCTGGATCTGATTTATAGTCAGTTTCAGATCGATATTACAGCAGATTGGATTTCTTTGCGTTCTTTTTCTGAGATCTTCTTCAAGGACAAATGAATCAATCATTTCACCTACCACTAACTAGAGATCATCGAAATAGAGCCTCCTGCAACTAATAAAAAACAGACCTAGGAAAAAAAAATTCTGAAGAAGGCTATCTGATTCTTGAGCAATTCAAGGATTCTTTCTTTCATGTGTTCTTCTTCTGTTGTTTACAGTCTCTGTTCATCAATAAAGTTCTCTGGTAAAGTTAGGGTTCTTCTTTCTCACTGTAAAGTTAGGGTTTTCTTCATCCCTTCTCTAATTGACGATCTAGTGTCTGTTAAGGGATGAATGTGTCACACCCCAATTCTGGTCTAACTAGAATGGTGTGATGAACCGCCAATAAATCAACAGTTCACCTAGGATCTCATATAGGTCGTACCTACCATATCAAACCAAACACACATTCCACATTAATAATCAGTGGTAACAAACAAATAAGCAGAAATCTTACAAATAATGAACTGAGAGTCTAACAGTGATAAATAAGTATTTAATCCAATTATCTCTAAAACACAAGACATAAAAATAAATAATTAATTACATATCCGATGTTCAAATTATAACTAAACTTAAGCAAAAACACAATGGATGCACTCGCATTATAAATCATGCGCATCTTCTTTAGCTTCTACGTCCATCGCAGCAACGTGTCCATACGTCGACGCATTCATATATTCTTCAACAGTAGGACCTGTATCATCAACTAAAAATATTCAACGTCGAAAGGGTGAGCACACATCACGGCTCAGTGAGCAAACAAAACAATGCAACAAACATATTCATGCATTCAATTCATATCTTTGGTCTGATTTATAAGTTTGCAATATGCTATAGAAAGGTTTGGTGGCCGCCACACCTCTATACACGAGTGTGTGAATCCGCCTAATGGATTAAACAACATTGTCGTCCCACATACACCCACCATGGAATAGAGATAGAGCTAAAGTATTTGGATCAAACACCGCCAACACTTCCCCTGATGCCCTATCCATACCAACACGTAAGCCCCTATTGGTGAGGGCTTGTAAACTGGGCTCGCAACTAACAAATCATAATGCCATACAGTGTATCCAAGGCCTCACCCCAGCATCCCTCAATACGTCCGACAGAGTTAGAGACCACATGGTCCAAGACCACCTCCCCTGATACCCTATGACGTAATAGTTCTACTAAGGTAATGGCAATACGACGATGTTAGTAGGCAAGACTTGAGTAGAGATAGAGCTAGAGTCTGGTGACGAGGTCAAAGACCACCATGCCATGTCCTCCCCTTGATGCTCCACTCACATCCAACACCAACCACACACATACATTCACATACCTATTCATAGCATCATCATCATCATCATCATGTTATAAATAAACGGAATTAAATATGCATGAACAGTAATAGCAGGAATATTAGATGACATGTGAGATGCACATTACAAGCATACATGCATAGAATCAATCATGGAATTGGACTCAATAAAAATAAACAGTTTGTTATTATCCAATTAGTTTAGGTCTTGTTCCCTCACTTGTAAGCAATACTCGATGTCCTTCTAAGCCTTGAAATTCTCTTTGAATTGATTTAACAACCTAAAAGTTATATGAATTTAAGTTAGGGTTCATATGTGATATGTTACAGTAGTCAGAAATCGAAACAAAGCACTGATAGGTGTCTGATTAGTCCTATGGTCTCATGCTGTATCGAGCTTACTGTCTACGGTCGATACCTTACGGTTGCATATGGTGCGACCGTAGCTGCGACCATATGATTTTTGAAATCTTCCCAAATGCCTATGGTCGATCCTCTGGTCATACTAGTCATGCTATGATCGATCGAAGCTGTGACCTTGAGATTTTTGGTCATAGTCTACATGAAATTCGAGTTCTTCTTAAGTCAATTCTTCTGTTCTTCAATGGGGTTTATTCTAAGGTCATCCTATGACCATCATTAATAATTTCTTATCAACCCTAATCATCAAATTCACTCCTCATGGTTCTCCTTGGGATTTTCTCAAGAAAATCACATAGATCATAATAGGTTGATATTGCCTATCTTTCATAGAAGTTTTATTCCTTAGAGTTTACATCTCCAGAGATTCGTTTCATACATTTGCCTATGATAGAGAGCCAATCTCTACTCAGCAAATTCTTCTCCTTAGCTTTTTCTTCTTCTCCTTCTCTTCTTTCTCTTTCTTCTCTTTCTTCTCTTTCTCTAGGCTTTACTAATGTTCTAAAAGAGTGAAAAAGGGCTGAGGGACGTCCTTTATATAGAGGAAAACTCTCCATATAAAGTCCTTTTTGAATTAGGAAAGCAATCCCTTAGTTTAGGAAAGTTTTCAAAACTTGGAGTTTGATGTGGGTTCTCACGGTCAATCATACGGTCGCATAAACCGTCGATCGTAGGGTCTAAATAATCGACCTTGGGGTTCTGGATTTGAGATTTTTGGTTCCCTTCCTCATGGTCGACCATACCTACCCAGGCATGCGACTTTAGGTATGTTTTTAGTGTTTTTAACTCGATTCTCATACCTGGTTTGTGATTTATCTTCACACGCTCGGTCTACTTGGTCCAGGAATGATGGGAAGACCTGGCACGACACGGTTAGACCAAGTTAGTGGAGTGCGGGTCTTACAACTCCCCCCTCTTATATAAATTTCATCTTCAAAATTTACACATACGTTCCGAGTCGAATAGGTGAGAATATTGCTTCCGCATAGCGTTCTCTTCTTCCCATGTAATTTCTTCTACATTTTGGCTTCTCCAAGTAACCTTAACGTAGTAAATGTCGCGGTTGCGAAGTCGTTGCACCTTCCGGCTAATGATCTCAAAAGGTACTACTTCGAACGTCAAATCTTCAGTTAAATCCGGTGGATCCGTTGTTAACACGTGTGTTGGACCTCTGACGTACTTCTTCAGTAATGAGATATGAAATACATCATGCACACTTGACATGGATGGTGGTAGTGCTAACTGATATACTACTTTCCATGTCTATCTAGAACTTAATAAGGTCCAATATATCTGGGACACAGTTTTCCCTTCTGTCCAAACCTTTTCAAACCACGCATATGAGATATTTTTCGAAATACCGTATCACCTATGGTGAATTCGATCTATACGTCGATTATCTGCATATTGTTTCTGACGGTTCTGAGCTATTCGGACTCTTTCCTTGATAATGTCAACTACTCGACAAGTCTCTTCAACAAACTCTAGTCCAATAATATTTCGTTCTCCAACTTCATTCCAAAACAAAGGAGTTTGACATTTCCTACCATACAATGCTTCATAGGGTGACATCTGTATAGTCGCTTGATAGCTGTTGTTATAAGCGAACTCAATCAATGGTAATTTCTCATCCCATGATCCTTTGAAATCAATGACACAAGCTCGAAGCATGTCTTCTAAAATCTGATTAGTACGCTCCGACTGTCTGTCTGTCTGAGGATGGAATGCAGTACTAAACTTCAATGTTGTACCCATAGCCTTCTATAATCCTTCCCAAAACTTTGAGGTAAAGCATGGGTCTCTGTCGGACACAATGCTTTTAGGTACACCATGTAATCTGACAATATTATCCACATATAGCTTAGCTAACCTCTCTAGGGTATACTGAGGTCGTATAGCTATGAAACAAGCTGTCTTGGTCAAACGATCCACATTCACCCAGACTGTGTCAACTACTCGGAGAGTCAATGGTAACCCGGTGACGAAGTCTATAGTGATGCAGTCCCATTTCCATGCTGGTTCTGGTAGTGGCTGCAATAATCCTACAGGTCTTTGCCTTTCCGCCTTTACTTGCTGACAATTATAGCATTGAGACACAAATTTAGCTATATCCGCTTTCATTCCTCTCCACCAATATAGTTTCTTCAGATCATGATACATCTTCGTACTTCTCGGATGTACCAAATAAGTTGTGGTGTGAGCTTCCTTCATTAGTCTGTGTCTAATATCCAAGTCTTCATTTTCAGGAAAACATACCCTTCCTTTGTATCTTAATACCTTTTCAACATCCAAGGTGAACTCGGGAGTAGTCCTACCTTTTTCAAGGTCTTGCACCATTCTCAAATAAGGGTCTAATTTAATAGCGACTTTCACTTCGTCTAATAGATCAGGTACAATCTTTAATGTAGCAAACATATTTGAGAATAGATGAATAAACCCTTGGTCAGTTGATTCATTCGGAATATCAATCACGAACTGCTCTTTACCGTAATTAAATACTCTCCCTGTGACACACGCCACAGCATTTACACTAACTTTTCTTGGGATTCTGTCATTGCTTTCCTACTTAGTGCATCAGCAACTACATTAGCTTTTCCTAGATAATACTGGATATGCAATATCAATAATTTCAGCCATCTTCTTTGTCTCATGTTCAACTCCTTCTGATTAAAAAGATGAGTGAGACTCTTATGATTTAATTTAATCTGAAATTTCTCTCCATACAAATAATGTCTCCATATCTTGACAGCAAGTACCACCGCTGCTAATTTCATGTCATGAGTGGGATAGTTCTTCTCATGTGTCTTCAGTTGTCTTGAGGCATACGCAATTACTTGTTCTCCTTGCATAAGCACACATCCCAAACCTAACCCAGACGTATCAGTGTACAAGGTAAATGGTTGTCCTGGGATTGGAATAGTCAAGATGGGAGCTGATATCAATCTAGCCTTCAATGTTTAAAAATACTCTTCACATTTATCGGTCCAAACAAAATTTTCTCCTTTCTTTGTCAGACTGGTGAGAGGTACAACGATTCTAAAGTAATCTTCCATGAATCGTTGATAGTAACCAACTAAACCTAAGAAACTTTTGATTTCTGCAACATTCTTAGGTGCTTTCCATTTCACAATGGCTTCAATCTTGCTAGGATCCACTTTAATTCCTTCAGCGGATATAACATGGCCTATGAAAACGACTTCATTTAGCTAGAACTTACACTTTGTAAATTTTGCGTAAAACTTTTCCTTTCTTAGTCACTGTAGAGCGGCTCTTAGATTTGTGACATGAGTTTCTTTGTCCTTAGAGTAAACTAGTATGTCGTCAATAAATACAATGACTGACGTATCCAACATATTGTGGAATACCTGATTCATGAGTTCCATAAAAGTTACGGGTGCATTAGTCAATCCAAAAGACATGACTAAAAATTCATAATATCCATATCTGGTTTTAAATGCTGTCTTTGGAATATCACCTTCCTTAATCTTCAACTGATGGTATCTTGATCGAAGATCAATTTTGGAGAACACTTTAGCACCTTGCAACTGATCGAACAAGTCATCGATCCGAGGCAACAGGTATCGATTCTTGATTGTGAGCTTAATCAATTCTCGATAATCTATACACAGTCGAATGCTACCGTCCTTCTTTTTCATGAATAATACTAGCGCTCCCATGGTGATATGTTGGGTCTAATATAACCCTTGGCCAGTAATTCATGTAATTGTATCTTTAGTTTCTTCAGTTCAATAGGAACCATTCAATAGGGTGCTTTCGATACTGGTGCGGCTTCGGGTATAAGATCTATAACGAACTCTGTCACACGGTGAGGTGGTAGTCCTGGTAGTTCCTCAAGAAATACATCTAGAAATTCACGCACAACTTCAATATCCTCCATTCGTGGTGCTTCCTTAGTGAGGTCGACCACAGATACTAGATACCCAATTCCTCCTTTCTCAAGGCCTTTTTTAGCCTTTAATGCAGAGAGAATGAGTTTTCATTTACGGGGAAGTTTGGTTCCCGCAAAACTAAACTCTGCTCCTTCCTTGTCTTTAATTGTAAGTTTCTTTTCTGCACATAATAGGTTTATGGAGTGCTGAGCTAACCAATCCATTCCCAAGATAACGTCAAAGTTTTCCATCTCGAGTTGGATTAAGGTTGCATCCAAAATCTTCTCGCCGATATGAACTGGACATGGTCCATAACCTTTGTCTAATTCCACTTCTAATCCTATAGGTGATTGTACAAGCAGTTTGTAGTCTAAAGGTCTGAGGGGTAGATTTAACTTCTTTCCAAACCACACATATAAAAGAATGAGTAGCTCCAGAGTCAAAGAGTACTCTGGCGGCTAAGCCATTAATAGGTACGATACCTGTGATTTGATTTAATTTAGTCTACATGCTTACACAAGGTAGTACAAAATGAAAGGTTCAGGTCATACATGTGACCACATCAGGCCATGCGACAGTATCCTCAGATGTAACTGCATAAACCTTTTCTTGCTGTAGCTGCTTCCTTGGCTTAGGGCACTCTCTTGAATAATGTCCTACTTGATAGCAATTGAAGCATTTGACTCCAGCATTACTTTACTTCTATTGAGGTTGGGCTGTCGGAGTAGTCTTGGCTGCAACATTGAAGCCTTGAGTACGAAAGGGTTTAAATGTCTTTGGGTTCCCTTCGTTGTATGAGTTTCCATTGGGCCTCTTTATACCTTCGTTTTGAGCAAAATAACTTTCCCTTTGGCTCGATTCTAGTACTCAAGCAATCTGTACTGCTTCATTATAAATCTTATTTTCCAGTCCCAATACATGCTCACGGATACTTCCCCTAAGTCCCATGACGAACCTTTGGGTTTTGGTATTTTTCTCCTGCATGCTAGAGGGAGCAAAGAAGAATAGTTCTTCATAACGGTGCTAATAAGCGTCTACTGACATTTGTCCTTGATACAGATTCAGAAATTCCTTTTCCATTTGATCTCTGAAACTCCTTGGAAAATGCTTCTCGAAGAAAGCTTCTTTATAAATAACCCACGTCAGTTGGGCGTGCTTTGTTAACAGATAGCTTCTAGTTGATTTCCACCAGTGGTGTGCATCACCTTTTAACATAATGTGGCACATAATACCTTTTCTTCTTCATTTATGTTCATCATCATAAAGTTTCTTTCCATTTCATCGATCCAGTGAGCTGGCAACAAAGAATCTGACGGCTTTTTGAATTCCTTCGGCTTCAACTTCAGGAAAGGCTCGATCAGTCTGGAGTGATCAAGCTGATACTGTGCATATGCCCCATACATAGGTGGTTGGTACTGATAATTACCTTGGTTATACCCACCTTGCGGTGCTTCAGGGTTTTGCACTTGGCCTTGTACTGCTGGTGTTTGCAGTGCTTGGGTACAGTGTTGCTACCACCAGGTGCAGTACTAGTTTGTCTTGCAGGTAGAGATGTTGTGTTTGCAACTGGGAAAGCAATTTCCATAGCAGCTTGCATGTTGGCTTGCATTTGCTGTATATGCTGCATTTATTATGTCAAATTCATCACCACAGTAGCCAAATCCATAGGTGGTGTAGGTAAGTTGATTGGATTGACTTGGGTGTGAACATTCTGAGGTGCAGCATTCTGAGCTCCAATATTTTCTTCCTGTCCTTGCTAACCTTCGTTGTCATTAGTCTCCAAAGGTGGTGGAGATGGGTTTGCATTCTGTCTCCTTCTGCTTACTTTACACCCAGCCATTTAAACTCTTGGGTGGTGTGTTATTGGCAAAGCTACACATGTGAGACAAAATAGAATGGTAGTATTGGGTTAGTCTCACAATGGAAAGCGAGAGAAGAACAAAATTAATAGGCAAAAGTTTGGACAGAATCAAAATGCAGACAACAGTCAGTCATACGATCGATGGCCTACGGTGTCATGTTGTGCGACCATCGGTGAGACATTCAAAATCCTAGCAACTTACCGAGACCCTATGGTCGATCATGCGTCGATGGTTTTGGTTGAATTGTGCGACCGTATGGTTCAAAATCAGGTTTTTAAACCTGTTTTCGAGATTTTTCCCTCTCATTCTCCTTTCCTTTCCTACGGTCACAACTCAACTCGCCACCACTGAGTTGCTACAATGTCTACCGTACGAACTTGGTGATTTTTCCATCGATCCACGATCTTCATTCCATTCCTTGAGGTATGTTCTCTACTTTTCTCCATTTTTAAGCTTTCATACCTAGGGTTTTTGCCATTTGTAGGGTTTTCTTCAAATTAATATTTTTCTGACATTAAAAATTTGATTTTTATTGGGGGTTATTGCTATTGGCTACCTAATGGATGAAAGCCCTCAAGAAAATTCGAGTTTCATCGGTTGGTTTGGTGAAATTTTCAAATTTTCTATTTTTGACCTAAATTTTGGGGGTTTTCCCAATTGTCAAAATTTCTTCAAATTCGACCTACCTAGTTTAAATTTCCAATTGTATATGCCTTGCAGGATGGTTTGGGACCTATGTAAGTCCTCCTACCCAAATGTTTGGGTGAAAAGTGAGGCTTTATCCTATTTTACGTCGTTATGCTGTCAAATTTTTAAATTTATCTTGTTTTTCTTATTTTCTTCTCTTGCAGTTATCATGGTTCGCACTAAGGTTCCTCAAGTTCATGACCCACTACACTTCAGGTCTGTTGAAGCAGAGGTGCAATATCCTTGGTTTGACCGAAAGAAAGTGGAAGGGGGTTGGTGTGTGAACCTAGCCCATTTAGCCCTGTTTGATGTGGAAAGGGCGTTTGGTGACATGGGTTGGCTTTCAGTGATCTTGTACTAGGCTTGCACTCACCCGGGCTTGGTCAAACAATTCTACTGTCACCTACAGGTAGAGGGTGACTTAGAAGATGTTGACAGGGGTAGAGAGTTTCGGATCACCAGCTGGGTGAAAGGGGTTCCGATCTCTTTTAACTGTCAAGAGTTGGTTGATCTCCTAGGCATTTCCAATGATGGTCAGTTGGTTTACTATGCACCCAGGGAGCCATAGTTTCTATCTACACAGGTGCGTGCAGAAATAGATAATCAGATTCTTTGGGATGACCGCTGGGAGATGAAAGCAGTCAACCTGCGTCCAGAGCTATGGGTTTATTGTAAGATTATCCCACATAATCTTATTTTCCAGGGCGAACACTACGAGATTATCTCACAGCTGACTCAGTACCTGCTGTACTGTATCTGTACTAGGCAGCTTGTTTGCCTCCTATATATTATTCTTCGGACTATGCACAGAGCTACGTTTCCTGACTCGTCTACAGGTGGACTTAGTGGATGAGAGGATCCTTAAGGGCACCTTCTCAGCTGACCTTGATTGGGAGGCCATCAGTAGGATGGGCATGAGAGAGATACATGTCAGTAATGATGAGAGGAATGCTATGAGACGTCCTCTTACTCGGGTAGCGGTAGCAGATGCAGAGGCGACAGCAGCAGCAGCAGAGGCACATGAGGGTGATGATGAGGAGGATGATGATTTGATGTACATGGATGTGGATGCCATCCCTCCTCCATCGCCACAACATTCTACTGGAGTTGGCCCTTCTAGGGCCTCCCATTCAGCTAGCCCTTCACGCCCACTACTAGATGACATGATGGGACTGTTACGTGAGATTAAAGAGGCTCAGCGCATGACTGATTGGAGAGTAGGAGAGCTTCCAGATGCCCAACGCTCTACAAACCAGTGGGTATCTGATCTGACGGCTAGTCTCCGAGAGACTCAGACTCAGGTGGCCTAGCTCACGAGAGTATATGCTGAGGACTACGATAGAGATCGTGAGGCACCTCCTCCTCCAGCACCTCCAGCTCCATGATTGCCATTTATATCTTTTTCCCTTTTATACTCTGAGTAACCTGTGCGGATTATGGACCGTACTCTGAATTTGATGTACATTTGTCTTGTTTTTATTCGACATATATATATATATATATATATATATATATATATATATATATATATATATATATATATATATATATATATATATATATATATATATATATATATATATATATATATATATATATATATATGACTGATTTCTCCTTTATATATGTGTATTATT
Source organism: Protea cynaroides (assembly GCA_028583415.1). Taxonomy (NCBI): domain Eukaryota; kingdom Viridiplantae; phylum Streptophyta; class Magnoliopsida; order Proteales; family Proteaceae; genus Protea; species Protea cynaroides. Next base: position 27,175,804 of record CM053265.1, on the reverse strand, counting down.
CTCTTTCTTAGTTTATGTCTCATACAATACAGGTGCTTATGGTGTGTTCTTATTACAGTTTTTAAATTTTATCCTAACTCAGTTCATGACTCATGTGGAAGTAGTTAGGTCAATGGGTAGAACCTGAGATGCTCTGATACCAAGTTGTCACACCCCAATTCTAGTCTAACCAGAATGGTGTGATGAACCGCCAATAAACCAATGGTTCACCCAGGATCTCGTATAGGTCGTACCCACCATATCAAACCACACACACATTTCACATTAATAATCAGAGGTATTAAACAAATAAGCGAAAGTCTTACAGATAATGAACTGAGAGTCTAACAGTGATAAATAAGTATTTAATTCAATTATCTCCAAACCACAAGACATAAAAATAAATAATCAATTACATACTGATGTTCAAATTATAACTAAACTTAAGCAAAAATACATTGGTTACACTCGCATGATGAATCATGCACATATTTTTTAGCTTCTACGTTTATCGCAACAACGTGTCCATATGTTGGCGTATTCATATATTCTTCAACGGTAGGACCTGCATCATCAACTAAAAATATTTGACGTCGAAAGGGTGAGCACACATCACGGCTCAGTAAGCAAACAAAATAATGCAACAAACATATGCATACATTCAATTCATATCTTTGGTCTGGTTTATAAGTTTGCAATATGCTATAGAAAGGTTTGGTGGCCCCCGCACCTCTATACACGAGTGTATGAATCCGCTTAATGGATCAAACACCATTGTCGTCCTACATGCACCCACCAAGGAATAGAGATAGAGCTAAAGTGTCCGGATCAAACACCGCCAATACATCCCCTGATGCCCTACCCATACTAACACGTAAGCCCTTATTGGCGAGGGCTTGCAAACTGGGCTCACAACTAACCAATCCTAATGTCATATAGTGTATCCAAGACCTCACCCTAGCATCCCTCAATACGTCCATAGAGATAGAGCTAAGGCCCCCCCAGTAGACTCAGAGACCACACGGTCCGAGACCACCTCCCCTGATGCCCTATGACGTAATAGTTCTGCTAAGGTAATGGCGATACGATGATGTTAGTGGGCAAGACTTGAGTAAAGATAGAGCTAGAGTTTGGTAATGAGGTCAAAGACCACCATGCCACGTCCTCCCTCTGATGCTCCACTCACATCCAATACACCAACCACACACATACATTCACATGCCTATTCTTAGCATCATCATCATCATCATGTTATAAATAAACGAAATTAAATATGCATGAACAGTAATAGCAGAAATATTGGATGACATGTGAGATGCACATTATAAGCATACACGCATTGAATCAATCATGGCATTGGACTCCATAAAAATAAACAGTTTGTTATTATCCAATTAGTTTAGGTCTTGTTCCCTCACCTGTTAGCAATACTCGATGTCCTTCCAAGCCTTAAAATTCTCTTTGAATTGATTTAACAACCTAAAAGTTATATGAATTTAAGTTAGGGTTCATATGTGACATTGTTACAGTAGTCAAAAATCGAAACAGAGCACTGATAGGTGTATGATTAGTCCTATGGTCTCATGCTCTATCGAGCTTACTGTCTACGATCGATACCTTACGGTTGCATATGGTGCGACCGTAGCTGCGACCATATGATTTCTGAAATCTTTCCGAATGCCTATGGTCGATCCTCTGGTCATATTGGTAATGCTATGGTCGACCGTTGCTGCGACCTTGAGATTTCTGGTCATAGTCTACATGAAATTCGAGTTCTTCCTGGGTCAATTCTTCTGTTCTTCAATGGGATTTATTCTAAGGTATTCCTATGGCCATAATTAGTAATTTCTTATCAACCCTAATCATCAAATTCAGTCCTCATGGTTCTCCTTGGGATTTTCTCAAGGAAATCACATAGATCATAATAGGTTGATATTGTCTATCTTTCATAGAAGTTTTATTCCTAGAGTTTACATCTCTAGAGATTCGTTTCATACCTTTGCCTATGATAGAGAGCCAATCTCTTCTTAGTAAATTCTTCTCCTTACCTTTTTCTTCTTCTCCTTTTCTTTCTTCTATTCTTTCTCTTTCTCTAGGGTTTACTAATGTTCTAAAAGAGTGAAAAAGGGCTGAGGGACGTCCTTTATTTAGAGGAAAACTCTCCATATAAAGTCATCTTTCAATTAGGAAAGCAATCCCTTAGTTTAGGAAAGTTTTCAAAACTCGAAGTTTGATTTGGGTTCTCACGGTCGATCATACGGTCGCATAAACCGTCGATCGTAGGGTCGAAATCATTGACCTTGGGGTTCTGGATTTGAGATTTCTGGTTCCCTTCCTTATGGTCAACCATACCTACCCAGGCATGCGACCTTAGGTATGATTTTAGTGTTTTTAACTCGATTCCCATGCCTGGCTTGTGATATATCTTCACACGCTCGGTCCACTTGGTTCAGGAATGATGGGAAGACCTGGCACGGCACGGTTAGATCAAGTTAGTGGAGTGCGGGTCTTACAGAATGACTCCTGATAGAACAGATCTGTTTGTCTAGTGTTTGTAAAGAAAAATGTTATGAGTCTTGAAGTTTAGCAGCTGATTTCTTCTCGATGCCGAGAACAATGGGTGTACTCAACTTGGAACCATGGGGTTTGGCCGGAGAAAGTAGAGAAGAAGACAACAAAAATTGAAATGGATGAGTCTTCGGAGAATGTAGCTGCCAAGACGAGTCCTTCTAAAATGGGAAGTGAAAAAGGAATCAGACTTTGTCCCGAGCAGTGACTTTATAGAACAAGAATCTCAGATGAGGGAAGAGGAAGAGAAAACTTTGGTTTTAATTATACGCATAAAAAAAAGAAGAAGAGAAAACTTTGGCGATTCTTGAGGTTTTCTTCTATTTTCAATTTGTAGCAACGATATCAAAAACCATGGAATTCATTGAGAAATTAGGTTTAATGTCTTTGAAACCATTCTTTTTCTTTTTCCATTATAAATCTGAATACTTTGCTTTCGAAGTATTCTTTCTGAAATTTCTATGCTACGAAGCTCTATTTGGTGAGTCGAGCTAAGAAGATTGTTACACGGTGAGATGTTCTTCGTAGAGGAGAAGAGTTCTTCGCCATCAAAAAAATCAGAGTTCAACAATGGCAGTCGTAGGTTTTTCTTCGCAGAAGAGAAGAGTAGGGTTTGGGTTGTTTATAAAACGAAAATGTAAAGGGTTATATTAGTCATTTTAATAGCGTTTAAAATTTTCTAATTAAAAACAAAAAGGATAAAAATGTCTAATAGTGATTTTAATCTCCTCCGTCAGTTACTTGGGTGTAGTTGATGTTTTTTGAAAAGTGTAGGTGGTAGGTGATGTTTCAAAACTATTTTGGGTGGTAGCTAGAATTTTTTTCTTACTTAAATCAGCTATTCAGTGGGAGTCTAATTAGCAAGGTAGAACCGATTTGGTTTGGTTCATCACATGGTATAAGATGGGTTTGGGAACCCTAATTCTATTGTGGAAAGGGTTTTAGGGTTGCAGCAGTATTTTATAAATATTGGGTTAGAGTCCCAATAGCCACAGTTAGTCAGTTCTCTCTGCACCCATTAGCAAGAGACATCAGGATATCTGCTGGAGGCTATGGAGACTATAGCTAGGGATTTTGATCAAAGCTTGGAGCGTCTTGGAGTGTATGATAACTAATCTCTATACTTACATGTATGTCTTTATGTTCATTGTTTATGGCTTCTCCATGGTATTCTAGGATTCATGTATGGATTGAGATGGGTGTGATTGAAACCCTAATCATAATAACATCTAACAGTTGGTATCAGAGCCAACCATACAAACCTAGAATCGATGGTAGAACATTGTAAAGACCTACCCATGATATTTAAAAGAAAAATTTTGATTTTTGGATCGGATCTGTCAGAGTTTTCCACCGATGAAATTTTTTCAACTGGCAAAATAGGTCAAGCCATATACCATTGGAAAGAGAACAACGAGATGGTTTCGGTGATATAAAAATCATGGGTGCCGGATGTCGGACATGCTACCACTCGCTGGCGGTAGCCACGAGTGGATCTCACTTGCGGGAGGAATTTATATAAAAAAAATTATTTGCGATGATCGAGTTATCACCAGGTCCACTCGGAGTCGACTCGAAAACCCTAATCCAAATTTACTCTGAGTCGACCCGGGGGTCAGGGATGTTTTGGTTCACCTGGGCTGGGCTAAACCAAAACCAACCTAGACCAAAGTGGCCCAAGACCAGATTGTTAGGGCACGTGTTGGTCAGCAGTTATGCCCTAGTCACCCAGTCAAAAGGGCTCGAGACCTTATTAACTGACCCAGATCCATGATCCATAGACCCGACCCATTGCCCCTAGATTTTGACCCATTTGGTCGACCCATATATCTGGATTTTTGACCCAAAAACCCGATTGGGTAGACTGGATAACTCGGTGGTTGAACCGTTGGTCCAGACCATGGTTCAGTTAGCCCTCAGGCCATGTGGTTCGATGTGGGCCAAAGTAATTATATAAAAAAAAGAATATTCGGTTCAGTTCGAACCGAACCAAGCCAAACCTGGGCAAGCTGATGCAGACCAAACTGAACAAAAAAAAAAACCCTGACAGACTTTTAAGGGTCTGTTTGGCTTCTGCTTTTAACAAAACAACATTAAACCTCGATTGTGGGAGCTAGGAAGGTCGGATTGACCTCCGATTTGTTCCATTGGACTTTATATCTTAAGCTCTTCAATCTAGTATATATTTTGATACATTTAGATTCATTGGAAAACATGTTATTATAGAAAAATACCCTATGGGGATCCAATTTACAATTTTTATGCTGATTTTTATTAAATTTATTGTACCAAATTGATTGTCGAGTTATTGTGCATGGTTATTTAAATGTTTAAACTTGTAAATTTATATTTTTTAAACATTCATGGTTAAATATATATCTCACATGAGCTGTCGATTGGGATTTGTTCATATCACGGTGGAATTTGGTGTGACCACAAAAGTGGCAACCTTGTTTCATTATGATGCATTCAAATTCAAGGGTATGTGCTTTGTAAATGCTTCAGAAAATGACAGTGTTTACCCGAAGGTGACATTGTCTGAGTCTGTTCATATTATGGTTTGTAGCTGTCGTGTAAGGATTTTGGTGTGACCACCAAAGTGGAAACCTTGGTTCAATCATAATATGTTCAAATCTAACATTTATGTATTTACAAGTTACAGCAAAGAAGTACAGTGTTCACCTAAAGGTGAAACTGACATAAACTTCAATTTTTATGGATGCAGCAAAGAACGACATTGTCCACCCAAAGGTGGCGTTGTCAAAGATTATAAGAAACTCATGTACATGATTGAAGGATCTTGACTTTAGGATGTTTTCATCCACCCAAAGGTTGTGAGATTATCGAGAAGTCATTATACCTTCATAGTTATTGCACAGCTATCGAAAGGACCAATGCACATATTGTCCTGAAGGATGTATGTGTAGTTTGATTGACTTTTCAAAGATATAAATTGGGTTGCACATGTTATGTATATATTCTTGTTAGTTAATTTTATTTGATATTAATCGTAGACTTGTAATTATTTATATTGTAATATCATTGTTGTCACACCCCAATTCTGCACCAACCAAAATGGTGTGATGAACCGTCTATGATCCAACGGTTCAACCAGGATCTCGAATAGGCTATATCCTTTTGCTTAAACCATATACATCCACAACCATAATCAGAGTAAATAAACAATAGCGAAAGTTTTTAATAATGATGAACTGAGTATCTAACAGTGATATCATAAATAAAGTATCCAATTATCTCAAATAACTAAAGACATAAAATAAAATAAATTAATCAATTACATGTTCTGAATAATCTGACAAATAAATCTAATCAAAGACGCATGAGTTGCACTCGCACGACAATTGATGCGGCTCCATCATAGCTTCTGCATCTATCGTCGCAACATGCCCATGCATTGGAGCATTCATATAATCTTCTACTGTAGGACCTGCATCATCAACTAAAAATATTCGACGTCGAAAGGGTGAGCACACATCAGTGAGAAAACAAAATAATGCAACAAACATATGCATGCATTCAATTTATATCTTTAGTTTGGTTCATAAGTTTACAATGTGCAATAGAAAGGATAGGTGGCCGCCGCACCTCGATATACGAGTGTGTGAAGCCGCCCAATGGATCAAACACCATTGTCGTCCCACATGCACCCATCATGGATAGAGATAGAGCTAAAGTGCCCGGATCAAACACCGCTTAACACTTCCCCTGATGCCCTACCCATACCAACACGTAAGCTCCTATTGGCAAGGGCTTGCAAACTGGTCTCGCAACTAACAAATCCTAATGTCAAACAGTGTATCCAAGGCCTCACCCCAGCATCCCTCAATACGTCCATAGAGATAGAGCTAAGGCCCCCCGACAGAGTCAGAGAATACACGGTCAGATACCACCTCCCTTGATGCCCTACGGCGTAATAGTTCTGCTAAGGTAATGGCAATACGACGATCTCAGTGGACGAGACTTGAGTAGACATAGAGCTAGAGTCTGGGGATTAGGATGAACCACAATGTCACGTCCTTCCCTGATGCCCCACTTGCATCAAGTACACTAACCACACACATACATTCACATGCCTATTCCTAGCATCATCATCAACATCATGTTATAAATAAACAGAATTAAATATGCATGAGCAGTAATAACAAGAATATTGGATGACATGTGATATGCACATTACAAACATACAAACACAAAATCATTCATGGTATTGGACTCAATAAATAAAAAATAGTTTATTATTAGCCAATTAATTTAGGTCTTGTTCCCTCACCTTTGGTTGATAGTAGATCCTCGTTCAAGCTTTGTAAATCACTTTTAAACCACTTGGAAACCTAACAAATTTTATAGATTTTAAATTAGAATTAATTCCCATGAATTTAGACTAACATAAACTGAGGGGTCGCAGGTGTGGCAGTAGCTATGGTCTCAGTTTCTGCGACCACAAGGCGTGTGGTCGCAAGGTGTGGTCACATATCCTCCGACCACACATGTGACCACACCCTCCCTGCAACTTCCCGAGGGCAAGTGGTTGCAAGGTGTGGTCGCATATCGACCACACCCTTCCTGGTCTTCCTGAGGGTGTGTGGTCGAATATGTGTCTCGTGTGGTCGCATATCATGCGACCACACGTGCGACCACACGTGTGATGGTTGACCTTTCACTCTCAACTCCAATTCCTTCATGCTTAGATTCCTTGGCTTATCATTATGGTCCTTCCTATGATTGTTCTATGGCTTAGAACTAGTATTTTATACAGAATCCATTGTCCATATAATTGTTTCCATGGATTCTCTTGGAATTTATCCATGGATTGATGATTGGGATCTCACTTAAATCATATCCCCTTCATGATCTATTCTAGGCTTTTAATTGACATGGGGAATGTTTTCCATATCTTAAGCTTGTTGATGATTCAGAGGTTTTCTCTGAATTTCCCTTTCTTAGTCTTCCTCTTCAATTCTCCTTCTCTTCCTTCTCTTCTCTTTCTCTCACTTTCAGTTTGAGTTCCAAAAGAATGAAAGAGGCTAAGAGACGTCGTATTTATAGAGGAAAACCCTCCATAATAAGCCCTACTTAGTTTAGGAAAGAACCCCCTTCGGATTAGGAAGGTTTCCTAAACTCGGTTCTGTTTGGGTTCCGTGTGGTCGGAGGTGGGGTCGCAGAACCCATCGACCACACCACCTAATTTCCTGTGGTTGCATTATTTTGAGGTGTGGTCGATCACACCTATTTAGGTATGCGACCACACGCTCATAATTGACTGTTTTTGAGTTAATTTTCATACCTAGTGTTGTGGTTTCTTCATGCACTTGGTCCACTTGGCCCAACCATGATAGGAAGACCTGATACAAGGTGGTAAGACCGGTTAGTTCGATATGGGTAATGATTAAATAACTCAAGATGCCTATCATTGGCAGCTAATTTTATGAATTAGCATGAAAATTAAAAACCAATCTAAGACTGTTTAACCTAGATGTACTTAACAGAAAATTATATTTTGGTTCTTAGTGTGTTCAGTCCCTAAGATCAAGTAAAACAATGTTCAAATTAGGAACATTGAAAAAAAGATATTCCCTGTAAAATCCAAAAAAATGTTTGATATTTTAAGAAGGGACGGAGATATGTTTTATTACTCAAGCACATTAATACCAGTTTTGATGATAATGGATGGTAATAAAGTGTGAGGAAGCACAAGGTAGAGCTGTTAACAATTAATGATAAGTTCAAAGATAAGTGAACATTCATAGGTAATTCACTAGAACCTATGTAGGTGATACTTTAGACTTTCACTTCTTCACGAGAACTGTATAATCAGATCTTGATGAGCTATAGTACTCAAAAGATATAGTAAACCTAAAGTGAAAGAACTAAGGATAGAAGTTCAAAGGAAAGGGAAAGATATGAATGCAAATGTCATAGTGCATAAGACATATCTTGACAAAGGCAAGGTGCGAGAAGGGTAGAGAAACCCACAGAAGAAATACACTTTTCCATGCAATAGTCAGAAACTTTATGACAAAGAATTGGATATTAAGGAATAACAAGATAAAATGGATCTAAGTAAAATAAAATTCTTGTAGTGTGACTCAAAATGAACATGTGAAAAAAAAATTGTAAACCTAGACAGATTTAAGTGAAAAAAGAATAAAGATTATGAAACTTCTGAACAAGAAGGTGCAGTAGATTGAACACTTAAGCATTAATCGTAGTCTGAACCCATAGGAGTACCAAAACCTTTTATTTATTTATTTTTAAATTATCTATCTTTAGAAGTTAAACTGTATATTGTTATCTTCCATCCTAGTCATAAGGGTTTAGGACTATTGTCCAAAGAAAGATTGTAAAAAATAATATTCTGAAACCCCCCTTCCGAAGTTCATAACATGTATATATGTGAGAATTAATTAAAGGGGAAGATGACAAGATTAAGATAAATAAAGGCTATTCATAACAAGGATTTATTGGACTTAGTGGACATTGAGATTTCATCTATGACTTCTTATCACTCCATGGGTGTTTTTCAAAATAATGAAAATTAAGATGAAAATTTTTTTATTAAAGGAATTAAAGCTATTGGATCTGAATAAGTGGGTATGTATTATGGGAGATTACGTGATACTGGTCCATTCCCTGATAAATTTGAGCAAGTGTTTGCAAGAGCCTGAGAATGTATTTGATCTTGTAGGGAAAGAATTGATATTACAACTTATATTATTAATAGAACGCCTAGTTAGTCAGTTCCATTTTAAGTTATCTTCTTGTTTGAAACTGTAGAGCTGACATGGTTTCATAACACTCGTGGGAGAGTGATTATTTTAGAACATTGAGTTATCATTTTATGAGATGTCAAAATAAATCCAAGAAACTTGAAGTTTGATGAGACCACATGAAAATAACTATGGTGCAATCGTATGTAATGAGATAATTGTTGAAATTATTTTCATTCAAGTTGATGCATAGCCATTATAGTAGAACCAGAGAAGGCAATGAGGAGATTTATTAGACCAGGTGAATCTGTCATTTCATCCAATCATATGTTATACTTCAAAAAAATAGATGTTTTTTGGCATTAGATAAGATGAAAATCCCAATAGTTTAGAACAAGTTGTCAGTAATGAAATTGCTCTTGAGTGGTTAGTGATTATATAAGATGCGTTGTTGTCTATGAACAACAAGAAGACTTAGGATTTTGTGTTCTTGTCGATGAGCAGTGTACTCATAGGTTCAAAATGGGTATACAAAGAGTTGTAATGTGTGATTCCAGTGGGAGAATTAATTGCTACAAAGTAAAACTTTTAGCGAAGTAAAATCACACAAAGAGAATGGAAAGTATAGACTTTAAATATTTGTGGTCTTAGTTGTATTTTTTGATTTGGAGTTACATCAGATAAATGTAAAGGTCGTTTTGGTCAAAGAAAATCTGAAAGGTGTTTATATACTTTAGCCATAAGGTCTTGTGGAAAGGATAAAAAAGATACATTTTGTAGACTTATAAAGTTAATATGTGGATTAAGCAAGCATCCAGGTAATGATACCTGAAGTTTCTAAGAGTGTATCTTCTTCCAACTTTATTGAGATTATCATTGACCATTGTATATATCTATAGGTCAGAAGAAGTAGACTCGCTTCCTAGCCATGTATGTTGATGATTAATCACTAGCTTGTAGTGACAAGGTTTACTAGTTGAAACCAATGTTTTTCTGTCTGATAACGTCGAGATGTAGAATGTGTGAGCAAGTACCTTTGTACTTGATATTGAGTTTGCTCGTGATAGGAAAAGTAAAATTTTATATTTGTCTCAAAGTGTAAACGTTGTTTTTATTTTTGAACGGTTCAGTATGCATGTATAACCGTTAAGTTACGGATGTTTAAATCGGTAAAGGAGATAAATTGACAGAATTATGTACAAGGAATGATATTAAGAGTGAGCATTTACACTACAGTAGGGAGCTTAATATATGCTCAAGGTTGTAATCATTTTTATATAGTCTTTTCATTGAGTGTTATGGGACGTTTTCAGTTGGATGTTAGTATAGCTTACTAGACAACAAAAAAAGAATGGTCATATGGTACATGCAGAGGACCAAGGATTATATGTTCATTTATAAAAGTAATGACACTCTAGACTATTTTGATGTAATTTTTAATATTTACATTGATGACAGAAAACCAACATCAAAGTTCATTGTTACGGTGGTAGGGTTTTGTAACTCTATGTGAAGATAACAAGCAAGGTATTTGATATAAGAGTTTTTTTTTTTTACTTAGAGGTTGTAGACTCTATTTCTAAACCTATTGAGATGTATTGTGATAGCGGTTCAGCTGTATTCTTCTCAAAGAATAATAAGAAATCTAGTATTTCAAAGCATAATAGAAATTAAATCTCTTCAAGTAAAAAAAAAAAAAAAAAGGTCAAAAGAATTTATATCGTTGTAGAGCACATTTTGATGTACAACTTGATTGTAGATTATTTGATGAAGGTTTTGTCAGTAGAAGTCTTCAAGGGAAGGTATGTCCAATATAGGAATGGTTGAAAACAATTAATTTTATCAGAGGCTTAAGTGGCCAAAGATCTGGAAATCAGTGGGAGTCTCTAAATATTCTTAATCAGTAGGAGACTCATTATGTTTATGCTTGTGTTTTCACATTGTTTACTGTGTTTGATTGTGTTGCTCATGGTTAGATGGGCATAGTTTTGTAACCATGATTTTGTTTACATTAGCATTTGCATTATTGTTATTTTGCTTACATAGTTATGTGTGTTTCACATGTTAAAGAGTTTGGAAAATATTCAGTTGTTGTAACAAGGTAGTATTTAATCGGAGTTACTGTGGTAATATTTAGCCAAAGAGTACAAAGCAGTATTTAGCCAAAGAAGGTAGTATTTAGCCAAAGGATGAAGGTGGTGTCTAGCCAAAGTATGATATTATATTCTGTTTTATTTAAGTACCATGTTTTAGTTGCTCATAAAGGTTTTGGGGCACTTTGATTAAGATTTTTTAATCAAATTATGGACTCACTTGAGAGTTTACTTTCATGCATTATCTCAGGCGTGTATTGAGTAGATCTCTGTTGTGGCTGATAGAAGGTTGTACACTATATATTGAGGTGTATTATCCATTGTTGCTTGCATTGAAAAGCTTGATGGATGTTTCAAAGTTAGTGATGATTTAGTGTGTTGGATTCCATGGCCACACTGATTGATGATGGTTTTGTAATTAATGTAGCCCAAATGGGAGAATGTTAGATTTATGTGGCTTAATTAATTACCTAAATCAGTTATTCAGTGGGAGTCTAATTAGCACGATAGACCCGGTTTGGTTTGGTTTGGTTCATCATAAGGTATGAGATATGTTTGATAACCTTAATTCTATTGTGGGAAAGGTTTTAAGGTTATAGTAGTACTTTATAAATACTGGATTAGAGTCCCCACAGCCACAGTTAATCAGTTCTCTCTGCACCCTTTAGCAAGAGACATCAAGATATCCTCTGGAGGCTGTGGAAGACTGTAGCCAAGGAATTTTGATCAAAGCATGGAGTGTCTTGGAGCATACGAGAACTGATCCCTACACTTACAGGTATGTCTTTATGTTCATTGTTTATGGCTTCTCCATGGTATTCTAGGGTTCATGTATGGATTAGGATGGGTGTGATTAAAACCCTAATCATAATAACATCTAACATCAACACCATGCCAAGTGTGACTATCACCCAAAAAATGAAGACAACACCAAGACCACGTGTTAAGATGCTGCCAGCACCCCCCAAGATAGTCTCTATCCTGACGTTTAAATCCTAAGTCCCAACCTTTCTCTAAGTGAACAGTACTTGAGGAAGAGCACTTAGAACTTCGACATCATCCCTAAACCTCATCCATGAGGCTAGAGACAAGCCACAATCCATCTCCGACTTTCCTGCCCAGCACTCCATCATGAATGGGGAGTACCGCAACCCATGATCATTCCTCTTTATATAAGCCTATGCAATACCTAAACCCCTATTAGCAAGGTTGCAAGTCCCATTTTCCATCCTCTTTACCATTCTTTTAACTTTTTTGAAATTTTGTTCCTTTTCTCTTTGTCTTGATTTCACTATACAATGTAATTTCAAGGACTACCTTGAGCACCAAACACCACGTTTCAAGGGTCTTATCTCTTGCCCTCTTTTTCTTTATCTTTGACTTCATTCGACAATATGATTTTACAGGTTTAATTTAACCTTGACTTCACTAAACATTGTGTCGTTCGAGACCTCATCTCTTCGTGTATTGATTGTGTTGAAAACTACACTTTCAATTTTTATTTATCATTACCTCCAATTTCTCTTGATTGCATCAGACATGTTCTCAAGAATTTTTCCATGTTTTGATTTTGTCATATAATATTTCTTTTTTCCTTCTCTTTTAAGCATTTTACACTAAACAATGTGCTTTTGTTTTGATTGCATTATACAATATTCTCTCAGAATTCTTTTTTTTTTTTTTTTCTTTGTTTTGAATTCGTTGAACATCTTGTTCTAACAGGGTTTTCTTTTTCCCCTTTTGAACACACTGTACAATGTGTCTTTAAGATTCTTTTTCTCTGGAGTTTCCAAACATCTTATCTCCAAAGTATTTTGGGATTCATTGAACACTCTATGTCCCTTTTATCCTTTCGATGGCACTTGACAAAGTACTATCAAAATTTCTCCTTTCCAGGATCACCAAACACCACGCCTCCAACATCTTTTTCATTCTACTGGATCCACTAAACACTGCGTTTCCTTTTCCCTTTTCTAGAAGTCACCAAACAACATGCTTTCCAAAGTTTTCTTTTGTTTATGTTGTACATGCTCTTTTATTTCTTGTTTTCCTTATAACTTTCTATTTTCTTTCATCATTAACTTGATATAATGTTTTGCACCAAATCCTTTTAATTCGATAGCCCTTGGTTTTATCATTATTTTTTACCCAATGTTTAACCGATTGCTTTTTGCATTTGCACCTCCGTCATCCTTGAGCAAGGTGATAGAAGTATACTGAGCTTCAGTGGAAAAATAGTGGTCAGTTCTTTGACTTTCTCGTCCACCCACCCTCAGTTAAAGAGGGGCATTCTGTAGGCACCAAATTTTACCAAATAGTGGTCAGTTCTTTGACTTTCTCCTCCACCCACCCTCAGTTAAAGAGGGGCATTCTGTAGGCACCAAATTTTACCACCCTTCGTCTTGGTGATAATTATTTTGCAGGGATGTTTCCCTTGAGCTATCTCCTGATAGAAGGATTGACCATATTCACTCTTGTTTTGCCATAAATAGGCAGTTTTGGTCCACAATTGTGTATTACGGCGCCACAGTATTACATTACATGAGCATAGTCACGTCAGATTAGATGATTAACATGTAATGGTCATATGCACTCTTCGTGTGTGTCCGGTGTTACAATTACATGGTACAACAATCTAATATTGCGTTGCCACTTTCACTTTTGATTAATTGATGGGTAGTTATCTGTCCTACGGCACTGCGATTTTTTAACATGATCCCATATCACATTACCACGGGAGTCGTGGTAAGCACACTAAGGCGTTGGGCGCGCATTTTGTTTTCCTATACAAATGAGGTTCCTTCCTCAATTTCAAGACAAGTTTTAGAGTTTCAGTTTTAGCTGACTTCAGGATTGACTTAGCTCTAGCATAGTACTTGAGTTTCTTACTTAACCTTGTCTAACCTTTGTAAATCTTGTGCGTATGTTTTAGGATACCTAGCTCACCCCTTTTAATCATTTGTGATCAATCCTTTCCAATGGAGTAAGCAACAGAGCTAGCTTCCCCTCAGTCAAGGGTTTTACTTTTCAGGGATGAGCGGAAGAAATCTCAAGTATCATGTTCCAACTTTCTTTTATCAATTATTTATTATTATTCATGTAGTTTTACCGTTCACTATAGGACTAGAGCCAAGGTTTTGCCCGAAGCCCTCATAGAGGATTCATTCTTCCACCAAAACATTTGAGGCTTTTCATATGACAAAACCTTGGTTAATGGAAAGTAAACAATACTTTTCTAACAATGTAACTTTGCCTTAGTTAAGGCATTGTATTCATGTTTCTTCTATCATTTTGTGACTTCACCTTCATTTGGGGAAATATTATCAATCACATGCTTGTCAACATAGCAACATCTATTTAGGTTGTGTTTGAGATAACACACTTTTTTCTTTTACCCAACGTTTAGTAGATTGACCAACTTATGTTGGGATTAGGCAATAACACATTCCCCTAGTTGTAACGTGACTCCTACCGATACCTCTGTTTAGACCAAATATCTTATCCGGGCATGAAATACGTTTGACCTGATTCTCAGAATATTCACTCAAGATATGTAGGCTTATTAGGAATTCAACCTCGATCTCAGTTATACCTGGGTCTTGGAACCTAATCACCAGGTGGTGTATCACTTATAAAAAGGGAACTAGGGCCCAAAAATTTTAGGTTGACTGCCTATTCTAGTTTATAATGTAAACTAACTCACGGCCCTAGATTTCAATAAAGGGGATAACCCCGAAGGACAAATAAAGGGACACTAAGACCATGTGAGCCATCTTCTCTCCCGGGGAGGCGGACTACAAAATCAAACCTATGCTTGAATAAGGTAATTCATATCTACATCAATTCAAGCATGGCATAATCCAAGCAAAATTACAAGCCAAAGCACAGGTTCGAAGGGCACATTCCAAGGAATATAATCATTGTCAATTATCACAGCAAATGGAGCCCAACAAATTCAAGCATGGTTATAACAAAATTCTGAAGTAAACTTAGCTCAAGCATTTCATCAAACCCTCAGCATGCAATAAAATTTCTAAGTGCAAAATCAAGAAAGGAATTCAGTATTGCTTACCTTGGAATCCTAAGCTTGGCTGCAAAGGTGATCCCTTGAGCCATGTAGTGAGGTTCCATGGTACCAATAAGCTCTCCCATTAACCGGAGGCTCCTCAAGAACAGGTTCTAATTAGATGTCAAGATCTGGACTGAACAACCCGCAACCAAAAATAGGCCTAATTTGAATCTTTAACACGTGACAGATCTTCCCACCGACACTATACAAGGGCCCATACCTGTTTAAACACGTATATAGAACATGGTAAGACTTTAAATTGCTCTATTGCGAGTAGAAACCATGTACGAACCACGAGGAGCAAAACACAGCCAAATTGTACGCAGTGTGGGTGTTCGGGCGCTGGCGTATGGGTGACAAACCCGATCCTCCATCGGCCACATGTGGTCCCCCGCTTGTGCCTGCGGCGAGGTTCCTCTGGTCATAACCATTGGGCTCGACCCCGATAGTTTTCTAATCACCCTTGGACGTCCCCAAGGATGTGGGACCCATTGTGGGACGTGGAATTTATTTAATTAATTAAATGAAAGATGAATAATCCTAGATTAGGAGGAAGACCAAGTCTTCCCTCCTTCTTGTGCACAAGAGTGTTGGAGTCCATCTCCAATTGGGAAAGGATCTCCCCAAAGCACAAGGGAATCTTTCCAACTCCCCTCATGCATCGAAGCTTGCCATGTGGCAAGAGTGGGACCCCAAACCTCCTAGTTTGTTGGCCATAAGGAAAGGACGATAGGTGTTGCACTCAAACCAAACTCTTCCTCTCCCTCTTACTATAACTAGAAAACCCTATGAGTTGGAACCTCCTTTGGCTCTAACGTACGTTTTGGAGAAGGGAGAACAGAGGAGAGGTTTGGAGGAGGAAGAAGCTTTGCACCTGGAAGAAGTTTTTCCCAAAGCAGTCCTACCAAAGCAAGGAAGGATAGTTCTAAGGTAACCTCTGGAAAATCTCTACTACTTCTCAAACTTGGAAAGACCTTAAGAGGATAATCCCATCCTCTGATAGTAGGGGAGACAAGGTCTCCCATGGTCATTAATGGCAGAAGAAGGAAACCTAGAAATGCTGCCCAAATTTGATTACATCTTGTAAAGACTATTGTATGACTAAGGAAAACTTGGGTAGAAACTAAAACCTACAGTGGCAATGACCCAACAGTGATTCTAGACTTTGGAACTGATCTTAGGAGACCTTAGGTAAGAAAAAACAAGGTCTTACAAAAAAAGAATGAAGTTCGGAAGTCATATAATCGTCCAGGCAGCAAGACCGTCGCTCGCACCTAGTTGTCTGCAATATTCCAGAAGGGTAATTTCATTAAAATATATGTTAATCTCAAGTGTTGTACAGGCCCATACGTGCGGGAGCATATTGCCATCCGCACATCATAACCCACACAGACCCTGACATTCACAGAAATAATATTTTCTGCACAGGCCAAGCCAAAGCTATCGGAGGAAAGTCACCCCGGCTGACATTTTTTTCTTAACTACCTCATTCATGAATCTTTTACCCTTAAACAATGGTTATGTCTATGAGTAAGTGGCCCACATGCCACTAATCTATTTTAGGTATCCCCTATTAGAAGAGTTATGAGCGTTGGATCGGAGGGACATGTGGCACCCAGATCACCGTCCATCCTTGATGGAAGGAGACGGTTGGTCTATAAATACTAATGGATAGGGTCGTGTGCACACTGATTGAAATTGAGAACTCCATCACGTTCTCTGTCTGGGAATACAATTAGTGCAGAGAAATCCTTCCCTTGTTTGTGCAGAAGGATGTATCAGAGTGAATCTGAAGAGGACACATCGGTTGGACGGACACTCCAGAATCGCTGTTCCACTCACCAGATTGACCAAGAAGGGAGAGAAATTCATATGGACAGATGAGTGTGAGAAGTGCTTTCAGACTTTGAAGTCAAGACTGGTCTCTGCACCTATCTTGACCATCCCAGAACCAAGCGTACCGTTTACTTTATATACGGATGCTTTAGGGTTGGGTATCAGGTGTGTATTGATGCAAGGAGAACAGGTGATTGCTTACGCATCAAGACAGTTAAAGGAGCATGAGAATAACTATCCTACACATGACTTGGAGCTAGCAGCGGTTAGGAAAGATTCAGCCCCTAGGCAAATCCAATCATAGTTCCCGATTCATCTCTGAATTAAGGAAAGATTCAGCCCCTAGGCAAATCCAATCATAGTTCTCGATTCACCTCAAAATTAAGGAAAGATTCAGCCCCTAGGCAAATCCAATAATTGTTCTCAATTCATCTCAGAATTAAGGAAAGATTTAGTCCCTAGACAAATCAAATCACCATTCTCCATTCACTTCTGAAATAAGGAAAGATTTAGTCCCTAGGCAAATCCAATTATTGTTCCCTATTCACCTTTGAATTAAGAAAAGATTCAGCCCCTAAGCAAATCCAATCATAGTTCCCGCCAAACGATATTACCAGGACTCATAATGCCCATACCTTGTCCTAAAAGCAGTCTTCGGAATATCTCCTGCCTTGATCTTCAATTGGTGATACCTTGATTTAAGATTAATCTTCGAGAAAACCTTTGCACTCTGCAACTGATCGAATAGATCATCGATCCTAGGCAAAGGGTATCGATTCTTGATGGTTAACTTATTCAACTCTCGCTTTCAAAGTGTTTTGCATTTCTGTAGCCCTTCTTACAGAGCTCTCAGGCCCTGTATATTAAACCAGAATACTTCCACAAAAATTCGTGAACTGAATTAGGATGAAAATTTAAAATCTATAATAATAACAGCCATGGTGGCAGTGGTGGTAGGTGGTGGCAGTGGTGGTAGGTGGTGGGTGGGTAGGTGGTGGTGGTGGTGGCAATGGTGGAAGGTGGTGGGTGGTGGTGGCAGCGATGGTGGAAGGTCGTGGGTGGTGGTGGCGGCATCGATGGTAAGTGGTGGGTGGTGTTGGTGGCAGCAATGGTGGAAGATGGTGGATGGTGGTGGCGGCATCGGTGGTAAGTGGTGGGTGGTGGTGGCGGATGGTGGCACTAGTGGTGAGTGGTGATGGTTGGTGACGGTGGTGGTGGGTGGGAGGTGGTGGTGTAGGGTGGCGGTGGGTGGGTGGTGGTGGTGGAGGGTGGTGGCGGTGGTGGTGGGTGGTAGTGGTGGAGGGTGGTGGCGATGGTGGTGGGTGATAGTGGATGGTGGTGGCGGTGGTCGTGGGTGATAGTTGGTGGTGGTGGTGGGTGGTGGGTGGTGGGTGGTGGGTAGTGGGTGGTGGTGGCGATGGTAGGTGGCGGTGGGTGGTAGTGGATGGTGGTGGTGGTGGGGCGGTGGTGGGTGGTTGGTGGTGGTGGCGATGCGGGGTGGTGGTGGTGGGTGATTATTGGTGGTGGTGGTGGTTGGTGGCTGGTGGTGGTGGCGATAGTAGGTGGCGGTAGGTGGTGATTGAGGATGGTGGTGGTGGCAGTGGTGGTGGGTGGTAGTGGATGGTGGTGGCGGTGGTGGGTGGTTGGTGGTGGTGGCGACGAGGGGTGGCGATGGTGGTGGGTGATAGTTGGTGGTGGTGGTAGGTGGTGGTGGCAGTGGTTGGTGGCTGGTGGTGGTGGCGATGGTAGGTGGCGGTGGGTGGTGGTGGCGGTGGGTGGTGGCAGGTGGTTGGTGGTGGTGGCGATGGTAGGTGGCGGTGGGTGGTGGCAGTGTGGTGGTGGTGGTGGCAGTAGGTGGTGGAGGGTGGTGGCGGTGGTGGGTGGTAGCGAGCTGTATATTAAACCGCTATAACTGGGGTATTGATCAGAGTGGCCAACACAGCGGCCCGGATGGTGGCTGGTGGTGGTGGCGATAGTAGGTGGCGGTGGGTCGAGAAGATCCCATTTTATTGGTTTGAGAAGTGAAGGGCTTATAGGAACCTTGGGAGGGGGGGGGGGGAAGTCGGAGCTGGAGCCGGAGAGGAAGAGGCAAAGAATAGAAGGCTCTTTTAAAGTGAATTTACAAGAATTACCTCTCCTTTAGAACTTAACAAAAGCATAAGTCATAGTGAAGGGAATTGCTTTACTAGGCATGGTGACAATTAGGACACAAAAATGTTAGATCTATCAACAAATGTAAAAAATAAAACTAATAATAAAACAAAGGGAGAGGGTTTCCCACCCCACAATGCGAGGGAAATCCACGCCACACCAATGGGGCAAACAGGAAACAATTTTACCAAGGACTCACATGATCAGGGAAGAGAGAGTGTGAGGAGAGACAGAGGTCTAACATCTGACTGTCTATTCAATCTTTCTTCACGAGATATTTCTACTCTCTCTCTCTCTTTCTTGTGGGCCTTACTTTTTTTATTTTACCCATGTACGAAAGGCAAGTCTACCACAACCAAGATGGAACATGAGATTCATTGATCGGTTGAAACATCAGAAACTACAGTGCCTATCATTTTTACATAAGTTCGCAAGGCAAGTTGACCCCCTATGCCACCCAACTTCTATTCCATTCCATCAGTACTTTCGTAAGATTCTACGCACCAGAGTACTACTTCAGAAGTTTTTCCATTCTTCCCAAAGATAGGTATCCTTCGGACAGCTACTGATGTTATATTTATGAATCATGTGCAAGACTACCAGAACTACTTTGCATCAAGAATGTCATGGGAAGATTATGTTGCTCAATTGCAATTTTCAAACTAAAGGTATACGTGAGATAGCATGCCTATATGGACTTGAACAGGATCGTTACACACTGAAAAAAAGAAGATAGGGAGAGTGTTTCCAGCATTGTATCTCATGGTGAGATCTATCTTTAAAGGGTAAATGTGTTTATTCCAAATGAACAAATAGGATTAACAAATCAGGAGGATCCCAATTCCCTTGCCTTCACCCTTTTGGTTCACTCAATTCTAGTACTCTTAATGAAAAAATGAGTCATTCATTCACCACGCTAGACATCCAAGGGATGATTGAAGAAGATATAGCAACAGACAAGGACGCAGAGCAGACTAGGCTCTCCACTCCACCACCAATCGAGCATGCAAGGGCAATTCTTGAGACTCCTGAAAAGGGGTGCTGATGAAAATATGCTTCAACAGCAAAAATCTGGAACGAAGCAGATATAACAACAGAGAAGGACACAGAGCAGACTAGGAGGTTTAGGCCTGTTTTTAATTTTTTTGCCAAAATATCGTTTTTGCTGCAATTTTGCTCAAGTTCAAGTTACCACATGGGTCTTTTGTTTCCAACGGCTCAAAGAGTGAGAGCAAAAAAGTAAAACCAGTCTCTCGCCTGGGTTTGGGCGGGAGACTGGGCGGCCCGGATGGATGGCTGCATAGATTCTATGTGGCACGCGTAGGTTATAGCTGCAGCGAAGATCCAGAACGAAAGGCCACTATCTGTCCCGATCATACCTGATGCGATCTGACAAGATCTAATGGCGGAAAGGAAATCCCGCTTTTTTAGTTTAATCCAGCGGCCATTATTGGAGATTCCCTCTCCATCCAATCACAACTCGACAACGTCGACTGACTTGTCAGCGGCAATTTGACTTGGTGCATCGCAAGCGCATGGAGGGGCATTGAAAGATGCCATATCTTTTAATCTGGTCGGCCGATCTTGTTTTAACCTTTTTTTTTTCTTCTTCTTCATATCACGTACCTCCCTCCTTCTACTAGATCAGCGATCGATCTATCGAACTTGACTTTGATACCACTTGTTAGGATTAGAGACACGCAAACATGAAGAAAAATACATGAATTAACGCAAATCAATCACAATAAAATTCCACATCACATAGCCAAAAATTAATCTCGTTGAATTCCATGATCCATGGTACATTCAATCAATATCAGATTTTTTTAATCACATAAAATTCAACAACATCAAAACAAATTGACATTAATTCAGCAACATCAAAACAAATTGATATTCAATGGCTAAGATCAATGTTAATAAATTATGATTTTTTCAGAGAAAAACAAAGGCTTTTGGATCAATAATGGGGAGAGGATTTAGGCGATAATGAGTTCAGTAGTGGTATTACAGGTGGTGGGTGATTTGATATGAAGGTATTCGGTGAACAGATCTGGCTTGTACAGTTGGGTTCGGTGACGTTGTATGCAGAAATAGGTAAGTTAAAGTAATAATACTAATGAAACTCATAACCACTTCATCATTGACATAGTACGATAATTGTAAAGTTAAAATAATAATACTAATGAAACTCATATACATATCCCATTCCTGGAGCGAAACGCCCATTATCTGCACTGGTAACCCCAAAATTTGCCAACTAGATATACTTTTTTGTGGCTATCCTGTCTGCTTGGCATCCCTCAACTTTTTGTTGGGTGCTGCAGGGAGATAATACACCTTTTTCAGACCCACGAGCAAATCCTTGTGCACGTTTGGATGGTCTATATGAGTGCTAGCATCTGACAAATCAAAATTTAATTTCTTAACTGCCCAAAATGCTCGATGTTCCAATTCGACTGGTAGATGGCAGGCTTTTTCGTATACCAGACTGTAAGAGGATTGACCAAGAATGGTCTTAAAAGTAATTCTATAAGCCCACAAAGCATCTATGAGGCCAATGGACCAATCCTTACGAGTATGATTGACAGTTTTTTCAAAATTTGCTTGATTTATCGAGCCATGTCGCCTGGATTCAGATCGAATGATCTAAAAAAAAGCGGGCTATCATGCTTCTTGGCTGACGGAGAAAGATTCTCCCGTGAGAAATATTATTGGGCGGTCACAATTTAATGGGATGGTTCATGAAGCACCGATGCCAATGTGATTCGATGTGATTCATGCATGAATACACTATCAGATCGGATGGCTGAGATCTATAACAATCTTTCTAACGCGATTTCGAAGATCCAACTGTGTTAGGCGAATCCCGCCACTTTTCATAAATCTAACGGCCCTTGTTTATGACTCTGTAATCCACCAAAACAAAATCGATCACTAGATTTCTACAAGAAGTTATCCATTTAAACAGAAAAATAATCATACGCCTAGCTTAAATAGAAAATCACTGTAACTTGTACATAAATTGAGTTCATCGCCAACTTAGAATAAAAAAAAAATCAAATTCTACAACCTATAAACCATTTCTAAATTTATCAAGGCAAAAGGAACCGCTAAAAAAATATTATTGGAAGTGAATTTTTCTATGGACCATTCTCCCCTAAAAGTTTTGTTACTTTAAAAACCTATTTAGGTTAAAAGACTAATATAACCCTGATTCATGGTTAACTATTTCTCTGGTCGACTTCCAAAGAGTTTTCATTTGCGGTGCCTCGGCCGGCGGCAACATTGTTCATCATCTAGCGGTTCAAATGCAAGGGCCTATTATATATGGTACTTCATGCACGTGTTATCATGGATTTGCGTGAACATCTTGAACAGGAGATTAGTTTTGAGCAGGTTGAAGGGGACTTCGATTCATTTCAGGGGAAATGGCTTCTGGAGCAACTAGGGAACTGCTAGTGTATTTGGGAGGATTAGAATCTAGGAAAGAAAGTTGAATGAATAGACTTCATTCCCACTTCAATACGCGAAAATTTTAGAATTGATAGAGCCTAGGTGGTGCCTAGGCGATGCCTTGACAACTATGATCCCTAGCGAAGCAACTCGCCTGCTGCAACAAAAAATCCAAAGACAAAGCTCTCCGAACCCTTAAAAAATGGCTTCCTTTGCAACACCAAGTACCTGAAGGGGAGATGAAGAAGATCTGGAAAGGCCTCTTCTACTGTGTTTGGCACACTGACAAGCAGTCCGTACAAGTCTAGATCATCAATCATATCACTTCAATTCTGGAACGCGCTTTATACTTGGTGGTTCTGTTGTTCTCAATTCTAAGAGGCATGCCCTTATTCTCATTATTCTTTTTACGTAATTGCAAGAAGCAATAAAGTTATTTGAATCTTAAGGAGGTTTATGAATTGAGTTTTGAATTGTAGGGTTCATACTGCTTCTCTTCCCCCCTCCCCCCCTCAAAAAAAAAATAAATGTTGATTGAGATTAACATTCTATAGTAGCCTATACATATAAAATTTGATTACACATAAACATAGCATATAATTAAAGAAACCACAAAATAAGTTTGATCGCTTAAAGATTGAACAGATCCATTTGATTACACATAAACATAGCATATAATTAAAGAAACCATAAAATAAGTTTGATCGCTTAAAGATTGAACAGATCCCTACACTACGGGTATGTCGAATCTCATTTCGCATAGACATACATATGGATTGTAGTTTTTCTTACATTATGGTATCAGGATTTCAACCACCCATCCACCTACTGATACATTAAGAATCGGATCTAATGAATAAAAAATAAAAATTTTCTACTGTTTGGCCGGCCGCGAAAGGAGCAGGGCATTGCAGAATCTGCCCAGCCGCCGCTGCCTTGCGGCAGCCAGCCATTGCAGAATCTGCTGGCCGTGGCCATGCGTAGCCAGCAAGCGTGCAGCCGCAGGCATAAGGGGCAGCCAAGCAGACTGCCGGCCGCGCAAGGAGCAGCAGGCCAGCCCGCAAGGGCCAGCCGGCTGCGGCTTTACGGCAGCCAGCCTTTGCAGGAAGGCAGCAGAAGTAGACTGCCGGCCGCGCTAGGCGCAGCAGGCCAGCCCGCAAGGGCCAGCCGGCCGCGGCCATGCGCAGCCAGCAGGCTGCCGCAAGCATGCCGAGGGGTTTTTTTTTTTAACCCTTTTTCTCTCTCTAGTTCTCCGGCCGTTTTGAGGTGTTCTAACGGTGGCCGGCGTTTTCCGCTGGATTTTTGGGGAGTGCCGGATTTTCTGGCACGTCCCTAGAGCCGCCGCTGCTGTTTTGGTGGTCTGATAAGAGAGAAGAAGAGAAAACTTTTCAATGGCATGAATGGTAAATTTAATGGAATTTTTGTTTAAATAAAATGGATTTAGGGTTTTTATGTGTTATCGGTTCAACCCGGTTCTAGAAGTTGAACCGGATATAGAAAAGCCGGTTATGGATTGACCCGAACCAACACAAACCCGTGACCTGAACCGATTCCTATATGGGTCAACCGTGACCCGAATCATACCCATACGGGTTGGCCCGAATCCCATTTTATGCCCCGGATATGGACAAGTTTGGGTGGCCCGGTTAGTACCGTTTCGTTTCGGTTTGATTTTGATCTGACCCAGAACTTTCTTTCAAACCAAATGTTTCTGTTATGGAGATGGTGACGTTTAATAATTTTGGATTATCTTTATTATATATCACCATAGTATAGTTATGAACCGAACGTCACTGTATATGTGACTGCACTTTTGATGACAGTTTGTTCTGAACGTCACTACAAGATCAAGAACAGTGACTGTATTTGTTATGTCAGTGTGTTCTGAACGTCGCTAAAATACAGTTTCCTTTAGTGACATCTACAGACAGAACGTCACTGTATCTATAAACATGACAGAATGTATTAAACACTGTTTTAGTGACATTTAAAGACAGAACGCCACTGTATATAGACATACATAACAGAATGATTTATCTTACTGTTTAGTGACATTACAGAATAAACGCCACTAAATATTTGAATACAATGAGGTTGTTTTGAGTCACTTTTTAGTGGCAGTAACAAACACCATTAAAAGTCAGTGTTAAATAAAAGAATAAGCCATTAGGAACTCTTTTAAGATTATTAGGCTTATATTAACACTTATGAATGTTTGTTTAAAGGATGCCATAAATGATTAAAATGCCCTTATAATAAAGTTGTGTTAAAAAAAAAATCAAGAAAACCATTAGGTTTATATTTTAACACATATAAGTGTGTTTCTCAGGATGTCATAGATGACAAATATGCCCTTATAATCAAGTTTTGTGTTAAAATCAAGGAAATAATTAGTTTTATTTTTAACGCATATAAGTGCCTATTTAAGGATGTCATAAAAGATTGAAATACCCTTCTAGTGGTAGGCATCAGAAAATTGCATCTTTTGCATTGGGACTGGATATCATCCCCATAGGGAAATATTCTTTTCTTATGTGAGAAGATGGAATAAGGTAGAATGTGAAACTACAAGACAGTAGGAGCCTTCTTCTGCCTACAGGTGTGGAACAACCTTCTGAATTGTAGTGTAGCATTCTAGTCTTATTAATACAGACCTTGACAGATATAGACTATAATCTTAGCCCACAGGTAATTTTGTAGGATACATCTGTCTGTCACTTAAGTTTGATGTCAATCAACTTAGTGTAAAGTTTCACATACTAAAATTGATTATAAGTTTAGCCCACAAGTAGATTATAATTAATTTTAGTGTGTTACTGATTATTGACGTAGGTTGATATCAGTATAAAGTTGTACGCCAATAAATCTAAACTTCCTTATTGTTGTTTGCAGTTTATAACTAGATTTGTCTCCCAATGCTTACTAGGGAAAATTATTCAGATTGGAAATAGAAGATTTATTTAACCTTAGAGTGCA
The DNA here is from genome assembly GCA_028583415.1 of Protea cynaroides. Taxonomy (NCBI): domain Eukaryota; kingdom Viridiplantae; phylum Streptophyta; class Magnoliopsida; order Proteales; family Proteaceae; genus Protea; species Protea cynaroides. Next base: position 27,149,948 of record CM053265.1, on the reverse strand, counting down.
TGGATTTGGATATGGCGCTCCGTATAGAAGAGCCCGCTGCTCTTACGGATTCCAGTACGCTAGTCCAAATTGCTCATTATGATAAGTGGGAGCGGTCTAACCACTTGAGCCTAATGCTTGTCATCGACAAGAGCATTAAAGGATCAATTCCTGAATGTAAAACTGTTCAAGAATACATGAAGGCAATTGATGCTCAGTTTGTGAGTTCAAACAAGATGTTAGTAAGCACTCTAATGGAAAAATCAGACTCATTAAGTTACAATAGTAAGGATGATGTGTGTAACTACATCATGCACATGAGGGATATCTCAGCTCAGAGAATTTTGATTTGTTATGAATCAAATTTAGTTGATTCTCATTCAAATAACTGATGGATTGATTCTAGATCATCAATCCGTGTGGCCAATACCATGCAAGGCTTTCTGCAAACAATACTTCCAAAAGAAACTGAGAGACATATCCATTCAGGAAATTAGATGAAATCTCAAGTGGAAGCTACAGGTGTCTATAGATTGATATTGCAATCCGGATATGTGTTGGATTTAGGAAAAACCATTTATATTCCATCTTTTACAAAGAATCTGATTTCTGTTTCTAGATTAACACCTTTGGGTTATGTGTTTAATTTTTCTAGTACAAAAATAAGGATTTAAAAAAAATGATGTATTCATCGGTTCAGGTTCTTTAGTTGATGATTTATTTCACTTAAATCTAGATCCAACATATAAAAGTAGTTTACTCTCTGTAAATAATATTGGCAAAAGAGAATGAATGTGAATGAGAAATCCTCTCAGTTGTGGCATCTTAAATTATGTCACATATCTAATAACAGAATTAAAAGATTAGTGAATGATAGAATCCTTGAGACTCTTGATTTCACTGATCTAGGGTTATGTGTGGACTGCATCAAGGGAAAGCAGTCCAACAAAACCAAGAAAAGTGCCAGAAGGTCAACTGAACTACTAGAAATCATACATACAGATATCTGTAACCCATTTTCCACTCCCTGTCCGAATGGTCAGAGATACTTTATCTCCTTTATTGATGACCATTCTAAATTCATGTATCTCTATCTTTTAGTTCATAAAGATGAGGCATTAGAAACCTTTAAGAACTTCAAGACAGAAGTAGAGAAACAGACTGAAAAAGTGATTAAGATCGTAATATCAGATAGAGGTGGAGAATACTACGGTAGAACCACAGAATATGGTCAAAGACCTGGCCCATTTGCACGGTATCTTGAAGAGCAAGGTATTGTACCACAATATACCATGCCTAGATCTCCAGATCAAAATGGCATTGCTGAAAGAAGAAACCGTACACTTATAGATATGGTCAGGAGTATGATTAGTAACTCTAATCTACTTATGAAATTGTGGAGTGAAGCTCTTAAAATAGCGGTATATATCTTGAACAGGGTACCATCCAAGTCGGTTCCTAAAACTCCTTTTGAGTTGTGGAATGGATGAAAACCTAGTTTGAAGCAATACTCGCATATGGGGCTGTCAAGCCAAAATAAGAGTCTATAATCCACTTCTTCAGAAGTTGGACCCTAGAACAGTCAGTGGATATTTCATTGGCTATTCTGAAAGATCAAAGGATTATAAGTTTTATTGTCGCTCATATAGTCTTACCATTGTAGAGTCTAAAGTTGCCAAGTTTCTAGAGGATGATGACAATAATGGGAGTATACAGAGTCGAAACATTGAGTCCAAAGAACAAGATGTATCGACAATTCCTTCTACATCTGGTGGTCAGGGATTTATCCCTTTACCAGTGGTACCTGTGGTTCATGAACAACACTACATGTTTGTGATGAATTACCACATTTGGATACACCACATCAGGAACCAGTTGTCGTTTTGAACCTGTGGTCCAAAATCAAGAAACCAATCCTGAACCACAAGTTTTAAGGAGATCATTGAAAGAGAGAAAATTGGCAATCCCTTCAGATTATGAAGTGTATATCCAAAACTGTGAAACTAATATTGGAATAAAAGATGATCCGATTATTTTCACAGGCTATGGGTTGTATAGATACCATTTTATGGCATAATGCCATGAAGGATGGAATGGAATCTATGTCAAAGAATCTAGTATGAGAACTTGTAGAATTGCCTAAGGACACCTCTACTGTAGGGTGTAAATGGATTTTCAAAACTAAAATGGACCCACATAGCAATATTGAAAGATACAAGGTTCGACTTGTGACAGAAGGTTATAATCAGAAGGCTAACATTGATTATAAAGAAACCTTTTCGTCCGTGTCTAGAAAAGATTCTTTGGGGATCATTATGGCACTGGTGGCTCACTATGATCTTGAGCTGCACCAGATGGATGTCAAGATGGCATTTTCAATGGTGATCTGATTGAGGAGGTATACATGGATCAACTTGAAGGTTTTTACTTCGGATAAAGGTGATCATCTAGTATGCAAGCTTAAGAGATCCATATATGGATTGAAACAAGCTTCCCTATAGTGGTATTTGAAATTTGATAGCATGATTACTTCTTACGATTTTATGGAGAATCGAGCTGATCAATGCATTTACATAAAGATCAAGGGAACTAGTTTCACCATACTAGTGTTATATGTGGATGACATTCTTATAGCTAGGAATGATCTAGGGATGCTACACGAGACTAAATATTTCTTGACCCAAAACTTTGACATAAATGATATGGGTGAAGCCTCCAATATCTTAGGCATAGAGATTCACATGGACATGTTTCTTAAGACCTTAGGATTGTCCTAGAAGGGTTATATTAACAAAGTTTTGGAACGGTTCAAGATGAAGCAATATTCATCAAGTGTAGCACCTCTTGTTAAAGGTGACAGACTTAGTCTGGAGCAATGTCCGAAGACCAATCTGAAATAGCAGACAATGCAAAATATCCCTTATGCATCAGTGGTAAGCAATTTGATGTATGTTCAGGTCTGTACCTGGCATCTCATATTCAGTGGGAGTATTAGGTAGGTTTCGAAAGAACCCTGGTTTGACACATTGGATAATAGCAAAGAAAGTACTGAGGTACCTACAGGGCATCAAGGATCACATGCTCATATATAGACATGTTGATGTTTTGAAGCTAATCGCTTACTCGATTCAGATTTTGCTAAATGTGGAGATACAAGGAAGTACACTTCTGGCTTCATTTTTGTTTGTTAGAGGAATAGTGTCTTGGCGCAGCGTAAAGCAACCTAAGACAGCTTCTTCTATTATTGAAGCGGAAGTGGTGGCGTGCTGTAAAGCAATTTTTTAGGCATTATGGTTGAGGTAGTTTATCACAGTTTTGAGGTCATAAGTTTTATTGAAAGACCTATAAGGATCTACTGTGACAATACTGCAGCAGTACGTCTCTCTAACAACACATGCTCAATGAGTCGCTGCCGACACATTGAGATAAAGTATTTTGTTGTTAAAGAAGACATTCGAGTTCGTTGCGTTCAAATAGAACATATTGATACTAATGATATGATAGTTGATCCTTTCACTAAAGGGCTTCCGCCCAAGGTGTATGTAGTTCACGTGGATCATAAGGGACTATGTAAATCATTACGTTTTTTGAATGTTTTATTTATGATATTGCAATATAAAGTTTTGACGACTCGAAATAAAGTTATTTTCTGTCATTTATTTTGTTGTATACATAAAGTTTTGTAATGACAGATGCCTATAAAGTTTTCTAGGCAATAAAGTTTGACCCTTGAATCGATTATTGAATTGATTCTATAAAGTAGGATAGTCACAATTGAGGTTTATCGTAAAATAAACAATCTATTGTAATATATGGAAGGGAGTGTTTCCATTGTACTTCAATACTGGGACATGTACCGCCATGATTCATGGGTTGGGAGTTTTATGATGAACATAAAGAACAAGTCCATAAGGAAAGATCCGAAAGTTAATGTATGGCCATACATCAGGTTATAACTCTAAAATGGCTTGCCAAGTGGCAATATGGGCCAAGTGGGAGAATGTGAGTAAGTGACCCACATGCCACTAATCCATTTTAGGTATCCCCTATTAGGAGAGTTATGAGCGTCGGATCTGAGGGACATGTGGCACCCAGATCACCGTCCATCCTTGATGGAAGGAGACGGTTGGTCTATAAATACTAATGGATAGGGTCCTGTGCACACTGATTGAAATTGAGAACTCCATCACGTTCTCTGTCTAGGAATACAGTTAGTGCAGAGAAATCCTTCCCTTGTTTGTGCAGAAGGATGTATCAGAGTGAATCTGAAGAGGACACATCGGTTGGACGGAAACCAGCTGGAACAGATCCCTACACTACGGGTATGTCGAATCTTATTCCGCATAGACATACATATGGATTGTAGTTTTTCTTACAATGTCCGCTCTCCAGCTCACTCAAGGATGGGATGGCAGTGGTCGACTGCTTAATCGACTGAAGCAACTCGATCAGGGTAAACAACCATTGATGCTGGTGTCTCAATAAGATATCTTAGGTAACCTGTTTATGCACATCGTCTTATAGCCCTTCCTATTCTAATCGACTGCAGTGCGGGTGCAATGGTTATTAATTGCAAAAGAAGTGAACCTGCGAATGCTGCCTACATTTGATCACATCTTGCAAAGACAACCGTGTGACTTACAAAAACTTGGGTAGAACCTAAAACCTATGGTGGGAATGACCCACCAATGATTCCAGACCTTGTAACAGGTCTTATACGACCTTAAGAAGGAAAAACCAGGTCTTACGAACCAAAAGGATCACGGTCCGCACCCAATCGCTCGTACGATTCTAGAAGGGTAATTTCATTAAAATATATGTGGATCTTAAGTGCTCTGCGAGCCCATACATATGGAAGCATATTGTCAACCGCACATCATAGCCCACAGAAACCCTAAATATATAGAAACAATATTTTTTGTGCGGGCCTATATGTATTGGTGCATACCTACACCCACACCCCAGCACCTGCACAGTACCAATGACTCATTGACCCAAACCATTGACCTTAGGGTATAAGCCCAAGTATTATAATGATGCCTAGTGATTGGACATAAGTCCAAACGATAATGAGTACTAATCAAAGAATAACTAACTTATTATGTAAACCTACGTGGGAAAGCAAGGGAAACCATTCTGTCTGTAATAGAGTACTATTGTAGATCACCATCGACAGTGGGGGGATTAGCTTGACTTATTTTACTATTTTCTCATGTGTATGCCTTACTTATGATTGTACCATTGTTTGATAACATGTCATTCAATATTTGTGATATTTGCTCATGAATATGCATTTATTTTTATCTTGTTGTTTGGAACATGATGTTTGTTTAATCTGTGTGGAAGGGCAAAAAGGAGGGGTTAGCATCTGGCCTGTGCAACCATATGGACACTGCTTTGCATATGCTAATGGCATAGTGGGATTTTGATGATTGGAATGGGGCAGAAGTCTTGGCCTCAGTATTAGTAAATATTTAAGGTTTAGGATTGTCATATCTCGTGGCTTGCAATCCTTGCTAACAAGGGTTTTGGTATTGGTATAGGATTAATACAAGAGGTGTAATCATTGGTTGCGGTCCACCCCTTTCACAGTTAGAGCAGGGCAGGGTGAGCCAGACATAGACTGTGGCCTTCCTCTAGTTCTAAGTGATTTGAGTTCTAGGGATGATGATAGGGTTCTAGGTGCTCTTCCTCAAGGAATGGGCGTGTATCCAATGAAGGTTTGAGGATTAGCGCTTTGATGCCAAGATGAAGCCTATCTTGAGGGAATACTGGTGGGTGTCTTGATGTGGAGTTTTGGTTTTGGTTGCCTTCATCCTTTTGGTAGTAAATCATACTTTGTGGGGAGTTGAGTGTGGGTTAGTTACCTCACCTGTGCTTGAAATGTATCTTTTGTGCTTGAGGGTCTCGATAGTGCATGCATGTTTCAAGAGAGCAGACCACTAATAATTTAACTGCATTCATTTGCTTGCTTGCATGTGCTGATTCTCTCACTGAGTGTGTTGGTTGCTTACCCCTATGTTTATACACTTTTTTTTTAATATATTGTAGGTGATGTTTCTACTATTACTGTTGATGTTGCTGATGAACCTAAGGAAAATGACAAATATGAGGTCGCAACTCATGGACCTACTTATGTGTGTGACGAGTGTGTCTATGGTTAAGAGTCATAGCCATATCATTAGACCAGGCTAGATTCTTGTTTTTGCCTTGGGGACTTATTGTCCCAATGTGTTAGGCATATTTTAGAATTTGATTATTTGGTTAAAAGTAATTACATCTTGATATTTGAATCGAGATAAACTTTGTTATGATACTATTTATTACATAGATTTTCAGCATATTATTTATTAAAGACTTCCACATTTATACTCTCATTTTATTATGAAATGTGATTATGTGGAAGGTTGGTTAACGATAAGCACTGCTTAAGTGGGATCTTGTGTTGGGATTAGCTTGCATTTGCAAGGGATACAGTTACACCTAAGGACTACGGTTTTGGGGTGCAACACGGATGGGGCACACCTTCTTAAGCTTCCTTGATGCATATCCCACTGCTTCGATCACTCGTGGGTCTCGGCCTCTTCAAATTCCGACTCCTCAGCAATAGCCTTACCCGTATCTTTGGGTGGCATTGTCAACACAATCAAAGGTTTCAAAATTCCTAAGGTTTTTGTGCAAAAGAAAGAATATGAGGAAGAATTTAGCTAATTTCACTCAAACTGAGTTTAATAATGCTTAAGGTGGTTGAAATTGCTACAGTAGCTCCAGGCAATGTCAGAGCTTGAGTCTACAAGTCCAAATGATTTCAAATGAGGTGGATTATACATTAAAATCAAGTTTTAGAACTCAAATGTCATAGACCGACACCTACTCATCATTGGTGATGTCAATGACAAGATGTTCAATGCCCAGTTGTCATTGATGGGCCTCACGTGGAGGTCGACACGTGCCTTCCCCAAGAACATTATATTGATGATTTCTTAAAATTCCCAAAAATGCCAAATAACTTCCAAAAATTATGGAAAATTCATGGCATCAAGAAAAGTTGATTTCGTACTCAAAGTCGTCATCTAAACATTCTTAGCCAGTTGAAAACTCCCTAGAATCACTTTGGACCTGCTGCATTACTTAAAGATGGATACTATCTGTCGAAGCTAAGTACATCCAAACAGTATCGAAATCAAACCCCAACATTTCGTAACTCTCCCCATCAGATCAAGTCGCGTTGCCTACATTACTTGAGTGGATACCAGTCCTAAGAAAGAGGGCCCACGCCTCTTCTAGGTGATTTTTCTACCTAGGGATATTCTCATGAATACATCCTTGGGCATTTAAGACCACTCAGTCCTATTATACCTTTTAGAATTCTCTTGTGAATCCCAATAAGATCCCCAAGGATTATGCAAATCCAATCCCCATGCCAGTGTCACGAACTTCACCCATTATCCTTGATCGAGTGTTGAGTCACCTTTCACTGTCACCTGTTTTATATGTCAGTCAAAAGAGGGGCATTTTGTAGATACCCAATTTTGTTGCACTACTAAAAAAGCCTAGGGAGACCACAAAAGTCCCATATTCTACCCGGTTTGGAACTCATTCTTGGGTTCCAGATGCACCACAGGCTTCTACCCTATACTGGGAACCATTTCCTAAATTCTGGCCATAGTGGTCAAAATTACCAAAATATTTGTAATACCCATGCCCAAACTCCGTTACAGTTTGACTATTTTGGGCATGTGACGGGTTTTTCCATGTGCGAATGTATCAGGTCGATACGGCCAAAAGACAATGGTGTAACCGGGAGGTGACACAAAACCATTATCTTGAACCTCCAAGATCATTGGAATGCAAGACATCGCACTACGAGTAATCTCGAACCCAACCAATGCGACCACCTTGCACTTGGCACGCACTTACCTAAACTGGCAGACCAAAAATAGAGGTTTGGCTGGAAAAGGTGGTGAGGTTGCGCACCAGCTGCATGTAGTGCAGCCGCACCTCCAGGTGCGAACTAGTTGGTGATCGATTGGCCTCAGGACCCGTCGATTCGAATTCAAAACTTTTCCAAGAATGGAAAGGTTATCACAATGGGTCTATTTATGGATGGGAAGGAGAGAGATCTTCAATTCTTTCCATTTTGGTTTCATGGAGATCCCAAAATCAATCTCCTATCATGTAAATTGACATCAATCTCTTAGTCTAACCAAATCAAACCAAAGACCAAGAGATTGGAAGAAAGAGACTCTGACACGTTTGAGAGAAAAGAGAAAGAGAGGAGAGGAAGAGAAGAAGAAGAACAGGAGGAAGAAATCTTCCTCTGATTACAGCTAGAGAGAGAGAGAAGGAGAAAGAGGAAGAAGAGAGAAGGAAAGAGAGGAGAAACCTGTACCTGCGAGCTCATGATCGACAAAGAACCCGACAACAATATTGCATGCTTGTCGGAGAACTGAAGAGGAAGGAGATCAATATAAGTAACCTTTTTCCTCATTAATAATGGATTTAGAATGATTGTAAGCACTCCTTACCACATCCGAAATTGATGTGAAGGAATTTCAAGATAAGAATTTAATGATGATTCCCATGACTAAATCAAAAGAAGAAATAGTGATCCACCATCAATGGTGAAGCCATAAATAAGTAGGCCACCGTTTACGAATACGGATCGTGGACAGTAGCATGCAAGGCACAATAGAAAGGTGGATTTGAGCCTTAAGGAAACATAAATAAACAACCATGACCACTCAAACATCCGAGAGTGCTCAAAGGAGACCAAGACCATGACTGAAATTGGATTAGAAAGATTTGGGATCAGATCCGAAGGTTTTCAGTTTGGATCGGTAAAAAAGGATACCGTTCAGATGGAAATAACATCCAAATAATAATGTAAACATGGATCCACGAGTCCAAAATCCTTAAACACCCTTGGGGGAATGGGGACAAGACCCTAAAGAAAAATCGTAGCCATCCAACCATGTTACGACATGCGGCCATGAACACCAGCCACACTGCCTACCTGCTGTGATGTGAGGCCGCGACCACCAGCCGTACATGATTTTCGTGTTGGATCTCAGCCAAACTTGGTTAGCGCCTTGTTGGGATTTAATTTGACCAACTTATGGGTTTAGAACCTTGTGATCGTATTCCACGAAGAGAAACCTCTTGTTATTTTATATATTTCAGAGGTGGGATTGGACTATACATTGAAACATCCAACCTTACACTACCTCTGCAGTTTGAAACAATAAACCCAAATTACTGGGACTAGGCAACACCCCAGGAGTGTTGGCGCTGTCGCATGACCACGTGAAAGTGTGCGGCCGTGACCACCAGCCGCACGCTTAGCACCTGGTGAGGTGCGGCCGCAACCACCGACTGCATGCCTTTTTGGCTATCGCACCTTCCCATGCTCAACCAATAGTTGCCATACGGCTTTGTGAGCATTGTTTGAGGTGTTGGAACCCCCAAATCTTTGTATTAAGAAGTTCTTCTTAGTATTAAGCTAAACAGAAGGTAAAATCGGACGAATGAATGGAATGTCCATCCATGAGCTTGTCAGGCATGGACAATAGCCTAGCGTAGGATGGAATTAAACCATGGACTTTGTAGGACAACCCTAAAACCAAGGGCTACAACCTAAACATAATGATATACTATGATATGTGGTTATTCAGTGACCAATGGACCTAACCTATAGATTTTCTAGTGAAATATTAACCGGCGTGCTATCTACCTCATATGGATAGTAGGTCTGTTATGAGTTAGATATATCATTAGACCATGAGCGGTAATAAATGTAATGCTATGCATTAATAAACAGACAGTAGACAGTAGACATGAATATCAGACAAGTTAGTAACACTGTGAATACAGGAATAATAAGCTTAAAGCAAAACTAGAATAAATCTATTGGACGATAAATTAATGAATAATGTGTATATGATTTTGATAACGATACGAAGAACTCTCGAATAGGAAGCTACTCTATCGAAACTACAATAGTCTACTCCTTTAGCTTTCGGTAAGGGAACTAAACCTTTGGATGCATGTGTTCTCTCTATTGATTATGCTGGTTGTTGTTGTGAGATTGATTACATTCTGTTGTGTGATAACATGCCATCCAATATACTGTTTTGTGTGATCATGCATATGCATCATTGTGAGTGAGATTAACAGTACCGGTAGGGATTGAAAGCAAGTGGAATGGGATGCTCATAACCTTTCCACAAAAGCGATTGGTCTTGTTTGATTCATGATGTTTGATTAAGTAGATAAGGAGGAAGGTGGGTGAAATGGGATGCTTGCACCATTTTTTACCGGCGTTGCTTTGCATTGACCATATATAACTTAGTCAAGTCACGATATCCTAAGTGGGGAACGAACCAGGTCAAAAGCTTGATGATGTTACGGTCCAGTAATATGGCTAATTAGGTGGACATGACTAGTTGAACATTAATTACCCGTATAACTGTACCCCTAACCATTAGGAGGTTATGTATTAACATGGATTCAATAAAGGATAGTATGAACATAGCTGCGATGCTCCCCATGTCCGACGTAGTGTGAATAGACAGGTGAGTCGACTAATGGGATTATCACCTCCTCAAGTGCCACCATTTTTGGACTTGGGATGAGTTGCGATCATTGAGGACCAAGACGATGGACCCATACATGGGGTGTAAGACCCGCACTCCGTAAACCCGGTCTAAACATTGGTTTTGTGTCGTAGCAGGTCTTCCGATCATCACCGGGCCAGACGGGACAAGCGGATGACAAACAGGTATGAAATCGGACCAAAGCGACCAAATAGTCATCATTTTATGTTGACCCGTCGATGGTACCGGTCGACCGGTATGGTCTGCACAGCTAAGTGCGAAGATCCAGAAATTGGTCTCTGCGGGTCCCACTTTCCTGATTTTGAATCCTAGAAATTTCCTAATCCTAGTAGGGTTACTAAACCCTATTTTTAGCCTACAAATACACCCTTAAACCTTCTCAAATCCTTTCCATTATCTCTCACAAACCCTAGAGAAGAGAAAGAGGTTGGAAAGGAGAGGGAGTTAGGAAGAAGAAGGAGGTGCCGCCATTACCGTTCGACGACGCTCACTCTACGCCAGTCAACGGTAAGTGTTTGAATCAATCTTCTTACCCCCATGTTAGTTGTGTGGGTGGATCAATACCATGCAAAGTAGGTATTGATCTAAAACCCTAAATTGGCCAATAAACCCTAAGTTGCCGTCAAACCCTAGATTTAGGTTTCGAGATGATATTCATCGAAACGAGACTTGAATGAGTTGGGGATAACTCTAACTCCTAGTTTAGACTTAGAATGGATAGGAGAAACCCTGAAAATCCATGGAGGATGATCGACGACAGTCGAAAAAAAACCCAAGTATGGTCTTCGGGAGACATACCGGTCGACTATACCGGTTGCACATAGTGCGACCGGTATGTTGCCACCGGTATCCCTCGGGAGGCTGGTCTGTGGGGACCGGCTGACCATACCGGTCGCCAGTTTTCCCCACAGAGTTGTGACCGGTACATGCCACCGGTCAGCTCTGTGAGGGTATTTTGTAACCATGTTGGTTTTCGACCGACATGAAACCCTAAGCATTATATTCTAATGAAACCCAAATAATCTTGTAGGACTTTGTGACTTATCGTTTGGAGCTTGCGACGTGGAGCAAGTTATCGAACGAGCGTCAGGTAAGGGAATCTGACCTAAACCTAATAATTAATGGACAGTAAATTATTGTTAATCACCTGATTATATATGATGTGTTGTTTATGCATATTCACATGCCATCTTTTACCTTCAGTTATTATTACTGTTCATGCATTGATAGGATGTGATTGTTAGGCATGTGATTGTTTTCGTTAGTGTGTGGAGTGGGGCATGGGCCTGGGATCGCTCCTCACACTAGCACCTTTTTGTAGTATTTTGTCTTAACATGCTTGGTATGGGTGGGGCATCAGGGGAAGGTCGTGGTACGATGGTCTCCGATATTGATGTTGGCCTGGCCATGGTTATGTGGCACTGTGGTCTCCGAGTCGACGCTGGCTTGTCCATGATGCTTTAACTCTATCTCTATGCCGTAGGGAGTTATATTGGGATAGGGTCTACCTGCGTATTGTATCTATCCTAGTGGGTTAGTTGCGGATAGGGCATCAGGGGAGGTGTGGGAATGCCTTAGCTCTATCTCTATGCCGTAGACGGCTGTGCTGGGATAGAGCATACATTGATGACATATAGGATTGGTTAGTTGCGAGCCCAGTTTGCGAGCCCTGGCCAGTAGGGGCTTAGGTACTGGTATAGGTAGAGCATCAGGGGAGGTACGGGGGTATCTTAGTTCTATCTCAATTCCATGGTGGGTGCATGTTGACCAATGGGGGTGTGATCCATGAGGTGCCACACACTCGTGTATAGAGGTGTGGGGGCCACCAAACCTTTCTATAGCACATTGCAAACTTAAACCAGACCACAGCATAAAATTGATTGTTACTCATGCATAATATTGTGAAACTGTCTGATTGTCTTACTGAGCTATGTTGTGAGTTCACCCTTTGTATATACATTGTTTTAGATGCTGATGCAGGTTACACGGTGGATGATTTCATGAACGCTCCGACGTATGGAGGTGTAGCTGCTCTGGATGTGCAAGCAAGAGAGGACGAGCATGACGCTTCATGCGAGTGCCCTTTCTGCGTGTACCTTTGATTGGTTATTTATTTATTTATTTCATTTATTTTCGGTTAGATTAAATGGATGTACGGATATTATTTTATGTGTTTGAATTTGGATAATTGGATATTTATTTAAATTATCAATAGATACTCAGTTCATTCTATTTTAAGTCTTCCGCTGTATATTTATATTCTGATTGTGGTTATGTGGAATGGTTTGTATGAGCGGACACGGCCTATTCGAGATCCTGGTGTGAACCGTTGGTTCAATGACGGTTCACTCACACCATTCTGGTTGGATCGGAATTGGGATGTGACAACTTGGTATCAAAGCTCTTGGGCTCTGTCCAACAAACCACATTGTGCTTAACTAAGTCGATGAACTGAGTTAGGAAATATTAAAAAAATTTAATACAAACACACCCTAAGCATTGTTTGATACTTGAGACTGATTAAGAAAGAGAATAATGTACTACTCTAAATATGAAACTTAACATGTGCACACACACTAGATAGGGAAAACATGAAAATTTCCATTAAACAAGAAAATGAGTATCAAATGAAATAGTGCTACAGGGTACAGTCCACAAATTGGACAGTTATCCTGCTATATAAACAGTCATATGTAAAAGAGAAGAAAATAAAGAGGGACAATCATGGGGTAGGGGGCCTGGGAGGAATAGGGTCTGCTATATCATAGTCTCGCTCGTAAGCAACCCTGAGCCAGTGCACCTGATCCTGTGTGACCCTGAGACTGTGAGCCAACTGTGCCAAGTCGCGGCTCATCTCACGCTGAGTGTCCCTGATCTCCATCATCATACCCATCATGGTGTCGGAGGGAGGCTGCGATGGTCCAGTGGTAGAGGTAGATGGTGGTGCTGCTGGTGTAGGCGGTGGGGCTGGCACTGGAACACCCTCGGCCCTATCCTCGTCATCATCCCGCTCGAGCTCGGCTGCATAGGCCGCATTGGCTGCTGCTGCAGCTGCCACCCTCCCAAGTGGACGAGGGCGAGCCTCCAACTCGTCATCGCTAACAGGCAGGTCAACCATCTGCATCCTCTGAATGGCGTCCCAGTCTATGTCGGACGTCATAGTATCCTCAACGGTCACCTCGCCTCTCATGCTCATGCCTAGACGACATAGCAGGGAGGTAATGAGACGACCGTATGGAAGGTTACTGGCCTGATCGGCCAGGGTCGCCTGATGCATAGTCCTAATGATGAGGTATGGGAGAGAGACCCGCTCCCCAGTGCAGACGCAATAAGTAATGTACTGAGTGAGCTGGGATAACTCACTATAATGGCCGCTCGGGGGAACGATGTTGTGTTGAATGATGCGACTGTAGACCCGAGGTATAGGTCTTAGGCTAGCCGCCTTCATAGGAGCTCCAGGGTTCAGTATCTGATGTGCTATCTCCCGGCGCAGGTCCTCAGTCAGATAGCCCTTCGCTTTGGGAGGGCAATACACTAGGTCTCCATCATTTGGAACCCCTAGAAGGTCGGCCAGCTGGTGGGTGTTAAATGAAATGGGTACACCCCTGACGTAGCTAGAGATGCGTAAATCCCTACCCTGGTTGGGATCGTTAACATCCCCGTGCAGCTCCAGGTTAGCAAAGAAATGCTTAACCAGATTAGGACGGGTGGTGTCGGTGTAAGAAATGACGGGCAACCAACCAAGGCTGTCGAACGCCACTCGTACGTCGAACCGGTCCAATTGCTCCAAATTAACCCGACGCCCGGATTCTATACTTTTGTTAACGAACCACGGGAATCGAGCCTGTGCCTCAACGGAATGAAACCAGTGCTCGTCAAGCTAGGGAACTGGTGGCTGGGGGGCACGTGAGCTCGAGCCGTGAGTACATTTCCCAAGAGCACGTCAGGGAGCCATATTAATCTGCAAAACAAAATAAAACAAGATAAAATGTTAGAAATTGTCGAAATTTCGGCAGCATAACGACTGTAATTCAAGAAAAAGCCTCGAACTCACCCAAAAACATGGGGAGGAGGACTTACGTAACCCCCACACTCTTCAACAAATCAATCACAGACATTTACAATATGAAATTTCAAGAAATTAAGAAAAATCAAGAATTTTTGAAAATTTTGGAAAACCTAGGTCAAAAAGGTGAAAAATTCGATTTTCTATCAAACCGTTCGATGAAACCCCAAATTGGTTGAGGGATTTTGCTCTTGGGGGTCCCTAAACCCTTTCCAAGCCGAAGGAAAAGAGTTCCTACGGTTGAAACATCTCGATCAATGAAAAACCTAATTTTCTACATATAGACGATATGGGAAATTGTAAAAACATGATAGAGAGGGAAGAGACCTACCTGGAGACGATGTGCTAGGTCTTGAATGGAGGAAATTGGCTTCAAATAGCACCGGTCGGACTGTTGCAACTCGGAACCCAGAGGAAAATCACCACCGGAGAGAAAGAAGAAAGAAAAAGTGAGAAAATCTCACTTTTTTGCGATTTTAAAGCCAATCTGGGCATACCGGTCGACGGTTTTGCCTATACCGGTCGACCGGTATCTCCCCAGAGGTGCGACCACTATGTCTCGGTCAGAATTCTAATTCTGACCAGTCGACTATACTGGTCGCAACCCTGTATACAGAGGTGCGACCGGTATGTTGCGACCGGTACGCACCAGAAAAGTTAGAAATTTTTTTTTAAAAAATTTTAAAAATTATGTAAAATGAAATTTTACCTTTCGACTATTTCTCCTTGTATTATTCAAGACTAACACTACTATTATTGTGGTTCTCACGTGTTATGTCTTCTTCTCAGATTCAAACAAAATAGTCTGAGATGGCAGGCGGAAACGGTCGTAGGGGTCGGAAGCGTCATCAAGCCAGGATGCGCCTAGAGGAAGAGCAGATTGAACAAGACCATGTTAGAGAGCCAAATCCGGAAGTGGAGGAGGAACAGGTTCCAGAAGTGCCGACAAATTTACCTGGCCCACCTCACAGGAATTCTGAGACCATTGTTACAAACTTGGTCTATCAGATGCAAGCTCAGTAGAAGGAATTCCTGAGTGAGATACTGAAGATGCTCAGGCCATCGGGTTCTGTTCCCACTGGAGATACGCCCGAGTATGGAGAGAAGACTTCTTCACAATCGATGCAGGGTAGCCCAAGACCGATGGGCCAAGCACAGAATGTACCACCACCGCATCAGTTTCCGTCACCTTCTGCATACTCGAGAGCCTATCCGTATCCACCACAATGGTAGGGGATGAACACTCAGGGACAGCATGATCTGAGCAGAGCGGTGGACAGATTCCTGAAGTTGAAGCCTTCATCATTCACTGGTAGAACAGGGAAACCATTGTGGCCAGCACAGTGGGTTGCAGAGATGGAGAAGAATTTCCGTCTGATGACATGTATAGAGGAGGAAAAGGTTTTATTTGCCACTCACATGTTGAGAGAAGATGCAAATGCTTGGTGGAATTCCACACGTGCATATCTGGAGACTAAGTATACACTGGTGGATTGGGAAGTGTTTAAAGCTCCCTTCTTCGATAAATACTTTCCTAAGAGTTTCAGAGATCAAATGGAGAAGGAGTTCCTCAACCTACAGCAATCTCAGTCGACCGTGGATGCGTATCAGCAGAGGTACGAAGAACTATTCTTCTTCGCACCGGCAAGTATGCAAGAAGAAGAGACCAAGACACGTAGGTTCACCATGGGACTACGTGGGAGCATTAGAGAGCACATATTGGATTTGGACAAGAAGATCTACAATGAGGCTGTGCAGGTTGCGAGGGTGATAGAGTTCAGTCAGAGGGACAACTTCTTTGCTCAGAACAGGGGAGTGAAGAGACCTGCTAGTGAGAGTTCGGGTGGCGGTAACAATAGACCCTTCCGCCCATACAGGGCTCAGACCGCTATAGTACCCGCGAGGAACAACACGGCACCCCCTGTGCCATAGAATGCCGGATACAACCCGAATATAAAGTGGTTCAACTGCCAGCAAGTGGGTCATATTGCAAGGACCTGCACTCTACCTAAGAAGCAACCTCTCCAGCAAGGAAAGGTTTATGCGGTCACCACTGAAGAGGCAGCCGCATCACCGGATGTGGTCATTGGTATGACTTTATCCCTTACTATTTGGCTTACTATTTTTCATTGTGTGTATGCGCATATAGAACTAAGGGATAATAAAAAATTCCAGGAATTGTAAATGTAGCTGGTATACCTGCCAGAGTACTATTTGACTCTGGGGCCACGCACTCCTTTGTTTCTATTTCTTTTGGGAAGCGAATGGAGTTACCAATCAAGCATTTGAACCCAAGCTTGATAGTTTGCTCTCCAGTAGGAGTCGAAGTGGCTTTGACCGATTACTATGGACCATGTACTATATGTATTGAGGGCCGAGACTTAGAAGCAAGCCTAGTAATACTCGAGATGGCAGACTTTGATGTCATCCTGGGAATGGATTGGCTAGGCCGTCATTCAGCCATCCTATTATGTGGTGAAAGGAAGCTTGTGCTTACTGACAAAGAGGGAAGGGAGTATAGCTTCGCTGGGATCAAGCTATCTAGGAAGCGGAAGCTAATTCTCTCTGCCCTAAAAGCTAAGAGATGCTTGGAGAAAGGGGGAGTGGGGTATCTAGTATCTGTAGTCGACATCACTGCCGAGGTGCCAAAGATGGAAGATCTAGAGGTGGTACGAGAGTTTCCAGATGTATTTCCAGAAGATCTCCCAGGTTTACCACCAGAAAGGGCTACAGAATTTGTGATAGACCTTATGCCAGGTTCGGCGCTGGTGTCTAAAGCACCATACAGAATGGCCCCGACCGAGTTAAAGGAGTTGAAGACCCAGTTACAAGAATTGTTGGATAAGGGCTTCATACAACCTAGTATATCGCCTTGGGGAGCACCGGTATTATTTGTCAAGAAGAAAGATGGAAGTGTACGGCTATGTATTGACTACCGTGAACTGAACAAGTTGACGATCAAGAATCGGTATCCTTTGCCTAGGATCGATGATTTATTTGACCAGTTACAGGGTGCAAAGGTTTTCTCGAAGATTGATCTCCGATCGGGGTATCACCAACTGAATATCAAGGCCGGAGATATTCCGAAGACCGCTGAGGACGAGGTATGGGCATTATGAGTTTCTAGTTATGTCTTTCGGGTTGACCAATGCTCCAGCGTCGTTCATGGAACTGATGAA
Organism: Protea cynaroides; assembly: GCA_028583415.1. NCBI lineage: Eukaryota > Viridiplantae > Streptophyta > Magnoliopsida > Proteales > Proteaceae > Protea > Protea cynaroides. Next base: position 27,132,108 of record CM053265.1, on the reverse strand, counting down.
CCGAGTGTTTCATGATATGTTGGATACTTTGGTCATCGTATTTATCGATGACATATTGGTCTACTCAAAGGACATGGAGGCTTATAAAACACATTTGAGGGCAGCCCTAAAACGGCTGAGGCAGGAGAAGCTTTATGCTAATTTCAAGAAGTGCGAGTTTTGGCTGAAGGAAGTGGCTTTCTTGGGCCATGTAGTATCTGAAGATGGTATCAAGGTTGATCCAAGTAAGATAGCTGCTATAGTAGGATGGGAAGCACCAAAATCTATTGCGGAAATTCGTAGTTTCCTTGGGTTGGCTGGTTATTATAGAAGATTCGTGGAAGATTACTCCAGGATCGCTGTTCCACTCACCAGATTGACCAAGAAGGGAGAGAAATTCATATGGACAGATGAGTGTGAGAAGTGCTTTCAGACTTTGAAGTCAAGACTAGTCTCTGCACCTATCTTGACCATCCCCGAACCAAGCGTACCGTTTACTTTATATACGGATGCTTCGGGGTTGGGTATCGGGTGTGTATTGATGCAAGGAGAACAGGTGATTGCTTACGCATCAAGACAGTTAAAGGAGCATGAGAAGAACTATCCTACGCATGATTTGGAGTTAGCAGCGGTTATACATGCAATCAAGACTTGGAGACACTACTTGTACGGTGAGAAGTTTCAGATTAAGTCAGATCACAAGAGCTTAACTTACCTTTTCACTTAGAAGGATCTGAATATGAGACAGAGGAGATGGTTGGAATTGTTAAAAGATTATGATTGCGACATCCAGTATCATCCGGGTAAAGCAAATGTTGTAGCTGACGCCTTAAGCAGAAGTGGGCATCGAAACCTGAGGCAGGACCAAGTACAAATGCCGCATTATGTGCCGAAGCCTCAAGTTCAATCGATGGTGATGAAGAGCATATTATAGAGACTGTAGAAGATCCAGTTGAGCAATGCTTGATTCATAAGTTCACTATGATGTTTGCCGCATTGAAGATCTCACCGGATCTAGTGGATGAATTCAAGGTAGTAATCCTACAGGATCCACATCTCAAGACAGTGCAAGAAGACTTAGAGAAGGGTATGAGCAATCCTGACTTTACCTTGGATTCAGACAAGGTACTCAGGTATTGTGGACGTTTATGTATACCGGAGAGTGAAGACTGCGATATCAGAGATCGAGTTATGACTGAAGCTCATTACACTCCATATTCGGTACATCCGGGAAGTACCAAAATGTACCATGACTTGAGAAGACTATATTGGTGGAGGGGTATGAAAGCAGATATAGCTCGTTTCGTGTTCCAATGTCTGAATTGTCAACAAGTTAAAGCAGAAAGGCAAAGACCCGCAGGATTACTACAGCCATTACCGGAACCTACGTAGAAGTGGGATTGTATCACCATGGATTTCGTCACTGGCTTACCTTTGACACCAAGGTCAGTGGATGCAGTTTGGGTTATAGTAGATCGACTCACCAAGACAGCTCAATTTATTGCGGTCAGACCTCAATATACCATGGAGAAACTGGCCAAGTTATATGTAGATAATATAGTCAGACTTCATGGCGTTCCAGAGAATATAGTATCTGACAAAGATCCCCGTTTTACATCAAAGTTCTGGGAAGGATTACAGAAAGCTATGGGAACAAAGCTGAAGTTCAGTACAGCTTTCCACCCTCAGACGGACGGGCAGTCAGAGCGAACTATTCAAATTTTAGAAGATATGCTCCGAGCTTGTGCATTAGACTTCAAAGGAGCTTGGGATGAGAAACTATCACTTATCGAGTTCACTTACAACAACAGCTATCAGGCTACAATTCAAATGGCCCCATATGAAGCACTCTATGGGAAGAAGTGTCGTACACCTCTGTTATGGAACGAGGTGGGAGAAAGAAGAATTGTGGGACTAGAGTTTGTTGAAGAAACTGTCGAGTGATTGATCAGATCAAAGAGAGAGTAAAGATAGCTCAAGTCCGACAGAAGCACTATGCGGATAATCGACGTCGAGATCTGGAGTTTGCAGTGAGTGACAAGGTATTCTTGAAGGTATCACCGGTGCGAGGTCTGAAACGGTTTGATAAGAAGGGGAAGCTATGCCCCAGGTAAGTGGGACTATATGAGATATTGACCCGACGTGGTAATGTAGCATATCAATTGGCTCTACCACCATCTATGTCCAGTGTTCATAATGTGTTCCACGTATCATTACTGAAGAAGTATGTCAGAGATCTATCGCACATCTTGACCGCTGATCCCCCAGACTTGACCGAAGACCTAACTTTCGAAGTGGTGCCTGTAATGCTCTCAAGTCGAAAAGTTCAGCAACTTCGAACCAAGGATATCCATTATGTGAAGGTGCATTGGAGAAGCCAAAATGTGGAGGAAATTACTTGGGAAGAAGAGAGCGCGATGAGGAAGGAGTACCCTAACCTTTTCGACGATCAAGGTACGTTCAAATTTCGAGGCCGAAATTTCTTTTAAGGGTGGGGGAGTTGTGAAACCTACATGCAAATTTCGGGACAAAATTTCTTTTAAGGGTGGGGGAGTTGTAAAACCCGCACTCCGTAAACCCGGTCTAAACATTGGTTTTGTGTCGTAGCAGGTCTTCCGATCATCACCAGGCCAGACGGGACAAGCGGATGACAAACAGGTATGAAATTGGACCAAAGATGACCAAATAGTCATCATTTTATGTTGACCGGTCGATGGTACCGGTCTTGGTACCGGTCGACCGGTATGGTCTGCGCAGCTAAGTGCGGAGATCCAAAAATTGGTCTCTACGGGTCTCACTTTCCTGATTTCAAATCCTAGAAATTTTCTAATCCTAGTAGGGTTACTAAACCCTATTTTTAGCCTATAAATACACCCTTAAACCTTCTCAAATCTTTTCCATTATCTCTCACAAACCCTAGAGAAGAGAAAGAGGTTGGAAAGGAGAGGGAGTTAGGAAGAAGAAGGAGGTGCCGCCATTACCGTTCGACGACGCTCACTCTACGCCAGTCAACGGTAAGTGTTTAAATCAATCTTCTTACCCCCATGTTAGTTGTGTGGGTGGATCAATACCATGCAAAGTAGGTATTGATCTAAAACCCTAAATTGGCCAATAAACCCTAAGTTGCCGTCAAACCCTAGATTTAGGTTTCGATATGATATTCATCGAAACGAGACTTGAATGAGTTGGGGATAACTCTAACTCCTAGTTTAGACTTAGAATGGATAGGAGAAACCCTGAAAATCCATGGAGGATGATCGACGGCAGTCGAAAAAAACCCCAAGTATGGTCTTCCGGAGACATACCGGTCGACTATACCGGTCGCACTATGCCGGTTGCACATAGTGCGATCGGTATGTTGCCACCGGTATCCCTCGGGAGGCTGGTCTGTGGGGACCGGCTGACCATACCGGTCGCCAGTCTTCCCCACAGAGCTGCGACCGATACATGCCACCGGTCAGCTCTGTGAGGGTATTTTGTAACCATGTTGGTTTCCGATCGACATGAAACCCTAAGCATTATATTCTAATGAAACCCAAATAATCTTGTAGGACTTTGTGACTTAGCGTTTGGATCTTGCGACGTGGAGCAAGTTATCGAATGAGCGTCAGGTAAGGGAATCTGACCTAAACCTAATAATTAATGGACAGTAAATTGTTGTTAATCACCTGATTATATATGATGTGTTATTTGTGCATATTCACATGCCATCTTTTATCTTCAGTTATTATTACTGTTCATGCATTGATAGGATGTGATTGTTAGGCATGTGATTGTTTTCGTTAGTGTGTGGAGTGGGGCATGGGCCTGGGATCGCTCCTCACACTAGCACCTTTTTGTAGTATTCTGTCTTAACATGCTTGGTACGGGTGGGGCATCAGGGGAAGGTCGTGGTACGGTGGTCTCCGATATTGATGTTGGCATGGCCATGGTTATGTGGCACTGTGGTCTCCAAGTCGACGCTGGCTTGTCCACGATGCTTTAGCTCTATCTCTATGCCGTAGGGAGTTATGTTAGGATAGGGTCTACCTACGTATTATATCTATCCTAGTGGGTTAGTTGCGGATAGGGCATCAGGGGAGGTGTGGGAATGCCTTAGCTCTATCTCTATGCCGTAGACGGCTGTGCTGGGATAGAGCATATATTGATGACATATAGGATTGGTTAGTTGCGAGTCCAGTTTGCGAGCCCTGGCCAGTAGGGGCTTAGGTACTGGTATGGGTAGAGCATCAGGGGAGGTACGGGGGTATCTTAGTTCTATCTCTATTCCATGGTGGGTGCATGTGGGCCAATGGGGGTGTGATCCATGAGGTGCCACACACTCGTGTATAGAGGTGCGGGGGCCACCAAACCTTTCTATAGCACATTGCAAACTTAAACCAGACCATAGCATAAAATTGATTGTTACTCATGCATAATATTGTGAAACTGTCTGATTGTCTTACTGAGCTGTGTTGTGAGCTCACCCTTTGTATATACATTGTTTTAGATGCTGATGCAGGTTACACAGTGGATGATTTCATGAACACTCTGACGTATGGAGGTGTAGCTGCTCTGGATGTGCAAGCAGGAGAGGACGAGCATGACGCTTCATGCGAGTGCCCTTTCTGCGTGTACCTTTGATTGGTTATTTATTTATTTATTTCATTTATTTTCGGTTGGATTAAATGGATGTATGGATATTATTTTATGTGTTTGAATTTGGATAATTGGATATTTATTTAAATTATCAATAGATACTCAGTTCATTCTATTTTAAGTCTTCCGCTGTATATTTATATTCTGATTGTGGTAATGTGTAATGGTTTGTATGAGCGGACACGACCTATTCGAGATCCTGGTGTGAACCGTTGGTTCAATGACGGTTCACTCACACCATTCTGGTTGGATCGGAATTGGGGTGTGACATGGGGGATGTTTGTTGTATGCCCAGTGAGGTGGCATTCATTTTGATGGGGGTGATCCGTGCAATCGGAGGCTCCATTTTAGTCTTCTTGAGTTGGCACTTACAGTTATCTTACCTGACTGTAGTTGATAGTTGCATGCATTTGTTTGTTACACGTTTAGTTTTTCTTACTAAGTTTGGTGGTTGAGCTTACCCTTATGCGTACAAATTATTTTAGATATTGCATGTATATCATTTGATGCTCAGGGAAACTCTTTATCCAGTGTAGAGGATGATGTTAGTGAACTTAGGAATATATCTTCGATCCTTCGTAAGTTTCATAGTAACCGTTCATAGGCTTAGGCTATGCCTATTTCTTTTTGTACTTTTGGATTTGGGTTTGAATATTTGGGATACGTTTTATTTATGGATAAACTTTAAACAATGTTTTTATTTATTTGAAAATATTGGACAATTGTGGAACTTGAATTGGAACTCGGAACTATTAGATGTCAGTTTAATAATTTGGCATTTGGACTTTAAGACTTTCGCTATTTGACTTTCTTATTTCTAATATTTTGTTCAATTGAGATGTTTAAATTACTCTGACAATATTATTGTGAGTATCATTTCGAATCGTTAGTTGATTATACCATGATATGTGATCCTGGAAGGAGATTTCTAATGCCCTGATAGGATGAGATCTTGTTGCATTATATAGTACCGATACGTTAAGAATCAGGCGTGACAATATCACTGACTATGAGTTAAATCGATCAACCTAAAAAGTCAACTTTTTCCCATTGTGACCTAAGGCCATATTAATCTAGTACTTATTGAGAGCTTTGAAATGACATAGAAATCACTTTAATAATCAAAAGATATGGTTATTACAAGTTTTAAGACACTGGCCCGATTCTTTCCTGAACCAAGACAGGTTCAGACCTAGCCTGGGTAGGCCAAGAGTGGCCTAGGGACCCAAAAGAACCAAGCCATGCATAGACCTAGGGCTCACCCCTAGGTCTTTAAAATTTCAAATTGATTCATCTACCTTGAGATAGGCCCCATCGACGGCGACGGGAAGTTGATTGACGCCCCGTCGACGTTGATGACCCATTTACAGAGTCGACCCAAGGAGGTTTCCAACTTTTCCACAACTCTTCAATGTTGAATCAATTCACAAAATCTCCATGAGATAGGCCTTATCCTTCACGTGGCATCCTCTAGATACTCTAGGAAGTCTTCCCCCATCATCTAACACTCTTTTCATACGGATTAAATACGAATTTGATCCTATTAGGAATTTTGACTCTTTTTGAGTCATTGATCTTTTTTTTTTATAATCCTTACTTAATATCTAGCAATTTGAAATGAGACTTGTTGCATTACGAAGAGGCGAGCTTGGTTTCCCCTTATAAATTCCTACCCTCGGCACAATGGAGGGGAGCTTTAACTCGTTAAGGAGAGTTATCTTGGAGAGTCACTCTGAGAAAGCTTGTTCAACATTGTTCTTCTGCAATTTGACAAATCAATGCTTGGAATCTTGTTTTAATTGTTGGGATAGTGCTTTCATCATCCTTTTCAACGTACCTTCGGATTAGGTATACCAATTTTATTAAATATTTGTTTCATTAATATAAAATCCTATTTTCTTCCTCGCATGGTAAGGATGAGGTATATTTCAATTACCTCTCATGTGATTGGAGATATGCTTCATTAAACCTCAATTCCACAAATCTAGGATGTGAATAACTAGATAGAAATTTAATTTCATATTTGTGTATAGATTAGGTTACTTTGCATCATAATTTTATGTGTTTGTAAATGAAATACCTCGTTATCACATGTGATAATTTTTAAGGTATTTTTGCACAAATTTAATATATTTGTTTCATAATTACCATGATCTCAATCCCCATAGTGGCCTAAATAATCTTAGCTCATGCATCCATGAATTTTCTTTCCTGAAATTCTCTCTCCTACATCGTAAGATTGTCCAAACGGATAACCATAATGTCCCCCATCTTTTCTTTATGATGTTACGTTAACGCTATTATAAGGAATTCATAATCCCAATATCGAACAAATTAAAGAGTTGGATTTATTGAGGCAATCCAGAGTTCCTAACACCTACCCCGAACTGTACTTAACTTGTCTCTCTCAATTGGATCAAATTCCTTATTTAGGAATATGTCTACAGTTAATTATGGATCCTAAAGCCTAGAGCCAAAATATCGACTCCAAAGTCCCCAAATCATCATGGCTCCCCCTTTTGCACCAAACGAGAATCCATTGATCTCACAACCTCCCTTGCTATGCTGACCTCTGGAGAGACAAAATAAAGTCTCCACAACATCAAATTGGCAAATATGCCATCCTACTACGTTTAAGCCAAATCTTGATGGGACATTTTGCCATATGTTTAGCCGAAGTCTGTGCTCCCTTTTGTCATTTCAAACCCTTTTTTAATGCTTTTCAAACATTAACATTCTTTTCTGGCAACAATTAAAGATTATGCCTTATCTCAACCCACCTATAAGGATCTAAATACGCAACAGACATTCAAGTTTTGAAGGGGGCTAGTAAGTGAACCGAGTGAAGTATTCTATGCTCCTTGCTCTAAAATGCTAAAGATTGTTTGAGCTCCCACCAGGATTTATAAATGTGAATCTAGCTTGACATTGAAAGTTGAAATATTGATTTTGGCTACTATGGTTAGAGCATCTTGCATATGAAATCAAAGGTCCAGGATATTAGAATCCATACATCATTGAGTAATAAAAAACAGAAAATATAAAAAGAAAAGTAAATTTTTCGTTTTTCTTGGAGCAAGGGTAATTAGGTGTAGTAGTTAACTTGCCATATGGGAAATTTGTTCTTCCCACCAATTTAATTTGCTCTGATCTTTCTTGCTAATGTTGTCTACTCAAAATAATCAAAATATTCGTTAAGGTTTTATTTGTTTTGTTGTAAAATTTTTCTAACAAATGATATTTTACATGAAAATTTTTTTTTCACGTAGAATATATCTACTTTTTCAATGCATTTTTCTACATTTGACATTAAAAAAAAAAAGGTGTTCCAGTGCAAGAGGCTCCCACTATTGAGGGGTCTGGAAAGGGGCGGAATGTACAGAGCCTTACCCCCATAACGTAGAGAGGTTGTTTTTGTTTTTTGATCTCATAACCACCATGTTGCAATATGACAATCTTACCGTCACATCAAGGCTCGCCCTCTACATTTGATATTAAAGCAAACAACAAAAAATCTTATTCTACAATAAAATTTTCTTTTTAAATGATTTTAAATGGAAACACACGGAACCTAAAGGGAAAAAAAAAATCGAATATGCTTATGATAGTGGCAAAATTAGTTCCCCTTGCACTCATGCTCCAAAGGATATCTAACGGATCAGCTGATTCGTATCAACTTTAAGAGTACTCAATCCCTTTCTGGTCTTTGTTTCAATATTATTTTATTATGGATTGTTCACGTGATAATGTATCAATGGATCCGTACACCAATCCAACTCGATTTGAAAATGACCAATACTGTGTCCGATATCCGCATTTAGAACCTTTTTTTTTTTTTTTGATAAATAAATAATTTATTGACACAGGGAGAGAGAACACAACAAGCAGGCTTGCAAGAAGGCTGCCAAAACCCTAACTAACCCAATACAAGGAAGCCCAAAGAACATGTGGGACCAACCAAAACCCATCCAAACCAGCCAAACAACTAAAACACCCCAACCAATCAAAGAGAGACTTGGGCCTGCAAGAACAAAAACCACAAAGAACCAAAACTTCTGCAAGGTAAAAAAAATCAGGTAGGGGTAATGACAACCCAAACCCGAGACCCACAACACACCCAGATCCAACACCACCGAATAACCAAACAACAAAACCTTATCCTAGCATGGCCAGACCTCTGTTAGTTAAAATGCGTTTTAAATGCATACCGTACTGCAGTTAAATGCATACCGTACTGTAGTACCGTATTTGACCGTTTAAAATGCATATTTTCGTATTGACCTTAAAAATACTTTAAAATACTCAATACTCCAAGCCTTACCATTTAAAACGCGTTTAAAAAGTGTTTAAAACGTGTACCATACCGTACCCATATCAGTATTTTTACCTGCATAGTTCATGAGTAAGTCGATTAATCCCACATCGTTTAATACTCTTATTGCTTTCTAGATATAACCGATCTGGGTTAAAGGTTGTAGGCCACTTCTTCATAATTACTTCTAAACTCATTACGTTACTATTTTTTTCTCACGGTTTATGGCTAGACACATCATAAATGTCATGTGTTCTCATTGATTTAGATATAATTTTTTAATTTATGGGAGTATATTGCCCTTTTTTTGCCGTATCATATTATATTCGATCAGTTTAAAACCCGTACCATCCGTTTTAATTTTTTGGCCATTCTCGAAAGGTTTAACCTATTTTTGACCTTACCGTTCTTGTTTTACTCTGTTTAAAACACGTTCTGTCCTGTTTAGTTTTATTCCTTTCCCATTTTAACTATGGGCCAGACCCAAGAGATCAGCTAAATCCAAGGAGGAGAGCCAACCCGAGCCAAATAACAGTGAGCAATTTAGTCCAGTGAGCCCTTTCGGGCCAGCCACTGATACTCCAGCCTCTCTTCCTCCGACGAGTCCAAGGTGGCAGGGATTTCTTTCGACTTAGAGTACCACGCGTCCCCACTTGAGTAGTCGTCATCACCATCCCATGTGGACTGAGCCGGCAGTACCGCAAGGAGAACAGGCTCAGCAGAGCCAGGGGATAGGCCGAAAGCTTCATCCGCATTTAGAACCTTGCTTGCACTGAAGTAGAGTAAAGAAATTGAAGCAATACGTGGCTTTACCCAAAAGAAAAAAAAAAAAAAAAAAAAAAAAGAAGCAATACGTGGTTCACCTTTAGGTATGGCCTCCATAATAGAAACAAATCAAAGAAATAAATCAAGTACCATCTGAACCATGGTTCAAGAACACAAGATCGATGACCGTATCAACCGTGACCGATTCTATTCTGATCCAATTCCATGCTGGATCAACTAAAATCGGCAAGGATTGGCTCAAAAACCATAAAATCGGATTCCCAGGTGCTAAAATCGGTTTAATACAACTGTGATCGACCCGATCGATTCTGCTGATCCGTGCCCGGGTCGTCAAACCATGATCAGAACCCGAACCCTTATCACAAAGATGTAAAGATCGACATATTTTAGAAAGGGGATTGAAGATTATGATTGTAACAGTCGCAAGAGATGTGAAACAGGCAAAGCAATAAAAAAATGGAAGTGACATCCAAAGAAAAGCTTGTCGGCGTAACTACCGGTGTCCTGAGGACTAGCGGAAAGGGAATTAAACCTGATAGTTACAGAAAACCCACAATGAATGGTGGTAAGTAGAAGCACAAACAAGACATGGAAACCAATGGGACAGATAAAGGGAGATTACGAAGTAAAAGAAAGGGACTTTCTTAGCTTTGAATTAGAGTAAAGACTCTTTTAGAAAACATAATCAAGATGTTTCCTTTCTTCTGTTTCCATCGCTCTCAAGAGGAAAAAGCGCTGAACATAATTTCTTAGGCCATAGTTTTGTTTCTGACTTTTGTTGCATGAGGTGATGTTTTTCCTCCTTGTTGACGCTTTTATAGTTTTGTAATTTTTTTTAGATCTTGTTTTGATTAAGTGAAATTTTCTTTTTGATTGAATAGAAAGTATTTTATAGACTAAAAAAGTAGGATGTAAATAGATGGTTGGAAATATGGATTCGATTTGATTGGTATTATCCATTTAGGACTTATCTAGATACAAATTGAGATAATCAAGAACATAATCTGTTCAATTTGAATAAATATTCAACAAAAAGAAGGGAGGGGAGGGGGAGGGGGAGGGGGGAGAATGAGTACATAAGCTAAGCTAATGATCGAACACTAGTATATCGACTAAGACGGTCTTTGGTATAGTTTATATTTATGTTATGAGTTATTTATGATAAATCATTTATTATAATAAATTATGAGTTATAAATAATAGTCATTTGATACCATTAGATATAAAGAAATAATAATAGATTATCACAATAATGATAAAAATCTTCTAAACTAATAATAGATTTTATATTATATCAATTATTTTAAATATAAATAAAAATGATAAATCATACCAATCAACTACATATGTCATAATGCATTATGTAATTAATTCTGTAATACATACCCTAAGCCCTCTTTGGCATAGTTTATATTTATGTTTATGAGTTATTTATGACAAATCATTAATGAGAATAAATTATGAGTCAGAAATAATAACCTTTTAATACCATTAGACATAAGGAAGTAATAATAGATATTATAACAATAATGATAAATGTCTTATAACCTATTGGTAGATTTTAGATTATATCAATTTATTTTAAATATAAATAAATACCATAAATCATATCAAACAACTACATATACCATAATGTATTATATAATTAATTCTATAATACATACCAAAGAGAGCCTAAGTTTAGAAACTTTCCTTTTAATTTATGTGAAATCGTGTGCTCTTATATCTGCCTAGTTGCAAGGGAAATAAAAGAACGAATAGTGAATATAAATCAAAGGGTCTGAGGGGAATCTCCCATAATGCACAAATATGTATGCAAGAATCATCATCTTCAATAGGGGCTCAAAAGTTCAATGGAGGAGGGAAACTATCACGACGCGAGAGAGTGCATGTGTGACTTATGTGGTAGGTTGTGGGAAAAATCCCACAATGGCATTGTGAGATCTTACTTCCTTAATTAAAACTAAAATAGAATAAGGGTCCAGGGAGGGGTTAAGGTACATAGTCTTACCTCTGTTTCTTAGAGAGGCTATTTTCAGATTTGAATCCATGATCACGAGGTCACAATGGAGTAACTTTACTAAGGAAAAATATTTCAAATATGATTATTAAATTAATTTGAATATATTTTATATTAAAATCTCTTGGATTTATGAAGAAAAATTAAGATTCCATTTGAAAATTTTGATGACCATATTTAGTATAGATTTGGATCTTTACATACGTACATTGCATAAAAGTTTGTATGATTGAACTCAAATACAGTTCATGCATGGCCACTGCAACTCACTGCAAACTTTGTTGATGCCATAATATCTCCTAATTTTACTCATCACGTCTTAGAATTTTATATTTAGGGAGGAGGATCTATAAGATGGTAGGACATAGAGACATTTTACATGCTAGCTCCTCATCAACCCTTAGATGAGATAGAAATAGTTTTAGCCGTCTATCTCTATCAAAGTTACATCATCCTCCTTTCTCCACTATCGTTGCATCTTCAAGAACAATGGTCTTCTCTCTCTCTCTCTCTCTCTCTCTCTCTCTCTCTCTCCCTCATCACTAGCATAGCTCCCCCCCCCCCCCCTCTGTGCCACTGCCTCTGAAGATCCTTCCCCTATTCATAGGTCATGGGCTCTCTCTGGCAAATGGCAACCCACGAGCTCCACCAGGGATCCCATCAAACTTCCCTCTGTCTTCTTCTTCTTCTTCCTTTTCTTTGCAAACCAGAGGAGGTTCCTTCCGAAAGAACTCGAAAGGAAAATACTAAAATAGAGGACAAAGGACAAAAGAGTGATTGAATAGGAGAAAACAAACCTTCGTTTTGAGCAATGGTACGGCCCAGAAGAGTTTCGAATTCGTCAGCGGTGGCATTGGACAAGCTGACCTTCCTCTTCAACCAAGACAAAGACATAAGAGTTTAAATTCCTCTCCACAATCTGTAGCTTTGACTTCTTTCTCTTCGACTCAACAGCATGCCCCTCCCTCTCCCCTCCGGCTCCTACTCTCCCCTCTCCTTCCCCACCTTTTCTTGAGCAAATACAACTAACTTTTTTTTATTGGTTCTCTTCCCTAGATTTATCACCGCTTTAATCGAAGGGTTTCTAATAAATTTCTTGAAGTCCTATTTCCAATTGAATTTATGTTGTTCTTCTCTTCCAAACTATCTTCAAACCCCTGTGTTTTTTATTAGCTCTCTTCTTCTCAAGATTTATCACCCTTTGATTAAAGGGTTGCCTATGAATTTTTCAAACTCCATCTTCTCTCAAATTGTATTTTTGTTCCTCTCCTCTAAACCCCCTTTTTTTACTTAACCAGACTTCGACAGATGAGTCACCATTTGGGGCTTCAATGTTGTCCACCCAATCAAAAGCTACGATAATAAATGTAAAACCTGCATCCAAAAATACAGGCTAATTTAAAATTTTCTCACGTAACATGTTCTCCTTCCAACACTAGCCTAGCCTCTGTAACCTCAATGGAGTGTATTGAAGTCTAGGTAAGAGCCAAAACCCTTTTACTATAAGTATAGAAGCTTGGTTTGAGGTTAAACAGTTGATCTAACCTTGACTTGACCATCCTAAACCAATTTGGGATTGGCAGTTGACCAAGGTGGTTGATGAAATGAGCTTAATCGATTGTCCCTGCTGTCATCGACAGCCCACTCCCAGAATTTGGTCAACTCGAGTCAAATTTGTTGGGCTTGGTTCCAACTGGCCCCCAAGTACCTATAATCGTCCCAAATCATGTAGAACCTATCTTTGAATGTGTTGGAGTGTCAGTTGAAAACCTCCAACCATTCTCTATACTCTTTTACTTGTAATAGGATTCTCAAGAGAAGAGTTGTAGTGTAACTCTAACTCTTGCATAACTCCCTAATATAAACTCTCCAAAAATCCTAACTTAGATTTAGATGCTCTGACACGTTTTAGGAGAGAAAGAGGGAACTAGAACAAGATTGAAAGAAGAAGAAGAGGAAGAACTACCATTGAAGGTCCTCCCTCAAGCTTCTTGCTGTAACAATTCATAGCATAAGCATTAAGGTAACCTCTAAACTATTCTTTCCTTACTTAGAATGAACCCTTGATGATCTTATGAAGTAGAACCCAACCTCTGATCATGTTGAAATAAGATTTCAGAAGTCATTAATGGATATTAAGATAGAATTGTTCATTAATGCTTATAATGGATAAACTGATGTAAGTAATCAATATAGGACATGATAATGAGTTATAACATTGAATTGTTGTTGGGAAGTGCTCATTAATGTAGTACAGACCCTTAGTAACCCTTTGCGACTACCGTTGACCCCATGCCATGGAGATCAGATCAAATTAGATTCAGTCCGAACTCACTGGTTGAGGCGGTCGACTAGGGTGGTCAAAAAAATTTACTTGATCGACCGTTTCGACTGTCATCGACCGCCTGTGTTACAGTGAGGTGCCAACTTGGTATTTTTAATCCCAATCGACCAATTAGACTATATTAGCCATCCCATACCTCATGAATGATGTAATAATCATTATGGAATGATTGGTTTGATTATAATATACTCCCAAGAGTGTATGCGCGTGTGGTTGCAAAGCTAACATTCATAGTCGAGAACCATACTTGCATACAACCCATGAGAATTGGATTCTATCCTAAACAATGGTTGAAACTTATCACAAAACATATGTAAAAGTGATCCTAGAGAGGTGCAAGCCTTTGGAATCCATATTGACCAAAAAACCTAACTGGTTGATGAGATCGAGTTGATCGACCACTTCGGTTGATCGACCATCTCCATTGACCACCTGTTAGCAATAAGCCTATTTTGGTAGAAAATTCAACCAGGGACTTTAAGACTTAGTCAATTGACCCTAAGACATATTCCTTAGACTAATGAGGATACCCTAGACCTATAATAAGCATGACTAAACAATCATAGGTAATAATCATATGTCAATTGCAATAGGTAAGCTGATGTAGGAAACCAAGGGGAAGGACTCTATCTACTACAGAGTGGGATTAGTTCACCAATACAGGTAAGGGATTAGCCTTATTTTATGTACGCATGTGCTTGCTACTTGCTTGGATTACTGTGTGATAACATACCATCCAATAGTTGTGGTAATTGTTCATGCATTCTTGTATATTATTAACTCTATATTGGATTGTAGATTATGGATTGTTTGATAATATGTGGATGTTTGATAACATGATTGTTTGTCATTTTCTTGTGTCCTAGTGGATCCGAATGGCTGGAATGGAATGGTTCATCTTGGTCCATTAAGCTAGGATGCGGGTACCTGCATTAGTAATATTCTTGGTTTTGGTTTCCTTATCCCGTGACCGGCAACCCTGTGAGGACAATGAAAAATCGATCATCCTCCTCGGGATGAATGTGGATCCGTATCGATGAAGATCAATTGTTCTGTTGGAGTCCCCACCTAGATTAAGGTTTAGGACCTCGAAAAATGTAGCCTCACACTAAGGTAAGACTTCTATTGACTCGTGACCCAATGTATCGGTTCCTTGGTCTGCAAGAGATTGGATAAGTATTCAGGGTACGGTTATGGGAAGGTGTTAGGCACCCAAACCTCCCGATCAATATTGGCCTCCTAAACTTTTCTTAGACTCTAATTTTGACTGTGCTTAGTCAACTCGATGACTAGGGTTCAATGGGGGATGTCCTAAACCAAGTTGCTAAGTTATTCTAACCTAGGGTTCAGCCAATCATGTTTTAAAGCAAATAAACAAGCAAATGTAATGTACAATAATAACCGGTGAACCGGACCAAAGATGGTTCAGTCTTGGACTGAATCTGAAACGTGTAAGACATCTCAAATTGCCTACATATTCCAATCTTGAAAATCAAGTCCAAAAATGTAGTTCGAATGGATTTTGTGATTAAAGATTATGAAAGTGATTTATGCATGTGCTTTAATTAGATTTTTTTTTGTTCAAGTTGAAGTTTATGCTAGATGTATGGTTGATGGGTGGCTTTGTATCGTATTTGGGATTCTCAAATTATCCACGTAGTCTAGGGTGTACCCTAGAAATCAAGTACGACGTAGTTCGAAAATATTTGTGAGAGTCGAATTTAGAATGTGTACCAAAATCCTATCATTTTTGTCAATAGGATCTAGGGATGAGACCTAAATTCCTATCATTTTTATTTGGGATGTGTACCAAATTCTTTTTATTTTTTTCAATAGGATCTATGGATGAGACCTAAATTCCTACCATTTTTATTTGGGATGTGTACCAAATTCTTTCTATTTTTGTCAATAGGATCTAGGGATGAGACCTAAATTTCTACCATTTTTATTGTTTTCATTTTTGTCAATAGGATCTAGGGATGTGACCTAAATTCCTAGCATTTTATTGTTTCCATTTTTGTCAATAGGATCTAGGGATGAGACCTAAATTCCTACCATTTTTGTTGTTTCTATTTTTAGGTTTTTTAGGGTTTCCTATCCCTTTTCATTGTGATTTTTATTTTTTAGGGTTTCATACCCTAATTATTCTCTTTATTTTAGGATTTATCTTGCCCTAATTATTCTTTCCATTCTAGGATTTCCTACCCTAATTGTTGTATTCTTTCCATTTTTAGGGTTTTACTTTCCCTAATTGCTATGTGCTTTAAAATTTATAAAAGTGTATCTCCAATCATAGCAGTGTATATATATCATGTAAGTATCCAAATATGGAAATGTGTCCAAAGATAACATGTATAAACACTCTGACATGGTAGTGTGCATGTGTAGCATGTATAAACAATCCAACATAGCAATGTGCATGTGTAGCATTCCAAAACAGCAAGAATCATGTAAGCATGAAGACGGTATACATATCAACATAGAATCCAATGGTTCATTGCTTAAAATCACATAATATTCAAGATCGATGGCTCACAAGTAATATCATCGAATGATCAAAATCAATTTAACATCCTATGACTCAATTTCATATCATCACATCATCTAAGTCATCCAACAACTCTTATTGCATATCATCATATGATCAGAATTCTAGATCAATGGCTTGATTTTCAATTCATCAAAAGATCCAAATTAAAAAACCATGTTTTCTTCACATTGAAATTCTAAATCAAATGGCCATATTTTATTCTCATGAAATTCAAGATTGATGGCCTTATTTTATTCGCATAAAATTCTCAAAATCAAAGGCTATACCATAAAAATTCAAAGCCTATGGCAATGTTTTCATCACATCAATAACTCAAAATCAGATGGGCTCAACAGTTCAGTAGAGAGATTCTAATTAGGAAGGCTTGGTTGGTTTTGGTTGGGTAATGAAGAAGTTGCAAGATGAGTTGAGATAATGGACAGGTTGCAAGTGGTAGTGGTTTGCATAGGTATTGCAGGTGTAGGTTGGGGTCAGCAATAAAGATGGAGGTGTCAATGGTTGGATCAGGAGTTGATGGGAATTATTGGGTAATCGGGTGGTGCTTGGACAGGTTCGGATATATATGGCCGCATGCAAAGGGAGGGTAGCGGACACATATGATTGATAAGGTTACCAAGGAACTGGTTTGGCAGATTAAAGTTTTGATGATATGGAGGTGTTGACTTGTGGGTGTGTCGGTGGGGCTGTGGAAGTGTATCAGACTGTCGTTGGGAGAAGGAGGGTCTTAGTGGTTGGAAGGCCAGGTGTCATGGCGCAAGGCTGGGTATAGAATTTTAATGAGTGGAAACTGTTGTGAGGTGTATGAAGTAGGTTTGACAGATGGGCTTGGATTGTGTAGTGCAAGGGTTGATGGTGCTGCTGTAGGACATGGTAAGGGATAGCATGCTTCGGTTGTAGTTTAGAATGAGTGATAGATGTTAATGGATGAAGGATCTACTGGAGGGTTGCTGGAGTTGGTCTTGGAGATATGAACAGGTGGAAGATTGTATGCTAGTTCTCAGTTTAGTGTGAGAAGGCGGTCAGTAGCTGTAGGTGTTGATTCATGGAGATTGGTATTGAGTGGTGTCGATGAGCTGGAGTTGGAATGGAAGGTAAAGGTTTTGGTGGTGACGGACAGATGGGGTTTGATGGACTGAATGTAGGATTATGTATTGGGTTTGTATGTGGGTTGGATGAGGTGTTGGGACAGATGTCATGGTGGTGTGGTTGGTGCTTGCATGAGGTTATACGATGGTAAGTTCTGGGAGTAGGGAAAAATTGCTTGGGATTAATGGTGAGATGAAGGAATTAGGTGTGGGATTTGCAGCAAATAGGTAAGGAAACAGATTCTTACCTATTTTCTTTTCTTCGTCTTTTCCCTTCCCTCAGTCGTATCTCTCCATCTCCCCCGTTCTGCTCTGCTCTCAATCCGATTGTCCTCCTCTCTCCCTCCTTGCTGCCTCTCTAATTCCTCTCTCCCTCTTTCGGTCTGCCGTCCCCCTCTTGGTTGCCTCTCTCTTCTTCTCCTTCTCTCTGTCTCAATCTCAATCTTCTCTTCTTCTTTTTATTATTATTTTTTTATTCTTCTCCTTCTCTCGGTCCCCATCTCAATCTTCTCCTCTTCTTTTATTATTTTTTTATACTTCTCCTTCTCCCCGTCCCCATCTCAATCTTCTCCTCTTCTTTTATTATTATTATTTTTATTCTTCTCTTTCCACTTCCTTCCGCCCTCTCTCCTCTTTTAGAATCCCCACTTTCTTTTTTTATTATTTTTTTATCTCACCTCCCTCCATATCTTCTTCTCTCGGATTCCCCTCCTTTCTGATTTTTTTTCCTTTTTTTATTTGGAGTCTCTTAGATTCCATATAGAAGCCTTCTTTCTTTTCTCTTTTTTTTTTCAATTCTTTCCTTTTCTTCTCCATCTGTCCGCCCCTCTTCTTCTTTCCTTCTTCTCCCTCTTCTTTCCTTCTTCAATTTATTTCCTTTTCTTCTCCACAATCTCTATTCAATCTTTTTCGGATTTCCTTCCTATCCTAACCGACCATTAGCCAGCTATCTCCTCTAATAAATATATATACATATATTCAATCCATAAAAAATATAATTTAATACCTAATGCAATACATAATCTAATAATATGTATAATATACATAATATGCATGCACATGGGTCTAATATATTTGGTCCGGACTGACAAAAATTGACTGGGTTGGGCCAAGACTGGCTTGGGTTGAGCTGAGTTGACTGGAATTAACTAGGTTTTCTCTCTCTATCATTTCATGGGCCATTTTCACTGTCATTTCGTACGGAATTTTTCGATAGCCTCTATTCCAAATTTTCTACGTTCACTTTGTAGAACACTAAAAATGAGGAATATAGGAGTTTGAATCACTTCATTTGGAAATAAAATGACCAACTTATGAATTTCTGAAGTTTAAGCAGGCCAATTATCGATAATTTGACTGACCCTTCTGCATGGGATCCTTCGGGGACTTCTATCAGAAATCCTTTACGTCCACTTTGTAGAGTGCTAAAAGTGGAACATAATGAAACTGAAATTACCTGATTTGGATATGGGGTGACCAAATTATGAATTTTCAAAGATTAAATGACCATTTTCATGTGTAATTTTGCATGGGACCCTCTGGAGACCTTCTACCCAAGATTTTTCACGTCCACTTTGTAGGACATCACAAATGAAAAATAATGGCCTTGGAATCATCTGAATTTGATGTAGAATGACAAAGATATGAAGCTTTGAAGTTCTAACGATAATTTTGCATGAAAGCTTGCATGGGGCCCACCGGTGACCTTTGTCCGAGATTTTTCACGTCCACTTTGAAGAGGACTGAAAATAAGGAATATTGGCCTTTGAATCATCCGATTTCGATATCAAATGACCAAGATATGATGACATGAAGTTTAAATGATAATGCACGCATCGTACGATAATTACGTAAATGCCCTTGCACTTTCAAACTGCGATATCTTCCTTGTTTGAAATCAGAATTTGATGATTCCAGTCTCATTTCGAAGATAATTTCATGACCTATACATTCAAGTAGGTAATAACTAAGACCCTATTGTGGGATTCATTAGAGAATCACACATCTTTGGGTTAAAGGCCAAAAATCTGCCATATAAGTTCACTTATGTTGAGGGTGGCAAAAATGGGATGCTTACAGATGCTCCTCTTTAGCCGAGATTGTTACCAATTGAAGGCTAAAGATAGAAGAACCATATTTTTGCATTATTTTGCACTTGATCTGGATTCTAACATTGTACAACAAACAAATGTAGACGTCAAGCTCCTTGAGTAGCGACCTCATCAGGTTTGTGACTTTGGCTCAAGACAGCTCATGATGTAATTGTAACTGGCAAGCATCTTGAGTAGCGATCTCATCAGGTCTGTGACTTTATCTCAAGACCGCTTATGATGTAACTGTAACTGTGCTTTGTGCTCTGGATTTGTAACCTCTGAATGTATAGCCTTTGGATGTGTAGCCTTTGGACCGAATTTGGAGTGTCCCAAATTGCCTATGTATCCTTTGGGACTTCCCTCCTTCCAAAATCAGGTTCCGTGTAGTTTGGGCTAGAGCTTTCTCTCTCTTCCCATGATCTTTCATTCTTTCTTTCTTTTCTTTTTTTTCTTCTTTTATGCTTCTTTTTTTTTTCATTCATTCTTCTTTGTTCTCTGTACTTTCACCTTTCTTTCCTTTTCTCTTTTATTCTTTTTTTTTAATGTTCTTTTCTATTCATGTCTTTCTTCATTTCCAAAACGGGTTGAACTTTCAATAAATATTGAGGTAGCCGCAATGGGGCTTAGAATCTGCATTTTGTCCACTAAATTGCTCGGAATCCAAGAGGAACTAGAGATCATGATTTGATCGACTTTCCTTGACTTGACTTAATCTAGACTGAAAGAAACATGTTTCTTTTCTTTAAAAGGAAATCTTGATATGTTCTACATTCCTGCCAAATTTATATGGGTTTCACTTTGATCAAAGGGCAATCAGGTCTTTTTAATGAGGGGAAAATGATGACAAGGACTCAATTTTATTTCATTTTTTAAAAAATTTGTATGGGTCATCTTTCTCTTATATTCAAATAAACTCAGCTAGAGTTTCAAATAGGGGGTTCAACTAAACTCATGATGTTTGGATAAATGGGTGATTTTGCCCCAGTGTCTAAGTTCAAGCCTGCACACATTGATAGGCAAACGAATTTTGAGTCATCACTAGAGATAACCTTAAGGAGAAGCAACCCTACACTAATCTTTGGAAAGACGCCAAACAACGTTTTCTCCTCTTGGTGACATTCAGATAAAAAACAAATTTCAACAAGCTATGCTCGGATGCCGAATCGATTACAACCACGTCTAGGCCTAAATTCCTTAAGTCTATAGACAAGTATGATAAGGAAGGTCCAAATGGACAGATAAGAAACTGTCCAATGGGTCTGCCATTGGGAGAGTGTTTGGTTGTTTGTGTAGAATGACTTGATCTCCATTAGGTGATGCCATTTGATTGGATAGCAACAAAGGACTATGAAATTCTTGGATGCCGTCGAAATGATGAACGACAGATAGATATTCCAGTCAGATTTATTGAATAAAATTTATATATCAAAAGATGACACGTTTACAAGAGACGATACCATAAAATTTTGTGACATTTGAAGTAAGGGCATGTAATATAGGCTCTGTGAAATTCGATCAGATTGATGGACAGGAGAGAGAGTCTTTAACCGATAAGAAATCATCCTCTGATTACAACAAAGTGATGAGACCACCCCCTGTATGGTTTGGATGTAATGACCAATATCGAAAATCCAACTCAACACATAATGTGAATCACAACAAACGATCAGGTCTCCAATCAAGTTCTAAGAAATGGTGTCTATAAGTGTCTATAAGTCACTGTACGAGAACCAATTGTCTTATTGTTCTATAACTGAACTTGTCCATCAGCAGGGCTCCAAAGGAGTTGCCCCATGTATATGCCTTGTAATCGAACTAATTCATCATTAGTGTTTCAAAGTAGTTGCCCCATGTCTATGCATCGTAGTTGGATTTGTCCACCATCACTGTTCCAATGGAGTTTGTCAACCAACCTCATTATTTGTATAGCTCTCTTATATTCCTTTTTTTTTTTTTTTTTTTTTTGAGCTCATCTTTGACTTTGAGGTTGATCTGTAACACACTTCATGTCTGTAGATGTCATGTACTTGTAGAAGACTTAATCACTTGAATGGTCCTTGTCTGTAGACCCATTTTTACAAAACTGAATGAACCACCTTTATGAGTATATAAATGTTTTCCACTTTCAAGGAAATATCCCAAAAAAAATTCTTTCTGTAAATTGACCAAATGGGATGACATTTTGATGTACCAACTTGTATCTTTGAGAATGCTTGCATGACTTCAACTTAATCATCTATAACTTTCACGTGTGTGTTGAGCTTTCATTTCTCAAAAGGCCGATGGAGTAGAAGTTCAGGTTGCGGCTCATAATCTCAATCATCATCAGAATCAGAATTAGCAATGGACAAGGAAGAGGAAGAAATATCAAACTAGAAAGGAATGGATTAGAAGTAGTAAAGCTGTTGTTGATGTTTCAAATGAGATGATTATTATTCATTTTTTCAAAGCATTTGGACTGGACCGTCTATAGACATATCGAGCTTATGTCCAAACATAGATGACCTATCAGATACCAATGGTAGCCAGTTTAGACAAGTAATTCACCGAGTTATCCCAATTGGATACGACATCATTGACGCCAACTTATGATTGGTTGTAAGACCAAATCTCCGTTCAGACTTTCGGCTAGTAAGGCTCATTACGCCTATCTATCGATATGTGTTTGACCCTTTCCATCTTGAGCTAAACCCCTCTTGAGTCTATTATCATTTTGATTTATGCCCCAGTTCGGGTTTAACATTCACTTGGTCTATCCCTCAGTTTGGTTTGATATATCCCAATCTTATGCCCCAGTTTGGATGTCATGAAACTTTGACCTATACCCTTGTTTGGCTATTTTCCTTTTCTGTTTGCCCTACTTCAAATCCATTGACATTTTGGTTATGCCCCAGTTTAGGATGTACTGACATTTTGGTTGTGTCCCAATTTAGGGTGCACTGACATTTTGGTTGTTCCCTAGTTTAGGGTGCACTTGAAGTTCATTTTCAGACTACCTTAATTTTGGGATACAATTGACCACATGGTCTTCCTTTTCATCTTGGATTTTGGGAGGTGGGTGGGACATTCTTGAAGGTTCGAGGGCTACTCCTTTGAGTTTGGGTCACCTTGGATGATGAAAGTAATTTCAGAGTCAGAAACCAACTCCGTCAGTCAAAGTGGCTCAATCGCCAAGGGTGAACGAAATGCTTTCTAATCTTAGTTTTTTCATTTAAAATTGACAGGTATGCTAACATGGGAAAGAAACATGTAATCTCTCAGAATTTATGGTTCAGCTTTCTAACTTCTTAGATTCCTCAACTCCGATCTTGGAATTTTAATTTCGCTCTGAAATATTCGGGCTCTCAATATGCTGTCTTCCAGCCATTCCAACACTTTGAGATACAAAAGTCCTCCTTGTGAACATGAACCAAGACCTAAACCGGTGATGATGAGACCTTCCTATGAGTGGATGTAATAAGAGTGGATGGTATGTCTACTCACTCAGGTGTTCTCTTAAGTCTAGACAATCCTATCCTCCCTAGTTCAAACTTTTTTTTTTTTTGATTTTTTTTTTAATTTTTTGGTTTTTTTTTTTTTATGTTTTTTTTTCTCTTTTTTTTTTTTCTTTCTATACAAACAATGAATGAAGGTTAAGACTTAGAAGTAACTGGACACAAGAAGAATACACATACACATATAAGCTGACTCGACCAAACAAATTTAGCTCCTTCATGAAAATCGACCATTAAACATCATCTGTAACAATTTATTTGTATTTGAATAACCCCATGATTGGTCTTGGGGCCTCAAGATTCCGAATGGATCATTGTAGCACCAAGGTTCGACCATATGGTTTATAAATTCCAAGAAATTGAAACGGATATGCTTATTTATAGTTTTCATGAAGGATGACAAAAGTGGTTCATGATTGAACAAACTGGTAAATTTCGACTTGGTCATGGTATTATGTCGTGACAGGGATTTTCTGATCATTTTTTGAGATTAAAATATCAATATTGAATTGTCAACACAATAAGCTTTTTATGATGGAGGGCGTGTATAGATCGCCCATACTAATGTGTATGCGGGTATATGTAACCCTCACGCTCTCAATGAGTGAGAGACGATGTCACACCCCAATTCCAGCTGAACCAGAAGTGTGAGTGAACCGTCTCTGAACCAAAGGTTCACACCAGGATCTCAATAAGACCGTGTCCACTCATACAAACCATTGCACATAATCACAATCAGAATATAATAAATATAGCGAAAGTCTTAAATAAAATGAACTGAGTAATCTATTGATAAATTTAAATAAAATATTTAATTATTCAAATTCTCAGAACTTAAGTAAATATCTTTACATTACTGTATTTCTAACAAAAAAGTAACTGAAATAAAAAATCAAATCCTAAAGGTACACGTAGAAAGGGCACTCGCATGAAGCATCATGCTCATCCACTCCTTCTTGCACTTCTAAAGCAGCAACACCTCCATACGTCGGAGCATCCATAGAGTCCTCCACAGTATAACCTGGATCAACATCTAAAAATAGTGTGTACACAAAGGTGAGCTCACAACTTAGCTCAGTAAGATAATCAGACAATGCAACAAACATATGCATGAGTAACATTCACTTCATGGTCTGGTTTAAGTTTGCAATATGCTATAGAAAGGATTGGCGGCCACCGCGCCTCTATACACGAGTATGTGAAGCCGTCCAATGGATCAAACACCACTGTCATCCCACATGCACCCTATCATGGAATAGAGATAGAGCTAAGGCGTCCGGATCAAACACCGCCAACACCTCCTCTGATACTCTACCCATACCAACACGTAAGCCCCTATTGGCGAAGGCTTGTAAACTGGGCTCGCAACTAACCAATCCTATATGTCATCACAGTAGGCCCTGTCCCAGCGTAGCTCCCTACGGCATAGAGATAGAGCTAGAGTCTAGTGGCCAGGCCGGAGACCACAGTGCCACTTCCATCTCCTGATACCCTACCCGCACCAAGCATGCTAAGACAGAACGATACGAAAGGTGCTAGTATGAGGAATGATCCCAGACCTCCAGTCCTTCTCATTCCACATACCAACGAAAACAATCACATGCCTAACAGTCACAACCTAGCATAGCAAGTATGCATGAACAATAATAATAACTAAAAGTAAAGGATGACATGTGAGAATGCACAAACATCAATCCACAGAACCATAATTATTAACAACGATTTACTGTTATTAAATTATTAGGGTTTAGGTCTGATTCCCTTACCTGACGCTTGATTGATAGTTCGCTCCGCATCACAATGTCCAAACGTGCTATCACAAGCTCCTACACGATATTAGGGTTTAGTTAGAATAGTTCTCTTAGGGTTTACGTTGGTCGAAAAACTAACAAGATCAAAACACTTCTCACAGAGCAGACCGGTCACAGGTACCGGTCGCAGCACTGTGGGGAAAACCTGCGACCGGTATGGTCGGCCGGTCCCCACAGACCAGTCCCTGGGAGGTACCGGTCGCATAGAGTGCGACCGGTATGGTCGATCGATACGTCTCTGGAAGACCATACAATTGGTTCTCACCTTCCGTCGGTCACCCTCTATTGATCCTAGGATTTCTCCTATTCATTCTAGGTATGAACACTGAGTTAGAGTTGTTTCCAACTCCATTCAAGTCCTAGTTTCGATGATCTTCAACCTAGAACTTAAATCTAGGGTTTACCACTAATTTAGGGTTTGACGGCAAACAGGGTTTAGATCAATACCTACTTTGCGTGGTATTGATCCAATCACAACTAACCCTCCTATAATATAGAGGAAGGTTTGAGCACTTACTGTTGACTTGCTGTAACTTGTTCTTCGTCGAACGGCACTGGCGGCACTTCCCTCTCCCTCATAGCTTATTCTCCTTCTTCAACCTCTTTCTCCTTTCTAGGGTTTGTGAAGATCAATGGAAGAGGTTTTAGGAGGTTTAAGGGTCCTTATATAGACTAGGATTAGGTTTAGGAAGCCTCCTAACATTAGGAAAGTCCTTCGGTTTGAAATTTGGAAAGTGGGACCCGCAGAGATCCATTTTTGGATCCATGCTGCCCAGGCCATACCGGTCGACCATCGACCGGTACCATAGACCGGTACCATCGACCAGTATGAGGTTTTTCATACTTGAATTGGTCTGATTGGTCCGATTTCATACCTGGTTGTCATCCGCTCGTCCCTTCTTGTCCAGTGATGATTGGAAGACCTGTTACGACATGAAACAAGGTTTAGATCGGGTTCATGGAGTGCGTGTCTTACAACTCCCCCACCCTTAAAAGAAATTTCATCTCCAAAATTTGCATATAGGTTTCACAACTCCCCCACCCTTAAAATAAATTTTGGCCTCGAAATTTGAACGTACCTTGGTCGTCGAAAAGGTTAGGGTATTCCTTTCTTATTGCGTTCTCTTCCTCCCAAGTAATTTCTTTTACATCTTGGCTTTTTCAATGCACTTTCACATAGGTGATATCCTTGCTTCGGAGATGTTGTACTTTTCGGCTTGTGAGCATCACAGGTACAACTTCAAACATCAAGTCCTCTGTCAAATCTGGTGGGTCTGCTGTCAAAATGTGTGATGGATCCCTGACGTACTTCTTCAATAAAGAAACATAAAACACATCATGAACGCTTGGCATGGATGGTGGTAGAGCCAGTTGATATGCCACATTACCACGTCTGGTCAAGATCTCATATGGTCCCACATACCTGGGGCATAGCTTCCCCTTCTTACCAAACCATTTCAGACCTCGCACAGGTGATATCTTCAATAATACTTTATCACCCACTGTAAACTCCAGATATCGACGTCGGGTTATCTGCATAGTGCTTTTTGTCGAACTTGAGCTGTCTTCATTCTTTCCTTGATTTGATCAATCACTTAATAAGTTTCTTCGACGAACTCCGGTCCTACAATCCTTCTCTCTCCCACCTCATTCCATAACAGAGGTGTACAACATTTTTTCCCATAGAGTGCCTCATATGGAGCCATCTGGATCGTAGCCTGGTAACTGTTGTTATAAGCAAACTCAATGAGCGATAGCTTTTCGTCCCAAGCTCCTTTGAAATCTAAAGCACATGCTCTGAGCATATCTTCTAAGATTTGAATAGTTCTTTCTAACTGCCCGTCTATCTGAAGATGATAAGCTGTGCTAAACTTTAACTTGGTTCCCATTGCTTTTCGTAATCCTTCCCAGAACTTTGATGTAAAATGGGGATCTCTATCAGATACTATACTTTCTGGGATGCCATGAAGTCTGACTTTATTATCCATATATAGCTTGGCCAGCTTCTCCATGGTATACTGAGGTCTGATAGTGATGAATCGAGCTATCTTGGTAAGTCGATCGACTATAACCCATACTACATCCACTAACCTTGGTGTCAAGGGTAAGCCAGTGACGAAATCCATTGTAATACAATCCCACTTCCATGCTGGCTCCGATAGTGGTTGTAGCAAACTTGTGGGTCTCTACCTTTCAGCTTTAACTTACTGGCAATTCAGACATTGGAATACGAACTGAGCTACATCCGCTTTCATACCCCTCCACCAATATAATCTTCTTAAATCATGGTACATCTTGGTGCTTCCTGGATGTACCGAATATGGGGTGTAATGAGCTTCTGTCATAACTCTATCTCTAATATTTGAGTTCTCACTCTCAGGTATACATAATCGTCCACGATACCTGAGTACCTTGTCTGAATCCAAGGTAAAGTCAGGATTGCTTTTAACCTTCTCTAGATCTTCTTGCACAGTCTTGAGGTGTGGATCCTGTAGGATTGCTACTTTGACCTCATCTATGAGATCCGATGAGATCTTCAAAGTTGCGAACATCAACGTGAACTTATGGATTAAGCCCTGTTCCAATGGATCTCATGCAGTTTCTAATATATACTCTTCATCATTTTCTATTGAGCTTGAGGCTGCAGCACACAATGCAGCATTTGTACTAGGTCCTGCCTCAGGCTTCAATGCCCACTTTCGGCTTAAGGCATCAGCCACAACATTTGCCTTACCCGGATGGTACTGGATATCATAATCATAATCTTTTAATAGTTCCAGCCATCTCCTCTGTCTCATATGGTCCTTCTGAGTGAAAGGGTAAGTTAAGCTCTTGTGATCCGACTTAATCTGAAACTTTTCACCGTAAAGGTAGTGTCTCCAAGTCTTGATTGCGTGAATGACCACTGCTAACTCCAGATCATGCGTAAAATAGTTATTCTCATGCTCTTTCAACTGTCTTGATGCATAGACAATCACCTGTTCTCCTTGCATTAACACACATCCAAGACCTAATCCTGAGGCATCCGTATATAAGATGAACGGCAAGCCTGGTGCTGGGATGGTCAAGATAGGTGCAGAGACTAGTCTTGACTTCAAAGTCTGAAAGCACTTCTCACACTCATCCGTCCATATGAACTTTTCCCCTTCCTTGGTTAGTCTGGTAAGTGGAACGGCGATCCTTGAGGAGTTTTCCACGAATCTTCTATAGTAACCAGCCAATCCAAGGAAACTACGAATCTTCGTAACTGATTTCGGTGCATCCTACTATAGGTGCGATCTTGCTTGGATCTACCTTGATACCGTCTGCAGATACTACGTGACCCAAGAAGGCCACTTCCTTCAGCCAAAATTCACACTTCTTGAACTTGGCGTAAAGCTTCTCTCTTCTCAGCCGTTGTAGGGCTGCTCTCAAATGTGTTGCATGAGTCTCCCTGTCTTGTGAGTAGACCAATATGTCGTTAATGAATACGATAACCGAAGTGTCCAACATGTCATGAATCACTCGGTTCATCAGTTCCATAAACGACGCTGGAGCGTTATTCAATCCGAATGACATTACAAGGAACTCATAATGTCCATACCTTGTCTTGAAAGCAGTTTTCGAAATATCTGCGGCCTTGATCTTCAATTGGTGATACCCTGATCTAAGATCAATCTTCAAGAAAACCTTTGCACCCTGCAATTGATCGAACAGATCATCGATCCTAGGCAAAGGATATCGGTTCTTGATGGTTAACTTGTTCAACTCTCGGTAGTCGATACATAGCCGTACACTACTGTCCTTCTTCTTAACGAATAATACAGGTGCTCCCCATGGCGATATGCTTGGTCGTATGAAACCCTTATCTAGTAGTTCTTGTAATTGGGTCTTCAACTCCTTTAATTCGGTAGGGGCCATCCTGTACAGTGCCTTAGACACCGGTGCCGACCCTGGCATAAGGTCTATCACGAACTCTGTAGCCCTATCTCGAGGTAGACCTGGTAGATCTTCTGGAAATACATCTGGAAACTTTCGTACCACATCTAGATCTTCCATCTTTGGCACCTCAGCAGTTATGTCGACCACAGACATTAAATACCCCACTCCTCCCTTCTCTAAGCATCTCTTAGCTTTTAGGGCGGAGAAGATCAACTTCTGCTTCCTAGGTAGCTTGGTCCCAGTAAAGCTAAACTCTTTTCCCTTTTCATCTTTAAGCACAAGTTTTCTTTCACCACATAATAAGCTAGCTGAATGATGGCCTAGCCAATCCATTCCCAAGATGACGTCAAAGTCTGCCATCTCGAGTTGAACCAGATTTGCTTCTAGGTTTCGGCCCTCAATACTAACTATACACGGCCCATAGTATTCATTCAACACCACTTCGACTCCCAACGGAGAGCGAACTATCAAGCTTGGGTTCAAACACTTGACAGGTAATTCCATTCTCTTCCCAAAAGAAATAGAACGAAGGAGTGCGTGGCCCCAGAGTCAAAGAGTACTCTGGCAGGTATACCAGCTATATTTACAGTCCCTGAAATTTAATTATCCCTTAGTTCTACATGTTCAAACACAACAAACAGTAAGTCAAATAGGAAGGGATAGAATCATACCAGTAACCACATCAGGTGACGCGGCTGCCTCTTCAGTGGTGACTGCGAATACCTTTCCTTGCTGTGGCAGTTGCTTCTTAGGTAGAGTACAAGTCTTTGCATAATGACCCAATTGCTGACAGTTGAAACATTTAACATTTGGGTTATGTCCAGCAAACTGTGACGGTGGTGGTGCAGTAGTGTTCCTTGCAGGCACCACAGCAGACTGAGCCCTGTATGGGAAAAATGGTCTTGTATTCCCTCCACCTAAAGTCTCAGTGGCGGGCCCCTTCAATCCCCTGTTCTGAGCAAAGAAACTGTCTCTTTGACTGGATTCGATTACCCTGGCAATCTGCACAGCCTCATTATATATCTTCTTCTCCAAACCCAAGACGTGCTCTCAGATACTTCCTCGTAATCCCATGGTGAACCTACGGGTCTTGGTTTCTTCTTCTTGCATGCTTGCCGGAGCGAAGAAGAACAACTCTTCATATCTTTGCTGATAAGCATCAACCGTCGACTGGGATTACTGCAGGTTGAGGAATTCCTTCTCCATTTGATCTCTAAAGCTCTTCGAAAAGTATTTATCGAAGAAAGCTCTCTTGAATATTGCCCAATCGATCTGAGTGTGCTTTACCTCTAGGTATGACCGGGTAGAATTCCACCAGGCATTTGCATCTTCCTTAAGCATGTGTGTAGCAAACAACACCTTCTTATCTTCCGTACAAGTCATCAAATGGAAGTTCTTCTCTATTTTCGACACCTACTGTGCAGGCCACAGTGGTTTCCCTGGTTTCCCTATCAAAGTAGGGGGTTTCAGTTTCAAGAACCTATCCACCGCTCGGCTTAGGTCATTCTGCCCTTGTGCATTCATTCCGTACATGGTGTTGGGTACAGATAGATTCCTTGATAGACAGATGACGATGGAAATTGATGTGGTGGTTGTAGATTTTGTGCTTGGCCCATCAGCCCAGTACTACCATCCATTGGTAGTGTGGTGTTATTTCTTCTAAACTTAGGCGTACCTTCTGTAGGAATATATCCCGGTGGCCTGAACATCTTTAGCATCTCGTTCAGGAATATCTGCTGAGCTTCCATTTGAAAAACTAGATTCGTCACAATTGTTTCAGAGTTTGTGTGAGGGGGTCCTGGCAAATTTGTGGGTGCTCTGGGACTTTGCCTCTCTTCACCGTTTGGGTTCACATTTTGCTCATCAACAGTTCTTGTTTCCACGTTGTCCTCATCTTGGCGTACCCTGGAGTGGTGATGCCTTCGTGAGCCTCTACGACCGTTTCCGCCTACCATCTCAGATAAATTTTTCTGCTTGGATCTGAGAAGAAGACATAACACGTGAGGTATAATCGAACAATTATAATAGTGTCAGTCTTTTATAAGTGCAAGGCGAAACTCGTAAGGAAACTTAAATCAAAATTTTATAAATTTTTCCCAAAATTTTTTAAGTTTCCATTAGTCATCCAGTCGCAACATACCACTCGCGGCATTGTATAAGGTAGTGTGACCGGTATGTCCAGGCAGGCAAACTTCTTAGATTCCCAAGGGGTACCGGTCGATGTACCGGTCGCAACTCTGTGGAAAATGGAGCGACCGATATAGTTTGACCGATCAGAATTTTTCTCCTGACCGAGGGGTACCGGTCGACTTTACCAGGGGGTACCGGTCAACCGGTATGGGCAAAACCGTCGACTGGTATGCCCAGAATCCTCTTTAAAATCGTAAAAAGTGAGATTTTTCTCACTTTTCTTTTCTTCTTCCTCTTCGGTGGCGATTCCTCTCTGGCTCTGTGAGTTGCTACAGTCCGACCGGTGGTCTTAGAAGCTATTTCCTTCCGATCCAGACCTAGAACATCGCCTCCAAGTAAGTTCCTTCCTCTATTTACCATTTTTACATTGTTTCTCCATGGTTCCAAGCCCAAAAGCTAGGTTTTTCTTAGATTAGGAGATTCTAACCGTAGGAACTCTTTTCCTTCGGCTTAGAAAGGGTTTAGGGACCTCTAGGAGCAAAAGCCCTCAACCAATTTGAGGTTCCACCGAATGGTTTTCAAAAAATTCAAATTTTTAGGTTTTTAACATAGGTTTTGATAAAAATATCAAATTTTTCTGAAAAAATTTCTAAATTTCTTGTTTGATTGATGTATGTTTGGTTTCCATGAGGTGTTTGGGTGTTACATAAGTCCTCCGCCCCAGGTTTTGGGTGAGTTCGAGGCTTTTGCTTAATTTACTGTCGTTTATGTTGCCGAAATTTCAAAAATTTCTAACCCATTTCTCTTTGTTTTGTCTTTGTTTGTAGTTCAAAATGTCTCAACGCAGAGGTGCAGGTAAACGTTCATTCGGTCTTGGCATGAATCGTCTGCATCCTCTTGTTCCATAGCTCGATGAGTGGTGGTTTCGTTCCGAGGCGGCGCAAGCCCGCTTCCCTTGGTTTGACGAGAAGAATATCGAGTCAGGGCGACGGGTGAACCTGGAGCAACTTCATCGGTTTGATGTTGAAGCAGCTTTTGGTAGACTTGGGTGGTTGCCCGTCATCACGTACACTGTGACCACTCGCCCCAACCTAGTCAAACATTTCTATGCCAACTTAGAGATAGAGGGAAATGTCAATGATTTCAGCCAAGGTAGGGAACTTCGCCTTACCAGTCTCGTCAAGGGTGTCCCCATCTCCTTCAACACTCACCAGCTCTCCGATCTCCTAGGGATTCCCAAAGATGGTGACTTGGTCTACTGCGCCCCTAAGATGAAGGGCTTTCTCACTGAGGATCTACGCCAGGAGATTTTGGAGCAGCTACTTAACCCTGGAGCGCCTATGAAGGATGCTAGCTTGAAACTTATGCCTCGTGTATACTGTCGCATCATCCAGCACAATATTGTGCCTCAGAGCGGCCATTACAGTGAGTTGTCTCAGTTCACTCAGTATTTGACCTATTGTGTCTGCACTAGGGAGTGGGTCTGTCTCCCCTACATCATTATCAAGACCATGCGTCAGGCTACTCTGTCCGATCGGGCCAGTAACCTTCCATATGGCCAACTCATCACCACTCTTCTGCAGCGATTACGAGTGGACATGAGGGGTGAGACTGCTGTTGAGGACACTATGACCTCGGACATTGACTGGGATGCCATTCTCCGGATGCAGATGGATAACCTGTCGATCAGTGATGAGGAGTTAGAGGCTCGTCCTCGCCCACTCAGGAAGGTAGCAGCCGCGGTAGCAGTAGCAACAGTAGCCAATGCGGCTCATGCAGCAGAGGCGGGGGATAATGATGAGGGTGACGATGATCAGATGGAGGATGTTCCAGCGCTAGCACCACAACCCACACATGCAGCGGGACCATCTCAGCCTCCTCCCGATACCATGATGGGTATGTTCACGGAGATCTGAGATGCCCAGCGGGAGATGAGCCGTGATCTAGAGCGCCTTACTCGCAGCCTTAGAGTCACCCAGGAGCAGGTGCAATGGCTCAGGGTAGCCTACGAGCGTGATTATGACATCGCTGACCCCATTCCTCCTAGGCCCCAACCCCATGATAGACCTATTATTTTCTTCTCTTTCACAACATGGTTTATATATAACAGGGTAACTGTCTGGCTTGTGGACTGTACCCTATAGCACAATTAACTTTTTCTACTCTTTAGATAATATATGTTTCTAAAATTTTTCTGTTACTTGTTATGAAAACTTATGATTCTTCCACTTGTCACGCTGGTTTCCTTTCTAGAGCATGTCTATTATTAATTCCACATTTAGTATAGTATATTATGCTCTTTCGAATTTAGTCTCAGACATCAAACAAGTGCGTAAGGTGGGTTTTTATTAAAGCTTTTAATTCTTCCTATCTCAGTTCATCGACTTAGTTAAGTGCAATATGATCTATTGGATAGAGCCTAAGAGCTCTGATACCAAGTTGTCACACCCCAATTCTGGCTGAACCAGAAGTGTGAGTGAACTGTCTCTGAACCAACGGTTCACACCAGGATCTCAATAAGACCGTGTCCACTCATACAAACCATTGCACATAACCACAATCATAATATAATAAATACAGCGAAAGTCTTAAATAAAATGAACTGAGTAATCTATTGATAAATTTAAATAAAATATTCAATTATTCATATTCCCAAAACTTAAGTAAATATCTTTACATCACTGTATTTCCAACCGAAAAATAATTGAAAGAAATCAAAATCAAATCCTAAAGGTACACGTAGAAATGGCACTCGCATGAAGCGTCATGCTCATCCACTCCTGCTTGCACTTCTAAAGCAGCAACACTTCCATACGTCGGAGCATCCATAGAGTCCTCCACAGTATAACCTGGATCAACATCTAAAAATAGTGTGTACACAAAGGTGAGCTCACAACTTAGCTCAGTAAGATAATCAGACAATGCAACAAACATATGCATGAGTAACATTCACTTCATGGTCTGGTTTAAGTTTGCAATATGCTATAGAAAGGATTGGCGGCCACCGCACCTCTATACACGAGTATGTGAAGCCATCCAATGGATCAAACACCACTGTCATCCCACATGCACCCTATCATGGAATAGAGATAGAGCTAAGACGTCCGGATCAAACACCGCCAACACCTCCTCTGATACTCTACCCATACCAACACGTAAGCCCCTATTGGCGAAGGCTTGCAAACTGGACTTGCAACTAACCAATCCTACATGTCATCACAGTAGGCCCTGTCCCAGCGTAGCTCCCTACGGCATAGAGATAGAGCTAGAGTCTAGTGGCCAGGCCGGAGACCACAGTGCCACTTCCATCTCCTGATACCCTACCCGCACCAAGCATGCTAAGACAGAACGATACGAAAGGTGCTAGTATGAGGAATGATCCCAGACCTCCAGTCCTTCTCATTCCACATACCAACGAAAACAATCACATGCCTAACAGTCACAACCTAGCATAGCAAGTATGCATGAACAATAATAATAACTAAAAGTAAAGGATGACATGTGAGAATGCACAAACATCAATCCACAGAACCATAATTATTAACAACGATTTACTGTTATTAAATTATTAGGGTTTAGGTCCGATTCCCTTACCTGACGCTTGATTGATAGTTCGCTCCGCATCACAATGTCCAAACGTGCTATCACAAGGTCCTACTCGATATTAGGGTTTAGTTAGAATAGTTCTCTTAGGGTTTACGTTGGTCGAAAACCAACAAGATCAAAACACTTCTCACGGAGCGGGCCCGGTCCACGGTACGGTCGCGAAGATTTGTGGGGAAAACCTGCGACCGGTATGGTCGACCGGTCCCCACAGACCAGTCCCTGGGAGGTACCGGTCACAATACCAGTCGCATAGAGTGTGACCCGTATGGTCGACCGGTATGTCTCTGGAAGACCATACACATGGTTCTCACCTTCCGTCGGTTACCCTCTATTGATCCTAGGGTTTCTCCTATTCATTCTAGGTCTGAACACTGAGTTAGAGTTGTTTCCAACTCCGTTCAAGTCCTAGTTTCGATGATCTCCAACCTAGAACTTGAATCTAGGGTTTACCACTAATTTAGGGTTTGATGGCAAATAGGGTTTAGATCAATACCTGCTTTGCATGGTATTGATCCAATCACAACTAACCCTCCTATAATATAGAGGAAGGTTTGAGCACTTACCGTTGACTTGCTGTAACTTGTTCTTCGTCGAACAGCACTGGCAGCTCTTCCCTCTCCTTCCTAGCTTATTCTCCTTCTTCAACCTCTTTCTCCTTTCTAGGGTTTGTGAGGATCAATGGAAGAGGCTTTAGGAGGTTTAAGGGTCCTTATATAAACTAGGATTAGGTTTAGGAAGCCTCCTAACATTAAGAAAGTTCTTTTATTTGAAATTTAAAAAGTGAGACCTGCAGAGATCCATTTTCGGATCCATGCTGCGCAGGCCGGTCGACCATCGACCAGTACCATAGATCGGTACCATCGACCGGTATGAGGTTTTTCATACTTGAATTGGTCCGATTGGTCCGATTTCATAGCTGGTTGTCATCCGCTCGTCCCGTCTGGTCCAGTGATGATTGTAGGACCTATTACGACATGAAACAAGGTTTAGATCGGGTTCATGGAGTGTGGGTCTTACAGACAAGAATACTCAAGTGTGGATCCAAACATGTTAACAAGTCAAAGACAAAAACGGACAGAACTTTGACGTCTTGGATGTAAATATTTTGATCGAGTAGACTTTACCATGTTGGTTCAAAGATGGACCAATAATAACATACATGTGGCTCAAACTGGGTTAGGACAGAAAAGGCCACCTTGATGAGGATGGGGTAACCTATCACCGAATGCACGATGAATAATGGGCCCCCAATCCCTTTATATACTATGATGCAAGAATCAAGCGACGTGGAGTAGCATAACGTATTCCCGGGCGGACCCGAGAAACGCTCGTCAGAGGCTGCTCGTCGGTCGTGATCTTACAAAGTACAGGCCAAGGTTGTGTGTTTCGCCTAGCAGGCTGCCCCACATGCATGGGACCCGGTTCGGCTATTCGTACGAAAGTGTGAACCCATACCCCCCAAAGCAATATGTACAAACAATAAATATAGTACCCTCGATCTAGTAGCAAATGTCAAGCAAATCAATATAAGGAAAGTATCCTAGGAGTCTTAATATTATTCCCCAGCGGAGTCGCCACTATGAGGACAATGGGAAATCGATGATCCTCCTCGGGATGAATATGGATCCGTATCGATGAAGATCAATTGTTCTGTTGGAGTCGCCACCTAGATTATGGTCTAGGACCTCGAAAAATATAGCCTCACCCTATGGTAAGACTTTTATTGACTCGTGACCCAATGTATCAGTTCTTTGGTCTGCAAGAGATCGGGTAAGTATTCAGGGTACGATTATGGGAAGGTGTTAGGCACCCAAACCGCCCGATCAATATCGGCGTCCTAAACTTTCCTTAGACTCTAATTTTGACTGTGCTTGGTCAACTGGATGGCTAGGGTTCAATGGGGGATGTCCTAAACCAAGTTTCTAAGTTATTCTAACATAGGGTTCAGCCAATCATGTTTTAAAGCAAATAAACAAGCAAATGTAATGTACAATATTATACGATGAACCGGACCAAAGATGGTTCGATCTTGGACTGAATCTGAGATGTGTAAGAAATCTCAAATTGCCTATGTATTCCAATCCTAGAAATCAAGTCCAAAAATGTAGTTCGAATGGGTTTTGTGATTAAAGATTATGAAAGTGATTTATGCATGTGCTTCAATTAGATTTTTTTTGTTCAAGTTGGAGTTTATGCTGGATGTATGGTTGATGGGTGGCTTTGTACCATATTTGGGATTCCCAAATTGCCTACGAATTTTAGGGTGTGCCCTAGAAATCAGGTATGACGTAGTTCAAAAATATTTGTAAGAGTCGGATTTGGAATGTGTACCAAAATCCTACCATTTTTGTCACTAGGATCTAGGGATGAGACCTCAATTCCTATCATTTTTATTTGGAATGTGTACCAAATTCTTTCTATTTTTGTCAATAGGATCTAGGGATGAGACCTAAATTCCTACCATTTTTATTTGGGATGTGTACCAAATTCTTTCTATTTTTGTCAATAGGATCTAGGGATGAGACCTAAATTCCTACCATTTTTATTGTTTTCATTTTTGTCAATAGGATTTAGGGATGAGACCTAGATTCTTAGCATTTTATTGTTTCCATTTTTGCCAATAGGATCTAGGGATGAGACCTAAATTCCTATCATTTTTGTTGTTTCCATTTTTAGGTTTTTTAGGGTTTCCTACCCTTTTCATTGTGATTTTTATTTTTTAGGGTTTCATACCCTAATTATTCTCTTTATTTTAGGGTTTATCTTGTCCTAATTATTCTTTTCATTCTAGGATTTCCTACCCTTGTTGTTGTATTATTTCCATTTTTAGGGTTTTACTTTTTCTAATTGCTATGTGCTTTAAAATTTATAAAAGTGTATCTCCAATCATAGCAGTGTATATCATGTAAGCATCCAAATATGATAACATGTATAAACACTCCAACATGGTAGTATGCATGTGTAGCATGTATAAACAATCTAAAATGGCAATGTGCATGTGTAGCATTCTAAAATAGCAAGAATCATGTAAACATGAAGACGGTATACATATCAACATAGAATCCAATGGTTCACTGCTTAAAATCACATAATATTCAAGATCGATGGCTCACAAGTAATATCATCAAATGATCAAAATCAATTTAACATCCTATGACTCAATTTCATATCATCACATCATCTAAGTCATCGAACGACTCATATTTCATATCATCATATGATCAGAATTCTAGATCAATGGCTTGATTTTCAATTCATCAAAAGATCCAAATTAAAAAACCATGTTTTCTTCACATTGAAATTCTAAATCAAATGGCCATATTTTATTCTCATGAAATTCAAGATTGTGGCCTTATTTTATTCGCATAAAATTCTCAAAATCAAAGGCTATACCATAAAAATTCAAAGCCTATGACAATGTTTTCATCACATCAAGAACTCAAAATTAGATGGGCTCAACAGTTCAGTAGAGAGATTCTAATTAGGAAGGCTTGGTTGGTTTTGGTTGGGTAATGAAGAAGTTGCAAGGTGAGTTGAGATAATGGACAAGTTGCATGTGGTGGTGGTTTGCATAGGTATTGCAGGTGTAGGTTGGGGTCAGCAATAAAGATGGAGGTGTCAATGGTTGGATTAGGAGTTGATGGGAATTATTAGGTAATCGGGTGGTGCTTGGACAGGTTCGGGTATGTATGTCCGCATGCAAAGGGAGGGTAGTGGACACATATGATTGATAAGGTTACCAAGGAACTGGTTTGGCAGATGAAAGGTTTGATGATATGGAGGTGTCGACTTGTGGGTATATCGGTGGGGCTGTGGAAGTGTATCAGACTGTCGTTGGGAGAAGGAGGGTCTTGGTGGTTGGAAGGCCAGGTGTCATGGCGCAAGGCTGGGTATAGAATTTCAATGAGTGGAAGCTCTTGTGAGGTGTATGAAGTGGGTTTGACGGATGGGTTTGGATTGTGTAGTGCAAGGGTTGATGGTGCTTTCTTTGTAGGACATGGTAAGGGATAGCATGCTTCGGTCGTAGTTTAGAATGTGTGATAGATATTAATGGATGAAGGATCTCTTTGGAGGGTTCTTTGGAGTTGGTCTTGGAGATATGAATAGGTGGAAGATTGTATGCTAGTTCTCGGTTCGGTGTGAGAAGGCGGTCGGTAGTCTGTAGGTGTTGATTCATGGAGATTGGTATTGAGTGGTGTCGATGATCGGAGTTGGAATGGAAGGTAAAGGTTTTGGTCTTGACGGACCGGATGGGGTTTGATGGACTGAATGTAGGATTATGTATTGGATTTGTATGTGGGTTGGATGAGGTGTTGGGACAGATGTCATGGTGGTGTGGTTGGTGCTTGCATGAGGTTATACGATGGTAAGTTCTGGGAGTAGGGAAAAATTGTTTGGGATTAATGGTGAGATGTTGGAATTGGGTGTGGGATTTGCAGCAAATAGGTAAGGAAACAAATTCTTACCTCTTTTCTTCTCTTCGTCTTTTCCTTTCCCTCAGTCGTATCTCTCCATCTCCCCCGTTCTGGTCTGCTCTCAATCCGATTGTCCTCCTCTCTCCCTCCTTGCTGTCACACCCCAATTCCGCTCTATTCAGAATGGTGTGATGAACCGCTAACAAACCAACGGTATAACCACGATTTCGAGTAAGCTATATCCGTTTTATCTAAACCCCATACATCCATATTCATAATCAGAGTAAATACACAATAGCGGAAGTCTTATAATAAAATGAACGAGAATCTTTGTGATATTAATATTTAAATAGCAAATTATTCTCTATCAACTGAGACATAAATAAATATCAAATACATGTCCATAATAAATCCAAATAAAGAAAACTAGAAAAATAACTAATCGAATACACATGAGTTGCACTCGCAAGAGGAGTCATGTGTATCCACTTCTTCTTCCACTTCCATCGCCGCCACGTTCCCGTACACTGGAGCATTTACATAATCTTCAACAGTCGTACCTGCATCATCAACTAAAAATATTCAACGTCGAAAGGGTGAGCACACATCACGGCTCAGTGAGCAAACAAAACAATGCAACAATACATATGCATGCAATTCAATTCATATCTTTGGTCTGGTTTTACGTTTGCACTGCTATAGAAAGGATAGGTGGCCGCCGCACCTCTATGCACGAGAGTGTAGATACGCCCGATGAACCTCTCACCGTCGCCCACAGCACCCACAATGAACATTGTACAATGAAGGTCACATTTATCGATGCATAACTCCATACCAACAAATAAACCCCTGATGGCTAGGGAGAAAAACGGGGCTCGTTACTAACCAATCCTAATGTCAAACAGTGTATCCTAGGCCTCACCCCCGCATCCCTCAGAGCACCGGTAGAGATAGAGCTAAGGCCCCCCGATAGAGTATAGGACTCAAGGACCGAGACCCTCCTTGATGCCCTACGTCGCAATAGTTCTGTTAAGGTAATGGCGATACGACGACATCAGTGGGCATGACTTGAGTAGACCATGGCACAATATACACCCCATGAAGAACGGTCATGGTTGTACCGATTGATACCATCCCTACCCGCACCATATACACTGGCCAAACACAAACATTCACATGCATATTCCTATCATCATCACCATCATCATGTTATAAACAATAAAGTAAATATGCATGAACAATTAATAGAAATATTGGATGACATGTTGAATGCACATACAAGCATACACACATGGAATCAATATGGCATTGGACTCAAGAAATAAAAGTAGTTTATTATTAACCAGTTAGCTTAGGTCTTGTTCCCTCATCTTAGCTTGTTAATAGATCCTCTTCCAAGCTTTAGAATCACCTTTATAATGTTATTATATTGTTAGAAGACCTAATAAAGTCGATATAATTTAATTAGAATTAATTTCGAATTTAAAAACCATGCGGTTAACTGGGGGTCGGAGATAGGGTCAGAGTCATGATCGACCCCTGGTGCGACCACCCCTATTCTGGACTTCCCGAACACTGGGGGTCGATGTTCAGGGTCTGGTAGGGTCAATTGGCCATCGACCCCCTGTGCGACCCCTTGTGGGTTTTGGTCAATTTTCTTCCTTTCAGTCAATTCTTCGTGTTTGGGGTCCTATGGCTTGCTCTTAAAGTCCATTCTACACACATTCTATGGTCTAAAACTATGAATCATTCACCTATATAGCTTTCATGAATTCCCCCATGATTTTTCATGAAAACCTAACCATGGGTTGATGGTTTGGGACTCTCCGAGATCATACTCTCTTCATTACCTAACCTAAGGTCTGTAGAAACTCATGGAATTAGTATCCATACCTGAGAAGAATACTCCTTCTATGCAACTCTTCTCCTTTTTGCTTTCTTCTCTTCCTTGCTTCTCTTCTTCTTCTCTTCCTTCTCTTTTCTTTCTCTCAATTCAATTAGGATTGTAAAAGGAGTGAAAGAGGCTTAGGGACATCCTATTTATAGAGTAGAAACTCCTAAAATAAGTCCCATTGAGTTTAGGAAAGAGTCCAACCAAAATTAGGAAACTTTTCTAATTTCAGTTTCTGGCGGCAACTGGGGGTCGCTGAGGGGGTCGATGATCCCGTCGACCCCTAAATCCTAAAGTTTCCGACCCCCTCTGTGAAACAGGGGGTCTGACTTTCTGTCTTGGGGGTCCGACCCTCCCTTGCTGGGTATGCGACCCTCCCCTTAATTTAAGTGTTTTTGGGTCGATTTGATACTTAGGATCACAATCTCCTTCACGCCCTTGGTCCATTTGGCTCGACCATGATGGGTAAACCTGATTCAAGGTGGTAAGACCGGGTTAGTTTGATACGGGTCTTACAGTTAAGACTCTTAATAAGAAATTCGACAAGTCAAAAAATATGACGGATGATAAGTGGTTAGAGTTAAGGGATCTAGCAAATAGCACGACCTAATTATTTTTGGCGGATAACACTCCTTGTGAGGTCATTGGTTTGGAGGACCCAGAAAAAGTTTGGATGAAGTTGGAGAGCAGGTACAAGTCCAAATCCTAGACAAATCGATTGTTTTTTAAGAAACAATTATACAGCTTTCACTTGCCAGATGGAGCAAAATTTAAGTTGTACATTGAGGAGTTTAATAGGATTCTGACGGAGTAGAGACTCTTGATGTGAAGATCGAAGAGAAGGACAAGGCACTTCTCTTGTTGGCTTCATTGCCTCCTTCATTTGATTACATTGTGCCTACACTATTATTTGGTAAGGATACTCTCAAACTTGACGATATTATTACTGCTTTGCTGATGAATAAGACATGACAAAAAAATAGTGGTGAGGGGACGTCAGATGAGGGTAATGTCTTGGTTACAGTTGGTGGTCCCGATAGAGGAAGATCAAATGAGAGACAGGAATATGGCAAAAATAGGCGTCGCCTAAGTTAGAAGGTTGTAAAATAATTTGTTATTATTGTGATGAGGAAGATCATATAAAAAGGAATTGTCCAAACCGTAAGGAGGATAAAAAGGAAAAAGAAGGTAAGGAGAGTGGAGAAAAATCATCCACTGTTGGTGTCACAAAGAGTGGAGTGATTGAGATGTTTATCTCACTACTTCATCAGGTACAAATACTTTAGATTGGATTTTACATTTAGGTTGTTTGTTTCATATGTGTTCAGTTAGTGAGAAGTTTGCTACATATCATGCATGTGATAAGGGTGTGGTCAGAATGACAAATAATACTGAAAGCAAGGTTGTCAAGATTGGGACTATATGGATTCGCATGTTTGATGGGATGTGCGAACTGTAACTGGGGTTAGACATGTACCGGATCTAAGGAAGAATATGATTTCATTGGGAACACTGGATGTGAGAGGCTACAGGTGTTCATCTGAAGGTAGAGTTCTTAAGATCTCCAAAGAGGCCATGGTTGTGATGCGGGGACAGATGATTGGCAATCTATACAGAATTCCAGAGAGTGTTGAAACATATGTTGCTTCTGTTGAAACTCAGGCAAAGAGAAAAAATGGTAGACCGAGACTGTAAGAAGTTCAAGTTTTGAACAAAT
Source organism: Protea cynaroides (assembly GCA_028583415.1). NCBI lineage: Eukaryota > Viridiplantae > Streptophyta > Magnoliopsida > Proteales > Proteaceae > Protea > Protea cynaroides. Next base: position 27,089,315 of record CM053265.1, on the reverse strand, counting down.
GCAGATTTGAAAATAAGCAAGTTTATTTCGTTTCGAATTTTGTGAGTGGAAGTGATCTCTCTGGTGATGCTGCAGCAACGGGAGAGGTGAAGTCACATCACATTGTATGACGGTGAGCGGTGCGGGGCACTTGGACGGGGTGTGAGTTATGCCGGTTTGGGTGTAGCGATTTGGCAGAGACGATGGACGTATTTACAAAATCAACATCAATAGGTTCTTCTTCAAGATGGTTTACAGAACCCAAGTTAAGTGAAGAGTTGTTGGGTTTGGTGTCTTGTATTTTGTAGGGTCCGCACAATTTTAGAGTTGTATTTGTATTAAAGTTTGGGTCTGTTACATGTACGGGTAAACTTGTAATTTTTATGGGGATTAGGGTTTCTAGGAATCCCTATATATTCTCTCTGTAGGGAAAACCTTAGATAAGGTCTGAGCAAAGAAAACACTTTATCAGGTGGAGAGAGGTGTAGAGTTTTTTTGTGAATAAAAAAATTCTCCGGTTCTCTGTGGTGGAGGTGAGCATTTCGGATTGAGTGTTGAACCACAACAAATCCTGTATTGTGTGTGTTTGCTTGATCTTCATTCTTTCTATTGGTTGTGCTTTCATCCCTAACAATTTCTACATAAAAAGAGATACAGAAGAAATTAAGCAGTCTGGGACCTAAGGTTGTAGCAGACTATTTCCACTGATCATTGCTTCAGCAGCAGTCGATTGTAGTGGTGAGAGTGGAGAGAAAGGGTACATTAAAGTGTGGTGCAACGGTGCTGAAGAGAGCGTGGGTTTGCAGAATCGGAAGTTCTCGCAACTAGTTCTCTGCCTCTTGCTATTGTCAAATGGTAAGAAGATGGGTTGTGGTTGAAGAGGTGTGGCGGCAATGCAGAGAGCTCGATGCAACCACGTTGAAGAGTGATGGTTGAGATGTTTTCTTCGCCATCCAACAGTTAATACCTGTAAGCATAAGTGAATCCATTATACTGGCATGTACAACAATTTCCCTTATATTTAATATCAAATACATCATCAGTAATAAGGAAGCACGAAATTGTGCTGTAAACACAGATTTTGTAATTGGTACCGGATTCTGTATAAGCAGATTTGTATCGGTTTCAGCCGAGACCGATATCAATCTAATACGATTCTTTTATTATTTTATTAATTTTTTAATCATATCAGTCACATGACCTACTCTATTGGCTCTATCACTGAACCGTATCAATATCAAATCATTTTGAGCATCGATCAATTGTCGGCTAGAATGTCCGAAGAAATATAGATATGGCCAAGCGTTACATACCCACTTGCTTACATCGATCAATTTTGGTAAAGGTCAGAAAATTTAAATAAAATCAAAGAAATAAGTACTAGAACGAAGGGTTTTCTCTTCCCATCTTCGGCGTTAGCATCAACAGAAAAATGAAACCCCAAACCAAAAGAACTATTGGAATCTAAACCTCGAGTGCTGAGAGACGTCCCAAGCAACATCTCAAGGCCAAGAGAACATTAACTCAATTTTTGTAATATTTTAAATATATATTGAACTGAATTGATAATAATCCGATAATGGATCGATAAGACCCTATTAAGTTAACCAGATAAGAAAACTGAAAACTGAATCAGACTAAATCCACACTTTTCTAAATGGTTTGGCTTTAGGCTTACCTCTACAAGACCAAAATCAATTCAGACCGGATCGAACCAAACCAATCAATTGACACCGTTCCAAGTAGGGCCGTCAACAGGTACCCATATGCCTAGCTAGCTTTTTCTAAATTATTATGGGTTAGCTGTCAATCGAAGTTAGTTTTGGTTGGCCTGATAATCAGGGTATTTGGTTTATTTGCAATCTGACTGTAAAACCCAACCCCAAACCGATCGGGTAAATCAGTTTCTCTCCTCATCATCTGTCATCTTTAACTGCTGTTTTAATCAACAGTGGTCCAACTCTGACCCGGTCATGCTTGGTATGGTATTCCAGCTCAAAAGGAGAAGCTTTTGGGTCATTGTTATTGATTGGAATTGGAAGCATTTAAAGAAGATGAAGGGCCAGGCGACCTCATAGTCACTGTATTAGGTCGTCCTAAAACTGTCGGTTACTCCATAAAATTACAAGTATGAATGTCACTGTAGTAGAGTGATGGTATGCATTTCACCGTAATAGAGTGATGTTAGGCATGTATATTTGTTATTTATCAGTCATTTTGGATAAAGCCTGATTAGGTACGAGTAGAGATGTAAACAGATCAGATATGGCCCTGGATGTGATCCAGAAACCCTCTGTATGGATTCGGATACCTCTAAAAGGATACAGATAGGAATCGAATTCAAATCATACTTCCCTATTGGATATGATTCTTTCTTAATCCATGTTTTTTGGGTAGCTTAGTTGCATTTTTTTTTCTCAGTCTCTAGATCTTGTCAAATTTTGAATCTCCATGATCATTAGTTACTTAATTTTTTATTATTAATTAGATATAAATTGAATAAATAATCTTCCGGAGTATTAGAATTTGAAGCCAGCAACCTCTAACTGGATACAGATACATTTTGAATGAATGGAATGTGAAATGAATTCAAATATTTTACTATCCATTTACATCCTATGCAATTTCGTCTTCGTGTCATCCCCTTTTGATTACTGATGTGGGCAGTTAACATTGATACAAAGCATGACAAAACTGCCATCACTCATACAAGTCAAAGGACCTTAGGAAAAACGATAAAAATTTTGTTCACACAGTAACCGTCGGATTTTCGAAAACATCCACTTTTGATACCAAAAACACCCTATAAACCGAAACGAGTCTCCTCGCCGACAAATAATTAAAAAAAAAAAGAAAAAGAAAAAACCATCCAAGGATCGTTTAACAGTCTAACTGAATTTATATTGAAGAACAAGACAATTGGGTGCTTAGTCACATCCAAATCATCTCCTCTCAGGGGTTTGGGAGGAGACGCTGCTGCCACTAGTCGATGCCCGATACGTGGGCGTTGGCTTGATCCGAGCTGTCTAATCATTTGACTCGGTCAAAGGCAGAAGGGTGTCGGCTTATGCACTGGAAGGCTTGGATCCATCCGACGCCCAAGTGTCGGGCATCGGCTGGTAGCAATTGAGTCTCCTCCCAAACCCCTGGGAGGAGATGATTTCGATTATGCTTAGTTGAGGTATCCCTTTTCCCCTCTAGTATTCTTTTTTGCTTTGCTTTGGTTAGTATTTAGCCTCATGTGTGTATGTAGCAGCCGATGCGAGGTCAGTTTTTGGCATTATAAAATGGAGTATGTGTATGGCTAGGGATGTAAATGGATAGTTAAATATTCAGATTCGATTTGCATCCATATCTATATTTGATTAGGGTTGTTCGGATACAAATTCGAATAGTCCGGAACAAAATCTATCATATTCGTATAACTAACCAACAAATAATAATAAGTAGCTAATAATCTTGAGGGTCTTTGAAGATTCAACACATTCTAGAGAATGATAAAAGGAGAATCATAATGAGACTAAGGTTGTGTTTTCAATTTTGGACCTGGACCCTAGATTTGGTGATTCTTGATTCCTTCTCTCTCGAGATGAGGATAATGAGTCCGGATCAGCTACATGTACTAGAAGAGTAACAATAGAAGAGTGACAACTCTTCTAATACATTGTTTAGATGACATGTGTCCCATGAGTTAATTGGTGCTAACTTCTATTAACTCATATAATTATGTTTTAATTCCATTTTTTTCTCCCAGTACTTCCTATTAATAAGGTAAGTTAACTGAAATGGTAGATTGATTATTTTTTCTTGAAAAATAAAATCTTCCTTATTAAAATTCATATTTGAATTGATAGATAATCTCTCACAATTTTTTGAGTATAATCTCTCACGATTTTTTTAGTTTTTTCTTCTTTCTTTCTTTTTTTTTTTCTTTTTTTTTTATTTATCAATTCAACGGAAGAAATAAATTATGATAAAAAAAAAATCATAATTCCCGCTTGTTGGCAGGATCAGTTGCATGTACAAACATTGAATAAAAAAAATTAGGAGATTTCAAAATCATGAAATCTAAGAAGGAACAAGAACATCTTCCCTGTCAACTGCAAGTCTACTTCCTCAACTTCCCCTTTTATTTTGATTTTGTTTTCTTATACTAAAACCTAGGAGGAAATTGCGAGATGGTCTGACATGATCTCGAACATTGCACCGAATAGGTAATGTCTCCATATTTTTAGTACGTAGACCACAATTGTCAATTCCAAGTTATGAGTGGGATAGTTTTTCTCATGTTCTTTCAATTGCTAAGATGCATAAGCAACGATAGGGCCATGTTGCATGAGAACACAACCCAATCCTATGTTGGATGCATCGGTGTACATAGTGTACCCGGTATCTCCATCAAGTACTGTCAACACTGGGACTATCACGAGCTTCTCCTTCAAGGTTTGGAAACTCGCCTCTTGTTTTTCCATCCATTCGAACTTCTGTCCTTTCTTCGTGATTTGGGTAAGTGGCACCGCATTTCGAGAGTAGTCCTGAATGAATCATCGATAATACCCTGTGAGACCTAGGAAACTCCTTACTTTTGTAACCGTTTTTGGGGCTTCCCACTCTAGCACTACTTATACCTTGCTAAGGTCCATAGCTATCCCTTCTCCTGAGATAACATGTCCCAGAAATGCCACTTTCTTTAGTCAAAACTCACACTTTTTGAATTTTGCATATAGCTTCTCTTCCTTAAGTCGTTGGAGGATTTTCTCAAATGTTCCTCATGTTCTTTAGGAGTCTTAGAATATACGAGGATGTCATCAATGAACACTATGACGAATTGATCCAAGTAATCGTGAAATACTCTATTCATTAAGTTCATGAATGAGGCTGGGGCGTTTGTCAACCTAAACGACATAACCCTAAACTCATAATGACCATATCGAGTTTTAAAAGCTGTCTTTGGAATATCAGATTCTCTGATTTTCAGTTGGTGATAACCTGATCATAAATTGATTTTTAAGAATACTAATGCTCCTTGCAATTGCTTGAATAAATCATCGATTCTGGGTAGCTGGTATCTATTCTTGATTGTGAGTTTATTTAGTTCTCGATAGTCAATGCATAACTTGACACTTCCATCCTTCTTCTTGACAAACAAGACCGGTGCTCCCCATGGCGAAATGTTTGGTCTAATAAAACTTTTATCTAGTAATTCTTGTAATTGCACTTTGAGTTCCATTAGCTCAACATGTGCCATTCTATAGAGTGCCTTAGATACAAATGCCGATCCTGGGAGCAGAATGATTACAAATTCTGTTGCTCTGTCAAGTGGCATACCTAGTAGATCCTCAGGGAATACTTCAAGGAATTTATTTCTTACTTGTAGTTCTTTTAATTTGGCTGTTTCTGCAGTAGTATCTACAATAGATGCAATGTACGTAGTGCATCCCTAAGCTAACAACTTACTTGCTTGCATATCAGAAATAAAAAGCTTTTTCTACTTCTTCGGTTTGTCTCCGATAAACACAATCGGCTTATCACCATCAACATCGAAGGAGACTTTTCTCTCAGCATACAAGACGCTGGCCTTATGTGTAGCTAGCCAGTCCATTCCTAAAATTGCATCGAAGCAAACATATCTAGAAGTATTAGGTTTGCTTTCATTTACTTATCGCCAATTTAGACTCTACATGGACCATGGTAGTAGTTCAATTTTACTTGTTGTCCCAATGGCGTGCTGACTACCAGATGTGACTCCATCTGCTGTGGGCGTGTTCCCAATTTCTCAGCAAAGGAGGATGACACAAGTCAATTCTTCACTTTTTGTGTATTGACTTGGTACTCATCTGTCTACCCTATATTCTGATGAAGGTGATGCTAGTAGTTGTTGAGGGCACATGGGCAAGTAACCAGCCCTAAGGTAAGCTATTGACTCACTTTTTTGTAGGACTGGGTATCTACGTCTTACCAGATGAAGCGGCAGATGAGACTATGGTCCTAGACTCGACTGGGTAGCAATGGTAGGATGCACATCCATAATGAGGTGATCAGTGATGATGAGTTGGAGGCCCTGCCCAGACTTGTTTGGCTAGTTTCTCGGCTAGTAGAGGTGGCTACCCATGAGGGTAGACACGAGGGGAGGCCCTCTGCACCTAGAGTTGGGGTTGTGCCTCCAGAACCTGGTCCAACAATGCTGGAGGTTGTCGAAGAGGAGCTACTGGGGATGGGTACTCAGTTGGAGAGTCTGGGGCTAGTGGTATGTGACTTCCACAAGGAGTAGCACTGGCACGTCCAAACCATAGAAAGCTGAGTTTGACTGCTCTAGCAGGTGCAGACTTCCTCTGCCACTATGTCCCATGCACTTTGGCGGGAGTTGAGTGCTTAGTGGGCGGTGTTGGTTCGGGCTGGACTCATGCTGCCAGAGGAGCCTGGGGAGTTTCCCAAAATGCAAACCTATCCAATAATGAGTTGTCTTTTTCTTTTTGTTAGTATTTATGAATACATTTATTTTCTTTTTGTTTATAGAATCCTAGGGTAACTGTCCAACCTTGGACTGTACCCAGTTTTTTACTTAAAATTTTCATTATTAATATAAGGTTCTTGAACTTCCTTTTTGGTGCTTTATGTCATTATTTAATTTCACATCTGTCTAAGGAAATGTTTTACTTTTATATTATGGTTTGGTTCATATTATGTTTCGTTTTTACCTAATTCTCAGTTTGTCTGACACATAAGTCTTTCATGACAAGATTTCCTAGTGTAATGTGACAGAGTTTGACGGCTCTGATACCAACGTTGTCACAACCCATTTTGATATCTCGGAGGTGTAACTAGATCGCTCGTAAGCAACCTAGTCCAACCCCATGAATCAGTCCAAAGCCATATACACCATTACTAAACCATGTAACATCCATGCATGAAGTACCATGATAAAAAATAAATAGAGTAGCAGAAGCAATATATCAAACAAACTGAGGTCTAATGATAAATAAATAATATTGAAGTTTTACATCATCTTATCAAGACATAGTAAAGTGATGACAAACCATAAATCTAATAAATAAACTCAACCATAGGCTCATGACCACTAGTAGTTTCAATAGCTTAAAACTAAAATAACAAGAAACTCGTGTCTACTCAAAGACACACGTCACACTTGCACGTGATACCATGGAAATCCTCCCCCATTACTGGCCTATCATATAAGGGAGATGAGAGACAGCTGTGACTCTCCACAAAGGCAACAACTAAAGTACCTACAACCACATCTAGAAAGGAAAACGTGCGTAGGGTGAGCTCAACAATACGAGCTTAGTAAGAGACAGAATAGGCAAGCAAGCAAGATGCATGAGTATGATATTCAAGGGATGCAATGCGATAAGGAAAAGAACCGCCACAACATTTGAAGGTAAAAACTCCTCCCATACATGAGGATGGAGAGGGCACTCACCTGATTACACCGTTGCACCCAATACCTCTCAATAAGTAGGTCCCCTCTAGGGATAGGGCTGCTCCAAGATGATGTCATTCCTAGCTATCTCTTGGCTCCCCCTCATCCATGAACCTATACCAATTCTTAACCCCCTACTGGCTAGGGTTGCAGATCATAGTAATGTGTCACTAACCAATCGTAAAATGGAAAACAATGCTATTAAGGCAGTACCCTAGTAGGGATCTATCTGATACTCCCCTTGGAACATCCCACACTCCCTTCTTTGGATATATCTCCCCGATCAGACACTAGAGATGCAAAGCAGTGGCCATATAGTACCCAAGATCCCCTCCTATGAGAACAATTGCGGGAAATTTTTCTCTTTGGAAATGATGATCCTTATTTTCCTATCTAAAAGAAAGAATGGTTAAGTTTTAAGCTCTACTCTCAACTACAAAATGTAGATCGAAAGATTTTCACCTTAAGATCTAATATACTCACATCGATGGAGGGTAAAATCTAGAGTCACCACCTAGATAAGGTCTAGGGCCTAAAAGAATCATTTCTCACTTAGAGAAACACTAATGAATCATTGACTCTATGGAATAGCTTACTAATCTCACCAAAGGTAGGTAAGTGCCAATTTACGAGTTGGGAAGGTGTTAAGCACCCAACTAGCCTAGTCACTGATTGGTCTTCCTATGTTTCATCCTTTTATAAAATTTATGCACACTTTGGGGTTATCTAATCCACTCTATGTGACACATGGGGATCCTTTATGAGTCTCTAATTCTCATTAAACTAACAGTATTATACTACAAGTTTGAAATTCTATAGATGATAATGGAGATACAAAAAATGAATATACAGATGAATAAAGGAATGAATAAGTACAAAAGAATGACAAACAAATGATAGTGAACCTAAAAAATATGTGACAAAAGTTATGACAGTGTAAAACCTGCCCCTAAAACCAGTCTGACTCAGTTTTCTTCCCATGCTAGGTTTTACCTTGGCTGAAGGAGCCAATGTGATCGCGGGATAGGACTCAGGTCTAGTCAGGTAAGGATGTCAAAGAAAACTAGAATCAACTGGACTCTGTCTAGTCAGAACCAGTCTAGTCGATGAAGTCTGGGTCCTATGAGACCGGACCTTGCCACTGGATAGGCCAAGAAACCTGTGCATGGATTCCAAACATGTCAAATCTGTAGGTTTGAGAAAAAGGGAATATTCCCCTAACCCTTAAGCAGGTCTTGTGGGACCCAACTTACCTTTATCCACCTCTCTACATACGAGGAACAAATGCCTTCGCAATTCTCCCTAAGCTGAGCTATTCCTAACTCCCTGATTGAGAGTCACACTCAAAAGGGAGAAATCCAGTCAGATTAAGTCTCTAGTCTTCCCATTGTAGAGTACGCACTTACCCCGAGGTTTTGACGCTTTCTCAAAAAGAGACAAATTTAAAGGAGCGAAGGGGAAAGCAATAATGAGCGATACCGACCAAGAATCGACACCGCCCCAGCCACCAGCAATCCATTAGGAATAGACTGCTAGTGAGTTCCTTACCCTTTTGGTTTTTCTTTACTAAGGTAAAAAATATTAGAGAGAGAGAGTGAAAGAAAGAGAAGTCTTAACCTATCGATGAATGGGAGGTTTCCTCATATCACCATTAATGGTGGGACAAGTCTCATCTCGACCAAGTAGTGGAAGGTAAATCCTTCGTTTTTTTGTCATAACCAAATAATGGCAATGTGACCCTAAGGGGATAGCTTAGTTTGACCAAGACCAACACCTCAAAATAAAGAGGTCATGAGTTCAATTCTCCTTGGGGCTCTACCCATCCAAAAAAAGGCAATGTGACTTGCAAGGGCATGAACACCACGCCAAGAATGGATCCTCATAGTAAGTCACCAAGAACCCTAGCATAGCATTGTTTTTTTTTTTACTCTCGAGACTCCGACCTCGGGATCTGTCGAAGGACTTCTACAGTAGCGGTCTGGAAGTAGGTCCAGATGGAGGACCAACTATAAATCCGTGCAATCGCACAGACATCAATACTAGAACAACTCGGTGGGAAGGTCTGGTCGGTGGTCCGACTACACAAATGAATCTAGGGAAAAAAATAAAGATATAAAAACTATATGATCGAGTTTAGAAAATATCCCAAACTGCCTGCATATCCCAAGGCGACAAGAATCAGGCCAAATGTAGTTAAGGTAGGCTGTGAATACCAATATGTACAACAAATGTATAGATGTTCCCATAATCATGAGACATATCGGAAGGTAGAGGTGGATGTTCCCATAATCATGGAACCTATCCGCATGTGTGAGGTACTTCCTAAATGATAGGAACATCCCATTGATGAAGTAATCCCTAAATAAAGGGACTTACCTATAAGACCCGTACTCCACTAACAGGGTTTAACCGTCTCATGCCAAGTCTTTCTATCATTATCGGCTTGGGTGAACTAACTGGATCGATCACATGAAGGAACCACAAGTCTAAGTAAGTGAAACAATCTAAAAATAGCTATTTTTCATTGTATGGTCAACTGGAAGATGTTGTGTGGCCGATCACTCAATCAGAAAGTGAAGACAGTTGATTTTTATTATGTGGTCACACACTCTGCTTTGTATGGTCAACGAGTTCAGTGACCACAGAGTTGACCACACAAATTCAGATCTGACTGAGATTTGGAAACTTTCTAAAATTAAGGGGATCTCTTTCCTAGTTAAGAGAGGACTCTATATGGAGATTTTTCCTCTATATAGAGGATGTCCCTTAGCCTATCTCACTCTTTTAGAATCAATTCTAAACCCATACCTAAGAGAAAAAGAGAAGGAGAAAGAGAAGGACAAAGGAAAAGGAGGCTTGGAGAAGAGGAATTACAGAAGAAGTTGCTATCACTCTCTACAGCAAGGAACAAAGGTAAAGAACCTATTTCCGTAGATGTAGGTTTATTAGGATTGATCTCCCATCAAGGAGTTGATGAGATAAACCCAATGTTGTTATTGAGATCATGCAATTTCTCAATTAATCTCAAAGAGAAACCATGGAAACAGGTTAGGGATAAATTATTAATGGGAAACCCATGAATAAGGCCATAGTAAGACCCTAGAAGGTGCTCCAATGATGAACCAAGGGTTAGACCGAGAAAGACCCACGAACATAACCAATGAATTATGTGGTCGCATCAGTGGTCCACCACAGAGTGACCAGTAAGTCGATCACAGGCTCTTGGGAAGTTACCCAGGGTTGTGTGGTAGCATCAATGGATGCATGATGTATGACTACATATTCGACCACACAATGTATGATTGACATATACCTGCGACCACTGCATCGATCACTCAGTTGTAGAAAGCCTATTTTGAGGCCAAACTAGATTTCAGAGTATTGTAACATAATACCATCAAACCCTAATCTAAATTCATAAATTGTTTAGGCTGTCAACTAGTACAAGTGAATTTCCAAAGCTTGAAGAGATTGATACTAGGATCCAAGGTGAGAAAACAAGACCTATACTAACTAGACAATAACAATTTATTGTCTTTCTTTTAATTATCTAATGCTATGATTGATGCCATGCTTGCATGATTGTAATATGCATCTCACATGTCATCCAACATTACTGCTATTCTTATTCATGCACATTCAATTTATTGTCTTACTCTATTATTGATGATGATAGGAATAGGCATGTGTTTGTGAATATGGTTGGTGTGCTGTGTGGGGAAAGGTATGTAATCCCTAAACCATGCTTCACATTGACATCGCGTATCGTTGTTACCGTAGCAGAACTAGTACATCGTAGGGCATCAGGGGGGTGTTCACGGACCGTATGGTCTTTAACTCTGTCGAGGAACCTTAGGTCTATCTCTGTAGATGTATTAAGGGATGCTAAGGTAAGGCCTTAGATACATATGAATGACATCTAGGATTGATTAGTTACGAGCCCAGTTTGTAAGCCCTCGCCAATAAGGGCATACGTACTGGTATGGGTAAGGCATTAGGGAAAGTATTGATAGCATGTGATCTAAAGACTTTAGTTCTATCTTTATTCCATAGTGGGTGTATGTGAGACAACTATGGTATTTAATTCATTGGGCAGATTCACACACTCATGTATAGAGGTGTGGTGGCCGCCAATCCTTTCTATAGTACAGTTGTAAACTTAAACTAGACCAAAGATATGAATTTAATGTATGTATATGTTTACGTATTATTTTATTTACTCACTGAGCCATGATCTATGCTTACCCCTCGACGTCAAATACTTTTAGTTGATGATGCAGGTCCTACAGTAGAAGACTATATGGAGGTGCCATCATACGGACATGTGGCGACGATGGATTCACAAGCAAGACTCTACTTGCGAGTATTTCCAATGCCTTCATTCTTAGTTTATTTGTATTTTAATTATGGGAAATTTATAATAAATTATTTAGTTATGTTTTGAGTTTGTTTAGAGATAATTGGACTATTTACTTATTTATCATGTTAGACACTCAATTCAGTATTTATAAAGACTTTCACCATTTATTTACTATCTCTTATTACAATTATTGAATGTGTATTTGGTTTGGATGATTGGCATGATCTTTATGAAATCCTGGCTTGAACCGTTGGTTCTTGTGATGGTTCATCACACTTCTGATTCGTCCAAAATTTAGGTGTGACAACTTGGTATCAGAGCAATGACACTCTGCCAATCAAACCTGAATACATCCACAAGAGCATGAACTGAGTTAGGTGAAAAATAAAAGCTTTAATATAAACCCACCATAAGCACAGTGTTGTTTGAGATAGAAAATAAGCAAGAGCATAATGCACATAATGAAAAGGAATATATATATATATATATATATATATATATATATATATATATATATATATATATATATATATATATATATATATATATATATATATATATTAAAAAAAGTGAGATAATGTATATCCAGAGTCAGAGTACAGCCACAAGCCAGGAAGTTACTCTACAAATAAGAACATCAAAAAGGGAATGTATCTATAACTGGGAGAGAAAAATGAAATCTATCATTGAGCTAGAGGAGTAGGAGGAAGAGGTGCCTCTCAGTCCCTATCATACCTCTGCGTACACCCTCGTGAGCCAGGCTACCTGCACCTGGGTCGCTCGAAGACTATCAACAATATCTACTACCCGCTGATCTATAGGATCTTGAGCGTCTCGGATCTCTCAAAGGAGCGCCATCATATCATCTGGTAGAGGGCACGAAGGACCAGCTAAGGGGGTAATATGAGAAGGGTCAGCTCCAGTGGTATGCTGTAGTAAAGGAGGGGGGATGTCATCCACATCTAGGAACATCCTATTGTCATCATCACCATCACCCTCTACCGTGGCTATAGCTCGACGTGGAGGACGGTTCATCGCATTCCTTTCCTCATTGCTGATCTACAAGTCTTGCATCTCCATTATACAGATAGCCTCCTAGTCAAGGTCCACAGAGACTGTCTCTTCAGAAATCTTCTCACCCTCCATGTTTACTTGAAGGCGAGTGAGGATGGTAGTGATCATACGCCCATAGGGTAGGTTACCCTTTAGGCCGATCGTCGCAGCTCAGTACATAGTGCAAATAATGATGTAGGGCAAACATATGGGTTACCTGGTGCAGATGAAGTATAACAGATACTAAGTAAGCTGAGAAACCATCAGGTAGTGCCCACTCCGTGGCACCAAGTTGTGCTGAATGATCTTCTAATAAACCCATGGCTCTTGACGCAGGTTGATCCCTTTCATTTCCCAGCTATCACTCCATAGGATCTGATTGCTTATCTCGATGCACATCCTCATCGACAAAAACTGGCACTCTTTTAGCGCACGATAGACCAATAGACCCTTATTGGAGATGCCTGGAATGTCTACCAACTGCTAACAATTGAATGAAATAGGAAGCCCTTTCACCCAACTCGTGATCCTGAGGTCCCTACCTCTATCCATGTCCTCTGGGTCACCTTCAATCTGTAAAATTGCAGTAAAACAAAACTGCTTCACCAGGTCCAGACAAGTAGACCACTAGTATTGTATCACTGGGAGCCAACCCATGGTATAGAAGGCGTTCTCAACATCAAAGAGGGCAAGGCTGGGCAAATCTACAAACCAGCCCACTTTTACTTTCTTGGCCCGAAACCAAGGGTACTGTGTCTTGGCTTCAACTGACCTGAAGCAAATGGCATTGCGAACCCGAGAAACCTTGGTCTGGACCATGTTGCTACAAGAAATACAAACCAATAAAACAAATTGTTAGTTAAAGAAAATTTTCAAAAAATTTCGACATTGTAACAGCATAATCAGGCCAAAAGCCTCAATTTTGCCCAATCGCTTGGCCTAGAGGACTTACGTCAAGGGAAACACAACCATACATACTTAGCGATGCTATACGACCAAGGAATTTAACTACATTCAAGGAATTTCAAAGAATTTGAAATTTTGAGAAAAACCCCAAATTCTAGGGCAAAACTCGACATTTGGGATTCCTTCCAAACCAACCAAGGAAATCCCAAGGAAGTTGAGGGCTTTGCCTCGTAGCATGCCCAATAACAATGCTACGTAATAAAAATGAAATTTTTTCAGTCAAATAAGATTTAATTTGATAAAATAAGTAAAAGACGATAAAACCTATGTCTAACAATCCGAAGGAGAGTAAGGGATTAAGACGTTACCTTTCGGAAGGAGTTTGGAAGTTGTTAATCGATGGTGGAAGCAAGAAAATTTTGTAGAAGTACTGTTACAACTCAGTGGAGGTGAGTAGAGTCAGAGCTCAATGGAAGACAAAAGAAGGAATGAGAAAAGACTCGATTTTTGGCTTAAAAAGGAAACATTTTGGTTGTGTGGTCGACCAATACGACCCATACAGTTGACCACACAATCGACTCCAGGCTCTCAGACTCTGCCACAGGGTTTGTGTAGATGCATGAGTGGTCGCACCATGCATGACCACTCAAGGTCAACAACATAAATAACTTTTGTTGTAAATGCTTTAAATTTTGGGAAAATGTTTGTTTTGGGATTTTTAATATGATACTATGCTACTAACCTTAAGAACTTCCAAGTTTATATATCATCTCACATCTACTGACTATGCAGACATTTTATCAGTCAATAATCTAAGATGGCTCTCCGTACTCTTGGAACTAGTCGCAGAGGCCGTAGCTCGACCCCACTACCACCTGAAGTGGAAAATATTAATGAAAACCCTGAAGAACAGGCGGGAAACAATGAGAATGAGAATAATATACCTCAGGGCAGAAAGAATCAGGCCACTCCAACTAACCTGCCAGGACCACCACCTAATTTGGCCACGGTAGTGATGAATTTAGCACGACAAGTACATGACTTATAGCAATCACAGATGAATATATAGGTTGCCTTGGGAATTACACCTCTAGCTATAAATACTACACCAACGCATCGCGATCAAACTAGCACGACACCGATGGGTAGCAGCATTGTGCCTCTAGCACCCATTGTCGATAACACGGTGCCCATAGCACCCACAAAAAATAACAGCTTGCCCACAGCACAGCAGGTTCCAGTAATGTACACCCCAGTGTAGAATTTTAGATACAATAAGGGGTGAACAACCAAGGAAGTTATCAGAATCAACTTCATGTATATGGTTATTATGCACAAAATCAGCTTGACCACTTTAGGCTGATAAATCATTTCCTAAAGACGAAACCGAATGAGTTTACGGCCAAGCCCTCAGACCCATTATGGCCGGCCCACTGGATTAATGAGATGGAGAAGAATTTCATGATGATAACTATTTCAGAAGAAAAGAAAGTATTGTGTGCAACTTTTATGTTGAAAGGTGATGCACATCATTGGTGGAAGTTTACTTAGAGTTATCTTCTGACCAAGCACAACCATCTGACTTGGGCTGTCTTCAAGGAAGCCTTCTTTAAGAAGTATTTTCCCAGAAGCTTCAGAGATCATATGGAGAAAGAATTCTTAAGTCTGTATCAAGGTTAGATGTCTATAGACTCTTACCAACAGTGTTATGAAGAGTTGTTCTTCTTTGCTCCCACTAGTATGCAAGAGGGGGAAACCAAGACCCGACAATCTGTCATGGGACTTAAGGAAAGTATTTGAGAGCACGTATTGGGACTGGAAAAGAAGATCTATAATGAAGTAGTATAAATTGCTCGAGTTCTAGAATCAAGTCAGAAGGAGAGCTATTTTGCTCAAAATAAGGAAATTAAGAGGCCTAACGAAAACTCATTCAATGAAGGGAACTCAAAGACCTTCAAACCATTCCAGATACAAGGCTTCAATGCTGCAGTCAAGACTACCTAGCCGGCTCAACCTCAATAAAAACAAGGGAAGGCTGGAGTCAAACGCTTCAACTGTGAACAAGTAGGGCACTATTCAAGGGACTGCCCTAAACCAAAGAAGCAGTTGGAGCAAGGGAAGGTTTTTGTTGTAACTTCTAAAGATGTTGTCGCAACACCAGATGTGGTCACAAGTATGACCCGACCTTTTATTTTACAATACCTTGTGTAAGCATATAGACTAAATTTAGGTAAAATCATAGGCATCGTACCTATAGTTGGCAACCCACTAAAGTACTTTTTGACTCTGAAGCCACCCATTCTTTTGTATTTATGCCTTTTGAAAAGAAAATAAACGTACCCCTCAGACCTTTAGACTTCAAGCTATTAGTACGGTTGCCTATGGCATTAGAAGCAGAATTAGACAAAGATTACGAATCATGACCAGCACTTATTGGTGGATAGACTATAGATGCAACCTTAATTCAACTTGAGATGGCAGACTTAAGTGTCATCTTAGGAATGGACTAGTTATCTCAGCACTCCATAATTTTACTATGTACTGAAAAGAAATTGACCTTTAAAGGCCAGGATGGTGTAGAATTTAGTTTTTCAGGAACTATACTTCCTCATAAATGAAATCTCATTCTCTCTGCATTGAAGGCTAAGAAATGCCTTGAGAATAGTGGAGTTGGATACCTTGTATCTATGGTGGACCTTACCAAAGAAGTTCCATGAATGGAAGATATTGAGGTTGTGCAGGAATTTTTAGATATGTTCTTAGAAGATTTACTAGGGTTGCTACCCGACTGGGCTACGGAATTAGTTATAGACCTTTTACATGGAGCCGCACCTGTGTCTAAGGCACCATATCGAATGGCTCCAACTGAGCTGAAGGAATTGAAGGCTCAACTGCAAGAGTTATTAGAAAAAGGCATTATCCGACCAAGTATATCACCATGGGGAGTGCCTGTATTGTTTGTGAAGAAGAAAGACGGTAGTGTTCGACTGTATATAGGCTATCGAGAATTGAACAACTTAATGATCAAGAATCAATACCCATTGCCTAGTATCGATGACTTATTTGATCAGTTGCAAGGTGCTAAAATGTTTTTCAAAATTGACCTACGGTCTAAATATCATCAATTAAAGATTAAGGATGACGATATTCCAAAGACAATATTTAGAACCAGGTATGGATACTATGAGTTCCTGATCAAATCCTTCAGACTAACCAATGCACCAGCATCTTTCATGGAAGTCATGAATCGAGTGTTCTATGACATGTTAGACACTTTGACCATAGTTTTCATAGATGACATCTTAATTTATTCCAAGGATGAAGCGACTCATGCGACAAATCATAGAGTAGCCTTACAATGGCTGAAAAGGGATAAACTTTATGCCAAATTCAAGAATTGTGAGTTCTGGTAGAACGAAGTATAATTCTTAGGTCACATAGTGTCTTTAAAAGAAATAAAAGTGGACCCCGACAAAATAGAAGCAATTGTGAAGTGGGAAGTGCCTAAGAACATTGCCGAGATTAGAAGTTTCCTTGGGTTAGCCGATTATTATAGACGATTCGTGGAAGATTACTCTAGAATCATTGTACCTCTCACCAAGTTGACCAAAGAAGGGGAGAAGTTCATTTGGCCTAATAAATTGGAGAAGTGCTTTGAGACCTTGAAGTCAAAGTTAATATCGATGCCCATCTTGACCATTCTGGTACCATGATAACCATTTACCCTGTATACTGATGCCTCAAAATTGGGTCTAGGGTGTATGCTGATGCAAGGTGAACAAGTAATTGCTTATGCCTCAAGAAAATTGAAGGAACACGAGAAGAACTACCCTACTCATGATTTGGAATTAGCAGTGGTGATTCATACAATTAAAACTTGGAGACATTATCATAGAGAAAAATTTTAGATTAAGTTAGATAATAAGAATCTTACTCATCTCTTTAACCAGAAGAAGTTGAACATGAAACAGAAAAGATGGTTAGAGTTGTTGAAGGATTATGACTGTGATATTCAATATCATCCTGGAAAGGCTAACGTAGTGGCGGATGCATTGAGTAGAAAAGGGGTATTAAAGCCCGACAAAGGACCTAGCACTAATGCTGCATTAAGCCTTACAACCACAGCGTCTGATTGGGATGAAGAACAATACCAAATTGAAGCTCCTGATGGCCTTATGGAGCAAGGTCTTGTCCATAAATTCACACTCCAGTTTACTGCATTGAGGATTTTACTTGACTTGATGGAGGAGGTGAAAACAGTAATCCTATAGGATCCTTATCTAAGGACTTTGCAAGAAGACCTAAAAAAGGGCAAGCTGAACCCTGATTTTACCCTAGATATGAAAGGGGTATTGAGATACAAAGGAAGATTGTGTATACCTGAAAGTGAAGACCCACACCTCAGAGATAGGATAATGACAGAAGCACATTCTACTCCTTATTCGGTACATCTTGGAAATACAAAAATGTACCATGATCTAAAAATATTGTATTGGTGGCGAGGAATGAAAGAGGACATAGCTAAGTACGTGTTCTAGTGTTTGAATTGTCAGTAAGTAAAGGCTGAAAGATAAAGAACCGCAGGCTTACTACAATCCTTACCAGAGCTAGCATGGAAGTGGGACTGTATCACTATGGATTTTGTCACCAGATTACCACTAACCCCAAGGTCCATTGATGTAGTATGGGTGATTATCGATCATATAACTAAGATAGCTCTTTTCATTGCTATACGACCTTAGTATACATTGGAGTAGCTAGCCAAGTTGTACGTGGATAATATTATCCGATTACATGGTATACATGAGAGCATTGTGTCGGACCAAGATCCATGCTTTACTTCAAATTTTTAGGAATGATTAGAGGAGGCTATGGGAATAACGTTGAAGTTTAGTACCACATTTCACACTCAAACTGATGGCAATCAAAGAGAACCATTCAAATTTTAAAAGACATGCTATGTGCTTGTACTATTGACTTTAAGGGGGCTTGGGATGAAAAGTTGTCATTAATTGAGTTCGCTTATAACAATAGTTACTAGGCTACTATACAGTTGTCACCGTACGAAGCATTCAATGGTAGGAAGTTCCGCACCCCTTTGTTCTGGAATGAAATGGGAGAGCAAAGAATTATAGGGCCCGAGTTTGTTGAAGAAACTTATCGAGTAGTCAATATAATCAAAGAAAGAGTTAAGACAGCTCAAATTGTCAGAAATAGTATGCAAATAATTGACGCCGAGACCTTAAATTTACTGTAAATGACAAGTATTTTTAAAGATATCACCTTTGCGAGGTTTGAAACGATTCGGTAAGAAAGGAAAGCTGTATCCTAGATATATAGACCATACGAGATCTTGGCGAGAGGTGAAAAGGTGGTGTATCAGCTTGCGCTACCACCGTCTAGGACTAGTGTACATGATATATTCCATATTTCACTACTAAAGACATACATTAGAGATCCAAAGCATGTTTTGACTACGGATCCATCGGATTTGACTAAGGACCTAACGTTCAAAGTAGTACCATTTGAGATCATTAGTCGAAAGGTTTAGCATATTCACAACCATGACATCTATTATGTCAAAGACACCTGGAGAAGTCACAATGTGGAAGAGATAATATGGGAAGAAGATAACACTATGTAGAAGCAATACCCTTACTTATTTGACTCGAAAGATATGTATAATTTCGAGGATGAAATTTATTTAAGGGGGGAGTTGTAAGATCTACACTCCACTAACCGGGTTTAACCATGTCATGCTAGGTCTTCCCATCGTTACCGGCTCAAGTGAACTAACTAGATCGACCATATGAATGAACCACAAGTTTAGGTAAGTAAAACAATCCAAAAATAGCTATATTTCATTGTATGGTCGATTAACAGATGTTGTGTGGCTGACCACTCAATCAGAAAGTGAGGACAATCGATTTTTATTGTGTGGTTGCACACTTTGCTTTGTATGATCGACGAGTTCTGCAACCAAAGAGTCAACCACACAAATCTAGATCTGACTCCGAGATTTGAAAACTTTTCAAAATTAAGGGGATCTCTTTCCTAGTTAAGAGAGGACTTTATATGGAGATTTTCCCTCTATATAGAGGATGTCCCTTAGCCTCTCTCACTCTTTTAAAATCAATTCTAAACCCTGAACCTAAGAGAGAAAGAGAAGGAAAAAGGAAAAAGAGGCTTGGAGAAGAGGAATTGTAAAAGAAGTTATTATCTCTCCCTACAGCAATGAACAAAGGTAAGGAACCTATTCCTGTAGATGTAGGTTGATTTGGATTGATTTCCTATCAAGGAGTTGATGAGCTGAACCCAATGTTGTGAATGAGAACATGTAATTTCTCAATTAATCTCAAAGAGAAATCATGAAAATAGGTTAGGGATAAATTACTGATGGGAAACCCATGAATAAGGCCATAGTGAGATCCTAGAAGGTGCTCCAATGATGAACCAAGGATTAGACTAAGAAAGACCCACAAACACAATCAGTGAATTATGTGGTCGCATCACTAGTCGACCACAGAGTGACCAGTAAGTCGACCACAAGCTCACAGAAAATTACCCAGGGTTGTGTGGTCGCATCAGTGGACACATAATGTGCGACCACACAGTCGACCATACAATGTATGGTTGACATATACCTACGACCATTGCAATGACCACTCAGTTGCAGAAAACTTATTTTGAGGCCAAACTAAATTTCAAACTATTGTAACTTAATACCATCAAACCCTAATCTAAATTCATAAATTATATAGGTTGTCAACTAGTACAATTAAATTTCCAAAGCTTGGAAGAGATCAATATTACGATCCAATGTGAGGAAACAAGCCCTAAACTAACTAGATAATAACAAACTATTGTCTTTCTTTTAATTTTCCAATGCTATGATTGATGTCATGCTCGTATGATTGTAATGTGCATCTCACATGTCATCCAATATTACTGCTATTCCTGTTCATGCATATTTAATTTATTGTCTTACTCTATTATTGATGATGATAGGAATAGGCATGTGCTTGTGAGTGTGGTTGGTGTGCTATGTGGGGAGGGGTGTGTAATCCCTAAACCATGCTTCACATTGACATCGTCGTATCACTATTACCTTAGTAGAACTAGTATGTCGTAGGGCATCAGGGGGTGTTCGCAAACCGTGTGGTCTTTGACTTTGACAAGGAACCCTAGCTCTATCTCGATGGACGTATTGAGGGATGCTGGGGTAAGGCCTTGAATACATATAGATGACATCTAGGATTGGTTAGTTATGAGCTCAGTTTGCAAGCCCTTCGCCAGTAGAAACATACATACTAGTATGGGTAGGGCATCAAAGGAACTATTGGCAGGGTGTGATCTGGATACTTTAGTTCTATCTCTAATCTATGGTGGGTACATATGGCACGACAATGGTGTTTAATACATTGGGTGGATTCACACACTTGTGCATAAAGGTGCAGTGGCCTCCAATCCTTTCTATAGCATAGTTGTAAACTTAAACCAGACCCAAGATATGAATTTAATGCATGCATATGTTTATGAATTGTTTTGTTTACTCACTGAGCCGTAATATGTTCTCACTCCTCGACGTTAAATATTTTTAGTTAATGATGCAGGTCCTACAGTGGAAGACTATATGAAGGGACCGTCATATGGACGCGTGGAGGTGATGGATACACAGACTGTGGAAGACCAACACGACTCTGTGTGCGAGTGTTTTCAGTGCCTTTATTCTTATTTTATTCATATTTTGATTATGGGATAATTGTAATAGATTATTTAGTTATGTTTTGAGTTTATTTGGATATAATTAGACTATTTACTTATTTATCATGTTAGACACTTAGTTCAGTATTTATAAAGACTTTCGCTATTTATTTATTATCTCTTATTACAATTATGGAATGTGTCTTTGTTTGGATGGTTGGCGCAGTCTTTATGAGATCTTGGCTTGAACCATTGGTTCTTATGATGGTTCATCACACTTCTAGTTCATCCAGAATTGGGGTGTGACATTACCTCCAATTTGACTGGGTGCAAAGCCAAGGTTGCTTCCTCTGCCTATTTATCTCAAAAATGAGAATCAGGCCGATGTAGCTCCCACGGGTTAATGAGTCATGGATCACACATGGCAATACTCCAAAGAGGCAATAGCCTCAGCTTCCCACACTTGATAGGGGTTTCACTAATCTCACTCAATTTCCAACATGGGAGACAAAATGACCCTCCCACAGGGCCAAAACCTAACCATTTATCACATCTATCCAACGTCATTTTCAGTACATGTTTGTACAACGATTTCCCCAAACACTCTTAGATCCAAACCTAAGGTTGGGGTGGGCCTCAAGCTAGATGGGCCCACACAAGTCAGCACAAGATCTTGGATCTCGATTGGGAGTTGGATTCATTGGAGTCCCCTTCATGTGGGGCCTGTTATGCATCTATACATAGTGTCCCTAAGCATACATCTACTACAAAATGGAATACAATGAGGGATATATCTCTTGGGGGTGGAACATCATACATTGGCATCAAGTATCCAAGAATTAAGTCAATTGGCATAAAATGTCAAGCATGGGTGTATGCTCTATCACATAATCCAAAATATAACAATGTATGCAATAATCATGAGCTTAAGCACTAGGTTAAGCTGATAAGCATAAGATATCAAGCATAACAAATGCATAAATTCTAACATGGGATTCGCACATATAGAACATGTATTAACCTCAAGCATATTAATAAATGAATAACAAGCCTATAAATAAGGCAAGAGTATCAAAATCTAAATCTCACAGGCCATGGCCAGCAAAACCGTGGTGGTTTAAAGTCCGCATAGGCTACGGACCCCTAGTGAAATGACAAGGAAAAGCATCTTAATTGAAACTTACTAAGAAAACAAAAGGGAGAAACTTACACAAACGAACCAGATTTGGTTGAAGCAGCTCTAAGGAAAGCAAAGCAAAACACACATCTTCCTACCCTTGCCGAGGTCTATATGGGGAGATATATCAAAGAAAACAAAGAATGACAGCATAAAAACTAGCTACTTGGATGTAGTTTTATAAGAAACAAACAGGAACAAATATACAAGTCTATATGCTGCAACCAACATAACAATATTAAAAATTAGACAAAAAAGAATGTGAATTCACATATAAAAGATGCAACTATATATATGTATAAGAATAAAACCAAAACCAAATTGCAGCTAGCTAAGATAACAACAACAAAAAAAAAAAAAGGCATGGAAATGGAAAAAGAAAAAAAAAAAACTGAACGGTTCCTAATTTGTACCAAAGGAAACAAGTCAACCAACTAACCGAAAAAACAAAGAACAAGGTCGAAGAGAAATTTTCTGAACCGAAAACACTAATAAATGAAATGGGAGGGCACTATAACAAAGAACAGAGAAGAAATTCGTCCTAAAAATCCACTTCCAAAACCAAGAAACAAAAATAAATTAAACCCCCTTGCTATTCCAATGAAAGGCGAACCCCACTGATCCATTGAACAAAGCTAGAAACGAAAAGAAGAGAAAGCAAAAAAAAAATAACAACAGTAAGAAGCGAAGCTGAGAGTCATCTCTACCCAAATTAGAAGATCCATCAAGAATAGAAACAAAGAAAAAAAAAACTCAAAGAGGTGAAAGGGAACTTACTTCGAGGATGAATAATGGTGAAGTAGCAGCAGCCTACCAGAAGATACTTTGCCAATGAATAGGTGATGACCATTAAAGAAATATCGGCGGCCATACCATTGGAGATGCTCCAGTTACCGATGCAAACTGCAGAACTATTTTCTCCTCTCTTTATAATAGTCAGCCGCAAACCCATCTTCCACTTCTTCTTAATTTTTCACAGAGGACCCAAATGACTCTAAACCCCTTTTTTTCCTTCTTTTTTTAAAGTTCATACTCTATTCACTGTCTATGGTAGAAATTTGGAAGGGGGTGACGGAATAAAGGACTTAGAAATGGGGGTTGAGGTGGTAGGGTGATGGAAGTCAAGGTTGCAGGAGGGTTCAAGGGGACTTGTCGAAATCGAAGTGGAGGGGATTATTGGAGTGGTAGGGTGATAGCAAAATTGGGAATGGGGGTTGATGGAGTAAGGGAATCCGCAATGGGGGTTGATGGAGGGTTGCAGGGGGGTTACCGGTCAACGATCCTTGAGACTTGCTTCTCGGCTGACACTGCTCCCTCCTCTCTCGGTCTTCACTCTCCCTTCAATTCGAGTCCAAAAAGATTCCTCTTTTAGGGTTTTGTAGGCTTTTTACAACCCCTTCCCCCTGAATATATATATATATATATATATATATATATATATATATATATATATATATGTGTGTGTGTGTGTGTGTGTATTTCTTTTTCTTTTTCTTTTTTAAATGATTTAAATACCTCCTTTTTATATACCACAATGAGGTTTTAACAATGGAAAAAATAAGGGGTTGAGAACAGGTACTGATGCTCAAGCCAGATCAGGCAACCCCATTAAAACCCCAGATGCCTTGCGTTTAATAGAAATTTTGTACACATGTCTAGATACTTAAATCAACATCAGTAATTAAGCATAACAAGTACGGAGGGTTTGTACACATGTCTAGATACTTCACACTTTTACACAGGTGATTCATAACAAAAAAGGAGGTAAATCTATATCTGGAAACTCCATGAATAAATCAAAGAAATTAAGAACTTACCTGATTCGAAACCCACAACAATCATAGGAGAAGCAGCTAACGAATAATTTTTTTTATCACTCTTTTCTCCTTCTAATTGCACCCTCTCCCCACCTATTGCAACTACTACATCTTCTAGGACTTTACTTGAATAATTTTTTCCATTAGGATTCTAGAGTATGGTACTACCAAGGAGACTTAAACCAATGCTTCGGCCATCAAACAAAACTTCAATGACATACAAACCATGAACATTAATCACTTTCGACTACTCTTCAACTAACCAGAGTAGCTGCCATTGCCCTAATGCTACTACACAACTTACTGCTGAACCAAAATCCACCTTCCCCATCTCTCTATCTTACCACTCTCTTTGTTAGTAATAGCTGGAGTTGAATTTGCTGAACTAAACAAAGAAGAAAGAGAAAAGATGAAAGCCACTGCCACAAATTAAAGCCATGAATTCTAATACAAGAGAATGTCTCCCCCAACCATGTTTCGACACATGCACACTAGGCCCAAGCCCTCGTAGGAAAACCCTCGTAGTCATGACCAACCTTAGAGAAAAAGCCTAGCCCAAACTGCCATCTTGAGGGTCTTGATGCCTAGCCATTGTGAGGGCCTCAGAGCCTCGCCATCGTGAGGGCCTCGGAGCCTCGCCACTATGAGGGCCTCGACACCTCGCCATCGTGAAGGCCTCGATGCCTTGCCACCATGTAGGCCTCGGAGCCTCACCAGAGACAAGTCTTGGAATAAATTTACACATTGTGCCAACTGGATGATAACGCATAATTGGGGGCCCACCTTGAAAGACCTAAGTATAAAAAACAAGATTTCTTAGATATCCGCATGGAGTAATCAATAGAATAATGAAGTGGAGATCCCACTGTCCCATGACTCAGCATAAGATCACCTGATTTTCAAATCAGTAGGAAGTCACGCTCCAGGAGAGGACATTCCGCCACAACAGAAGGTGCCTCCAGTTTCCATATTAAGGTCACTCCTAGCCTATAAATAAACAAAGCAGACATTTGAACACGAATAATCTTAAGCTTTTGAACTCAAAGCAAGTTAGCTACCCGAATCCCCTTAATACAAAGGGACATTTTTCCTTACCTATCCCATGCTGCTTGTCCATCAAACTAATTTAGGCATCCGAGTGGCCAAAGGGTGTCTCCACCCAACCATCACTGCGGTGTAATTTCTTCCTTGTGTAGAAAATTTGATTAAGCTAAGGACCAGCCCAGTTTGAGAAGCCAACAGTTTGGTGCCATCTGTGGAAACTGGTAGAAACTTGCGTATCTAATTTGGTAAATGTCATCAATAAAAACCAGGTACTGAAAGTGAATGAATGCCAATCAGTAATCCATCAACAGCAATGCTGGGAGGAATCTCCCTCCAAGAACCAATTCTCTGTGGGGCACACATCCTCCAGAAGGCGTTCCTGGAACAAATGCCCGCATCCTCACTGCAGACAACCTTGCCTTAGAGGTGAAAATATTGCCGCCTAACTCCCCTTAGTATATAACAAGGGAACAGTTCGACAATATAGCATGCTAACTGGAACTCTTAACAAAGCGGTTGTTGGAACAGTCATAAGCAGCGAATGTTCAACCCATCCCCGGCACAAGGCATTGAGAAACGAACCCAGGCCTTCCTAAACACCGTGGGTGACAGGATCAGACAAATTGTCACACCCCAATTCTGATCCAACCAAAATGGTGTGAGTGAACCGTCATCGAACCAACGATTCACACCAGGATCTCGAATAGGCCGTGTCCACCCATACAAACCATCACACATAACCACAATCAGAATATAATAGTACAGCGAAAGTCTTTAAAATAGAATGAACTGAGTATCTATTGATAAATTAAATAAGTATCCAATTATTCAAATCCAAACATAAAATAAATATCTTTTACATCTCTTTAATATCAAACGAAAATAACTGAACGAATAAACAAAATCCGATCATAGGTACACACAGAAAGGGCACTCTCATGAAGCGTCATGCTCGTCCTCTCCTGCATGTACATCCAACGCAGTAACACCACCATAAGTCGGAGCGTTCATGTAGTCATCCATAGTGTAACCTGCATCAACATCTAAAAACATGTATATATACAAAGGGTGAGCTCACAACTTAGCTCAGTAAGACAATCAGACAGTTTCACAATATTATGCATGAGTAACAATCGTTTTTATGTTGTGGTCTGATTTTAAGTTCGCAATGTGTTATAGAAAGGTTTGGTGGCCCCCGCACCTCTATACACGAGTGTGTGGCACCTCATGGATCACACCCCCATTGGCCCACATGCACCCATCATGGAATAGAGATAGAGCTAAGATACCCCCATACCTCCCCTGATGCTCTACCCATACCAGTACCTAAGCCCCTACTGGCGAGGGCTCGCAAACTGGGCTCGCAACTAACAAATCCTATATGTCATCAATGTATGCTCTATCCCAGCACAACTGTCTATGGCATAGAGATAGAGCTAAGGTATTCCCACACCTCCCCTGATGCCTTATCCGCAACTAACCCACTAGGATAGAAACAATACGCAGGTAGACCCTATCCCAACATAACTCCCTACGGCATAGAGATAGAGCTAAAGCATCATGGACAAGCCAGCATCGACCTCGGAGACCACAATGCCACATAACCATGGTCAGGCCAGCATCAACATTGGAGACCACCGTACCACGACCTTCCCCTGATGCCCCACCCATACCAAGCATGTTAAGACAAAATACTACAAAAAGTGCTAGTGTGAGGAGCGATCCCAGGCCCATGCCCCACTCCACACACTAACGAAAATAATCACATGCTTAACAATCACATCCTATCAATGCATGAACAATAATAATAATTGAAAGTAAAGGATGGCATGTGAATATGCACAAACATCACATCATACATATTCAGGTGATTGACAAAGATTTACTGTCCATTAATTATTAGGTTTAGGTCAGATTCCCTTACCTGACGCTCGTTTGTTAGCTTGCTCCACGTCGCAAGATCCAAACGGGAAGTCACAAAGTCCTACAATATTATTAGGGTTTCATTAGAATAGTTTTCTTAGGGTTTCATGTTGGTCGGAAACCAACAAAGCCCAAAACCAGCCTTTCAGAGCTGACCGGTGGCAACATACCGGTTGCAGCTCTGTGAGCAAACTAGCAACCGGTATGGTCGACCGGTATGTCTCCGGAAGACCATACACTTGGTTTTTCGACTGCCGTCGATCGATTTTCTTGGATTCTCAGGGTTTCTCCTATCCATTCTAAGTCTAATCTTTGAGTTAGAGTTATCCCCAACTCATTCAAGTCTTATTTCGATGAATATCATCTCGGAACTTGAATCTAGGGTTTGACGGCAACTTAGGGTTTTAAGGTCCAGTTTAGGGTTTTAGATCAATACCTACTTTGCATGGTATTGATCTACCCCTATAACTATCATAGGGTAAGAAGATTGATTCAAACACTTACCGTTGACTGGCGTAACGTGAGCGTCGTCGAACGGTAATGGCGGCACCTTCTTCCTCTTCCTAGCTTCCTCTCCTTTCCAACCTCCTTCTCCTCTCTAGGGTTTGAGAGAGACAATGGAAAAGATTTGAGGAGGTTCAAGGGTGTATTTTTAGGCTAACATTAGGGTTTAGTAACCCTATTAAAATTAGGAAGGTTCAGGCATTAGGGTTTAGGAAAATGGGACCCACAGAGATCCAATTTTGGATCTCCGCACTCAGCTGCGCAGAGCTGACCGGTCGACCGGTACCAAGATCGGTACCATCGACCGGTCAACATAAAATCATGTTGATTTGATCGTCTTTGGTTCGATTTTGTACCTGTTTGTCATCCGCTCATCCCCTCTGGCCCGGTGATGATCGAAAGACCTGCTACAACACAAAACTAAGGTTTAGACCGGGTTTACGGAGTGCGGGTCTTACAACTCCCCCACCCTTAAAAGAAATTTCGTCCCGAAATTTGCATGTAGGTATCACAACTCCCCCACCCTTAAAAGAAATTTCGGCCCCGAAATTTGAACGTACCTTGATCGTTGAAAAGATTAGGATACTCCTTCCTCATTGCGCTCTCCTCTTCCCAAGTAATTTCTTTGACATTTTGGCTTCTCCAATGCACCTTCACATAATGGATATCCTTGGTTCGAAGTTGCTGTACCTTTCAACTTGAGAGCATCACAGGCACCACTTCGAATGTTAAGTCTTCAGTAAAGTCTGGGGGATCAGCGGTCAAGATGTGCGATGGATCTCTGACATACTTCTTCAGCAATGATACATGGAACACGTTATGAACGCTTGACATAGATGGTGGTAGAGCCAATTGATATGCTACATTACCACGTCGGGTCAATATCTCATATGGTCCCACATACCTGGGGCATAGCTTCCCCTTCTTACCAAACCGTTTCAGACCTCGCACCAATGATACCTTCAGGAATACTTTGTCACCCACTGCAAACTCCAGATCTCGACGTCGATTATCCGCATAGTTCTTCTGTCGAACTTGAGCTGTCTTTACTCTCTCCTTGATCTGATCAATCACTCGGCAAGTTTCTTCAACAAACTCTGGTCCTACAATTCTTTTTTCTCCCACCTCGTTCCATAACAGATGTGTACGATACTTTTTCCCATAGAGTGCTTCATATGGGGCCATCTGAATTGTAGCCTAATAACTGTTGTTATAAGCAAACTCGATAAGTGATAGCTTCTCGTCCCAAGCTCCCTTGAAATCCAATGCACAAGCTCGAAGCATATCTTCTAAAATTTGAATAGTTCGTTCTGACTATCCGTCCGTCTGAGGTGAAAAGCTGTACTGAACTTCAACTTTGTTCCCATAGCTTTCTGTAGTCCTTCCCAGAACTTTGATGTAAAACGGGGGTCTCTGTCAGACACTATACTCTCTGGGACGCCATGAAGTCTGACTATATTATCAACATATAACTTTGCCAGTTTCTCCATGGTATACTGAGGTCTGACCATAATAAATCGAGCTGTCTTGGTGAGTCGGTCTACTATTACCCAAACTGCATCCACTGACCTTGGTGTCAAAGGTAGGCCAGTGACGAAATCCATGGTAATGTAATCCCACTTCCATGCAGGTTCTGGTAATGGCTGTAGTAAACCTGCGGGACTCTGCCTTTCTGCTTTAACTTGTTGACAATTCAAACATTGGAACACGAAATGAGCTATATCTGCTTTCATACCCCTCTACCAATAAAGTCTTCTTAAATCATGGTACATTTTGGTACTTCCTGGATGTACCAAATATGGAGTGTAATGAGTTTCAGTCATAACTCGATCTCTGATATTGCAGTCTTCACTCTCAGGTATACATAACCGTCCACGATACCTGAGTACCTTGTCTAAATCCAAGGTAAAGTCAGGATTGCTCGTACCCTTCTCTAAGTCTTCTTGCACTATCTTGAGATGTGGATCCTGTAGGATTGCTACCTTGACTTCATTAACTAGATCCGGTGAGATCTACAAAGCGGCGAACATCATGGTGAACTTATGAATTAAGCCTTGTTCGACTGGATCTTCTGCAGTTTCTATTATATACTCTTCATCGTCTTCAATTGAACTTGAGGCTGCGACACATAATGCAGCATTTGTACTTGGTCCTGCCTCAGGTTTTGATGCCCACTTTCTGCTTAAGGCGTCAGCCACAACATTTGCTTTGCCCGGATGGTACTGGATGTCACAATCATAATCTTTCAACAATTTCAGCCATCTCCTCTATCTCATATTCAGATCCTTCTGAGTGAAAAGATAAGTTAAGCTCTTGTGATCTGACTTGATCTGAAACTTCTCACCGTACAAACAGTGTCTCCAAGTCTTGATTGCATGTATAACCGCTGCTAACTTCATATCATGCGTAGGATAGTTCTTATCATGCTCCTTTAACTTTCTTGATGCGTAAGCAATCACCTGTTCTCCTTGCATCAATACACACCCAATACCCAACCCTGAAGCATCCGTATATAAAGTAAACGGTACGCTTGGTTCTGGGATGGTCAAGATAGGTGCAGAGACTAGTCTTGACTTCAAAGTCTGAAAGCACTTCTCACACTCATCTGTCCATATGAATTTCTCTCCCTTCTTGGTCAATCGGGTGAGTGGAACAGTGATTCTGGAGTAGTCTTCCACGAACCTTCTATAATAACCAGCCAACCCAAGGAAACTACGAATCTCCGCAATAGATTTTGGTGCTTCCCATCCTACTATAGCAGCTATCTTACTTGGATCAACCTTGATACCGTCTTCAGATACTAGATGGCCCAAGAAAGCCACTTCCTTCAGCCAAAACTCGCACTTCTTGAACTTAGCATAAAGCTTTTCTTGTCTCAGCCGTTGTAGGGCTGTCCTCAAATGTGCTGTACCTTAGAGTAGATCAATATGTCATCGATGAATACGATGATCGAAGTGTCCAACATATCATGAAACACTCGGTTCATCAGTTCCATGAACGACGCTGGAGCATTGGTCAACCCGAAAGACATAACTAGAAACTCATAATGCCCATACCTCGTCCTAAAAGCAGTCTTCGAATATCTCCGGCCTTGATCTTCAGTTGGTGATACCCTGATCAGAGATCAATTTTTGAGAAAACCTTTGCACCCTGTAACTGATCGAATAGATCATCAATTCTAGGAAAAGGATACCGATTCTTGATCGTCAATTTGTTCAGCTCACGGTAGTCGATACACAGCCTTACACTTCCATCTTTCTTCTTGACAAATAATACAGGTGCTCCCCAAGGCGATATGCTAGGTCGTATGAAACCCTTATCTAACAATTCTTGTAACTGGGTCTTCAACTCCTTTAACTCGGTAGGGGCCATCCTGTATGGTGCTTTGGACATCGGCGCCGAACCTGGCATAAGGTCTATTACAAACTCTGTAGCCCTGTCCGACGGTAGACCTGGAAGCTCCTCTGGAAATACATCTGGGAACTCTCGAACCACATCTATATCGTCCATCTTTGGCACCTCAGCAGTGATGTCGACTACAGATACTAGATACCCCACTCCCCCCTTCTCTAAGCATCTCTTAGCTTTTAGGGCGGAGAGAATCAGCTTCCGCTTCCTAGATAGCTTGATCCCAGTGAAGCTATACTCCTTTCCCTTTTTGTTTGTAAGCACAAGCTTCCTTTCACCACATAATAGGATGGCTGAATGATGGCCTAGCCAATCCATTCCCAATATGACATCGAAGTCTGCCATCTCGAGTAGTACCAGACTTGCTTCTAAGTCTCGGCCCTCAATACATACAGTACATGGTCCATAATATTCAGTCAAAGCCACTTCGACTCCTAGCGGAGAGCGAACTATCAAGCTTGGGTTCAAGTGCTTGATTGGTAACTCCATTCGCTTCCCAAAGGAAATAGAAACAAAGGAGTGCGTGGCCCCAGAGTCAAATAGTACTCTGGCAAGTATACCAGCTACATTTACAATTCCTGGAATTTTTATTATCCCTTAGTTCTACATGCGCATACACTCAATGAACAATAGTAAGCCAAATAGTAAGGGATAGAGTCGTACCCGTGACCACATCAGGTGATGCAGCTGCTTCTTCAGTGGTAACCGCATAAACCTTTCCTTGCTGGGGAGGTTGCTTCTTAGGTAGAGTGCAGGTCCTTGCAATATGACCCACTTGCTGACAATTGAAACATTTGATATTCGGGTTGAATCTGGCATTCTGTGGCACAGGTGGTGCCGCATTGTTCCTAGCAGGTACTATAGCGGTCTGAGCCCTGTATGGGCGGAAGGGTCTGTTGTTACCGCCACCCGAACTCTTAATAGCGGGTCTCTTCACTCCCCTGTTCTGAGCGAAGAAGTTATCCCTCTGACTGGACCCTATCACCCTCGCAACCTGCACAGCCTCATTATAGATTTTCTTGTCCAAACCCAATATGTGCTCTCTGATGCTTCCACGTAGTCCCATGGTGAACCTACGTGTCTTGGTCTCTTCCTCTTGCATACTTGCCGGTGCGAAGAAAAATAACTCTTCGTACCTCTGCTGGTAAGCATCCATAGTCGATTGAGACTGTTGCAAATTAAGGAACTCCTTCTCCATCTGATCTCTGAAGCTCTTTGGAAAATACTTATCGAAGAAGGCAACCTTGAACACTTCCCAATCCACCTGTGTATGCTTCGTCTCCAGATATGCCCGTGTAGAATTCCACCAAGCATTTGCGTCTTCCTTCAGCATATGAGTGGCAAATAAGACCTTTTCATCCTCTGTACAGGTCATCAGTTGAAAGTTTTTCTCCATCTCTGCAACCCACTGTGCTGGCCACAATGGTTTCTCTGTCTTACTGGTGAATGATGAAGGCTTCAACTTCAGGAATCTATCCACTGCCCTGCTCAGATCATGTTGTCCCTGAGTGTTCATTCCGTACCATGGTGGTGGATACGGATAGGCTCCCGGGTACGCAGAAGGCAACGGAAACTGGTGCGGTGGTGGCACATTCTGTGCTTGGCCCATCGACCTTGGGCTACCCTGCATCGGTTGTGAAGTATTTTTCTCTCCACACTCAGGCGTACCTCCAGTGGGAACAGAACCCGGTGGCCTGAACATCTTCAGTATCTCGCTCAGGAATTCTTTCTGCGGAGCTTGCATCTGATAGACCAGGTTTGTAACAATGGTCTCAGAATTCCTGTGAGGTGGGCCAGGTAAATTTGTTGGTACTTCTGGAAGCTGTTCTTCCTCAACTTCCGGGCTTGGCTCTCTAGCATAGCCTGTTTCCACCTGTTCTTCTTCCTCGAGGCGCATCCTGGCCTGGTGACGCTTCCGACCCCTACGACCTTTTCCGCCCACCATCTCAGACTATTCTGTTTGAATCTGAGAAGAAGACATAACACATGAGAATGAAGCAATAGTGGTGTTAGTCTTGAACAATATAAGGCGAAACAGTCACAAAAAGGAGTAAATAAATCTACAAAATTTTAAAATTTTTCGAGATTTTTTTTTCCTGGCTCTTCAGGTGTTGACCGGTCGCAGCATACCGGTCGACACTCTGTAGACAGAGCTGCGACCAGTATAGTCGACCGGTCAGAATGAAAATTCTGACCAACATAGCGGTCGCAGTCCCTTTGGGGTACCGGTCGACCGGTATGTCGACCGGTATGCCCAGAAAGGGCTTTAAAATCGCCTCACTTTTCTTTCTTTCCTCTCCTCCGGCGGCGATTCTACTCTGGAGTCCGAGTTGCTACAGTCCGACCGGTGACCTTAGAAGCCGATTCCTTCCGTTCAAAGCTTAGAACATCGTCTCCAGGTAGGTCTCTTCCTTCTCCTTCTAGTTTTTATAAAAATTCCATATCGTTTTTAGTTAAATTTTTAGGTTTTTCTTTGATTGAGAGATTCCAACCGTAGGAACTCTTTTCCTTCGGCTTAGAAAGGGTTTAGGGACCCCCAAGAGCAAAAGCCCTCAACCTATTTGAGGTTCCACCGAACGGTTTTGATAAAAATCAAAATTTTCCACTTTTTGACCTAGGTTTTCAAAAAAAATTTGAATTTTCTTGATCTTTCTTAAATTCTTGAAATTCCTTGTTGTAATTGCTTGGGATTGATTTGTTGAAGAGTGTGGGGGTTATGTAAGTCCTCCTCCCCATGTTTTTGGGTGAGTTTGAGGCTTTTTCCCAATTTACTGTTGTTATGCTACCAAAATTTCGAAAATTTTCTAACATTTTCTTCTTGTTCCCCTCTGTTTTGCAGTTAAAAATGGCTCCCCGATGTGCTCTTGGGAAACGTCCTCATGGCTCGAGCTCACGTGCTCCCTAGCCACCAGTTCCCCAATTTGACGAGCACTGGTTTCGTTTTATGGAAGCACAGGCTCGATTCCCGTGGTTTGATAACAAGAACATAGAATCTGGGCACCGGGTTAACCTGGATCAGCTGGAGAGGTTCGATGTGCGAGCCGCTTTCGACGCGCTTGGGTAGGTACCGGTAATATCCTACACTGATACCACCCGTCCCAACTTGGTTAAGCATTTCTATGCTAACCTGGAGCTGCATGGGGATGTTAACGATCCCAACCATGGTAGGGACTTGCGCATCACCAGCTATGTCAGGGGTGTACCTATCTTATTCAACACCCACCAACTGGCCGACCTTCTAGGGGTTCCTAATGATGGAGATCTAGTGTATTGCCCTCCCAAAGAGAAAGGCTATCTAACTGAGGATCTGTGCCGAGAGATAGCAGATCAGATACTAAACCTTGGAGCTCCTATGAAGGCGGCTAGCTTGAGACCTGCACCTCGGGTATATAGTCGCATCATTCAGCACAACATCGTGCCCCAGAGCGGCCATTACAGTGAGTTATCCCAGCTCACTCAGTACATCACTTACTGCATCTGCACCGGGGAGCGGGTCTCTCTCCCTTACCTCATCATCAGGACCATGCATCAGGCGACCCTGGCCGATCAGGCCAGTAACCTTCCCTACGGTCGTCTCATTACCTTCCTGCTATGTCGCCTGGGTGTGAGCATGAGAGGCGAGGTGACAGTTGAGGATACTATGACCTCCGACATTGACTGGGAGGCTATTCAGAGGATGCAGATGGTCGATCTGCCCATTAGCGATGACAAGTTGGAGGCTCGCCCTCGCCCACTCGGGAGGGTAGCAGCCGTAGCAGCAGCAGCCAATGCGGCCTATGCGGCAGAGGCTGGGGGTGATGATGATGATATGGCTGGGGAAGCACTAGTGCATGTCCCACAGCCTACACCTGCAGCACCACCGTCTACCTCTACAGCAAGACCATCTCAGCCTTCTCCCGACACCATGATGGGTATGATTATGGAGATCAGGGACACTCAGCGTGAGATGATCCATGACTTGGCGCAGTTGGCTCACAGTCTTAGAGTCACAAAGGATCAGGTGCACTGGCTCAGGGTCGCTTACGTGCGAGACTAGGATATAGCAGACCCTATTCCTCCCAGGCCCCCTACCCCATGATTGTCCCTCTTTATTTTCTTCTCTTTTGATTGCTCATATAACAGGGTAACTGTCCGGTTTGTGGACTGTATCCTGTAGCACTAGTACATTTGATACTCATTTTCTATTTAATGAAAGTTTTATGGTTCACCCTAACTAGTGCATGAGTATCATTAAATTCCATATTTAATACAGTGTATTATGCTCTTTCTTAGTCCGTCTCAGTTATCAAACAATGCTTAGGGTGTGTTTGTATTAAGATTTTTAAATTTTTCCTAACTCAGTTCATCGACTTAGTTAAGTGCAATATGGTTTGTTGGACAGAGCCCGTGAGCTCTAATACCAAGTTGTCACACCCCAATTCTGATCCAACCAGAATGGTGTGAGTGAACCGTCATCGAACCAACGGTTCACACCAGGATCTCGAATAGGCCGTGTCCACCCATACAAACCATCACACATAACCACAATCAGAATATAATAGTACAGCGGAAGTCTTTAAAATAGAATGAACTGAGTATCTATTGATAAATTAAAAAAGTATCCAATTATTCAAATCCAAACATAAAATAAATATCTTTTACATCTCTTTAATATCAAACAAAAATAACTGAACGAATAAACAAAATCCGATCACAGGTACACGCAGAAAGGGCACTCGCATGAAGCGTCATGCTCGTCTGCTCCTGCCTGTACATCCAACGCAGCAACACCACCATAAGTCAGAGCGTTCATGTAGTCATCCACAGTGTAATCTGCATCAACATCTAAAAACATGTATATATACAAAGGGTGAGCTCACAACTTAGCTCAATAAGACAATCAGACAGTTTCACAATATTATGCATGAGTAACAATCGTTTTTATGTTGTGGTCTGGTTTTAAGTTTACAATGTGCTATAGAAAGGTTTGGTGGCCCCCGCACCTCTATACACGAAAGTGTGTGCACCTCATGAATCACACCCCATTGGCCCACATGCACCCATCATGGAATAGAGATAGAGCTAAGATACCCCCGTACCTCCCCTGATGCTCTACCCATACCAGTACCTAAGCCCCTACTGGCCAGGGCTCGTAAACTGGGCTCGCAACTAACCAATCCTATATGTCATCAATGTATGCTCTATCCCAGCACAGCCGTCTACGGCATAGAGATAGAGCTAAGGCATTCCCACACCTCCCCTGATGCCCTATCCGTAACTAACCCACTAGGATAGAAACAATACGCAGGTAGACCCTATCCCAACATAACTCTCTACGACATAGAGATAGAGCTAAAGCATCGTGGACAAGCCAACGTCGACGTCGGAGACCACAATGCCACATAACCATGGCCAGGCCAGCATCAACATCGGAGACCACCGTACCACGACCTTCCCCTGATGCCCCACCCATACCAAGCATGTTAAGACAGAATACTACAAAAAGTGCTAATGTGAGGAGCGATCCCAGGTCCATGCCCCACTCCACACACTAAGAAAAACAATCACATGCTTAACAATCACATCCTATCAATGCATGAACAATAATAATAACGGAAAGTAAAGGATGGCATGTGAATATGCATAAACATCACATCATACATATTCAAGTGATTGACAAAGATTTACTGTCCATTAATTATTAGGTTTAGGTCAGATTCCCTTACCTGATGCTCGTTTGTTAGCTTGCTCCACGTCGCAAGATCCAAACGGGAAGTCACAAAGTCCTACAATATTATTAGGGTTTCATTAGAATAGTTTTCTTAGGGTTTCATGTTGGTCGGAAACCAACAAAGCCCAAAACCAGCCTTTCAGAGCTGACCGGTCGCAACATACCGGTTGCAGCTCTATGAGCAAACTAGCAACCGGTATGGTCGACCGGTATGTCTCCGAAAGACCATACACTTGGTTTTTTGACTGTCGTCGATTGATTTCCTTCGATTCTCAAGGTTTCTCCTACCCATTCTAAGTCTAATCTTTGAGTTAGAGTTATCCCCAACTCATTCAAGTCTTATTTCGATGAATATCATCTCGGAACTTGAATTTTTGGTTTGATGGCAACTTAGGGTTTTAAGGTCCAGTTTAGGGTTTTAGATCAATACCTACTTTGCATGGTATTGATCTACCCCTATAACTATCATAGGGTAAGAAGATTGATTCAAACACTTACCGTTGACTGGCGTAACGTGAGCGTTGTCGAACGGTAATGGCGGCACCTTCTTCCTCTTCCTAGCTTCCTCTCCTTTCCAACCTCCTTCTCCTCTCTAGGGTTTGAGAGAGACAATGGAAAAGATTTGAGGAGGTTCAAGGGTGTATTTATAGGCTAACATTAGGGTTTAGTAACCCTATTAAGATTAGGAAGGTTCAGGCATTAGGGTTTAGGAAAATGGGACCCACAGAGATCCAATTCCGGATCTCCACACTCAGCTGCGCAGAGCTGACCGATCGACCGGTACCATCGACTGGTCAACATAAAATCATGTTGATTTGATTGTCTTTGGTCCGATTTTGTACCTGTTTGTCATCCGCTCA
This sequence comes from Protea cynaroides, assembly GCA_028583415.1. Lineage (NCBI taxonomy): Eukaryota > Viridiplantae > Streptophyta > Magnoliopsida > Proteales > Proteaceae > Protea > Protea cynaroides. The sequence goes on along the minus strand of CM053265.1, from coordinate 27,051,429 downwards.
TCCCGTCTGGCCCGGTGATGATCGAAAGACCTGCTACAACACAAAACCAAGGTTTAAACCGGGTTCACGGAGTGCGGGTCTTACACAAATAACCAGAATGCACCTCGACGTGCAGGGGTCACACAGAGAGATGCCCCTAGGGCCCATCCACATGGTACCCAAGGGTGGATAAGCCACCATTCTAAGAGAACCGCGGGGGCCATATTGGGAAGGTCACAAGGGGCGTGCCAGACATCTTCTTCCAATACTTTAGCTGCTAGTGTTCATCACAACGTGAGAAAAATCCCCCTCAGAGCAATTGGAGCCGTAGCAGCAACCTCACAAGGATGTCCAACTAAGACTAGATGTGGCTAGATTACAAAGAACAACTGTGTCACACCCCAATTCTAGTCTAACCAGAATGGTGTAATGAACCGCCAATAAACCAATGGTTTACCCAGGATCTCATATACGACCTTAGGTCATACCCACCATATCAAACCAAACACATATTCCACATTAATAATCAGAGGTAATAAACAAATAAGCAAAATTCTTACAGATAATGAACTGAGAGTCTAAGAGTGATAAATAAGTATTTAATCCAATTATCTCCAAACCACAAGACATAAACTTAACTAATCAATTACATATCTGATGTTCAAACTATAACTAAACTTAAGCAAAAACACACTGGTTGTACTCGCATGATAAATCATGTGCATCTTCTTCTGCTTCTATGTCTATCGCAGCAACATGTCCATATGTCGACGCATTCATATATTCCTCAACAGTAGGACCCGCATCATCAACTAAAAATATTCGATGTCGAAAAGGTGAACATACATCACGGCTCAGTGAACAAACAAAACAATGCAACAAACATATGCATGCATTCAATTCATATCTTGGATCTGGTTTTTAAGTTTGCAATATGCTATAGAAAGGTTTGGTGGCCGCCGCATCTTTATACAGGAGTGTGTGAATCCACTCAATGCATCAAACACCATTATCGTCCCACATACACCCACCATGGAATAGAGATAGAGCTAAAATGTCTAGATCAAACACCGCTAACACTTCCCCTGATGCCCTACCCATACCAACACGTAAGCCTCTATTGGCGAGGGCTTGCAAACTGGACTCGCAACTAACCAATCCTAATGCCAAACAGTGTATCCAAGGCCTCACCCCAACATCCCTCAATACGTCTATAGTGATAGAGCTAAGGCCCCCCGGTAGAGTCAGAGACCACACGGTCCGAGACCACCTCCCCTGATGCCCTACAACGTAATAGTTCTGCTAAGGTAATGGCGATACGACGATGTTAATGGGCAAGACTTGAGTAGAGATAGAGCTAGAGTCTGGTGACGAGGTCGAACACCACCATGCCACGTCCTCCTCCTGATGCTCCACTTGCATCCAACACACCAACCACACACATACATTCGCATGTCTATTTCTAGCATCATCATCATCATCATGTTATAAATAAATAGAATTAAATATGCATGAATAGTAATAGCAGGAATATTAGATGACATGTAAGATGTACATTACAAGCATAGAAGCATAGAATCAATCATGGCATTGGACTCAATAAAAATAAATAGTTTGTTATTAACCAATTAGTTTAAGTCTTGTTCCCTCACCTGTTAGCAATACTCGATGTCCTTCCAAGCCTTGAAATTCTCTTTGAATTGATTTAACAACCTAAAAGTTATATGAATTTATGTTAGGGTTCATATGTGACATGTTACATTAGTCAAAAATAGAAACAGAGCACTGATAGGTGTTTGATTAGTCCTATGGTCTCATGCTGTATCGACCTGACTATCTACGATCGATACCCTACGGTCGCATATGGTGTGACCATAGCTCCGACCATATGATTTCTAAAATCTTCTCGAATACCTATGGTTGATCCTCTGGTCATATTGGTCATGCTATGGTCGACCGTAGCTGCGACCTTGAGATTTTTGGTCACAGTCTACATGAAATTCGAGTTCTTCTTGGGTTAATTCTTCTATTCTTCAATGGGGTTTATTCTAATGTCATCCTATGGTCATCATTAGTAGTTTCTTATCAATCCTAATCATCAAATTCATTCCTCATGGTTCTCCTTGGGATTTTCTCAAGGAAATCACATAAATCATAATAGGTTGATATTGCCTATCTTCCATAGAAGTCTTATTCCTTAGAGTTTACATCTCCATAGATTTGTTTCATACCTTTGCCTGTGATAGAGAGTCAATTTCTTCTCAGCAAATTCTTCTCCTTAGCTTTTTTTTCTTCTCCTTCTCTTCCTTCTCTTCCTTCTCTTTCTCTAGGGTTTACTAATGTTCTAAAAGAGTAAAAAAGGGTTGAGGGACGTCCTTTATATAGAGGAAAACTCTCCATGTAAAATCCTCTTTCAATTAGGAAATCAATCCCTTAGTTTAGGAAAGTTTCTAAAACTTAGAGTCTGATCTGGGTTCTCACGGTTGATCATATGATCGCATAAACCGTCAATCGTAGGGTCAAAACATCGATCGTGGGGTTCTGGATTTGAGATTTTTGTTTCCCTTCCTTATGGTCGACCATACCTACCTAGGCATGCAACCTTAGGTATGTTTTTAGTGTTTTTAACTCGATTCTCATACCTGGTTTGTGATATATCTTCACACGCTTGGTCCCCTTGGTCTAGGAATGATGGGAAGACCTAGCACGACACGATTAGACCAAGTTAGTAGAGTGTGGGTCTTACAACTCCCCCCCTCTTATATAAATTTTATCCTCGAAATTTGCACATACCTTTCGAGTCGAATAGGTGAGGATATTACTTCCGCATAGCGTTCTCTTCTTTCCATGTAACTTCTTCTACATTTTGGCTTCTCCAAGTAACATTAACATAGTAAATGTCACGATTGTAAAGACGTTGCACCTTCCTAGTAGTGATCTCAAAAGGTATTACTTCGAACGTCAAATCTTCAGTCAAATCTGATGGATCTGTTGTTAACAAGTATGTTGGATCTCTTACGTACTTCTTTAGTAATGAGATATGAAATACATCATGCACACTTGACATGAATGGTGGTAGTACTAATTGATATGCTACTTTTCCACATCTATCAAGAACTTCATAAAGTCTAATATATCTGGGACACAGCTTTCCCTTCTGTCCAAACATTTTCAAACCATGCATAGGAGATATTTTTAGAAATACCTTATCACTATGGTGAATTCAAGATCTCTGTGTCGATTATCTGCATATTGATTCTGAGGGTTCTGAGCTATTTGGACTCTTTCCTTGATAATGTCGACTACTAGACAAGTCTCTTCAACAAACTCTAGTCCAACAATACTCCGTTCTCCAACTTCATTCCAAAATAAAGGAGTTCGACATTTCCTTCCATACAGTGCTTCATAGGGTGACATCTGTATAGTTGCTTGATAGCTGTTGTTATAAGCGAACTCAATCAATGGTAATTTCTCATCCCATGATCCTTTGAAATCAATGACACAAGCTCGAAGCATGTCTTCTAAAATTTGAATAGTACGCTCTGAATGTCCGTCTGTCTGAGGATGGAATGCAGTACTAAACTTCAATGTTATACCCATAGCCTTTTGTAATCTTTCCCAAAACTTTGAGGTAAAGCGTGGGTCTCTGTTGGACACAATGCTTTCAGGTACACCATGTAATTTGACAATATTTTCTACATAAAGCTTAGCTAACCTCTCTAGGGTATACTAAGGTCGTATAGCTATGAAACGAGCTGTCTTGGTCAAACGATCCACAATTACCCAAACCGCATCAACTACTTGGGGAGTCAATGGTAACCCAGTGACGAAGTCCATAGTGATGCAATCCCATTTCCATGCGGGTTCTGACAGTGGCTGCAATAATCCTGCAGGTCTTTGTCTTTCAGCCTTTACCTGCTAACAATTCAAGCATTGAGACACAAATTTAGCTACATCCGCTTTCATTCCTCTCCACCAATATAGTTTCTTCAAATCATGATACATCTTCATACTTCCAAGATGTATTGAATAAGCGGTGGTGTGAGCTTCCTTCATTAGTCTGTGTCTAATATCCAAGTCTTCATTTTCAAGAACACATACCCTTCCTTTGTATTTTAGTACCTTTTCAACGTCCAAGGTGAACTCAGGTGTAGTCCTACCTTTTCCGAGGTCTTCTTGCACCGTTCTCAAATAAGGGTCTGATTTAATAGCGGCTTTTACTTCGTCTAATAAATCAGGTACAATCTTCAATGTAGCAAACATGTTTGAGAATAGATGAATAAACCCTCGGTCAGTTGATTTATTCAGAATATCAATCACGAACTACTCTTTACCATAATTAAATACTCTTCCTGTGACACACGCCATAGCATTTGCACTAACTTCTTCTTGGGATTCTGTCATTGCTTTCCTACTTAGTGTGTCAGCAACTACATTAGTTTTTTTTGGATGATACTGGATATCGCAATCATAATCCTTCAGTAATTCTAGCTATCTTCTTTGTCTCATGTTTAACTCCTTCTGATTAAAAAGATGAGTGAGACTCTTATGATTTGATTTAATCTGAAATTTCTCTCTATACAAATAATGCCTCCATATCTTAACAGCATGTACTATCACAGCTAATTCCAAGTCATGAGTGGGATAGTTCTTCTCATGTGTCTTCAGTTGTTTTGAGGCATACGCAATTACTTGTTCTCCTTGCTTAAGCACATATCATAAACCTAACCCAGACGCATCAGTATACAAGGTAAATGGTTGTCCTGGGAACGAAATAGTCAAGATGGGAGTTGATATCAATCTAGCCTTCAATGTTTAAAAATACTCTTCACATTTATCGGTCCAAACAAAGTTTTCTCCTTCATTTGTCAGACTAGTGAGAGGTACAGTGATTCTAGAGTAATCTTCCATGAATCGTCGATAGTAACCAGCTAAACCTAAGAAACTTTTAATTTCTGTAACATTATTAGGTGTTTTTCATTTCACAATGGCTTCAATCTTGCTAGGATCCACTTTAATTCCTTCAGCAGATACAACATGCCCTAAGAAAGCGACGTCATTTAGCCAGAACTCACACTTCGTAAATTTTACGTAAAGCTTCTCTTTTCTTAGTCATTACAGAGCGGCTCTTAGATTTGGGACATGAGTTTCTTTATCCTTGGAGTAGACTAGTATGTTGTCAATAAATACAATGACTGACGTATCTAACATATCATGGAATACCCGATTCATGAGTTCAATAAAAGTTGCGGGTGCATTAGTTAATCCAAAAGACATGACTAAAAATTCGTAATGCTCATATCTGGTTCTGAATGCTGTCTTCAGAATATCACCTTCCTTAATCTTCAACTGATGGTATCCTGATCGAAGATTAATTTTAGAGAACACTTTGCCACCTTGCAACTTATCGAACAAGTCATCGATCCGAGCCAATGGGTATCGATTCTTGATTTTAAGCTTATTCAATTCCCGATAATCTATACACAGTCGAACACTATAATCTTTCTTTTCATGAACAATACTGGCGCTCCCCATGGTGATATGATGGGTCTGATATAACCCTTGTCCAGTAATTCCCGTAATTATATCTTCAGTTCCTCCAGTTCAGTAGGAGCCATTCGATAGGGTGCTTTCGATACTAGTGCGGCTCCAAGTATAAGATCTATAACGAACGATGTCGCTCGGTTGGGTGGTAGTCCTGGTAGTTCCTCAGGAAATACATCCGAAAATTCATGTACAACTTCAATATCCTCCATTTGTGGTGCTTCCTTGGTGAGGTCGACCACGGATACTAGATACCCAATTCCTCCTTTTTCGAGACATTTTATAGCCTTCAATGCAGAGAGAATGAGTTTTCGTTTACGGGAAAGTTTGGTTCCCATAAAACTAAACTCTGTTCCTTCCTTGTCTTTAAATGTCAATTTCTTTTCTGCACATAATAGGTTTACAGAGTGCCGAGCTAACCAATCCATTCCCAAGATAATGTCAAAGTCTGCCATCTCAAGTTGAATTAAGGTTGCATCCAAAATCTTCTTGCCGATAAGAACTAGACATGGTCCATAACCTTTGTCTAGTTCAACTTCTAATCTCATAGGTGATCATACAAGCAGTTTATAGTCTAAAGGTCTGAGGGGTAGATTTAACTTCTTTCCAAAAGACACAGATATAAAAGAATGTGTAGCTCCAGAGTCAAAGAGTACTTTGGCGGGTAAGCCATTAATAGGTACGATACCTGTGATTTGATTTAATTTAGTCTACATGCTTACACAAGGTAGTACAAAATGAACAGTTCAGGTCATACATGTGACCACATCAGGCGATGCGACAACATCCTCAGATGTAACTGCATAAACCTTTCCTTGTTGTAGCTACTTCCTTGGCTTAGGACACCCTCTTGAATAATGTCCTACTTGATCGCAATTGAAGCATTTTACTCCAACATTACTTTGCTTCTATTGAGTTTGGGCTGCCGGAATAGTCTTGGCCACAGCACAGAAGCCTTGAGTACGGAAGGGTTTAAATGTCTTTAAGTTTCCTTCGTTGTATGGGTTTCCATTGGGCCTTTTAATACCTCTGTTCTGAGCAAAATAACTTTCCCTCTGGCTTGATTCCAGTACTCAAGAAATTTGTACAACTTCATTATAAATCTTTTTTTTCAGTCCCAATACATGCTGACGGATGCTTCCCCTAAGTCCCATGACGAACCTTCGGCTAGAGGGAGCAAAGAAAAATAGTTCTTCATAATGTTGTTGATATGCGTCTACAGTCATTTGTCCCTGATACAGACTCAGAAACTCCTTTTCCATTTGATCTCTGAAACTCTTGGGAAAATACTTCTCAAAGAAAGCTTCTTTATAGATAGCCCAAGTCAGTTTGGCGTGCTTTGTCAACAGATAACTCTGAGTAGATTTCCACCAATGGTGCGCATCACCTTTCAGCATAAAAGTGGCACATAACACCTTCTCTTCTTCATTTATAGTCATCATCATAAAGTTACTTTCCATCTCATCGATTAAGTGAGCTGGCCATAACGGATCTAATGGCTTGCCTATAAATTCCTTCTGCTTCAACTTCAAGAAATGCTAGATCAGTCTGGAGTGATCAAGCTGATACTGTGCATAAGCTCTATACATAGGCGGTTGGTACTCATAATTACCTTAGTTATACCCGCCTTACGATGCTTCAGGGTTTGGCACTTGGCCTTGTACTGCTGGTGTTTGCGGTGCTTGGGGTACAATGTTGCTACCACCAGGTGTCATACTAGCTTGCCCTGTAGGTAGAGAGGTTATGTTTGCAGCTGGAAACATAATTCCCATAGAAGCTTGCATGTTGGCTTGCACTTGCTGTATTTGCTGCATTTATTGTGCTAAATTCATCACCGCAGTAGCCAAATCTGTAGGTGGTGCTGGTAGGTTGGTTGAGTTGGCTTGGGTGTACACATTCTGAGGTGCAGCATTTTGAGTTCCAATATTTCTTTCTTGTCCTTGCTGACCCTCATTGTCATTAGTCTCCATAGGTGGTGGAGATGGGTTTGCATTTTGTCTCCTTCTACTTACTCTGCGTCCAGCCATTTAAACTCTTGGTTGAATGGTACTTGGGAAGGTTGTACATGTGACACAAGATATGATGATAGTATTGGGTTAGTCTCACAATGGATGGCAAGAGAAAAACAAAATCAATAGGCAAAAGTTCAAGTAGAATCAAAATGCAGATAATAGTCATTCATACGGTCAATGGCCTACGGTTGCATGTTGTACGACCATAGGTGCGACCTTCAAAACCCTGGAAAATTATCGAGACCCTATGGTTGATCATACGGTCGATGGTTTTGGTCGAATTGTGCTACCGTATGATTCAAAATCTGGTTTTTAAACCTGTTTTTCGAATTTTTTCCCACTCATTATCCTTCTTCCTCATACGGTCTCTACTCAACTTGCCATTAGTGAGTTGCTATAGTGTCGACCATACAAACTTGGTGAATTTTCCATCGATCAACATCCGTCACTCCATTTCTTGAGGTATGTTCTCTACTTTTCTCTATTTTTAAGCTTTCATACCTAGGGTTTTTTGCTATTTGTAGGGTTTTCTTCTAATTAAAATTTTTATGATCGTAAAAATTTAATTTTTATTGGGGGATTTTGCTATTGGCCACCCAATGGATGAAGCCCTCAAGAAAATTTGAGTTTCATCAGTTAGTTTAGTAGAAACTTGAAAATTCCCATTTTTTACCTAAATTTTGGGGTTTTTTCTCAATTATCAAAATTTCTTCAAATTCGACTTACCTAGTTTAAATTTCTGGTTGTATGAGCCTTGCAGGATGGTTTGGGACCTATGTAAGTCCTCCTACCCAAATGTTTGGGTAAAAAGTAAGGCTTTTTCTATTCTATATCGTTATGCTGTCAAATTTTTCAAATTTATCTAACTTGCTTTCTTATTTTCTTCTCTTGTAGCTATCATGGTTCGCACTAAGGTTCCTTGAGTTCATGACCCACGACGCTTCAAGTCCATTAAAGCAGAGGTGTGATATCCTTGGTTTGACTGAAAGAAATTTGAAGGGGGTCGGTGTGTAAACCTAGCCCATTTAGCCCTGTTTGATGTGGAAAGGGCGTTTGGTGACATGGGTTGGCTTCCAGTGATCTTGTACGAGGCTTGCACTCACCTGGACTTGGTCAAATAGTTCTACTGTCATCTATAGGTAAAGGGTGACTTAGATGATGTTGACAGGAGTAGAGATCTTTGTATCACCAGCTGGGTGAAAGAGATTCAGATCTCTTTCAACTGTCAAGAGTTGGTTGATCTCCTAGGCATTTCCAACGATGGTCAGTTAGTTTACTGTGCACCTAGGGAGCTATAGTTTTTATCTACACAGGTACATGCAAAAATAGATAATCAATTTTTTTGGGATGACCACTGGGAGATGAAAGCAGTCAACCTGCGTCCAGAGCCATGGGTCTACTGTAAGATATCCAGCATAATCTTATTTTCCAGGGCGGACACTACGAGATGATCTCACAGTTGACTCGGTACTGGCTGTATCGGATGCCGTACTAGGCACCTGTCTGCCTTCCATATATTATTCTTTGGACTATGCACAGAGCTACGTTGCTTGAATCGAGAGGTAACTTGCCCTATGGGCGGCTGATCTCCACCTTGCTCGCCCGTCTACAGGTGGATCTAGTGGATGAGAGGATCCTTGAGGACACCTTCTCAACTGACCTTGATTGGGAGGCCATCAGTAGGATGGGTATGAGAGAGATACAGGTCAATAATGATGAGAGGAATGCTATGAGACGTCCTCTCACTTAGGTAGCGGCAGCAGATACAGAGGCGGCAGCAGCAACAACAGCAGAGGTAGCAGCAAAGGCACCAAGGGTGATGATGAGAAGGATGATGATCGAATGTACATGGATGTGAATGCCATCCCTCCTCCATCACCACAGCTTTCTACTGGAGCTGGCCCTTCTAGGGCTTCTCATTCAGCTGGCCCTCCACGCCCACCATCAGATGACATGATGGGGCTGTTACGTGAGATTCAGGAGGCTCAGCGTGTGACTGATTGGAGAGTAGGAGAGCTTCTAGATGCCCAGTGCTCTACAGACCAACGGGTAGTGGATCTGACGGCTAGACTCTGAGCTACACAGACTCAGGTGGCCTGGCTCGTGAGAGTATATGCTGAGGACTATGATAGACATCGTGAGGCACCTCCTCCTGTGAAACCAACATGCAAATTTTAGGGATGAAATTTATTTTAAGGGCGGGGGAGTTGTAAAACCCGCACTCCATGAACCCAATCTAAACCTTTAATTCATGTCGTAATAGGTCTTCCAATCATCACCGAGCCAGACGGGAAGAACGGATGACAACCAGGTTTGAAAATAGACCTAATGTATGATATTTTTTCATACCGGTCGACCGGTATGTCTGGGCGGGCAGACTACTTAGATCCAAAAATGGATCTCTGTGGGTCCCACTTTCCTAATCTCGAGCCTAAGGACTTTCCTAACGAAAGGAAACTTCCTAAACTCTATCCTAGTCTATTTAAGGACCCCTAAACCTCCTTAGAACTCTTTCATTGATCCTCACAAACCCTAGAGAGGAGAAAGAGATCGAAGAAGGAGAAAGATCTAAGGAAGGAGGGAAAGGAGCTGTCGTTTTCCGTTGGACGAAGAACACCATAATTGCAAACCAACGGTAAGTGCTTGAACCTTCCTCTAAGTTAAGCATTATAAAAGATTAGTCATAAATTGATCAATACCATGCAAGGTGAGGTATTGATCTAAAAACCTTAAATTTATCGTCAAACCCCAATACAATCGATGAACCCTAGATTCGCATTCTAGGATAAGGATCATCGAAACTAAGACTTGAATGGAACATGAAACAACTCTAACTCATTGCTCAGCCCTAGAATGCATAGGAGAAACCCTAGAACCAATAGGGGGGACCAACGGAAGGCGAACACCGAATTAATGGTCTTCCGAAGGCATACCGGTCGCACCATATGCGATCGGTACTGCTATCGGTACCTCTCGGAGACTGGTCTGTGGGGGGATCGGTCGACCATACAGGTCGCACCTTTCCCCACAGTGTTGCGACCGGTACATGCAACCGGTACTGCGATCGGTATGCACTGTGAGGAGTATTTTTGACCCAGTTGGTTTTTCAACCAATGTAAACCCTAAGAAAATTATTCTAATTCAACCCTAACATCGTGTAGGACCTTGTGATAGCGAGTTTGGATTCTGTGACGCGGACCAAGCTAGAAATCAAGCATCACGTAAGGGAATCGGACCTAAACCCTAATAACTAAATAACAGTAAAACGTTGTTAGTAATTATGATTCTGTGGAATGGTGTTTGTGCATACTCGCATGTCATCTTTACTTTCAGTTATTATATTGTTCATGCATACTCACTAAGATAGGATGTGACTGTTAGGCATGTGATTGTTTTCATTGGTGTGTGGAGTGAGAAGGGCCTAGGGACTGGGATCATTCCTCGCACTAGCACCTTTTCGTATCGCTTCTGTCTTAGCATGCTTGGTGCGGGTAGGGTATCTGGGGGAGGAAGTGACACTGTGGTCTCTAGCCTGGCCACTAGACTCTAGCTCTATCTCTATGCCGTAGGGAGCTGTGCTGGGATAGGGCCTATTTTGATGACATATAGGATTGGTTAGTTGCGAGCCCAGTTTGTAAGCCCTCGCCAATAGGGGCTTATGTGTTGGTATGGGTAGGGCATCAAGGGAAGTGTTGGCGGGGTTTGATCCAGACACTTTAGCTCTATCTCTATTCCATTGTGGGTGCATGTGGGACGACATTGGTATTTGATCCATTGAGCGGATTCACACACTCGTGTATAGAGGTGCGGTGGCCACATATAGCACATTGCAAACTTAAAACCAGACGATAATGTGAATGTTACTCATGCATGATGTGTGTTGCATTATCTGATTTTCTTACTGAGCTAAGTTGTGAGCTCACCCTTGTATAAATACATGTTTTTAGATATTGATGCAGGTTACACTGTTGAGGACTACGTGGATGCTCTAGTATATGGAAGAGCTGTTGTCCTGGAAGTGCAAGCAGGGGAGGACGAGCATGACGCTTTATGCGAGTGCCCTTTCTACGTGTACCTCTAGGATATTAGATTTGTTTATTTTATTTATATTCAATTAGATTTATAAGTGATGTAAGGAATATTTATTTACGTTCTGGTGTTTTGAATAATTAGATATTTTATTTAAATTATCAATAGAGAACTCAGTCCATTTAATTTAAGACTTCCGTTGTATTTAATTATATTCTGATTATGGTTATGTGCGATGGTTTGTATGAGTGGACATGTTCTTATTGAGATCCTGGTGTGAACCGTTGGTTCAGTGACGATTCACTCACACTTCTGATTCAGCCGAATTGGGGTGTGACAACTTGGTATTAGAGCCCTTAGGCTCTGTCCAACAGACCATATTTGCATTTAACTGAGTTGATGAACTTAGATAGGAAGAAATTAAAAGTCTTAATAAAAACACACCTTAAGTACCTGTTTGATGCCTGAGACTAAATAAGAAAGAGCATAACATACTATATTGAAATAAGAACTTAATGCTCTAGATAGAAAACCATGTTAAACAAGTAAAAATAATCATAAACATCCAAAGAGTAAAAGTTAATTGTGTTACAAGGTAGAGTCCACAAATCGGACAGTTACCCTGTTATAAAAGTCAATGTGTTAGGAGGAGAGAAAAATAAAGTGATCTATCATGGGTCTGGGGGAATAGAAGGAATAGGGTTAGAAATGTCATTAATCACGCTCATAAGCGACCTAAGCCAGTGTACCTGCTCCTGTGTAACTCTGAGGCTGAGAAGAAGCGCCTTAGGTCACAGTTCATCTCACGCTGGGTATCCCGAATCTCCATAAACATACCCATCATGGTATCCGAAGGAGGCTGGGATGGTCCCGCTGTAGGTATGGGCTGTGGTTCCAATGCAGGGACATCCTCCATCTGATCATCATCATCCCCTGCCTCTTCTGTAAAAGCTACATTGGTTGTTGCTGCTGCTACTGCCGCTACTGCTACCCTCCTAAGGGAATGAGGACGAGCCTCTAACTCCTCATCACTGATCGGCAGGTTGTCCATCTTCATCCGGACAATGGCATCCCAGTCAATGTCTGATGTTATGGTGTCCTCAACCGTAATCTCATCCCTCATGTCTACTCGAAGGCGCTACAGGAGTGTAGTGATAAGCCGACCATAAGGAAGGTTGCTTATCTGGTCGGGCATGGTAGCCTAATGCATGGTCCTGATGATAATGTAAGGAAGACAGACCCACTCTATAAGACCCGTATCGAACTAACCGGTCTTACCACCTAGTACCAGGTCTACCTATCATGGTCGAGCCAAATGGACCAAGTACGTGATGGAAATAGCAAAACCAGGTATTAAACTTACCCAAAAATAGTAAAATAGAGGGCAGGGTCGCATACCCAGATAGGCAGGGTTGGACCCCCCTCATTAGGAAGTCAGACCCCTGAAAAATTGACCGAGGGTCAGACAATTTAGACCTGAGGGTCAACGGGATCTCCGACCCCCTCATCGACCCCCTCTTTGCCAACAGAAACCGTAAATAGGAAACTTTCTAAATTTCAAGGGGATTCTTTCCTAATCTTAATGGGACTTATTTTAGGAGGTTCTCCTCTATAAATAGGACGTCCCTTAGCCTCTTTCACTCCTTTTGAAACCCTAATTGAAAGTGAGAGAAAGAGAAGAGAAAAGAAGGAGAAGAGAAGGAAAGTTGGAGAAGAAGACTAAAGTGAAGAATTCAGAGAAACCTCTGAATCTCAGCAAACCTAAGGTATGGGTATGTTTCCATTAATGACTTAAAACCTTAGAATAGTTCATGAAGAGGGTATGACTTAGGAGAAACCCAAATCATCCATCCATGGGAGGATTTTAATGAAATCCATGGAGGAAATTATGGTAGGCAAGGTAAGGAAGAAACCTAGAGTTTTAAGCCATAGAACAAGCATAGAATGGATTGTGGAAGTAAGCCATAGGACCCAAACATGAAAGAATGGACTGTAGGATGAAATTCTTGACTCAAACCATGGGGGGTCGCACGTGGGGTCGATTGGAAATCGACCCTACCAGACCACAGGATCGACCCCCAGCATTCGAGAAGTCCAGGGATGGGGTGGTCGCACCTAGGGTCGATGGAACATCCGACCCTGGCATCGACCCTACCCTGGGGGTCGCAGTAAACTGCTACCCTACCTGCGACCCACCCTGCGACCCTCGCTTAACAGCAAGTCTAAAATTATCGGAATGAATTCTAATTAATATCTATCAACTTATTAGGTTTTCCTATTGATATAAAAGTGATTGTTAAAGCTTGAAAAAGGATCTACACTCAAGCAAAGGTGAGGGAACAAGACCTAAACTAATTGGCTAATAATAAACTATTTTTATTTTCTTGAGTCCAATGCCATGACTGATTCTATGCGTGTATGCTTGTAATGTGCATTCAACATGTCATCCAATATTCCTGCTATTGATGTTCATGCATATTTAATTCTATTTTATTTATAACATGATGATGATGATGGTGCTAGGAATAGACATGTGAATGTTTGTGTATGGTTAGTGTACTTGATGCGAGTGAAGGATCAGGGGAGGTGTTATGCGGTGTTTGATCCGGGCACTTTAGCTCTATCTCTACTCAAGTCTTGTCCACTGACATCATCGTATCGCCATTACCTTAGCAGAACTATTACGTCGTAGGGTGTTAGGGGAGGTGGTCTCGGACCGTGTAGTCTTCGACTCTGTTGGGGGGCCTTAGCTCTATCTCTATGGACGTATTGAGGGGTGTTGGGGTGAGGCCTTGGATACACTGTTTGACATTAGGATTGGTTAGTTGCGAGCCCAGTTTATAAGCCCTCACCAGCAGGGGCTTACGTGTTGGTATGGGTAGGGCATCAGGGGAGGTGTTATGCGGTGTTTGATCTAGACACTTTAGCTCTATCTCTATTCCATGTTGGGGTGGATGTGGACGACAATGGTGTTTGATCCGTTGGGTGGGCTTACACACCCTGTGTATAGAGGTGAGGCGGCCACCGAACCTTTCTATAACACATTGCAAACTTATATACCATACCACAAATATGAATTGAATGCATGCATATGTTTGTTGCATTGTTTTGTTTGCTCACTGAGCCATGATGTGTGCTCACCCTTTTGACGTCGAATATTTTAGTTAATGATGCAGGTACCACTATGGAAGATTATATGAATGCTTCTGTGTACGGACACGTTGCTACAATGGAGGCTGAAGACATAGTGGAGACGCATGACTCCTCATGCAAGTGCAACTCGTGCGTTTTTTATTAGATTTTTATTTGAACTATTACAGAAATGTAATTGAAATTTTATTTACTTATGTCTCGGTTGATACAACATAATTTGATATTTTATTTATGATTATCACAGTTAGATTCCTCAGTTCATTTAATATTAAGACTTTTGTTATTGTGTATTTATTCTGATTATGGTTGTGAATGTGTATGGTTTAGTTTAAAAGGACACAGCCTATTAGAGATCCTGGTTGAAATGTTGGTTTATTAACGGTTCATCACACCATTCTGAATAGTGCGGAATTGGGGTGTGACACACTCCCTAGTGCAGACACAATAAGTCAGGTACTAGGTGAACTGAGATAACTCACTATAATGGCCACTCTGAGGAACAATATCATGCTGGATAATGCGGCAATATACTCGAGGAACATGTCTCAAACTGACAGCTTTCATGGGCGCCCCTGGGTTAAGGATCTGCTCTGAAACCTCCTGGCGCAGATCATCAGCAAAGAAGCCCTTCATTTTGGGAGCACAGTAAACCAAGTTACCATCATTAGGAATCCCCAAGAGGTCAGCGAGCTGGTGAGTGTCGAAGGATATGGGGACACCTTTGACAAAGCTGGTTAGGCGGAGGTCCCTACCATGACTGAAGTCGTTAACATTCCCCTCAACCTCCAGGTTAGCATAGAAGTGCTTGACCAAGTTGGGTCGGGTAGTTACTGTGTAAGTGATAATGGGTAACCATCCAAGTGCACCAAAGGCTACTTCAACATCGAATCCTTGTAGCAGCTCCAGGTTTACGCAACGCCCAGATTCTATGTTCTTCTCTTCGAACCATGGAAAACGAGCTTGTGCCATCGCCGAATGAAACCACCGCTCATCAAACTGAGGAACCGACGGGTGAGGATGGTTCATGCCCGGAGCATACGCATGCTTACCAGCACCTCGACGCTGAGACATTGTGAACTACAAAAATAGAATAAAACAATGAGAATTAATCAAAAAAATTTGAAATTTCAACAGCATATTGACAGTATTTAAAGAAAAAGCCTCGAACTCACCCAAAATCTGGGGAGGAGGACTTATGTAACAATCTAACAACATATGGAAACCAAACAATCATCAAACAAGCAAGAAATTTAACAAGTACAGGAAAAAAATCAATTTTTGTCCAAAACCTAGGTCAAAAATCCAAAAATTTTGATTTTGAGAAAACCACACAGTGGAACCACAAATAAGTTGAGGGCTTTTGTTCATAGAGGTCTCAAAACTATTTCTAAGCCGAAGGAAAAGAGTTTCTACGGTTAAAATCCTCTAAACCAAGAAAAACCTAGTTTTTGAGCAAGAAACCATGAAAAAAAGATGTAAAATGGAGAGAGGAAGGAAGAACCTTACTTGGAGATGATGTTCAAGGTCTTGATCGGAAGAGAATCGCTCCTAAAGTCACCGGTTGGACTGTAGCAACTCACCAAGTCAGAGAGGAATCGTCACCGGAGAGAATGGAAAGAAGAAAAGTGATAAAAGAGTCAAAATTTTTTATTTTAAAGCCTTTTTGGGCATAACAGTCGATGGTTTTGCCCTATACCAGTCGACCGGTACCCTTGGGGTATGCGACCGGTACCTCCCGATCAGCGGATGGATTTTTTCCACCTGACCATAGCGGTCGCACCACACTCTACAGTGCCGCGATCGGACAGAAAAAAAATTGAGGAAATTTTAAAATTTTGATTAAAGCGTCCTTTACGATTTTCGCCTTGCACTTGTTAAAGACTAACACTATTATGACTATTCAAATGTACCTCATGTGTTATGTCTTCTTCTCAGATCTAAATAGGAAAGACTAATCTGAGATGGCAAGCGGAAATGGTCGTAGAGGTTCACGAAAACGTCTCAACTCAAGGGTGCGTCAAGTCGAGGACAATGTGGAAGCAGGAAACGTTGGTGAGCAAAACCTGAACCCAAACGGTGGAACCCCAATGAGGGATGATAGGGATAGGACACCAACGGAAAATGGTGGAGAAGGGCAGAGTCATAGAGCACCAACAAATCTGCCAGGCCCTCCTCACACAAACTCTGAGAGTATTGTGACGAATCTGGTCTATCAGATGGAAGCTCAGCAGAAGGTGTTCTTAAATGAGATGCTGAAGATGTTCAAACCACCAAGATATATCCCTACAGAAGGTACACCCGAGTCTGGGGAAAATAATACCATACTGCCAGTGGATGGTAGCAATGGGCCGATGAGCCAAGGACAGAACCTATAACTACCACACCAATTTTTGACATCGTCTGCCTATCAAGGAATCTATCCATACCCACCACCATGGTATGGAACAAATGCACAGGGGCAGAATGACCTAATCCGAGTGGTGGATAGGTTTTTTAAAATTGAAACCCCCTACCTTCACAGGGAAACTAGGAAAACCATTATGGCCTGCACAGTGGGTTGCTGAGATGGAGAAGAACTTCCGTCTGATGACTTGCACGGAGGATGAGAAGGTGTTATTTGCTACGTACATGCTCAAGGAAGATGCTAATGGCTGGTGGAATTCTATCCAGACATACTTGGAGACGAAACATACTCAGATCACTTGGGAAATATTCAAGGGAGCCTTCTTTGATAAGTACTTTCCTAAGAGCTTTTGTGATGAAATGGAGAAGGAATTCCTTAACCTGCAACAATCCTAGTTGACTGTTGATGCGTACCAGCAAAGGTATAAAGAGCTGTTTTTCTTTGCTCCAGCAAGCATGCAAGGGGAAGAAACCAAAACTCATAGGTTCACCACGGGATTGTGAGGTAGTATCCGGGAGCACGTTTTGGGTTTGGAGAAGAAGGAGTATAACGAGGTTGTACAGATTGCTAGGATGATTGAATCAAGCCAAAGAGACAGCTTCTTTGCTGAAAATAGGGGACTGAGGTGGCCTGCTACTGAGACTTCAGGTGGAGGGAACACTAGACCATTCCGCCCATACAGGGCTCAGTTTACTGTGCTGCCAGCAAGGAATACTACTACACCACCACCGTCACAGGTAGCTGGACAAAACCCAAACATCAAATGTTTCAACTGCCAGCAATTGGGCCATTATGCAAAGACCTGTACTCTACCTAGAAAGCAACTACCACAGCAAGGGAAGATATTTGCAGTCACCACTGAAGAGGCAGCCGCATCACCTGATGTGGTTACTGGTATGATTCTGTCCCTTACTATTTTGCTTACTGTTTTGTTATGTATGAGCATGTAGAACTAAGGGAGAAGTAAATTTTAGGAACTGTAGATATAGCTGGTGTACCCGCCAGAGTACTCTTCGACTCTGGGGCTACACACTCCTTTGGCTTTTATGTCTTTTGGGAAGCGAATGAAATTACCTGTCAAGTCCTTAACCCCAAGCTTGATAATTTGCTCTCCGTTGGGAGTAGAAGTGGCGTTGAATGAATGCTATGGGCCATGTTCAGTTAGTATTGAGGGGCAAAACCTAGAAGCAAATCTAGTTTAACTCGAAATGGCAGACTTTGATGTCATTTTGGGAATGGATTGGCTAGGCCATCATTCAGCGAGCTTATTATGTGGCAAAAGAAAACTTGTTTTTAAGGATGATAAGGGAAAGGAGTTTAGCTTCACTGGAACCAAATACCTAGGAAGCAGAAGCTAATCCTCTCCTCCCTAAAAGCTAAGAGATGCTTAGAGAAAGGGGGAGTGGGGTACTTAGTGTCTGTGGTTGACATCGCTGCGGAGGTGCCAAAGATGGAAGATCTAGATGTAGTACGAGAGTTTCCAGATGTATTTCCAGAGGATCTACCAGGTCTACCTCCAAACAGGGCTATAGAGTTCTTAATAGACCTCATGCTAGGGTCGGCGCCAGTGACTAAGGCACCGTACAGGATGGCCCCTACAGAATTAAAGGAGTTGAAGACCCAATTACAAGAATTACTAGATAAGGGTTTTATACGACCAAGCATATCGTCATGGGGAGCACCTGTATTGTTCGTAAAGAAGAAGGATGGTAGCGTACGACTATGTATCGACTACCGAGAGTTAAACAAGTTAACCATCAAGAATCGATACCCTTTGCCTAGGATCGATGATCTATTCAATCAGTTGCAGGGTGTAAAGGTTTTTTCAAAGATTGATCTTAGATCAGGATATCACCAATTGAAGATCAAGGCAGGAGATATTCCAAAGACTGCTTTCAAAACAAGGTATGGGCATTATGAGTTCCTTGTAATGTCATTCGGGTTGACTAACGCTCCAGCGTCGTTCATGGAACTGATGAACCGAGTGTTTCATGACATGTTGGACACTTCGGCCATCGTATTCATTGACGACATCTTGGTCAACTCAAAGGACAAGGAGGCTCATCCATCACATTTGAGAGCAGCCCTACAACAGCTGGAAAAGGAGAAGCTTTACGCCAAGTTCAAGAAATGTAAATTTTGGCTGAAGGAAGTGGCCTTCTTGGGTCACGTAGTATCTGGAGATGGTATCAAGGTAGATCTAAGCAAGATCGCAGTTATAGTAGGATGGGATGCACCAAAATCAATTGCAAAGATTTGTGGTTTTCTCGGATTGGCTGGTGTTACGGTTGGAAATTGCCCGTCGATCGGCCCTCTGAATGACCTGCAATCACAGAGATGAGACAAAGGAGTTGGGCACCTAAGCCCCGGGTACATTCTGATGCCTAAGTTAGATTCCCAATGTAAACAGTCAAGAGATAGCAGAAATCTATCTCCAGTTTAGAGAGTGGGACGTTGAGAGAGTTTGAGTGATAATAGCTTGTAACTTAGGGCTTACCTTGAGGGATGACCTCTACTTATAGATTGTGAAGAGGCATGGATGTACCAGGACTCAGGGGAGTAGACTGCCAATAGAATTGCCACGTGTCGCTCTGTGGGACACTCATGTGGTAGACTTTGAGTAGGAGTGGGAGACCTCAGCCAAGGAAGCTAGGTCGGTCAGCTCTGGGACTGACACGTGTCAACGTGTGAGTAATGGCCAACCGGAATAGTCGGTGTCGTATCAGACTTAGAGAAGGACTCCCCGGAGGTAGCATAATCACAATGGGACTCTAGCTTCCGACTGAGAACCGTAGCCGAGTAGGACTATAACTCCGAGCGCTACCCGAGAGGCCGGGCGCATGAGAGGCCGTATGCATGATAGGCCGAATACACGATACCGAGCGCGAGATACTCCGAGGGCTCAAGCTCGGAAGGCGCAACTTGACATGTGTAAGATTTTAAATGGAGGGGATTTTTCCCTCCTAACAGATGCCACTTGCGCTGTCGGATGCAACGAATTCGATAGTGCAATAAGTTTAAACCGTTGAGAAAACCTGCACCGTATGAGGCCGATTGCCAAATTGATGGCTGCATTGAATGACTCCGAGTGGGCCTTGCACCAACCGTCTACACGAGTGATTGAGGGGTGGGGCTCGAGGCATTAAACTCGGGTTTCGCAAACATGTTCAACCGTCGATCTTTTGATTTGACGCGGATCGATCCTTGATCCGACGGCCACCAAGAGGCGGTGTGCCTCGAGAAGGAGCGCCATTAACTGCATCTCATCTTCGAATCGGTCGAATGCATCGAATGGCTGAGACTGAAACGACACGGATCAACATATTGATCCGACGGCTACCAGGAGGCGGAGTGCCTCGCGAAGAAGCGCCATCATTGCGCATCACGTCAGGTTGTCACGTCGCGTCCGGTGCGGCAGACGATGATCAATGGTGCTGAAGCACGTGTCCAGAACCCGAAGAGACGGTTCCCGGTCACAGGACCTATAAATACTCTACTATTACGTTCATTCAACCATTTGCTTCAGTTGCATCCGGAGTTCCATCAGAGTACTCGGAGTCTAGACGAACATCCCTGTTTTCAAGCTTTGCTTCTACAGTCGGAGTTCAATTTCCTTCAACCAGTAAGTCTCCTTACATTTCCTTTCCTGTTCTTTCATGCTTAGTAGCTTTTCCTCCAATAGTATTACCTCTTCTGTTAGAGTGAGGGTGAGTGAGAAAATGGCCCTTTCCCGAACTTCTTCTTCGGAGAAATCATCCTCCTCCAGGGAAGGATGGTCCGTTGCCTCCAAGGCTTCCAATACGGTTTCAGAGGAGGAACTTGAGAAGAGTTCCTCTGAGGTCGAAGAGCGTGGTCGCCCCGCGGGCCCCACGGCTCTACGGGCTTCTCGTCAGAGAGGCGGCCGACCGTCAGTAACTGCATTCGGCACCGTCCCAGCATGGAAGGTGCCTAGTAAGATCAAAACCGAAGCGACTTTGTTATCGGTCTGCCGGGCATACCAGCTCGTAGAGCCAATGACGAATGTCCGCGTTCGGCTCCCTACCTCCGATGAGCGGGCCTGTACCGTGAACACGTCAGAGATTTGTGTGTATGAACACACCCTGAAGTCTGGGCTCCGGTTTCCCCTTCACCCATTAGTTGTAGAAATTCTTCAAGCCTACCGCATCGCCCCCTCCCAGCTTGCTCCGAACGGGTGGCGATGCATATTTGCCTTCATCCTGTTCGTCCGCCGACTGGGTGAGACTCCGACCTTGAGCTTGTTTTGGTCGGTCTTCCAGTTGGGCAGTCTGATCGAGGCCCGGGCTATGATCGGGTGGTACTTTTTCAGCCAGAGGAGCGGAAAGAAGCTCCCGGCTATCACCCAAAAGCCTTCCTCCATCCACGGGTGGAAGGACAAATTTTTCTTCGTGGGCCCTCCCGCGGACGGCCCGGCCCTCCCGCGGACGGCCCGGCCCTCCCTCTGTCGAATGTTTGGCTGGTGGTCGACGCCACGGGGTTCAACAAAGTCCCCTTCCTGACGACGGAGGAGAGAAAGGCTCAACGCAAGATGATGGCCGGGAAGACTGTGCGCCTCTCCGACCTTACGGATCCCGTGCAGTTGGCCGAGCACGGCCTCCTCGGTGAGTTTAATAATTTTAGGACTCAGACTATGTACTGTTGTTGTCTTCATGTTGTCGCTAACCATTTTCTCATTGTAGTGAACTTCAAAGACGATAAGATCATTGCCCAGATCCTGGCCAAGCGGACGGCCGAGGCCGCGAAGGGGGTTCAGTCGGCTGGCGAGCAGGAGGGCACACCTCCACGGAAAGAACCGAGGGCCACGGCCGAGGCAAAGGGCAAGGGGCCCATGCCCGAGGAGCCACCGAAGAAGAAGATAAAGTTGGCCGCAGAGCTTCAGGCCGATATATATAAGACAAGGCCGGCCCCTAGGCTCGGCCGTCAGGAGGAGACAATAGCGGGGGCTGCGACGAAGGAAGTCCAGCCCCTTCAGGTGGTCGCCACGAAGGAAACCAAGGCCGATCAGGGCGCGGTGACGCCTACGGCGAAGAGGGCTACCGAGAGCCCGAAGGTGGTTGATCTGACCAGGGCCATTGGGGCCTCCAAGGAGGAAGCCGGGCACACGGCCCGTCAGAGGGGTGAAAAACAGGAGGTTCCGAAGGTACCTTTCTCTCCTACGCTCGGACAGAATTCGACGGACTCGGTCTTCAAGAGCATAAGGGCGGTTAGAATCATAGTCACCGAGGGACGCCTCCCAGCGGACATAGCCTTCACCTCCGACTTGTCAAACGAGGACGTCTATAGACGAGCATTCACTGCATGCAGTCAGGTAATATTCGGAGTCTTCATTTCATTCTTTTTTATTCATGGTCATTTTCTGAGTGGTCCCTTTTGTGCAGATATGCAATCTTCTGGCTGAGGTCAGCGAGCGGGCTGCTCGGGCCTTCTTCGACCTAAACGAGAAGGAGGTCTTGGAGATCTCCCTGCGCGAGGCTCTGAAGGCTACCGAGGAGAATCTAACCAATAAATCCTCGGAGTTTAAGGACCTCGTTGCAGAAAAGGTCACCCTCCGGGCATCGCTGGACAAAGCCGAGTCCGCCCTTGACGAAGAGCATAAGAGAGTGCATTCGTCCAAGGAAAAGCTTCGGTCATCCGAGGACAAGCAGCGGAAGACCGAGGAAGATCTGCAGGCTGAGCAGCAGGCGAAGCTGGCACTGAAGGAGAAGCTTAAGAAGTCCGAGGAAGAAGCCAGGGCTGCTAAGGAAGCGTTGAACAAGGCCGAGGAGGATCACCGGGATGGCTTGGCTCGAGCTGTCGCCGAGTACAAGTCTTCGGCTCAGTACGAAGAGGACGTCGACGAGGCCTCCTGCGTGTACTTCGAGAGGGGGGTCAGATACTTGAGGGAACAACTAGCGGATAAGGGCGCCCTCAAGATAAACTGGTCGGAGATCCCGATTGTCGCCCAGATTGATGAGGTTGGAGCCCCCGGTCCCCGTGGAGACCCCGCTCATCGCTGAGGACCTGGAGGAGCCGATAGTAGCTAAGGAGGCTGACCGTATGCTCGAGGACGACCTTCCTCCTTATGAAGTGCCGCAGACGCCGCTCGTGGAGCTCCCGGACCTTGCACCGCCATCCGAGGATCAAGCACTCCCGGCCGCTGAGGAGAACCGGCCTTGAAGAGGCAGCACTTGTATATTTTGTCTTCTTTTTTTTGTGTTTTTTTTTAACTATATATTTGTACCACTGCCCTTCTAGGGCCTTTATCAATAAAATATCCATTCTTTCTATCTTCTCGCATTTTGTTACCTATTCGGCAATTTTCCTGGAAGTGTTGTTTGTTCGGCCCTCAGTAGGTCGAGAACACTTAAGTAGTTGGGGCTACTAGCTTGTAGTAGAGTCCGAGAACGAACGATGTCGAATCCGGCCGCGGGCACTCCTTAGAAAAATGGCTAAGCCATTGAACCGCCTCCTACCCCAGAAGTGTTTTTGGCTTGGCGCTTTGGCTGGCCGAGAGCACTTAGGTATATCCAAGCAGCTCAATGTTTGAGATACAAGTATGGTTTGCCCCAACCGGGCTACTGATGCTTGAAGGTATAGTTAGGTAGATGTTATTTCTACCGGAGTCTGCATGTAGACCGTGGTAGGTAGATCCGAGTATGGTCTGCATGCTACCATGGCCTGCCTGTGGACCGTGGTAGGCAGATACGTGTGTGGTCTTCATGTGCTAGGAAGATACGGGTGTGACCTTCATGCTACCATGGCCTGCTTGTAGACCATGGTAGGAAGGTACGAGTATGGTCTTCAAGCTACCGAAGTCTGCTTGTGGACTGCGGTAGGAAGATATGGGTGTGACCTTCATGCTACCATGGCCTTCTTGTGGACCATGGTAGGAAGGTACAAGTATGGTCTTCAAGCTACCGAGGTCTTCTTGTGGACCGCGGTAGGAAGATACGGGTGTGACCTTCATGCTACGATGGTCTGCTTGTGGACCATGGTAGGAAGGTACGAGTATGGTCTTCAAGCTATCGAGGTCTGCTTGTGGACCGTCTTCAAGCTACCGAGGTCTGCTTGTGGACCGTGGTAGGAAGATACGGGTGTGATCTTCATGCTATCGTGGTCTGCTTGTGGACCGCGGTAGGAAGATACGCCGAGGGCGATGTTCGTCCTGCGCTTGGGTGAGATCGGCTGGGCCGGAAGGACCGGCTATGAAAGACTTGCTGAGTTGACTTAACTGTATGTGCTGTTCTGTATTAAAAGAAACTAAGCGGATGCCCTCAGAGGGTCCGGTATACAACTAAGACATGCTGGAAAAAATAATTGAAAATTTCTGTAATGATCTGAGAATAAAATGTTGCTAATTATTGATAATATTTTTGAACTTTGGTGGCATGCCATGTCCTCGGAATTTCCTCCCGCCGAGGGTGGTTAGCTTATACGAGCCCGGTCTGTAATGTCCGGGGTATGCTATAGGATCATTCCCTTTGTCCCTCGGGCAGCAGGTAGTCGAACGGGATGGTCTTCTCTGGCCGATTGTCCGCGAACGGAGTTTTCAAGTGTTCCTCCGCAGGCTTTCCTGTACGCGGAGAGGCGTTTCCGATCGCTGGTCCTATGATGGTGAGGACTACTTTGCCCTCTGTTTGGGGTCCCTTAGTGATGGCATAGACTCCATTGTCACCAGGCATACGCAAGCCCATTGCTGTATGAGGTCGGTCCATGGGATGCGGACTGCCTACGAACCTCCGCTCGGCCTTTCTTCTCTTTGAAGCAGGATGGGACTTCCTCCTTCTTCTTCGGCTTTCTCGGAGGATGGCTTCTGGTTCTGACCAGGATGGGATGGAGTCGGACTGGGTGCGCTGTCGGCCTTCAAGCCTTTCTTTTGCCGACACCCTTTCCTTCCCAGCTCTAGATGAGCTTTCGTTCGACCCAAACTGGAAGGCGCCGACCCACTGTCTGGGGGCAGCTAGTCCACCATCAGGGTCTCTGTCGTCCCTCCGAGCGGCGTTCTGGTCATCGTCAGCATCCGCTCGGCAGTCATTCGGTTGAGGGTTCCTCGGAGGTGGAGCTGGTAATCCCCGGTCCCTTCGAGCGGGATCCAGTGCTCGGTCAGTGTTCCGAACAAAATTGTCGTAGTATCCACATCGGATAAGGTCCTCAATCTCTCCTTTGAGGTATTTGTACTCTTCCGTTTTGTGGCCGTAGTCGTGATGGAAGCGACAGTATTGGGAGCGATCTTTATTTCCCCCGTCGTGGAGTGCTTTTGGCGGGAATCGGAAGTTCCGATCATTCTTGACCACTTCGAGAATCTTCGTCATCGAAGTGTTGAGTGGAGTATAATACTCGAAGCTCTTGTATGGATGTCGGTAGGTTTGATCCTTACCGGACTTCTGCTTTTTTGGGTCGACAGAGCTCGGTGCTTGGTCGCCCGTCTCAGGCCTTTTCTTATCTGCAGGCGCTTGCTCGGCCTTCAGATTGTTTACTGTATTATTTTTTGGGCCCTCGTCTCTGCGGCGGCATACTTCTCGCACCTAGCGAGCAGGTCGTCCAGATTTTTCGGTGGCTTTTCGGCAAGGGACCAACAAAGCTCTCGGTCTGTTACGCCGGCCTGCAGGCTAGACATGTGCACTGTGGGCTCGACGTCTTTGATTTCGAGCACCTCGGTATTGAGGCGCTTGATGAAGTCCCGCAAGGACTCCTCCTTCTGCTGTTTGACCGTCGATAGATGGTACGACGTCTTTTTGCGCACTCGGCTTTCCTAGAAGTGCATCAGAAATTTATTCGATAATTGCTCGAACAAAGTGATACTCTTCGGAGGCAGGTTATTAAACCATGTACGAGCGGAGCCTCGGAGCGTTGAAGGAAACGCTCTGCAGATAAGGTCGTCGCTCAGAGGGTAGAATAGCGTCATAGAGACGAACGCATCCAGGTGCTGCTCGGGGTCGGTACTCCCATTGTACGAGTCCAAGACCAGCATCTTGAAGTTGTCAGGAGGACGTACCCTCATGATCTAGTCCGAAAGTGCCGCAATTGCAGTATAGGCTGTTCTCAACAGGGCTACCCTGTTCTGCTCCACCTGCTGAAGCTGAGTGGTTAGCACCAATAGACGTAGCTCGACCTCGGATTGGGGCGTGTCCGGAGGTTGAGCACCCATTCCTGGTGTTTCTTCATTGACTCTTTCCTGGCGGAGGGCATCGAGGAAGGGCCCCGCGCCTCTCACCGGGGGCGGCGCGACTGGCGCCTAATTTTGATGTGGCGGGGGATGCCGAGCAGCGGGCCCGGCGACGCTCCGTCCAGGAGCTTGATCTCCTGTTGGGAGATTATTTGGCAAGGCATTTGCAAGGTCCGCCCTCGCCCTTGGCGGATGGGCCTCTTGCGGAGCTTCCGGTGGCGAATTCGGTGCCAGGTGGGGATTCTCTCCTCCTGCTACCGAACTAGTTGCTCGGGTGCCTCTCAAGACTCTCGCTAGCTGTTCGATTTGCTGTCTCAATTCATCGAACTGCTGGCGAGTGACATACTGAGGAGGCGGTGGTGGCAATGTTACCGTCGGCGTGTGGCTCGTAGCCGGCGCCGATGCTGGCGATTGTACTGCTGCTGGTTTCGGTACTAGTGCTAGTTCCAGTACTGGTGCGGGTGCAGGCTCACAGTCTGCCCTCGTCGTGCTTTCGCTACTACCCACACGCACTGATGACTCAGAATGGGCATGCGACACCCGTGCTCTGCTTCTTCTGTGAGCCATCGAAATCAGAGTTCTCATGTGCTAATCTTCAAACTCAGTCAAAAGAGGCCCCACGGTGGGTGCCAAACTGTTACGGTTGGAAATCACCCATTGATCCGTGCTCTGAATGACCTGCAATCACAGAGATGAGACAAAGGAGTTGGGCGCCTAAGCCCCGGGTACACTTCGATGCCTAAGTTAGATTCTCAATGTAAACAGTCAAGAGATAGCAGAAAGCTATCTCCAGTTTAGAGAGTGGGACATTTAGAGAGTTTAAGTGATAATAGCTTGTAACTTAGGGCTTATCTTGAGGGATGACCTATACTTATAGATTGTGAAGAGGCATGGAGGTACCAGGACTCAGGGGAGTAGACTGCCAATAGGATTTCCACGTGTCGCTCTGTGGGACACTCATGTGGTAGACTCCGAGTAGGAGTGGGAGACCTCAGCCAAGGAAGCTAGGTCGGTCAGCTCTGGGACTGACACGTGTCAACGTGTGAGTAATGGCCGACCGGAATAGTCGGTGTCGTATCAGACTGAGAGAAGGACTCCCCGGAGGTAGCATAATCACAATGGGACTCTGGCTTCCGACTGAGAACCGTAGCCGAGTAGGACTATAACTTCGAGCGCTACCCGAGAGGCCGGGCGCACGAGAGGCCGTATGCATGATAGGCCGAATACACGATACCGAGCGCGAGATACTCCGAGGGCTCAAGCTCCGAAGGCGTAACTTGACACGTGTAAGATTTTAAATGGAGGGGATTTTTCCCTCCTAACAGCTGGTTACTATAGAAGATTCGTGGAAGACTACTCAAGAATTTTCGTTCCACTCACCAGACTAACCAAGAAAGGAGAAAAGTTCATATGGACAGATGAGTGTGAGAAGTGCTTTCAAACTTTGAATTTAAGACTAGTCTCTACACTTATCTTGACCATCCCAGCACCAGGCTTGCCGTTTATCCTATATACGGATGCCTCATGGTTGGGTCTTGGATGTGTGTTGATGCAAGGAGAACAAGTGAAAGCCTACGCATCAAGGCAGTTGAAAAAGCATGAGAAGAACTATCCTATGCATGATCTGGAGTTAGCAGCAGTCATTCACGCAATCAAGACTTGGAGGAATTACCTTTATGGTGAAAAGTTTCAGATTAAATCGGATCACAAGAGTTTAACTTACCTTTTTACTCAGAAGGACCTAAATATGAGACAGAGGAGATGGCTGGAGCTATTAAAAGATTATGGTTGTGACATCCAGTACCATCCGGGTAAGGCAAATGTTGTGGCTGATGCCTTAAGCAGAAAGTGGGCATTGAAACCTGAGGCAGGACCTAGTACAAATGCTGCAATATATGCTGCAGCCTTAGGCTCAATAGAGAATGACAAAGAGCATATATTTGAGACTGCAGGAGATCCAGTGGAACATGGCTTAATTCATAAGTTCACATTGATGTTCGTAGCTTTGAAGATCTCATCGAATCTAATAGATGAGGTCAAAGTAGCAATCCTATTAGATCCACACCTTAAGACTGTGCAAGAATATCTAGAGAAGGGTAAAAGAAACCCTGACTTTACCATGGATTCAGACAAGGTACTCAGGTATCGTGGACGATTATGTATACCTGAGAGTGAGAACTCAAATATCAGAGATAGAATTATGACAGAAGCTCATTATACCCTATATTCGGTACATCCAGGAAGCATCAAAATGTATCATGATTTAAGAAGACTATATTGGTGGAGGGGTATGAAAGCGGATGTAGCTCGATTCGTATTCCAATGTCTAAATTTTCAGCAAGTTAAATCAGAAAGGCAGAGACCCGCAGGTTTGCTACAACCACTACCGGAGCCAGCATGGAAGTGGGATTGTATCACAATGGATTTCATCACTAGCCTACCCTTGACACCAAGAGCGGTGGATGTAGTATGGGTTATAGTCGATCAACTTACCAAGACAGCTCGCTTCATCGTTGTCAGACCTCAGTATACCATGGACAAGCTGGCCAAGCTATATGTGGATAATATAGTCAGACTTCATGGCATCCTAGTGAGTATAGTATCTGATAGAGATCCCCATTTTACATCAAAGTTCTAGGAAGGATTACAGAAAGCCATGGGAATGAAGTTGAATTTTAGCACAGCTTTTCATCCTCAGACAGACGGGCAGTTAGAAAGAACTATTCAAATCTTAGAGGATATGCTCCGAGCGTGTGCCCTAGATTTCAAAGGATCTTGGGATGAGAAGCTATATCTTATTGAGTTTTCTTATAACAATAGTTACCAGGCTACGATCCAGATGGCTCCATATGAGGCACTCTTTGGGAAGAAATGTCGTACACCTCTGTTATGGAATGAGGTAGGAGAGAGAAGGATCATAGGACCGGAGTTCGTAGAAGAAACTTGTCGAGCGATTGATTAAATTAAGGAAAGAGTGAAGACAGCTCAAGTTTGACAAAAGCACTATGCAGATAACCGACGACGAGATTTGGAGTTTGCAGTGGGTAACAAGGTGTTCTTGAAGATATCACCTGTGCGAGGTCTGAAACGGTTTGGTAAGAAGGGGAAGCTATGCCCCAGGTATGTGGGACCATATGAGATTTTGACTAGACGTGGTAATGTGTCATATCAACTGGCTCTACCACCATCCATGTCAAGTGTTCATGATGTATTCCATGTTTCTTTATTGAAAAAGTATGTCAGGGATCCATCACACATCTTGACAGCAGACCCACCAGAATTGACAGAGGACTTGACATTTGAAGTGGTACCTGTGATGCTCACAAGCCGAAAGGTACAACATCTCCGTAGCAAGGATATCCATTATGTGAAAGTATATTGGAAAAGCCAAGATGTAGAAGAAATCACTTGGGAGGAAGAGAAAATTATGCTAAAGGAATACCCTAACCTTTTAGACGAACAAGGTACGAACAAATTTCGAGGCCAAAATTTATTTTAAGGGTGGGGGTGTTGTGAAACCTACATGCAAATTTCGGGGATGAAATTTCTTTTAAGGGTGGGGTAGTTGTAAGACCCGCACTCCATGAACCCGATCTAAACCTTTAATTCATATCATAACAGGTCTTTCAATCATCACCGGGCCAGACGGGATGAACGGATGACAACCAGGTACGAAACGGACCTAATGTATGATATTTTTTCATACCGGTCGATGGTACCGGTCGACCAATATGTCTGCGCGGGCAGACTACTTAGATCTAGAAATGGATCTCTACGGGTCCCACTTTCCTAATCTCGAGCCTAAGGACTTTCCTAACGTAAAGAAACTTCCTAAACTCTATCCTAGTCTATTTAAGGACCCCTAAACCTCCTAAGAACTCTTTCATTGATCCTCACAAACCCTAGAGAGGAGAAGGAGATCGAAGAAGGAGAAAGAGCTAAGGAAGGAGGGAGAGGAGCCGTCGTTTGCCGTTGGAGAAAGAACACCATAATTGCGAACCAACGGTAAGTGCTTAAACCTTCCTTTAAGTTAAGCGTTATAGATGATTAATCATGAATTGATCAATACCATGCAAGGCAAGGTATTGATCTAAAACCCTTAAATTTGCCGTCAAACCCTAATATAGTTGATGAACCCTAAATTCGCATTCTAGGCTAAGGATCATCAAAACTAAGACTTGAATGGAACATGAAACATCTCTAACTCGTTGCTCAGTCCTAGAATGCATAGGAGAAACCCTAGAACCAATAGGGAGTGATCGACGAAAGGCGAACACCGAATTATTGGTCTTTCGGAGGCATACTGGTCGCACCATATGCGACTGGTACTGCGACCGGTACCTCTCAAAGACTGGTCTATGGGGGACCATTCAACAATATTGGTCGCACCTTTTCCCACAGTATCGTGATCGGTATGCATTATGAGGAATGTTTTTGACCCAGTTGGTTTTTTCGACCAATGTAAACCCTAAGAAAATTATTTTAATTCAATCCTAACATCGTGTAGGACCTTGTGATAGAAAGTTTGGATTCTGTGATGCAGAGCTAGCTAGCAATCAAGCGTCAGGTAAGGGAATCGGACCTAAACCCTAATAACCTAATAACAGTAAAACTTTGTTAGTAATTATGATTCTGTTGTATGGTATTTGTGTATACTCGCATGTCATCTTTATTTTTAGTTATTATATTGTTTATGCATACTCGCTGTGCTAGGATGTGACTGTTAGGCATGTGATTGTTTTCATTGGTGTGTAGAGTGGGAAGGGCCAAGGATCTGGGATCATTCCTCACACTAGCACCTTTTCGTATCGCTTCTATCTTAGCATGCTTGGTGCGGATAGGGTATTAGGGGGAGGAAGTGGCACTGTGGTCTTCGACCTGGCCACTAGACTCTAGCTCTATCTCTATGCTGTAGGGAGTTGTGCTGGGATAGGGTCTACTGTGATGACATATAGGATTGGTTACTTGCGAGCCTAGTTTGTAAGCCCTCGCCAATAGGGGCTTACGTGTTGGTATGGGTAGGGCATCAGGGGAAGTGTTGGCAGTGTTTGATCCAGACACTTTAGCTCTATCTCTATTCCATGGTGGGTGCATGTGGGACGACAGTGATGTTTGATCCGTTGGGCAGATTCACACATTCGTGTATAGAGGTGCAGTGGCTGCCAATCCTTTCTATAGCACATTGCAAACTTAAAACTATACCATAATGTAAATGTTACTCATGCATGATATGTGTTGCATTGTCTGATTTTCTTACTGAGCTAAGTTGTGAGCTCATCCTTATATATATACATGTTTTTCAATGTTAATGCAGGTTACACTGTCGAGGACTACGTGGATGCTCCAGTATATGGAAGAGCTGCTGCCCTGGAAGTGCAAGCAGGGGAGGACGAGCATGATGCTTCATGCGAGTGCCCTTTCTGCATGTAACTCTATGATATTGGATTTGTTTATTTTATTTATTTTTAATTGTTATAAATGATGTAAGGAATATTTATTTACGTTTTGGTGTTTTGAATAATTGGATATTTTATTTAATTTATCAATAGAGAGCTCAGTTCATTTAATTTAAGACTTCCGTTGTATTTAATTATATTCTGATTATAGTTCTGCTAAGGTAATGGCAATATGATGATGTCAGTAGACAAGACTTGAGTAGAGATAGAGCTAGAGTCTAGTGACCAGGCTGAACCACAATGTCACGTCCCCCTCCTGATGCTCCACTCGCATCCAACACACCAACCACACACATACATTCACATGTCTATTCCTAGCATCATCATCATCATCATGTCATAAATAAACGAAATTAAATATACATGAACAGTAATAGCAAGAATATTGGATGACATGTGGGATGCACATTACAGGCATATAAGCATAGAATCAATCATGGCATTGGACTCAATAAAAATAAATAGTTTTTTATTAACCAATTAATTTAGGTCTTATTCCCTCACCTATTAGCAATACTCGATGTCTTTCCAAGCCTTGAAATTCTCTTCGAATTGATTTAACATCCTAAAAGTTATATGAATTTAAGTTAGGGTTCATATGTGACAAGTTACAGTAGTCAAAAATAGAAACAGAGCACTGATAGTTGTTTGATTAGTCATATGGTCTCATGTTGTATCGACCTGACTGTCTACGGTTGATACCCTACGGTAGCATATGGTGCGACCGTAGCTCCGACCATATGATTTCTGAAATCTTCCCGAATGCCTATGGTCGATCCTCTGGTCATACTGGTCATGCTATGGTCGACCGTTGCTGCGACCTTGAGATTTCTGGTCACAGTCTACATGAAATTTGAGTTCTTCCTGGGTCAATTCTTCTGTTCTTCAATGGGGTTTATTCTAAGGTCATCCTATGGCCATCACTATTAGTTTCTTATGAACACTAATCATCAAATTCATTCATCATGGTTCTCCTTGGGATTTTCTCAAGGAAATCACATAGATCATAATAGGTTGATATTGCCTATCTTCCATAGAAGTCTTATTCCTTAGAGTTTACATCTCCAGAGATTCATTTCATACATTTGCCTATAATAGAGAGCCAATCTCTTCTCAGCAAATTCTTCTCCTTAGCTTTCTCTTCTTCTCCTTCTCTTCCTTCTCTTCCTTCTCTTCCTTCTCTTTCTCTTGGGTTTACTAATGTTCTAAAATAGTGAAAAAGGACTGAGGGACGTCCTTTATATAGAGGAAAACTCTCTATATAAAGTCATCTTTCAATTAGGAAAGCAATCCCTTAGTTTAAGAAAGTTTCCAAACCTCGGAGTCTGATCTAGGTTCTCACGGTCGATCATACGGTTGCATAAACCATCGACCATAGGGTCAAAATCATCGACCGTGGGGTTCTGGATTTGAGATTTTTGGTTCCCTTCCTTATGGTCGACCATACCTACCCAGGCATGTGACTTTAGGTATGTTTTTAGTGTTTTTAACTCGATTCTCATACGTAGTTTGTGATCTATCTTCACACGCTCGGTCCACTTGGTCCAGGAATGATGGGAAGACCTGGCATGACATGGTTAGACCAAGTTAGTGGAGTGTAGGTCTTACACACTGTCGAGGTTCAGCCTTGCCAGAACAAGGTTGATTACGATGAATGGAGGAGGGTCGGTAAAATCCTATTCGACAAACATATTCCACACAGAGTGCTTAATCCGAGCACTTCATGAGGATCTGCCTTCCTTGAGGCCTTACTATGCCAACGATTGAGGCCTATGATGAGACCACTGACCCAGAACATCACCTGGATTCATACGTGGCACAGATGGTAGTCCATGGGTATCGAAAAAAAATAGTTTGTCGAGTGTTCCCCACAACCCTTAAAGGGGCCAAAGGACTATGGTAGTGTGGTCTACCCAGAAGGACAATCAATTCCTTCGAAGAGCTTGCTTTCAGATTTCTAAGCCATTTTTTAAACCGACGAAGCCAGAGGAAGACCTCATACAACCTGAGATATTGTGTCCAGGAGGAAAGCAAAACAGTCAAAGCCTTTCTTGATCGGTTCAACCTGAAAGCCTTGCAGGTCAAAGGCCTCGAAGATTTGATCCACAAGACCATGCTTGAAGGTGGAATCAAGGATCAAAACATGATCTTTTCTTTGGCCAAGAGGCCCACTATATCCCTGGCAGAATTACAGGCGCGGTGTGAAAAGTACACCATGGCGAACTTAGCCACCAAAAAAGATAATGCAACAAAGAGGCCTCCACTCCCAACCTTGGAAAAGAAAAGAGGAAAAAAACTGATGGATTTGACCTTCAAGAGAGAGCCCTCCAAAAAATAAAAGAAAGATAAAATGGCTAGGGTAGAGAACCTGAGCTTTCAGCCTTATAAAGACTACTACCCACCCCGAAAAACTCCAGCAGAAATATTCATGGTGGAAAAGTCTCAAACATCCTTTCGAAAACCAGGAAGAATGAATGCTGAGCCTCAGAACATGAATCCACGCCTATTCTGTACTTTCCACAATGACCATGGGCACATCACAAATGAGTGCCAACACCTTCGAGATGCTATCAAGGAGCTAATCTGAAATGGCAAGCTCAGAAAATATATGGATAGCAAAAGGCCAGCTCCTCTAGGATCAGCCTCGGATGTGCTGGAGCCCAACGATTGCTAGACTGAGGCTAGAAAAAAGAAAGGAAGGAAGGATGATAATGACAAAGAAGATGATGGTGCAGGGAATACTCCCTCCTCAATTAGGCCTACCATCGGTGCAACCTACATGACAAAAGCTATCCTAGTGAAACCTGGAAGAGAGGGAAAGCACAATGGAGGGTGAACGAAGTCTTCACCCGTGATTAATGAAGGCCTCAACAAGAGCCTATGGATCTAGTGCTATGATGAGCAGATTCCTGCCGAGCCTGCTCATGGTTAAGGAGGACCTAAAGCCAAAGCATTGCTAGAGTTCTGGGAGAGGCGATACTAGCTAGACCTCCCACGGGTTGAGATCGGACTCCCCAACCATGCCACTACTTCAGACCTTACCCACCCGGTCCAGAAGGTACATCTAGTTATATCAGAGACATATGTGATTACTAGAGGGTCGGCAGTAGGTAACACCTCAAAAGATTGGCAAAAGCCTATTCCAGGGAGCTAGATGATGTGAAATTCTCTCAAAAAACGTCAAGGATGGGGATCTCCTGATCTTTAGTAATGACGACCTGATAAATGTCGTATCACCCCATAAGGATGCTTTGGTAATTACTGTAGTCAAAGCAGATTTTGACGTTAGTCAAATTATGGTTGATACGAGAAGCGCAGCCGACATCTTCTATTACCATACTTTTCAAAGGATGAATTTTATCAATGAAATGCTCAGACCCGCAGTCCACACTTTAGCAGGCTTCACCGAAGACTCTGTATGCTTGAAGGGAGGGATTCACCTACCCTTCATCCAATCCAAATCACGATGTAATTTTCTTATTCCTGAATGGGCCTCCTTAAGTCTTTTAGCTTTATGCTCTACTCTGGGTAAAGGTCTGCCTTTCATTGATTCATGTTCCTATTTCATTGATTCCTCCTAAAGATTTTATTTCAATTGGAATTTGGTTATTCACGATGATTGAAATCAAGTCAGCTCGAAGGGTCATAAATGTAGAGTTTCTGGTGGTCGATCTTCGAGCCAGTTACAATGTGGTCCTCGGACATCCTTCTCTGCACCGTCTTAGAAGTTTCCTATCAACTTACTACCAGGCCATCAAGTTCCCCACTGATCATGGGACTGGAGAGTGCTAGGGGAATCAAAAAATCTCAAGACAGTGCAATGATATTAAGTTAGGAAGAATGCTTGGAATCTCAGACCCCACCGAGGGCGAAGAAGCCACCAAAAGCTCCGAGAATAAAGGAAAGGCCTCAGTTCAATCCATCATATTAGAGGACCTGAGGGACGACCCAGATCCTAAAAAAGGAGCTCCCTACTGAGGAACCCCTATAGAAGGACTGATCCAGATTCCCATTCTGGAAGATTAACTTGAACGCACCTTATGATTGGTGTCTCTTTGCAGGGAGAAATGCGAGATGAGCTCATTTCCTTTATCAGGGAGAATGCAAATGTATTTGCATGGTCGGCAGTAGATATGCTTGGAATAGACAAAAACCTCATGGAGCATCACCTGGCCATTGACCCTCTACATCGTCCGATGAGGCATCAAAATAAGAAGCTTTGCACCTGATAGGCAGGACATAATAAATAAGAAGGTTGAAAATCTCCTTCAGGTCGGGTTTATTAGAGAGGTAAAGTATCCCGAATGGCTGTCCAATGTTATAATGATGCCAAAATCAGGGGATAAATGGAGAATACGTATTGATTACATTAACCTCAATAAAGCATGCACAAAAGATAGCTCACCCCCTGCCCTGAATAGATCAATTAATAGATTCCAGCTTAGGCCATGAATTACTCTCATTCATGAATGCTTACTCTAGATACAATCAAATCCCTATGAGTAAGGAAGATGAAGAAAGCACAAGCTTCATCACCAACCAAGGGACATACTGTTACAAGGTTATGCCCTTTGGCCTGAAAAATACGGGAGCTACTTACCAACGCCTGGTGAATAAAGTCTTCAAGGATAAGGTAGGAAGAAATATGGAAGTGTATGTCGATGATTTCCTAGTGAAGAGCTTGAAGATGAGGACACACATTGACGATCTCCGCGAGGCCTTCGAAGTACTCCGAAGACATTGGGGTGCTATCTGGAAAATTCTTCGGGTCTATGGTATCCCAACAAAGGATAGAGGCCAATCCTATAAAAATAAAGGCTATACAAGATATGATGTAAGACTCGTATCGAACTAACCAGTCTTACCACCTTGTTCCAGGTCTACCTATCATGGTCAAGCCAAATGGACCAAGTGCGTGAAGGAAATAGCAAAACCAGGTACTAAACTGACCCAAAAAAAAAAGTAAAATGGAGGGTCGGGTCGCATACCTAGATAGGCAGGGTCGACCCCCCCTCACTAAGAAGTCAGACCCCTGATATTTTAACTGGGGGTCGAACAACTTAGAACTGAGGGTCGACGGGATCTCCGACCCCCTCATCGACCCCCTCTTTGCCGACAGAAACCGTAAATAGGAAACTTTCCAAATTTCAATGGGATTCCTTCCTAATCTCAATGGGAATTATTTTGGAGAGATTCTCCTCTATAAATAGGATGTCCCTAAGTCTCTTTCACTCCTTTTGAAACCCTAATTGAAAGTAAAAGAAAGAGAAGAAAAGGAGAAGAGAAGGAAAGTTGGAGAAGAAGACTAAAGTGAAGAATTCAGAGAAACCTCTGAATCTCAACAAAACCTAAGGTATGAGTATATTTCCATTGATGATCTAAGACCTTAGAATATTTTACGAAGAGGGTATGGTCTAGGAGAAACCCAAATCATACATCCATAGGAGGATTTCAATGAAATCCATGGAGAAAATCATGGTAGGCAAAGTAAGGAAGAAACCTAGAGTTCTAAGCCATAGAACAAGAATAGAATGGATTGTGAAAGTAAGCCAAAGGACCCAAACATGAAAGAATGGACTGTAGGATGAAATTCTTGACTCAAACGGTTGATTGGGAATCGACCCTACCAGACCATAGGATCGACTCCCAGCATTCGGGAAGTCCAGGAAGGGGGTGGTCGCACCCAAGGTCGATGGAACATCCGACCCTAGCATCGACCCTACCCTGGGGGTCGCAGTAAACTGCTACCCTACCTGCGACCCACCCTGCGACCCTCACTTAACAGCAAGTCTAAAATTGTCGGAATGACTTCTAACTAAAATCTATCGACTTGTTAGGTTTTTCTATTAATATATAAGTGATTCTTAAAGCTTGAAAGAGGATATACACTCAAGCAAAGGTGAGGGAACAAGACCTAAACTAATTGGTTAATAATAAACTATTTTTATTTTCTTGAGTCCAATGCCATGACTGATTCTATGCGTGTATGCTTGTATTGTGCATTCAACATGTCATCCAATATTCTTGCTATTAATGTTCATGCATATTTAATTCTATTTTGTTTATAACATGATGATGATGATGATGCTAGGAATAGACATGTGAATGTATGTGTGTGGTTAGTGTGCTTGATGCGAGTGGAGCATCAGGAGGGGGACGTGACATTGTGGTTCAGCCTGGTCACTAGACTCTAGCTCTATCTCTACTCAAGTCTTGTCCACTGACATCGTCATATCGCCATTACCTTAGCAGAACTATTACGTCGTAGGGTATCAGGGGAGGTGGTCACGGACCGTGTAGTCTTCGACTCTGCCAGGGAGCCTTAGCTCTATCTCTATGGACGTATTGAGGGATGTTGGTGTGAGGCCTTAGGTACACTGTTTGACATTAGGATTGGTTAGTTGCGAGCCCAGTTTGCAAGCCCTCGCCAGCAAGGGCTTACGTGTTGGTATGGGTAGAGTATCAGGGGAAGTGTGATGCGGTGTGGTCCTAAGCACTTTAGCTCTATCTCTATTCCATAGTGGGTGCATGTGGGACGACAATAAATGTTAAGCTTTGGGCGGCTTCACACACTCGTGTATAGAGGTGAGGTGGCCACCGAACCTTTCTATAGTACATTGCAAACTTATATACCAGACCACAGATATGAATTGAATGCATGCATATGTTTGTTGCATTGTTTTGTTTGCTCACTGAGCCGTGATGTGTGCTCACCCTTTTGACGTCAAATATTTTTAGTTGATGATGCAGGTACCACGGTGGAAGACTATATGAATGCTTCTGTGTACGGACGCATGGCTATGATAGAGGCTGAAGACTTAGTGGAGACGCATGACTCCTCATGCGAGTGCAACTCATGCGTTTTCGATTAGATTTTGATTTGAATTATTAAGGAAATATAATTTGATATTTTATTTACTTATGTCTCGATTGATACAACATAATTTGATATCTTATTTATGATTATCACAGTTAAATTCCTCAGTTCATTTAATATTAAAACTTTCGCTATTGTGTATTTATTCTGATTATGGTTGTGGATGTGTATGATTTAATTTAAACGGACACAGCCTATTAGAGATCATGGTTGAACCGTTGGTTTATTAACAGTTCATCACACCATTCTGAATAGTGCGGAATTGGGGTGTGACATATGATGCCACCTAAAAATATAAAACAAGTGCAAGAACTGACAGGGAGGATTGTGGCCCTCAGACACTTCATGTCAAGGTCCATAGATCGGTGCATACCATTCTTCCAAACACTCAAAGGGAACAAAAAGTTTGAATGGACACCGAAATGCCAGCAAGCGTTCAGGGAGTTGAGAAAATACCTGTTGATCCCACTAGTATTGGTCAAACCCGAGACAGGGGATGAGCTCCAGCTTTACTTAGCTATCTCATTAGTAACAGTTAATGCAGTATTGGCCAAAGAGGTCGAAAAGATACAAAGACCAATATATTATGTGAGTAAAATGCTGCTAAACGTAGAAACTCGATACCAAACCATAAAGAAGAATGCTCTGACGTTGGTAACCGCCGCAAGAAAGTTGAGGCCTTACTTCTAGGCCCATACAATTGAGATCCTGACAACAAGGCCTCTGAAAAAGATCCTTGCAAGGAATGATGTGTCAGGAAGAATGATCAATTGGGCTGTAGAGCTTGGGGAATTCGACCTCCACTACAAGCCAAGGACGGCAATCAGGCCCAGGCTTTGGCTGATTTTTTAATTGAAAGCACATTGGTAGATGATCCAAACGACCGTAATACGGTCATACAAATATGGCCATCGACTCATGCTCCTAAACTAGCCTCACCACCTTGGACGTTGTTTGTCTATTGAGCATCCAGTGAACATTAGGCATGGGCAGGGGTAGTTTTAATCAGCCCAGAAGGCTTCAAAATCAAGAGTGTGATAAAGTTTGATTTTGTTGTTACCAACAATGAGGCCGAATACAAAGCACTGATTGCAGGGCTTCAGCTAGCAAAATGCTTTATGGTTGCTCGCGTCTCTGCTCACAGTGACTCTCAAGTTGTACACAAGCAAGTGATAGGAGACTACGAGGCAAAGGTCATAAAGATGCAGGCATACCTTGGAAAGGTCAGAGAACTAACGACGACCTTTCAAAACTTTAAAGTCAGAAGCATCGACAGAGAGGACAACACTGAAGCGGATCAACTATCCAAGCTCTTGAGTAAAGATTTGTCATTTGTTGATAACTTGATATACTTAAGTCAACTAGACAAACCGAGCATCACCCCAGAAGTTAAAATCAATATGCTTGCAAATGAGCAATGCTGGATGGATTCGATCCTAGACTTTTTGAAAAATGAAATACTCTCATATGACCACAAAGAAGCAAGAAAGATACAAACCAGGGAAAAGTGGTACATTGTCTATGAAGATGTTCTATATAAGCAGGCATCTTCTCTACCTTTGCTAAGATGCCTGCAACCGTCTAAGGCAAAAGGAGCTATTGAGGCAAAAGGAGCTATTGAGGATGTACATGAAGGGTTCTGTGGCAACCACCAAGTGGGTCAAACACTAGCACAAAAATTATTCAGGCAAGGTTACTACTTCCCTAACATTGTGACGCAATGCGAGAAATATGTGAAAAAATGCATACAATGCCAGAGGCATACCAAGATCCAATGACAACCAGCTACACCGCTGCAATTGATCACGAGCCCAATCCCCTTTGCCATATGGGGGATGGATATCTTAGGGCCATTCCCCATAGGGCTAAAGCAGAGTAAATTTTTTATTGTAGCTATCGATTACTTCACCAAATGGATAGAGGTGGAGCTGATGCCCAAGATTACAACTTCAATGGTAACCGAATTCCCCAAACTTTCTATAGTATACCGATATGGGATATCACAGCTGGTGGTTATGGACAACGGGAAATAGTTTGACTCAAATAAGTTCTGAGGCTTCTGCAAACAATACAGGATAGCCCAACATTTCACCTCAATGCATCATCCCGAAGCAAATAGACAAGTCGAGGTTACCAACAGGACTATCCTCGAGGGACTAAAGAAGAGAATCAAACAAAAAGAGGTAATAAATCAAGAAATACTAAGTGAGCTGAAGAATAAGTTGACTGAAGAAAAAAAAAACAGGTAGAGGAACTTCCTAGTGTCGTCTGGTCCTACAGAACAACTAGCCAAACATAAATAGGGGAAACACCATTTATGATAAGAGCATGGTGCAGAAGCTGTGATACCAGTCGAGGTCGGTCACAGATCATTCCGAACAACCATCTTTGATAAAGAAGCGTATAGGGAAAATATGCTAGTCGGTCTCGACATCCTAGAAGAAGTACAAGAAGCAACCCACCTAAAGAATGTCATGTATGGCTGGAGTAGCTAGCCACTACAACAAAAAAGTGAGGATGAAACTGTTCCAAGTAGGTGACTTAGTTCTGAGGAAGGCTTCAGCCTCGAAACCTGCAAGACAAGGAAAGTTGGCTCCAAATTGGAAAGGACCATACAAAGTGGTTAAAATAACGAGGATAGGGGCATACCACCTTTAGAAGATGGATGGTAAGGCCATCCAAAGGACATGGAATGCGTCAAACCTATGAAAATTTTATTCGTAAAATGTTATAAATCAAGTAAAAATCAATGAAGGTACTTGGTTCAAAGAAACATGACTTACTTACTGTAAGGAATTATCTTCGATACCCTGGGCTACCCCAAGGGCCTCCAAGCTCGGAGGGTGAATAATTATCCTAACGGATAAAAGTTAGCTTCAGCACTAAAGAGACAGTCGAGGCACTAAAGCACGGAGGGTCGATTCTGTCGACAAGAACCTCAGTCACGAAGAATTACCTTCAACACCCTCGGCTACCCTAAGGGCCTCAAAGCTCGGAGGGTGGATAATTATCATAAGGGATAAAAGTTGGCTTCAGCACCAAAGACACAGTCGAGGCGTCAAAGCATGGGCACCAAAGACACAGTTGAGGCACCGAAGCATAAAGGGTCAATTCCATCGGCAAGAATCTCAGTCACGAAGAATTATCTCCACACCCTCGGTTACTCCAAGGGCTTCGAAGCTTGGAGGGTGGATAATTAGCCTAAGGGATAAAAGTTGGCTTCAGCACCAAAGACACAGTCGAGGCACCGAAGCATGGAGGGTTAATTCCATCGACAAGAACCTCAGTCACAAAGAATTATCTTCGACACCTGGGCTACCCCAAGGGCCTCGAAGCTTAGAGGATAGATTATTATCCTAAGGGATAAAATTAGCTTCAGCACCAAAGACACAATCAAGGCGCCGAAGCATGGAGGGTCAATTCCATCGACAAGAACCTCAATCGCGAAGACTCTTCTTCGACACCATCGGCTTCCAAAGGGCCTCAAAGCTCGAAGGGTAGATAATTGTCGAGAAGAGCCTCACTCACACCCTCGGGGGACCCTCGAGGGATAATTATCCTAAATTTTAGGGAATAAAAAGCTACATAAGAAAATCATGTACAAAGAAGGTGTAAAAAAAAAAAAAAAAAAAAAAAACAACAACAACAACAGTAAGCATCAAGATTTCATTCATGCCTCGGTAGGAGGGAGATCTTGCTCATTGACAGTTGACAGAACGAAGATTTTCCCCCTCAACAGAAGGAATATCTTCACTTTGAGAAACAAGGTCAGAAAGTAGGGGGAGAAGAAGCTGGTCTTCATGCCCAACTTGCAAAGGCACCGTAGAAGGCTGGCCAGAAGGAAAGGATTCAGGGAGTTTCATCTCGTGGTGATGATTTTTCATTTGAATTTGTTGTTGTCTCAAACTTGGCTGGTCCTTTCCTCTCATTACCCTAACCTCAATGACTTCTCCAATGGACTCACGAAAGCTCCTCAAATGTTCTTTAGATGCATCATAAGGAATGCTACCAATATACACTTTGGAGCCATGAAGAGGAAGCGTAAGAATCTTGGCATTTTTTTTTTCATTTCATCTTCATCCAATGCCTTGGTAGTTTTCATATCCTCATCACCACTAGGCTTTATCCGGCTGCATCAGATCCATTAGCAACCGTAGCCTCTTCCTACTCTTCTTCCTTTTTTAGCCGCATCTCTCTCCTTGCTGCAACAGCCAAAATCTCACCTAACCCATTTTTCCCTCACTCTCCTTCTATAAGAATCACCCTCTATAACCATATCTTTCTCCCTCTTTGCATAGTAGCAACAACTAACCTTTTCTTGTGGAAGCCTCTCTCTTCCTCTTGCTACCACCAGACTCCTTCGTGCTACTGCCAAAATCCTCTCTCTCCTTGTGCAAACCGCAATCCCTCTCTCACCTTAAAGCCCATTTATAAGCCCACCCTAAAAGAGAATTCTTTTCAATATTATTTTTTTCATTCATTCATTTTTTTATTTGATTACAATAATATTATTTTATTCATTTATTTATTTTTTCTTCTTACCATCAAGACTCAAATGATTGGAATACCCACTACATTGTTTAGGATGCCAACATGAGAGCAACAATAAAATGGGGTGTTGATACCTCCACTCGGTCTCATGGTACCACATAGTGTAACCTAACATCATCTAGCCAAACTTCACAATGATTAATAGTAATGCAAATGCATGAATAGTCATCATAGTTATTAGATGGCATGTTATCATACAAGATGCAACATAGACATGAAGGGTTCACTAAAAACACTCTGTAAAATAAGGTCTAACTATCCTATACCTGATAGGTGAAAACTGTCACACCCCATTTCTAATATTCTAAGAGTTTGACTGGGTCTCCCGTGAGCTACCCGGTCAAACCCCAGAATCCATTCATAGCCGTGTCCAACATTTACCAAACCGTAGGTTATCCACACATGCATCAACCACAACCGAGAATAAAAGAGAAGTGGAAGCATAAGTATTAACAAACTAAGGTCTAATGATAAGTGATTTAATATCTGAGTTTTACATCAATGTATTATGACATAATAAACTAATTTTCAAACCATAATCTAATAATAAGCAAAACATAACCTAGGATCACGGCCTCAAATAGTCTTATAAATATAGCTAAGGAAAATTATGCTAATTGCAGCTGATGTTTACTCAAAGACGCATGTATCACACTTGCACGAGCTACCATGGAAGTCCTCCTCCATCACTGTCCCATCCAAACAAGTGAAACCAGCAACAAATGGTAACCCCACATAATCTACCATTGTAGTACCTGCAACATCATCTAAGAAAAAGATACATACGTGGGTTGAGCTCACCAACACTAGCTTAGTGAGAGATAGAACATGCAAGCAAGAAAATAATGCATGAATGGCATTTAATTTGGTCTGGTAATGATGCTATGTGCTAAGGTAGAGAACCACCA
This sequence comes from Protea cynaroides, assembly GCA_028583415.1. Lineage (NCBI taxonomy): Eukaryota > Viridiplantae > Streptophyta > Magnoliopsida > Proteales > Proteaceae > Protea > Protea cynaroides. The sequence goes on along the minus strand of CM053265.1, from coordinate 27,007,353 downwards.
CCTCCGCAATAAAGGCAGAAACTCCCATACGCAGGAAGGGAAAGGACACTATCTTAGTTATATTGGTGCACCCAATACCTCATTCAAGTTGGTTCCCTCTGGGGATAGGGCCAAACAAGGACAATACCTCCAAGGCAGAAACCAATGTTCCCCTCATCAACAATCCTACACTAGTACTTAACCCCTTATCGACTAAGGTTGCGAAGCATAGGGATTTGTCACTAACCCATCTTAACATTTCAGCCAATGCTACTGTGTCCGTACCCCAATAGGGATCTTTTTAATTCATCCCTACTTGAACCCATCCAAACTTCCTCTGCCCTCGATATGGTCCCCCCCCCCCCCCACTAGGATGTTAGCTATGCAAAAGCAGTGGCACACAGTATCGATGATCCCCTCCACTAGGTCACAATATACCATATGGCATAACCAAACATCGTATAGCAAACTATCAAATAATAATATATAATTCAAATGCATGAGCAGTTATTATAGATTATTAGATGACATGTTGTCAAACAAGATGCATCACAAACATAAAGGGTTCATTAAAAATACTCAATAAAATAAGGTCAATATATCCCTCACCTTGTGAGTGAGAACTACTTGCCCTCTGAGTGTCAAAGGCTTCCCCTTACAAGCTCATGTTGGCAACTGTAATAGAATTCTAGTTATTACCTTTTGTTTGGTCTTGAATGGTTTCATCCTAGGTCAAGAATAAAGGGTGGATAGCCCATGGTTAAGAACTAGACTCATTCCCCTCCCCTCTGGTCTTACCCGGTTACAAGGATAGTAGCCATTCCCAGATCCAGATCAACAGTGGGTCTTCTGTCAGCATCCGGCACAGATCTGGTCACACCAAATATGCAACTGGTTAGGTAGCCGGTTCCTTTTAGAACCTCTCAGTGTTCACCCAACTGTGATTTCGATTGCAACAGATGTGTGACCGAATCCTCGACTGGTTGACTCTCGAGGGTATCTGTCAGCCTTGCTGCCCTAGCTAGCTACTTAGGTTGGTCAGCTGGTTAGGCAGTTGGTTGCCTCCCAAAGGAGTTTGTCGATGATTTCACAGATTGTCTTCCATCATACTCTGTATCATTCTAGTTCTTGGAGGTTTGGTTACGTTTTGGGTTCATACCTGTGTTTGTAACGTGTCTCTTCCCTAGGTTGGGCACTTAGTACGTCTCATGTGTTAACCATGTCATTCAGGTTCTCATCAAACTGTTTGATGGTGGCTGCAACTATGGAAAGCCATTAATGGCTGTAGGAGCTTTCCTTGATGCAACCCTTCAAGGATATATCACCCTTCAATGGGTGATCCTAGTCTAAGGCCAAATTACAATTCTATGCATACCTATTTGGTATGCATTGATGGTGTGAGCAGTCAGAGATGATCATCAATAGAACTTCATCATCTTCTCTTCTGCTCTCCCTTTCATTCAGATATTTCTCTCCCTTCTCCCTAGAATTCGACAAAACTCTTTAGAGTTTTACTAGGTTGGAGAGTTTGCATAGGGGTTTACTATGGAGTCCTAGAGTTCTACAGAAGTGGGAGTCTCCTACTCCCATTGGATCTGCATCTATTGATGGGAGAGGGTCCTACGTGACACTTCTTTTTTTTTTTTTTTTTGCTATATGTCCGATTTTATAAGAGAGGTAAAAAATAAATTATACAAAAAACCCTTATTAAATGAAATACCCACCTTCGGCATTGCCATAAATAGGGATCAACCAGGGGGAACAAAACATACTACTTGAATGACGAATCTATACCTAAGTCTGTAGGAAGCATCCCACATGACCTTTATAACAACTAGATTTGGACATGATTCCCAAGAATATGATTGTCGGTCCTGAGCACCCTTGCGGGCTAACAAATCTGTAACTGTGTTAGTTTCTTGAAAACCATGTGTATACCAAACTTAATAGAGTGACAACTTCCCCATAATATAATGCCAATCCTGAAGGACATACCACGACAGATTCTGCATTCTGAACCTGTTAACCACTGATTTTGAATCTGCATCCAGAGATATATTTTTGAAACCAAGACTTAATGCTTCCTTTAATCCAAGCAGAGCTCCTCTAAGTTCAGCCATATAGTCAGTTCCAACTCCAATATATTCAATAAATGCATATACATCCAAGCCTCTGCTTGTACGTATCACCCCACTACAAGCACCCACTCCAGGGTTACTCAAGCTATAGCCATCAACATTAACTTTACACCAATTACTGCTTGGCACCTTCCACAATAGCTCTATGATTGTAGAGCTCTTACCCCGGATAGAAGACAACCCCAGTGACCGCACCACTCTAAAATCATCCACTAATAGCACCACACATGGCTGTACAATCAAGAGGTCTTGACAACCCTGAGTTATGCATCCCGAGGTTCGAATAATTGAAGCTTGACAATTGTCATTCCAGCCAACATTCCATGCATGCCAGATAGCATCAAGAACCACAAATAACATACGATGTCAGATTGGTTTCAAAAGTATGACTCTGCTTTTTCTGATCCACCACTCTAGGATTTCGCCAACTGAATCAAACATTGGGAGAGCAACACTAAATACCACTCCAACCCTTCTATGTATCTCCTTGTAAAGGCACAATAACCAAATAAATGATCTGAACTCTCTTCATTATTGTGACATAGAACACACCTGGATGGGAGGTAAACACCCTTAGTCCTTACAATGTTGTTTGTTGGTATTCTCCCATGACACCATCACCATGCGAACAACAAAACTCTTAGAGTTAAGGCTTTATTCCATACTACTGTTGTCCAACCTGGTTTTTGGTCACGTCTTCTGAGCAGATTGCAAGCTATTTAGGTTGAGAAAATGCCCTTATGGTCACTGTTACGGTTGGAAATTGCCCGTTGATCCGCGTTCTGAATGACCTGCAATCACAGAGATGAGACAAAGGAGGGGGCGCCTAAGCCCCGGGTACCTTCTGATGCCTAAGTTAGATTCCCAAGGTAAACAGTTTAGAGAGAGTGGGTCGATGAGTGAGTTTGAGCGTGAGGGATGAACAACAGCTTGTAACTTGTAAGTGCATAAGTGCATTAGGGTTTACCTTGAGGGATGACCTCTACTTATAGATTGGGAAGAGGCATGGAGGCACCAGGACTCAGAGAGATAGATCGCCAATAGGATTGCCATGTGTCGCTCTGTGGGACACTCAAGTGGTAGACTCCGAGTAGGAGTCGGAGACCTCAACCAAGGAAGCTAGGTCGGTCAGCTCTGGGACTGACACATGTCAACGTGTAAGTAATGGCCGACCGGAATAGTTGGTGTCGTATCAGACTGAAGAAGGACTCTCCGGAGGTAGAAGAATCTCAATAGGACTCTGGCTCCCCCCACTGGGTAAGATCTTAACTCCGAGCGCTACCCGGGAGGCCGGGCACAAGGGAGGCCGATTGCAAGGGAAGCCGAGGGCATGGGAAGCCGAGTGCGAGACACTCCGAGCGCCCCAAAGGCGCACTTGACACGTATAAGATTTTAAGTGGAGGGATCATTTCCCTCCTAACAGATGCCCCTTGCGCTGTCGGGTGCAGCAAATCCGGCAGTGCAATCAGTTTAAACTGTTGAGAAAACCAGCGTCGTACGAGGCCGATTGCCAGATTGATGGATGCATTGAATGACAGGTTGTTCCCAAGAAGAGGCGGTTAAGCTCCGTCTGCATAATTGATTGAGGCGCGGGGCTCGAGGTGTTAATCTCGATTAATGCGAGAGTGCTTGACCGTCGATCTCCCAACTTGACGCGGATCAATCCACGATCCAACGGACACCGAGTGGCGGTGCGCCTCGAGAAGGAGTGCCATTAAATGCTACTCGTCTACGAATCGACCGAGTGCATCGGATGGCTGAGACCGAAGTTCATACGGATCGTCTTACTAATCCGATGGTTCACAGGAGGCGGAGTGCCTCGGGATGAGGCGCCATCATTGCGCACGTCAATCAGTCACGTCGCGTCCGGCGCGGCAGACAACAACCAATGGAGCTGAAACGCGTGTCCGGAACTCGAAGAGACAGTTCTCGGTCACTTGTCCTATAAATACCTTTCTACTTCATTCATTCGACCATTTGCTTCAATTGCAATCGGAGTTCTATCAGAGCACTCGGAGCCCAATCGATCTTTGTTTTTCAGCCTCCATTCGTGCACTCGGTCATCTTTCTTGAAACCAGTAAGTTTCCTAATCGTTACCCTTTCAGTTCATGCTTAGTAGCTTTTCTTCTAATAGCGTCACGTCTTCCGGTATGGTGAGAGTGACTAGAAAAATGACCCGGTCCCAAACTTCTTCTTCTGGTGAATCGTCTTCCTCTTCGGGAGGATGGTCCTCTGAATCTAGGGCCTCCGGCTCGGAGGAATGCGAGAAGGGTTCCTCTGAGGCGGAAGAGCGCGGTCGTCCCGCGGGCCCTCCGCCCCAACAGGCTTCCTGCCAGAGGGGTGGCCGATCGCCGGTAGCGGCATTCAGTACCGTCCCAGCCTGGAAGGTGCCGAGTAAAATCAAAATTGAGGCGGCTTTGTCATCGATCTGCCGGGCATACCAGCTCGAGGAGCCCATGACAAATGTCCGTGCTCAGCTTCCTACCTCCGACGAACGGGCCTGCACTATGATTACGTCGGAGATCTGTGTATATGAACACACTCTGAAATCAGGGTTCAGGTTCCCTCTCCACCCTCTGGTAGTAGAAATTCTTCAGACATATTGCATCGCCCCCTCCCAACTTGCTCCGAATGGGTGGCGATGCATCTTTGCTTTCATAATTTTTGTCCGCCGACTGGGTGAGACTCCGACCGCGAACATGTTCCGGTCGGTCTTCCAGTTGGCTAGTATGAACGAAGCCCAAGCTATGACCGGGTGGTACTTCTTTAGCCAAAGGGGCGGGAAGAAGCTCCCAGCTATCTCCCAGAAACCTTCCTCCATCCACGGGTGGAAGGATAAGTTCTTCTTCGTGGGCCCTCCCGCGGGCGGTCCGCCTTTCCCTATGTCGAACGTCTGGTTGGTGGTCGACGCCACAGGGTTCAACAAAGTTCCCTTTCTGACGACGGAGGAGAGGAAGATCCAATGCAAGATGATGACCGGGGAGACGGTTCGCCTGTCCGATCTTGTGGATCCCGCGCAATTGGCCGAGCACGGCCTACTGGGTGAGTAATAGTCTTAGGGCTTGTCTATGCACTGTTATTTTGTTTATGCTACTGACCATTTTCTCATTGCAGTGAACTTCAGGGGCGAAAAGATTGTTGCCCGGATAATGGCCAAGCGGAAGGTCGAGGCCGAGAAGGGAGCTCAGCCCACCAGGGGCCAGGCAGGACCAAAAGTTTAACCTGCCAGCGGTCAGGCGGGTTCTCACCATCGGAGGGGGCCAGTGGCTACGGCGGAGGCCAAGGGTAAGGGGCCCATGCCCGAGGAGCCACCAAAGAAAAAGATAAAGTCGGCCGCCGAGCTCCCGGCCGACTCCTCGACTCGGCGGTAGAGAGGAGAGAATGGTGGAGGCTGCGACGAAGGAAGTCCAGCCCGCCCAAGGGGGTGCGATGGATGTCCAGCCTCTGCAGGCGGTCGTCCCTTCAGCAGTCGAGGCCAAGGGCGCTGCGACTTCTAAGGTCAAGGGGGCTAGCAGCAGCCCCAAGGTCGTTGATCTGACTGGTTTCCCCGGGGCCACCAGGGAGGAAGTCGAGGGTACAGCTCGCCAGCGGGGCGAGAAACAAATGGTGGCGACAACGGTCATCAACCTCGCGCTCAAGCTGAGGCCTTCGGACTCGGTCTTCAAAAGCCAGAGGGCGGCCAGAATCATTGTCATGGAGAGGCGCCTACCAGAGGACATCAAGTTTACATTCGACCTGCCCAACAAGGATGTCTACTCCCGGGGGTTCACTGCCTGCGCCCAGGTAATGATCGAAACTTGTTTATCATTTTTGTCTTGTGTTTCCATATGTACTGATCGACTACTTTGTTGTCTTTGGTGCAGACTGCCAACCTTTTCGCCGAGCTCAGCGAACGAGTATGCCGCGCGTTCTTTGACCTGGACGAGAAGGAGGTTCTGGAGATCTCCTTACGCGAGGCTTTGCAATCCATCGAGGAGAACTTGGCAAACAAATCATCGGACGTTGAGGGCCTCGTGAAGGAGAAGGCCACCCTTCAGACGTCCCTGACCAAGGCCGAGGCCGATCTTGACGAGGAGCGCAAGAAAGTGTTTGTCACTGAAGAGAGGCTTCGGTCTTCCGAGGACAAACGGAAGAAGGTTGAGGAGGACCTGCAGGCCGAGGTGCAGGCGAGGTTGAAGCTGGAGAAGCGTCTGCATAAGTTTAAGGACGACGCTCGGGCTGCCAGGGAGGCACTAGTTAATGCCGAGGAGGACCACTAAGCGGAGTTGGCTCGAGCCGTCGACGAATACAAGTCATCGGCCCAGTTCGAGGACGACGTTGATGTAGCGGCCTGCGGCTACTTTGAGAGGGGGTGATGTACCTGAGGGAGCAGCTGAGGGATAAGGGGGCCCTCAAGATAAACTGGTCGATAATTCCGATTGTTACCCAGATTGACGGACTAGGGGCCTCGGCATCCGGGGAAACTCAGCCTGCCACTGAGGAGAGAACGGCGGAGGCCACTATGGCTGTAGAGGCTGCCCCTGTGCCCGAGGACGACCTTCCCCCTACAAGGTGCCGCAGACTCCACTGGTGGAGCTCCCCGAACTTGCGCTGCCCGTCGAGGATCTGGCAGACCCGGCAGGTGCGGGCCCGGCAACTGCGACAGCCGAGGAGAAGACGCTTCCCTTGTAAACTTGTATATATTTTTTTTTTGTATATCTGTAATATTGCCCTTCTAGGGCTCTCATTAATGAAAATCCATTTTGTCAATCTTTTTCTTCCATTGTCTTACTCTACCCTTGGTAGGCCAAAACTAAGTAGCTAAGGCCGAGTAGCTTATAATAATTAGGAAACTTCCTGACTCCAATTCCGACTGTATAGTAATTAGGAAACTAAGTAGCTAAGGCCTTCCTACCCCGGAAGTGTCATCGGCTTGGTACGAAGGCTAGCCAAGGGCACTTGGTACGAATGATCCCCATGCTACTTTGGTATGCTCATGGACCTTGGTAGGGAGTTATGGACGTATCCTTCATGCGAGCATGGTCTGCTTGTGGACCATGGTCGGAAGGTATGAGTGATCTTCATGCTACCTTGGTCTGCTCGTGGACCTTGGTAGGAAGATGAGTGTGACCTTCATGCGACCGTGGTCTGCTTGTGGACCAGGGTCGGAAGGTACGAGTATGGTCTTCATGCTACCTTGGTCTGCTCGTGGACCTTGGTAGGAAGATATGAGTGTGACCTTCATGCGACCGTGGTCTGCTTGTGGACCATGGTCGGAAGGTACGTGTATGGTCTTCAAGCTACCTTGGTCTGCTTGTGGACCTTGGTAGGAAGATGTGTGACCTTCATGCGACCGTGGTCTGCTTGTGGATCAGGGTCGGAAGGTATATGTATGGTCTTCACGCTACCTTGGTCTGCTTGTGGACCTTGGTAGGAAGATGTGTGACCTTCATCCGACCGTGGTCTACTTGTGGACCAGGGTCGGAAGGTATATGTATGGTCTTCACGCTACCTTGGTCTACTTGTGGACCTTGGTAGGAAGATACTGGTGTCCTTCATGCGAGCATGGTCTGCTTGTGGACCATGGTCGGAAGGTACGAATGAGATATATCTATATTTGCAATAGGATGGGCCGGCAGAATGCAATGGGAAAGTTGTGATGACTGAATGATGCTGCCTTGTATTCAAAGAAAAATGAACGGATGCCCTCATGGGGTCCGGAATTACAATTGAAATTAAAAAACTGACAAATTTGTAAAAGACTTCGGACTACTGGTAATATTTCCGAAGGTTGGTGGCATGCCATGTCCTCGGAATTTTGTCACCGTCCATGGTGACCAACTTGTATGAGCCTGGTCGTCTTGTCCGGAGCACGCGGTATGGCCCTTCCCAGTTTTTGGCCATCTTCCCTTGATTGGTGGGGTCGGAGACCGCCGTCTTTCGGAGGACAAGATCTCCGACCTTAAATTGTTTAAGTCAGACTGTCTTGTCGTAATGACGGGTTGTAGTCTGCTGGTAGTCCGCCATTCAGAATGCTGCCGATTCGCGCACGTCCTCGAGGTTGTCAAGGTTTGTCCGTAGGTCTTCGGAGTTGGTGTGCTCGTTGAAGTTCAGCATTCGGAAAGTGGGATGGAACACTTCAACGGGGACGACTGCCTCCATGCCGAAGGCAAGCATGAAGGGCGTCTCCCCAGTGGGTGTTCGGCTGGTCATCCTATACGACCAAACGATACTGGGTAACATGTCCACCCACTTTTCTTTCTGGTCTTCCACCATCTTTTTCAGGCCGACCAATATTGTTTTATTGGTGGCCTCGGTCTGGCCGCTTGTCTGCGGATGTCCGACTGACCCGAACCTGTGGTCTATTCGGATTCTTCGCAAAAGTTTGCGAAGGATGCGCTGGCGAACTAAGTGCCGTTATCCGTCAGAAGGACTCTTGGCACGCCGAACCTGTACATGACTGAGTGTCGGAAGAATTGCTCCACTTTGGAGGTGTCGATCTTGGCCACGGCTTCGACTTCGATCCATTTGGTGAAGTAATCAATGGCCACTATGACGTATTTCCGTTGATAAGTGGCTTGGGGGAAGGGCCCCATGATGTCCATACCCCATATGGCGAAGGGGAAGGGGCTTGTGATCGGCTGCAGTGGAGCGGCCGGAGCATGCTGTACGGGTGCATAGAACTGGCACTTGTCGCATCTGCGGACCAGCTCGATGCAATCATCGTGCATTTTCGGCCAATGGTAGCCTTGGCGGAGGATCTTTTGGAAGAGCGATCGTCCGCCCTGGTGTCGTCCGCATATGCCCTCATGTACCTCTTTCATGACGCTCTCGGCCTCGTCTGATCGCAGGCACCTAAGCAGCGGTAGGGTATAGGATCTCCTGTACAGTACATCATTGTGTATGGTGTATTGTTGGGACTTGGCTTGGATGCAGCGAGCATCTTTCCTATCAGTCGAAAGGGCGCCCGTCTGGAGGTATTGATATACGTCGTCGTACCAGCTGGATGCGACTCCGACGGGAGCTACGACTTCAACAGAGGTGCTGGCGTGGTCCAAGAATTCCACGTACACGGCAGAGTCCATCGCATGGATGTCTTCTAGGGATAACCTTGATAGTTCATCCGCTTCGGTGTTTTCTTTGTGACCGACGTATTGCAGCTCGGCGCTTTGGAAGGTTGCGATGAACGAGTTCACCTTCTCGAGGTATTTCTGCATCTCGGGCTGCCTGGCCTCGTAGTCCCCTTGTACTTGGCGGATGACCAACTGAGAGTCACCTTGAATCACTAGCCGATAGACGGCTAGGCTTTTGGCCAATCTGAGTCCGGCTAGTAAAGCCTCGTACTCGGCCTCATTGTTGGTCGCCCTGAATCCGAACCTGATGGCAGATCATATTTTAAATCCTTTCGGACTTTTCAAAATTACTTCTGCCCCTACTTTGTCTTCCATGGAGGAACCGTCAAAGTTCAAGATCCAGGCGGCCTCGACTTGCTCTGAAGGTGGTACCACCTGAGGTTCTGCAAAATCCTAGTCAGGTACGGTACTTTCAACGATAAAGTCCGCCAAGGCTTGTGCTTTGATGGCCGTTCTGGGGACGTACTTGATGTCGAACTCACCGAGCTCTACCGCCCAATTGATAAGTCGTCCAGATACATCGGGCTTCGACAACACCTTCTTCAGTGCTGTGTTTGTGAGCACTGATATCGGATATGCCTGGAAGTACGGTCGGAGCTTCCGCGTAGATGTTACCAGGGCAAGCGCTAGTTTCTCAATCGGCTTGTACCTGGTCTCAGCGTCAAGCAGTACTTTGCTGACGTAATAGATCGGCCGCTGCACCTTGTCTTCTTCCTTTAACAGGACGGCGCTGACTGCGCGGTCGGATACCCCGAGGTATAACTGCAACTCATCCCCCGGGTTCGGCTTCACCAGCAGGGGAGGCGAGGATAAATATGCCTTTAGGTCTTCAAAATCTCTCTGGCAATCTTCGGTCCATTCGAACTTCCCGGCTCCCTTCAGAGTTTTGAAGAAAGGGAGGCAACGCTAAGCTGATTTGGACATGAAGCGGCCGAGTGCGGCTATTCGGCCATTCTGCTCCTGTACCTGTTTACCTCTGGTCGGCGCGGCCATGTCCAGGATTGCCTTGATCTTTGAGGGATTTGCCTCGATGCCCCTTTGCGAGACCATGAATCCCAAGAATTTTCCTGATCCGACTCCGAAGGCGCACTTTGTAGGGTTGAGCTTCATACTGTGCCTTCGGAGGACCTGGAATGCTTCGCCGAGGTCGGCTACGTGCCGATCGGAATGTCGACTCTTGACAAGAAAATTGTCGACATACACCTCCATGTTCCGGCCAATCTGTCGTCTGAAGACTTTGTTGATCAGCCTTTGATAGGTGGCTCCTGCATTTTTGAGGCCAAAAGGCATGACCGTATAGCAAAAGAGACATTGGTTGGTGACGAAGGAAGTACACTCCTCATCGGCTTTTCGCATCTTTATCTGATTGTAGCCGGAGTACGCGTCGAGAAAACTGAGTAACTCGTGTCCGGCTGTAGCATCAATCAGCTGTTCAATGCGCGGCAGCGGATAGCTATCCTTTGGACAGGCTTTGTTGAGATCGGTGAAGTCTATGCAAATCCGTCAGTTGCCGTTAGACTTTGGCACCATGACCACGTTGGTCAACCAGTCTGGGTAGTCGACCTCCTGTATGAAGTTTGCCGTCAGCAGCTTCTGCACCTCCTCGTCTATGGTAGACTGTCGGGCGGGTGCAAAGCTTCTCTTCTTTTGTCGCACCGGCCGATGTTATGGGTCGACTGCTAGGTGGTGTTCAATTACTTCCCTAGGTATCCCCGGCATCTCAGAGGCCGATCATGCGAAGACATCGAGATTTTGCCTTAGAAATTCTATCAGCTCTTCCTTTTGTCTCTCGGGCAGCAAGGACCCGACCTGGAACGTCTTCTCTGGCTGATTGTCCGCAATCAGGATCTGCAGAAGTTCCTCCGCGGGTTCTCCTCTGTTGGGAGAGGGGTCCTTGGGAACATCCACCATGTTCACCTGTGCGGACTTCAAGGCCCGCTGACTGTTCTTCAGCTCGGTGGCGTACCACCTCCGTGAAGTGTCTTGATCTGTTCGACACTCTCTGACTCCGTCCTCGGTCGGGAATTTCATCACCAAGTAGTAGGTGGACATACATGTCTTTAATTTGTTCAGCGAAGGCTGGCCGAGGATGACATTATGAGCCGATGGCCGATCAATTACCATGAATTCGACCACTACTTGCCGCTGTCTGGGCTTCTGGCCGAGGATGATAGGCAATTGGATGCCCCCTTTCACCGTGATTGGGTCCTTGAAGAAGCTGATAAGATCGAAAGTGACGGGACGAAGCTGGTCGTCCGTCAGCTGCATCCTCTGGTAGGCATGATAAAATATGATGTCCACCGAGCTCCCGGTGTCTACTAGGCACTTTGCAACATCGCAGTGCCCGATCCCGACCGTGAAGACAAGGGCATCTTCATGGGGGATAGCGACGTTGACAAGATCCTCGTCACTGAAGGTGATGACCTCTCCAGTTCAGGCTCTCTTCGACGGCCACTCAGTCTTCGCCACCAGACGGGAGTAGGCCTTTGCCGGCCTGTTGGAGGTGTTCCCGGCGGTGGGTCCTCTTATGATTGTGAGGACTGACTTGCCCTCGTCTTGAGGTCTCTTGGTGATGGCATAGACCCCATTGTCACCAGGGATGCGCAAACCCATTGCCGTGCGCGGTCGGTCCTCTGGGGGTGGACTGTCGACAAACCTGCGTTCGGCCTTCCTTCTCTTTGAAGCCTGGTGGGACTTATTTCTCCTCTTTCGTCGGCTTTCCGGCTCCGAACAAGCCGGGATGGACTCGGATTGGGTATGCTGTCGGCCTCCGAGTCTTTCTTTCACCGACACCTTTTCTCTTTGCGCTCCAGATGAGCTTTCCACTGTCCCAAATTGGATGGCGCCGACCCACTGCCTGGGGGGAGCCGGCCCACCATCAGGGTCTCTGTCGTCCCTCCGAGCGGCGTTCTGATTATCACCTGCGTCCACTCGACAATTGTTGGGTTGTGGGTTCCTCAGAGGTGGAGGTGGTAACCCACGGTCCCTCCGAGCAGGGGCTGGACCCCTGTCTGCATTCCTGACAAAGTTGTCATAGTATCCTCGCCTAATGAGGTTCTCAATTTCCCCTTTGAGGTACTTGCATTCTTCCGTTTCATGGCCATAGTCGCGATGGAAGCGCCAGAAATGGGAGTGGTCCTTATTCCTCCCGTTGCCGAGTGCTTTCGGAGGCGGTCGGAGGTTCCGATCGTTCTTGATTACTTCGAGGATCTCTGTCATCGAAGAGTTCAGTGGAGTGTAATACTCGAATGTCTTGTAGGGGTGCCGGTAGGTCTGATCCCTACCGGACTTCTGCTTCTTTGAATCTCCCGGGCTTAGTGCCAGGTCGGCCGCCTCAGACCTTTTCTTGTCTGTAGGCTTCGGTGCGGCCTGCAAATTGTTCACGGTGTTGTTTTTCTGGGTCCGAGTTGTCTCGTCCGCGGAGGCGTACTTCTCGCACCTGGCGAGCAAGTCGTCCAGGCTCTTTGGTGGCTTTTTGGCAAGGGACCAACAAAGCTGACGATCGGTGATGCCGGCCTGCAGGCTAGACATATGCACCGCGGGCTCGACGTCCTTGATTTCAAGCACCTCGTTATTGAAGCGCTTGATGAATTCCCTTAGGGACTCGTCCTTCTGCTGTTTCACTGTTGACAGATGGTACGATGTTTTCTTACGCACTCGGCTTGCTTGGAAGTGCGTCAAGAACTTGTTCGATAGCTGTTCGAACGAGGTAATGCTCTTGGCCGGAAAATTATTGAACCACGTGCGGGCAGCTCCCCTGAGCGTTGAAGGAAACATCCTATAGATGAGGCCGTCGCTCAGGGGGTAGAATAGTGTTGTGGAGACGAAGGCGTCTAGGTGCTGCTCGAGGTCGGTACTCCCATGGTAGGAGTCCAAGACCGGCATCTTGAAGTTGTCAGGGGGTGGTGCCCTCATGATCTCGTCCGAGAGCGCCGTAATTGCAGTATATGCCATTCTTGACGGGGCTACCTTGTTTTGCTCCACCTGTTGAAGCCGAGTAGTTATCTCGAGTAGACGCCGCTCGACCTCGGACTGGGGAGTGTCTAGAGGCTGAGCGCCAGAACCTGGTGTTTCTTCGTTAACTCTTTCCCTCCGGAGGCCATCGAGGAAGGACCCCGGGCCTCCCACCGGAGGTGGTGCCATCGGTGCCTGGTGTTGATGTGGCGGTTGATTCCGACCGACGGGCCAGGCCACGCTTCGTCCAGGAGCCTGATCACCCGTCGGGAGAATATTTGGCAAAGCGTTCGCTGGATCCGCCCTCGCCCTTGGCGGATGGGCCGCTTGTGGGACTTCTGGTGGCGGATTCGGTGCCGGATTAGGATTCTCTCCTCCCCCTACCGAGTTGCTTGCTCGAGCTCCTCTCAAGACTTTCGCAAGCTGCTCGATTTGCTGCTTCAGCTCGTCAAACTGCTGATGAGTGACGTATTGGGGAGGAGGTTGCGGTGGAGTTACGGACGGCGTGTTGCTCGGGGTTGGCGTCGGCACCGGCAGTGGTGCTGGTTCTGGTATCGGTGCGGGTTCTGGCACTGGGGGTGCAGGCTCACGGTCCGCTCTCGTCGTGCTTTCGGTACTACCCATATGCACCGATGTCTCAAAAGGGGCGCGCGACGCCCGTGCTCGAGTTCTTCTGTGAGCCATTGAAAGGAATACCTATGCGCTAAACTCAGTCAAAAGAGGCCCCACGGTGGGCGCCAAACTGTTACGGTTGGAAATCTCCCGTTGATCCGCGCTCTGAATGACCTGCAATCACAGAGATGAGACAAAGGAGGGGGCGCCTAAGCCCCGGGTACCCTCCGATTCCCAAGGTAAACAGTCAAGAGATAGCAGAAAGCTATCTCCAGTTTAGAGAGAGTGGGACGATGAGTGAGTTTGAGCGTGAGGAATGAACAACAGCTTGTAACTTGTAAGTGGGTAAGTGCATTAGGGTTTACCTTGAGGGATGACCTCTACTTATAGATTGGGAAGAGGCATGGAGGCACCAGGACTCAGAGAGATAGATCGCCAATAGGATTGCCATGTGTCACTCTGTGGGACACTCAAGTAGTAGACTCCGAGTAGGAGTCGGAGACCTCAGCCAAGGAAGCTAGGTCGGTCAGCTCTGGGACTGACACGTGTCAACGTGTAAGTAATGGCCGACCGGAATAGTCAGTGTCGTATCAGACTGAAGAAGGACTCTCCGGAGGTAGCAGAATCTCAATAGGACTCTGGCTCCCCCCACTGGGTAGGATCTTAACTCCGAGCACTACCCGGGAGGCCGGGCACAAGGGAGGCCGAGTGCAAGGGAAGCCGAGGGCATGGGAAGCCGAGTGCGAGACACTCCGAGCGCTCAGGCTCCGAAGGCGCACTTGACACGTGTAAGATTTTAAGTGGAGAGATCATTTCCCTCCTAACAGTCACCCATTCACACTAAAACATCCGATTCACCATCAGTAAGAGGAATTCTCTGAGCCTCCTTAAACTAGGGTTGTAGCAACTCATAACCAGCCGAAGGCCACTATCAATTACCATCCATAATAAATCGAGATAAGGAACAATCCATACCTTTAAACAGATGAGGTTGCAGCCCAAGTCTCCCCTGTAGTGAGAAATCAACAAGCCACCTGTCCCTCCACATATTAATTTTCCTACCATTCCCCACTATCCACCTTGAATGCTTCATAGTCCAATCCCAAAGGTACCGAATACTCAGCCAAACTGGGGATGTACATGCCGGAATTCTCACATCACCATCCTTTGTTAGGTAGTGGCCTCTCATGAAGCGAGCATAAACAGACTCTTCAGTTCTCACTTTCCATGCAAGTTACACAGCATAGATTCATTTACCTCTTTTAATTGCTAGATTCTCAACCTACCTTCCTCCTTTTTTTACACATGGAATCCCATTTCACCACTATAATCTTCTTTTGGCTTGGATTTCCAGACCAAATAAAGTTTCACATCTAACTTTTAGTAGTTTTGATCAAAACCTGAAGCCATCTATAAATGGAAAAGGTGTAGATGAATGAGCTACTCAACTTCGCGAGCTCAACTCTACCTGCATAAGAGAGAAGACGACCATTCCAGGTGGAAAATTTCCTTCTATACCTATCCAACAAAGGAATCAAATAGTCTCTATGGATTTTACCTTTGAACAGAAGCACACCAAGGTAAGATGTTGGAAAATGCCCTTCAGTGAACTGAAGACAGGATAAAATATTCTGCTTTGTACTTCTCAAAATATTCTCTATAAAATTTTTTATTTCTGTTGGCTAGATTGATATATTGCCTACTATACTCCTCATAACACTGCTTTAGTTTTTGCGAAGTCCTACAAGCCCTAAAGTTTGCCTTCATAAATATGAATATATCATCAACAAAAAGAAGATTGGTCGGGGATACTGCACTCTCCCTTTGAAGGTAGGTTCCAAGACACCGTTGTTCATCATCCAATGAAGCCCTCGATATAACACCTCTTCAGCCAACACAAATAGTAATAGAGAAAGGGGATCTCCTTGCCTAAGTCCTCTACCAGGTGCAAAAAACTCCCACTGGGCCACCACTAATCATCAATAACAATTTGGAAGATTGAAGTAGAGATTTTACTCTAGTAAGAAAAATATTTATGAACCCAAACTTCCTTAAAACATCAAATAAGAAACTCCATTCCAACGTATCATACGCTTTCTGAACATCCAACTTCAAAGCAAACCATCCATCTTTCATCTTCCTGTGCATCACTGAGACCAACTCCAAGGCAAGTCCCACATTATTGGAGATTACTCTACTATTGACTAATGTCCCTTGTTCCTCTGATATAAACTTCCCCACCATACTCCCAAGTCTTGTTGGAAGTATCTTCAGGATAATTTTATAAATAAAATTCCCTACACATATAGGTCTAAAATCCTACAGTTATAATCTAAAATCCTACAGTCTGCATGCTCCATCTTTTTTTTTTTTTTTTTTTGTGGTAGAAGTGATATAGTTATTGTTCACTCCTCTTGGCACCATCTGCAAAAAAAAAATTCTTCACTGCAGAACAGACCTCTACTCCTACTATATCCCAACAATGGCAAAAAAAAACTTACCAGAGAAGCATTCTGGCCCCGGCAAGCTATTTTGATTCATTGCAAACACTACAACCTTGTCTCCTCATTTGATGGTACACCATATAGCTTGTCATTATCCTCATCTGTGGCAATAGATGGCATCACTTCCAAGCACTGCTGATGTGCAACCGATCTCCCACTACTATGACATCCCTCATAAAAAGAGGTGATATATGACTTTATCTCCTGCTGATCTTCAATCACAACACCATCCTCACTCTGAATATACCGGATATGATTTTTCTCCCTCCTACCTTTTGCATTAGCATGAAAGTTATTTAGAATTTTGGTCTCCACACTGCAACCATTTCACCCGCCCCTTTTCAGCCCATAAAGTCTCAAACAAGATACAGGCTTCATCATGCTCCTTGACAGCCTCCTGATGTTTTACGTCATTATTACAGCCAACAGTCTGTATCGTCTCCTGTACATCATCAAGAACCAGCCTTGTTCATCCCACCGTCCTATCAATGTTTGGAAAGGTTTCCCGTGACCAACTTCTTAGTCGTTGCTTTACAACCTTCAGTTTGCTAAATCAATACAAATAAAGGACTGCTTACAACTGTATTATATTATCCCATACCTTCTTAATCACATCTCTGAATGAATCATGTTCCATCGAAAAGTGTTGACTATGAAATGGTGTATTGGAAGGCCTCGGGATAGAGGAACAGCCTACTAAAATTGGTGCATGATTTGACCCGATATAGGGGGCACACACTGTTATGATTTAACAAATTTTTTAAACCATACTTCACTACCAAAGCTACGGTTAAGAACAACCTTCACATGACCAACAACTTTATTATTTGACCAAGTGAATTTCAAACTAGATGAAGGAAGACCTCTAAGCGGGATAGAGTCAATGAATACCTCAAACTCCTAGCAGATACCATAGAAAATTGTCCTGGTCTAGTTTCCTCATGAGAAGCACAACAATAGTTGAAGTCGCCCATAATCAGCCAAGGAAGAGATGGCCTACTAATAGATACACTAGCTCATACCATAACTTGCGTCTATGAACCCTGCGGTTATTAGCATATACAAAAGTAATCATCTGCTCAACACCCTCTACCTTCATAGTGACCAAAACCTGTTGGTCTGAGCACATCACCACTGTAGGTCTACAAATTCCCTTTTCCAAAACAACCATATAATCAGAATTTTTCCATTCCTTACATTATGAATGAAATCACCTTCAAAACCCTGCCGTTGAAGAAGACTTCTTGGAAATTTCTCTGGTGGAATAATCGGTTTTGTAATTCCTACAATGTTCGGATCATGTATCTTTAACATCAATTTCAATACACTTCTCGTTTTAGGGTTCGAAACACCCCTAATGTTTAAAAAGAGGATCTTCATTGGAAACCTTTTCATTGTAGGAACCGAATCCTCTCCTCCACGGCTCCCCGGCTCCCACCCCATCCAACCGTTGGAGGGGGTTGGAGTTTGAACCGGCTCACCCCTTCAACGATTGAATGGGGTGGGAGCCAGAGAGCCATGGAGAAGAAGATTTGGACGCTTCATTGTAGGGTTTCCAAAAGAGTCATTGGGGTTTCTTTTTCCAGACCCGATGCCTCTCCTTTTTTTCTTTTGCTTCCCAGCAAATTTCCCTCTTTTACCTTTCTCTACATTAGTAAAACCACCTTCCTGAGCATGGAATAGGTCATTAAAGGTTATCTCCACTTTGTAAGCCCTAGATTTAGCAATAGTCGCCGCCCTACCTTGAGCTAAGATTGTTCCATCAGCATCCATGGTTTGGGAACTCGCAACAGCCACATCAGCACCCAAATTGGTACTCGACAAACTGGGGACCACTGCTTCGACCATCTAAACACCCCATCATCTTTTTCTACCAACCTATCATCAACCCTCACAGTAGAATGGATATTACCACCCAAGGTAGGAAGTACCTCCCCATCTTCCAAATCCTGCTCCTCCCCTTCATCGGATGACACATCATCCTAATTCTCCTCAATTCGATTATGTTGTGATAAAACACCACTAGGAGTTACACCCTCCTTTTATTTAGTATTAGTTGCATCAAGGATATCTTGCATGCCAACCTCCTTCCCCTGGACATAAGGAAGTTTGATGCCCAAACCTTTTACAAGCACCATATTTAGGTTGTGGTATTTCACCAATTGCTTGAAAAATAATTGGTATCTAGCCTGATGGTATTCCACCATCACCCTCCTCTGTTCGTAAACCTGAGACCTCCATCTCCACCAACATCCTTGCAAATCTGCCTAATATTTTATTCTTGGTATTTCTGTTAACACAGACAGGTATTTTCATAGTAAGAAGAATATCGTCGTCCCAAAACTCCAATGATAAGCCTGGCAGCTGAACCCACTGCAACGTACGAGATACTTGTTTATCTACATTAAAGCCAAGAACCCAATGTTGTGGCTTTAAAGGTAGCCATTAACCCGTGTTACCCCTCTCTTCCAAACAGACATCATGTCTGCACAAAAAAAAAAAAATCCCTTTGCCAAGGATGTCATTTCAAATTGAATTGTCCCCCATTGTTTAGCCAGCATGCGTGAAATATCATGCATAGGCATCCCTTTAGATAATACCCTTCCAATCAGAGCCATGCTGTACTTTGCAATTTGGCGATAATGCACAGCCTATGGTATGACCACACTAGTCATCCCTCCTACTACCACTGGATCTGGCAATTTGCTTAAATCCGGCAACCCTACAGCAAGTGAAGCAAAGGAACATCACATTAACTGGTTTCGGATTCAAAGGGTACCTCCTTCTCATGACCAGCAGCCTCACCTCCCTTAACAGTCCCTGTAGCTCCCTGAACAGTCTCTGTACCTCCCTGATTACCATCATTAACACTGACCTTCACCGGGCCTTTGCCTTTCTCCTTTCCAGACAAATGCCTACGCTTCCTAGCCTGCCGGCGCTGAGGTAAGTTGACACCACCCTCCATTAGATTAGTACCCCCTAGATCATAGAAGCTCCCTCAATATTTGTAACCGGATCCAAAGAAGGTAGGTTCGGATTTCTATCCACCTGCACCCAAAACTTTCTAAACCCGGAAGGCCCACAACCATCCTTACCAAGTTTGTACCCTGTTGATCCTCCATCAATCCCCATTGTACTGGCACCGTAGCAGCTGCGGGCATCATGCCCACTGATCCTCCTAACCCTACACATGTTATAATGGTGGGATTCCCCCTAGATCTAAGCTTGCAAGATGAGAACCCCCCGATTGAACTAATCCTCCTTCTCCCGCCTGAACCGTTACAATTGACTGGTTAGACACAACCAGATTGTTAGGGTTTGCTAAAACATGCTAATTTCCATCAAATCCTATCTCCTCCCAGACCACTGGGACAGTAGTAATCTATCTTGGATAGTTACCACATGACTCTCGATAAATCCGAGATTCACGTTCGAACCGACACCCAGCCGACAAACCAAGCTGACAGAGGGTGTGGCTGGGACATGGGTCTCGGATTCACCGAGAACCACGTGGTAACCATCAGTGGTAACCATCATACATAGGTTACCACTGTCCTCCCAGAACCACTGGGACTGAAAGGAGATTAAATCCTACCACATGAGAATCGTCAGCAAAAATACCGCAGCAACCTGAGAAGGACATGCAACATTTTCAGACAATTACACAGGATTCATTATCGAATTATGATCGATGTACGTTCTTGGCCAATATCCCCGCACCTAAGGCCCCAGTAGAATCTATCGAGCCGTTCCAAACAACAATCATCAAACCAGTTCTGACAAACAGTGTGGCACCGGCATCAATAGCATAAGTCGGCACCAGCGACTGAGTCCTCCCCTAACCAGTAACTCCACCCCCCTTCGTCATTAGACCCTCATTCATCGAGATAGCTCCTGCAATCGTCGATTCATCAGAATCCATATTTTCAGAAGACAATAGGTTTCAATCCACAGGATCCAAAAATCTTCCTTCCATTAATCCTCCAGACCAGCTAGCGAAAAAATCCATTACGGGATGCAATACTGAAATCCACTACTGGTAACCAACTCATTCAAGGCCATAGAGTTGAACATAAAAGCATTGGAACCACCATTCTTTGAAACTGTAGGAGCAATACCATTCCGTTGAAATCCTACTCGAGGATGAAACCCAACCCCTCTTCCATATCCATTACTATCTCCAACCGACCCTACACGCGGCGCCGACGGTAGCCCGCCGCTGGCAAAACCCACCGTACAGGAAGAAATACCAAGTAAACACTAAAAATGCAAGACCTTAACCTCAGAGCCACAAATCTCACAAGATAACTGTGGTCCTAGGTGACACGTGTTGAGTTGGACATGCACAAGGACTCCTCACTCCATTCTTAGTGGAAGAGGATGGTGTGGGATGGGTGCCATACCAGTCCCAACTTTAGTAAGACGCAGATTCAATTAATTCTTAGTACACACACCATCCAATTGCAGAATCTAACTGCACTTGGTATTGGATTCTGCGATTGGACGAATGGAGTAATTTATCAATTACACTGTCCGAAATGGTGGGAAATCTTAAGTATCTGTCTACCCTACCACATCAATGGTAGGAAGACCTGTCAAATGCCAAAATCCAAATTAGTATAAGATTTGAAGGTGTGATCTTACAAGAACTACTCGCTTTTTAAGGTTTAGACGCTTTCCTTGCACATTCTCGTTGTCACCTCTAGTAGAGATTCTAACTAGTTATTATCATTTATTTTGGTCTTAGATGGGTTCCACTATTGCTTTGCACTCCTAGGTATGGTCTTTGGTCATGTGGAGAGGGTGGATGGCTCAGGGTAAGGTTCTGAACCCATTCACCCTTCACTAGGTCTCGTCCGGTTGTTGGGACTTCGGCTGCCATCTATAGCTGATCTCTCATGGACATCATTGTGGTTGTCCTGTTGTAGTTCCGGTCGCATCAGTTGTGTGACTGGACACGTGACAATGTCCTCTTTGGGATGGTCCAACTACAGCTCCTGTCGCAATAGTCATGCGACCGGACCCTCGACCGAATAATTCCCAAGAGATTTGTCTGGCCTGTTGTTCTGTCTGACTGCCTATTAGTCTGGCTGCTCGTAATAGGCAGTCAGACATGTAGCGAATGACCATCGGACTGTGTCCTTAGTTTAGATCTTGGATCCAATTAGTTTGTTCAATTATGATGATTGTCCTCCTAGGTCTTGTTACATTTAGTGCTCTCACCCATGTTCATATTTAGTCTCTTTCCTAGGTTTTCGTACATTGTTATCATTCGTGCATGATAATTCGTTGTTCAATTTCAGTAGAAATTGTGCGACGGTGACTGCAACTGGTGGGCAGCCTTTAATGGCTGCTGGATGTTCCCTCCATACAACCCTTCATGGATGTTTCTTCCTTGATAGGGTTTGCTCTAAACCTCTATGGTAGAGAGGGGAACACGCTCATACCTGTTTGGTATCTAGTGGTGGTACGAGCGGTCGAGACGAGCACTGGTAGCACTTCATCGCCAGCCCTTCAGCTCTTCCCTCTCATCAAAGTTTCTCCTCTCTCTCATTCCAAAATGTGTCAGAATGTTTTAGGGTTTTCGAAGACTAGGGAAAAATGATGAGAGAGGGTCCTAGGGTTTCTGAGGAGTTCTAGAGAGACTAGAGTCTCTTCCTTTCGTTGGATCTCTAATTCCCTGGGGGTGAGGGTCCCATATGACACATGTCAAGTTAGACACGCACTTGGACCCCTCCCTCCCTCTTTCCGTGGGAGAGGTTAGTGTGGGCTGGGCCCTCCACTAACCCTTGTCTAAGTGAACTACGGATTTTGTTTTAACTCAATCCGTGCACTGTCCGACAGCAAGGTCCGGCTGCACATGTTGTTGGGTTCTGCGATGGGGCCCTTGCAACCAAACAAAGTAAATTGGTTATTACTCTGCCCAAATCTCTAAAAGGTTGGCTTACCATGTTACTCTCCTGGTTTAAATGCCTACACCGCCATCGATCCAATCTCTTTTATAGTGGGAAGACCTGTTACGTGTCGAAATCCTAATAAGTACAGGATTTCGGGGTGCGGGTCTTACATTAAGATTGTTGTAAACAGTGAAAAGGAACTAACTCAGTGAGTCAAGACTTATCTTAATTAAAATAGAAATTTGATGTAGAGTTGATGAAGCAACACGAACTAACACGAATTAGTGTAGAGTCGAGTCATATTTGGAATGATCTTCTTAATGTTTTTAAATGCCCATTGTAAGTGCAATCCAGGTTTACATATGTTTATACTTCCAAGATGAAGCAACTCTCAAATTATATAAGGTTGCACACCTAAAATGTTATTACAAAGAGAGTAAGAAAGCATTGCTCACAAAGTCTAAAAACGGAATTAAATCAGAGAGTAATTCTATTTTTTTTTAATTCATGAGTAAATAAAAATGATTTAGATAGAGTACTTATAGATTTTAGGTGACTCTCCAACACCTCTCTTCAAAAAGATTTACCTTTTCCTATAAAGAGAGGTAGCTATACGAGTAAATGTGGCTTATCCTAAATGGATATGCCCTTTTGAGTACAAGGATACATGCCTATGTGAATAAAAGTTTGTTGGAAAAAGTCAAAGTCAAAGTTAAAAACTCTTTTTTTAAAAATAAAGTTTCAAAAGAAATTTTAAACTCAAAACTTGTTCTTTTTGGTTTGGCTCCAAAATTTTGTTTTTGGTTTTAGGTGGGAGTTTTGAATTTCAGTTTTGAATTGGTGTGAGTAGTGTAAGACTTTCTTACTCCTACATTTCTTAGAGGTTAAAGAGGAGGGGTCTTTATTTGTAGGGGTTGTCGCCTACCTATTGAGCCCAAGTAAGAAAACCTAGCTCAGTTCTAGTCGACTCACACACACACGTGCGAGAGCCAGACCGGACTTGACCGGACCACGACTCCTACCTGTGACTGTGACGCAGGCGTAGGAGCAGACCTTGGGCTGCAGGGTGCGGGTGTGGGTGTGGTGGGGTTTCGACCCACCCCTACACTGATACCCTTTTGGAAGAGGTATGTGTGTAGAGATGCATCTCCACACTTGAATGGATGCCATCTAGACTGTTGATCGTAAGATCCATGATCTAGCACAATCTGGAGGGTTACACCCCATCTAGTGAGCACTTCCAAGTGGTACCTAGGACCTATAAATAGAGCCCGACCCCATACTTTCAACTCACTCGAAATCAATAGGATTTCTCTTCTCTTCCTCTCCAACTCTCTCTCTCTCTCTCTCTCTCTCTCTCTTTGTTCTGTTTAATCGGAGGGTCAAACTTTGTTCTTTTTTACAAAGGTATTGATCTTAGCCGTCGGGTTTGCATATACCTGATAGTGTGTGCATACTGGGTGGGTATCCTATATAGGGGTTGTTTTATCTTGGAGGCAGATTTGCAGGGGACCTTCTGCACCAATAGAGGGCAAATACTGTCTTAAGGAGAGTGTACCAACATGACTCAACCCTCCTTCTAAGCTTCGGTTTTTTGGCTCACAAGGTACGCATTGTTACATTCATTTTATGTATGTTCTCAGATATATATATATATATATATATATATATATATATATATATATGTTGATACATATGTGACCATTATTTCATGTTGATTAATTAGATAATTAATTATTGTTGTTTCATATAATTCTAGTCTGTATAATATATAATTGTTGCTATATCATAGCTTTATTTAGAACAAGGTATCTTTAAATGTATAAATGTGTCGTTCTATAAATAGATACCTTTACATGAATGAAGGTATCTTTATATGTATATGTGTCTTTACATGAATGAAGATATCTTTATACGTATAGATGTCTTTACATGAATGAAGGTGTCTTTATACGTATAAGTGCCTTTACATGAATGGATGTCTTTTTAAAGGTGTCTCTACATGAATAGATACATTCATTCATTCACATATGAATAGACACCAATCAAAAGGTATATCTTATTTAGACCATACCTATATGTATACCCATACCCACCCTCGTACCAGTGCCCAAGCTTGGCCCGAACAACCCAACCGATTTGGTTTGATTTGGTTCAACTCGGTTTGCACACACATGTTTGTGAAGAAACACTCCAAAACCATTGCATGTCACACCCCAATTCTAGACTAACTAGTGGTGTGATGAACCGTCATGAGAACCAACTGTTCAAACTAGGATCTCGTATAGGCTATGCCAATCATGTTAAACCAAAACACATTCCACAATAATAATCAGAGTAAATAAATAAATAGCAGAAGTCTTATTAATAATGAACTAAGAGTCTATAGTGATAATTAAATATTTAACAAGTTATCTTCAAGTAACCAAAATATAATTAATACTGATTACAAGTATCACAATACGAAAGTTAACCACTAAGCGTAAACATAGTTGAAACACTAGCTTAACGAGCCATATTCGTCCTCCACAGCTTGCACATCCATAGCCGCTACATGCCCACACGTTAGCGTATTCATATAATCTTCAATCGTAACACCTGCAACATCAGAAACTAAAAAGAATTACGCGCGCGAGGGTCAGCTCTCCAACTTGAGCTCAGTGAATGAACAAAACAATACAACAAACACATGCATGCATTCAATTCATATCTTTGGTCTGGTTTTTAAGTTTGCAATGTGCTATAAAAAGGTTTAGAGGCCCCCGCACCTCTATACACGAGTGTGTGAATCTGCTCAATGGATTAAATACCATTGCCGTCCCACATGCACCCACCATGAAATAGGGATAGAGCTAAAATGTCTGGATCACACACCGCCAATATTTCCCCTGATGCCCTACCCATACCAACACGTAAGCCCCTGCTGACGAGGGCTTGCAAACTGGACTCGCAACTAACCAATCTTAATGCCATACATTGTATCCAAGGCTTCACCCTAGCATCCCTCAATAAGTCTATAGAGATAGAGCTAAGGCCCCCCGACAGAGTCAGAGACCACACGGGTTCGAGACTACCTCCCCTAATGCCCTACGACGTAATAGTTCTGATAAGGTAATGGCAATACGACGATGTCAGTAAACAAAACTTGAGTAGAGATAGAGCTAGAGTTTGGTGACCAGGTCAGAGACCACTATGCCATGTCCTCCCCCTGATGCTCCACTCGCATCCAACACACCAACCACATATATACATTCACATACCTATTTCTAGCATCATCATCATCATCATCATGTTATAAATAAACAGAATTAAATATGCATGAACAGTAATAATAGAAATATTGAATGACATGTGAGATGCACATTAGAAGCATACAAGGATAGAATCAATCATGACATTGGACTCAATAAAAGAAACAGTTTGTTATTATCCAATTAGTTTATGTCTTGTCCCATCACTTTTGATCGATGTTTGTTCCTCTCCTAAGCTTTGGAAGTCACTCTGAATCTATTAGGAACCTAAACAATTAATGTATGTAAGTTAGGGTTCAAGTTTACCAAATTACAGTAGTCAAAAACTTTGTTTGGTCTTAAAATATGCTTGATGTTTTCTTACGGTCGATGCTATTGTCGATCCTATGGTTGCAATGTATGCCACCGTAGGACATACGGTCGATACCCTATGGTTGCATTACATGCTACCGTACCTGCGACCGTATGTTTCCTGAATTCTTCCCAAATGGCTGTGGTCGACTCTTTTCTCATCCTATGGTCGACCATAGCTGCGACCATACGTAGTCAAGTTAATTTTTACTTCTCATATGAGTTTCTCCTCATGGATCATCAATGAGATTCATCATAAAATCATTCTATGGCCTTTGATCACAGTTTATCCTTATCAATTATCCCTAACCTATTCTCTCATGGTTTTGCTTAGAAATTTCATAACCGAAATCGTTACATTAGATTCAACACATCAATTTGATGGAAATGAACCTATCCTATCTGATCTATTCTATAGAGTCAAGTCCATACCTTAAGCTTGTTGTAGAGAGATAAAACTCTTCTCTACAAAACCTTACTCTCAGCCTTCTTCTTCAAATCTCCTTCTTCTTCTCTTCCTCTCTCTTTTCTCTCTTAGGTTTAGAGTTTCAGCATGGGTTCTAAAAGAGTGAGAGAGGCTAAGGAACGTCCCTTATATAGAGAAAAAACCTCCATATAGAGTCTCACTTTAATTAGGAAAGAGTCCTCCTCAAACTAGGAAAGTTTCCTAAACACGGAGTCGGTTCTGGGTTTGTACGGTCGATCATACGGTCGCATAAACCGTCGACTATACCACTAAAACATGCGATCATAGGTCATACGGTCTCACTACGATCGACCATAGGTGTGACCATAACACTCAAAACTACCACCATAAGCCCAAAATTTACTTTGCTTCCACACAAACTTAAACAGTCAACCATACCAACTAAATTGGACTTATTGTTTACCTCATTTTGTGGTTTCTTCATACAATTGGTTCACTTGAGTCAATTATGATGGAAAGACCGGTCACGACACGAGAACGTAAGGTTAAACCGATTCGTGGCGTGCGGGTCTTATAACTCCACCACCCTTAACATAAATTTCGTCCTTGAAACTTGCACGTATGGATTTCACATTGCATACCTCTATTTCTATATATAAGAGAGGTCAAAATGCCTTCTATAACCAAAGTGAATTTAAGGATTGCCACTCTACCAAAATCAAATTCAAATTGTCATAAACCTTCGAGGGATCAAACATAGTAAAAAGGAAAATACTTCGGACTTTTAGCTTTAATAAAAACTTACTTTATACATATAGTAATTGACTACTAAATACAATACAATCGAACGTATAGTTCCTGAAAATCACAAGACAAATCTAAACCATTATTTTTAGGGTTTTTTTTTTAATTTAAACTACATAAAATATTGGAGAGAATGCATAATAATGTTTAGAGTAATGGTATAAAGGAGGTATATATTTAATTGACTTGGATCTTGAAAATTGACGTATGATTAATTTGGATTCTATCTAATGATCGGAATAGATACATCATCAGTCCACATGGCAGAAAAGATCTTTAACGTTTAGAAAAATAAAGAAAACTCTTTTTTTTTCCACCAAAATAATAATAATAATAGAGATCCCTTGTGATAATAATAATTTTCCAAATGGATATAAAAAGAAAAGCACAAAATTTTCCACATGTGGTGCAATATCTTTTCGGGAAAAGGAAGTACACATTGCTTGTACATACTTCCCTCTCATATTCTTCTTTTCTCTTTCTTCCTGAGCCTCCTCCCAATGAACTGACTACCGACTATCGGACTTCTGGCTCTCTACACTTCTACTTTCCCAGCTGATATGTATATCCCAGAATATATCGACAATGTATAGATCTTTCTCGCTATCTCTAGTTGTTGGGGAGAAATTTCATCGTTCTTCTTTACTCAGCCAAACCCTACAGATTCAGTAGGGTAACGAGGCAAGTGTTGAGGAATTATACCACACTGTCAATATAACCATAACACGTAGGACTCGACCTCTCAAGCCACATGGATGCTCCCGATTGGATATAAGGAAGCACCTTCACAAACTCGAACAGAGAAGCAAAGGGCAAAAACGGTATTTTCGAAAAATATACTATTCACTATAAATAGAAAAATCCTGAGAATTCAAGTACTACAACATTTATTACTCATTTACTCATCCTTGGGATTTTCATTCTGACACTTGGGACGAAAAATCTCTCACCTACCCCACTTACATTTAAATACTATTGTGGACTTGACACCGAGCCCATCAACTGTTCACAGAGCCCTAACTTTGGCATCGGAGTGGACACGGGACCATAGACCCGCCTCTTTCCCTTGTCTTTACTTGTCTTGCAGGTCTAGTCAGTTTGGTGGGCCTATGAGACGGATCAGGACCGAAACACTAGTCTTTATTTTTCATTTTTCTTTACAATTACTATTAGTTTGCTATGAAACACTGAAGGGCAAAAAGTCGGTAGTCGATAGATCATAAACGAGTAGCGAGTAGGAAAAAGAGAATTGAGAGACCTATAAATTATAATAGCCATAGCGATGCATTATAGTTTTAGTAGTACCTTCCACATTCATAGAATGGTCCCGAAAAACGGTTGGAAGAAGAAACACAGACTGCATGGGTAGTGTAACCAGCACAGTTTGCACTTAACAGGTATGGGCTGGACACCATGTGCTGCTCAGTTCTTCCTTCCATCGAACAAACAAAGAGTCACTGACTGATTATAGGCTGTACTAAACTCCTTTTGAGGGTGTCAATCCGTTGATTTGGTTCGATCTGAGTTGATTCGGTCATGCATTGATAAGTCGAACCAAATCGTTAAGAAAAACCATGATTCGAAAGTTTTGATGATTTGGTTTCTTATATGTATATTTGTTATAAAATTATATGTATATTTGTTAAAAAAAATTATCTTAATGACTCTTATTGTCCATTATCATTATCAGTTTGTTATGGATTTGGTTTTATTTCCATCTATTAGATTTGTCTTATCAATTGGTCTGGTCCAATTTCAATTTTCCATCCATCTTTATCATGGTTCTAAATCCAGGTATCCGCTATGTTCAAAACTAATCCAATCCAAATCGAATTGGTGTACAAATTCAATGGGAACTGATATGTGTCTGAACCTCATTAAAATAATATTAAAACAAACTGGGATTGGAGATCGGCCAAGTCCAAAACTGATACGAGTTGGCCGGAGTGATTGATCTAATACCGATCCCTTGAACCACCATGATCTCTACAAACCAAACCCAATTTCGATTTGATCCACGCTTTTTGGATATGTTTTGGTATCGGTTTGGATTGGCACCCTTCTTTATTAAATAATAGTTGTTGATTTCGTGAAAATATGGGATGGGTTTTTCATTTCTCCCTACTTTAAAAAAGGCCCACTTCCAAGCACAATCCAACCATGCCAAAAGCTTCATTTAAAGGCAAAGAAAGAGATGGTTCGGTTCTCTTTCCTCTCACGATTTTGGAATTTCGGATTCGATTCGGTTCATTTTTGGTTCATCTTCAACGTTTTAAAATGGTCATAAATAACTGTTTCAGGAAATTTTAAATTCGGATTATCTGCAGGTGGTTATTGATAAGAAACAGTGAGGAAAAAAAAGGAGGAAGGCTGCAGGTGAAGCAGGCAAAAGGAAAGATGTCAATATCATAGTTATTTATTTTACTTTATTTTATGGGTTTTAATTGCATTAAATTGTAGATAAGTAAGGAAAGAGAGAGATGTTTGAGGAAGAGTAGTAGAGGCAGACAATCACAACGACGACGAAGACAACGACGGCGAAATCGCTTCGTTGTTTCATTTCAGTAGAAATTCGAAAGAGAGAGATCCATACGAACCCAACAAACAAGAGTCACACACTATCTCTTCAATTCTTGAAATTTGAACATCATTGGATCTGGGTCCTTTTCCCCAAGTACAGGGGGGAAAGATAGAGAGCGAACAGAGAGAGAGATACAGAGGAGATCGTCGAGGCTTCCGACCTTCTAAGGTTTTATGTAATAACTTTTCGGATCTCGCTCTCTACCGAATTCCCATTATATTCTGCATCCTTCTATGGCTTCTTCACTCAGAACGAAGTGGAGTGTTTAGTTGTTTGGTTACTCAGTTCGATGCGAGAGCAAATGTGGGCAGACGTCGTGTGTGTTTCTCCATTCTGAACTAGAAACGAAGACCCCTCATCTCCTTTCTCCATTGATACATAGATTGCAAGGTTGAAATTTTGAAGAGTCAAGAGTCAAGAGTCGTCGGCGGGGGGCGATCGATTGTGGACTGACCGAAAGAGATAGAGTGGCGTGGGGGCATTGGCACCCGGATGGGAATGCTCGAACGATGAGCAACGCTGAGGACGAGGAAGAAGAGGAGGAGTGTTTCTACGAGTCACTCGATCGCATCCTCTCTTCGTCGTCTACTTCTTCTGCCACTTCGGGCGCCGTCTCCGAAGACGACGACTCCAATTATGCCTCAGAGCTTCCCCCTGTCCCGAGATTCCCCATTGCTGTCTCCAACTACGACGTCTGGATTGCTGAACCTTCCTCCGTCGAAGAGCGCCGCAAGCGTCTCCTCCGTGAGATGGGCCTCGCACGCGATGCTTCCCTCTCCAGGTCCAATCTAAAATCCTCCGTCTCGTCCTCCACCTCCTCTGCTGGCGATCACGTCATGGGAACCGCGGCCACAACCACCGCCACCACCATTCAGTCACGCTCCAAGGAAGGAGAATTGGGGAGATCCGTCTCGGCGGATCACTTGCACCCACGTCGGGAGCACGTACACCAGCCTTCCGACGACTCCAATTCAGCCATCTCTCGATCCAAGTCTAATGGCGCCGCCGACTGCTCCTCCTCCCTGTGCCGCCCGCCTCTTGATCAGTTCAATTCCCCCATCCCTTCTACTTCTTCTTCTTCTTCTTCTACTTATTCTTTTCATTCGATTCAATCAGTTGGGGAGTCCTGTCGTCCCATACATAATAATCAGCATCTTCTCTCTAAATCTCGAAGTAACGGCAGCAATGGATCTCGAACTGCTAATGTTGCCTCCTCTCCCAATAAACCCCCTACCGGCAAACTGTCCTGGGGGGATGAGGAAATCAGAACAAATTCGTCACCCACTGTTCTGGCAAATGCCGGTGCTGGTGGTGGTGGTGGTGGTGGTGGTGGTGGTGAGTTTTGTGACGACCCGGATTGCAATGGGATAGTCAGTGTCCCGGACAAGGTGTGCACCATCAAGAATCTGGACAACGGCAAAGAGTTTGTTGTTAATGAGTTCCGAGAGGACGGTATGTGGAACAAGCTTAGGGAAATCGGGACTGGCCAGCAGCTGACTATGGAGGAATTTGAGATGTGTCTCGGCCACTCCCCTATTGTTCAAGAATTGATGCGGAGACAGAATGTAGAGGAATTGAATGGTAAGAAAGATGAATTGAACTCCAATGTGAATGGTGGTGGCGGATCAAAAGCAAAGAAGAAAGGTGGTTGGTTCAAGAGCATAAAGAATGTTGCCAACACGGTGACTGGTCACTGGGATAGGCGAAGCAATGATGAGAAGGATACTTCGTCAGAAAAGGGTGGGAGGCGGTCAAGCTCTGCCACGGATGACAGCCAAGATGTTTCATTTCATGGTCCTGAGAGGGTTCGTGTTCGTCAATATGGCAAATCTTGGAAAGACCTCACGGCTTTGTATAAGAGTCAAGAGATACAAGCTCACAATGGTTCTGTCTGGACCATCAAATTCAGCTTTGATGGTCGGTATCTTGCAAGTGCGGGCGAGGACTGCATTATCCATGTCTGGCAGGTCATGGAATCAGAAAGGAAGGGCGATTTTTTGATGGATAAACCCGAGGATGGGATTCTAAACCCATACTTTACAGCCAATAGCTCACCCGAACCGACATTATTGTCACAGAGCATTGACAACCATTTCGAGAAGAGAAGGGCAAGGATATCTACTGGCCGAAAATCTATGAATTTAGACCATATTCTGGTTCCAGAGACTGTGTTTGCACTTTCAGAGAAACCCATATGCTCTTTCAGTGGACATCTTGATGATGTGCTTGACCTGTCCTGGTCCAAATCCCAGGTTAGCCATTCTGCTCTGCAGATTTATATTTTTCTGTTGCCTCTTATCATTATTGAATGCTACATGCGATGATTAACCTGAATTTGACATTTGAAAGAAATCTATTGGAAAACTTCATTGCTCTAGAGCTTGGAACCTCCAGGGAAGCTTCACTTGAGGTGTATCATTGATAACTCCTATTGTCCAACCCCACAACAGTTGTTTGTTTTTGATACTGTTAGTCCAAGTGGAGGACAAGCATAATTAGTATTGGTCTCAAAACACTTGTAGTGGCAGTCCTGAGAGACTGTCTAAGTTCAATTGCTTCTCTCCCAGTGTGTATGTCTTTGAGTTTCTCTGGAGAGGCATAGTAATGCTTTCATTATGATGGGATATGACGTGGCTTCAAACAAACACATTTGTATTGCATCGATAACCTGATCAAATACTGTGCACGTGATCTCTATACTAAGAATAATTTATGTCGAGAAATTCAGCCATGGCAGAAACAGTGGAATATTCACAAGTTCTATGCATATCTTCATTTTCTCAAAATAGCTTAACTTTATATTGGATTTGTTTTAACCATTAAACACACATCCAGTGATATACTTTTTCCCATATTTAGCAACTTCACATACATCCTTTTTGACAACATTCCACTGTCATATATTTAGCGTAAAACCAGGTAAAGAAACATGTTTTTCTGATGTATGAAATTTTTTTGCACTTGAGGTTCATGCCTTCCGAAATTGTGGAGCAGACTGCTTTAACCTTTTTATCTATGGAGTACTGGTCCCAATTACATAACAAATTAGAATTCATTGCTGCATGAAAATATGAGAGCAGTGTCTTCTGAAGGCTGAACATCGAAAACATGGAAAATTACGGCATGCAGATGTAGTTCATTCACATGTATTAGAGATGAATGGCCTTTTTTTAGTCAGTTTAGCTTTTACAGAAGCTCAGTGAATATTTATGTGGACGATTTCACTGGCATAAAGCTGCAAATCTGGCCACCAGTTAACAACAGCCAAGAGATCTATTGCTACTAGGGCGTGTCTTGTCCCATTTATTATGTTTGGCGTTAAATAACACCCAATGAAGCTCAGTGAATATTTATGTGGACAATTTCACTGGCATAAAGCTGCAAATCTGGCCACCAGTTAACAACAGCCAAGAGATCTATTGCTACTAGGGAGTGTCTTGTCCCATTTATTATGTTTGGCGTTAAATAACACCCAATTTGTTGCTCCAGAAAATATGAAATGATTTGGTGTTGGGTCACTAGAACTTGTTATTAGATCATTGCTTATGGACAAATTGCACATGCTTTATTGAGTGTCTTCAAGAGGCCAACCTGCTGGAGTCTGGTTGATGCTTTAAAGGCTCAATATTTACATAATCTGTGTTTTTGGAACGCCCATATTTTGCAGGGTGTCATATTTAATTGTTAGAAGCCTTAAAAGGGATTTTTAAGGTTTGTTCTTTGTTAAGCCTATGTTGGCTACCTATCAAGGGGCATACGGAGTTTAATTATTTCAAATATTTTGATTCTTTGGTGCCCCTGAGAATAGAATTTTTCAGGAGGTTAGCAGCATTAGAGATAGTACACATGTTGAATGAGCTCAACACAACTTTCTTTAGACAAGAAACTTGGAAAATAGATGCTAGTCTTTGTTAATTTGGAGAATATGTAACAGTTTTCTACACTGTGAGGGAGCAAGATAACAGAATATAATGGTTTATTACATGAAATTGGTGTCGGGTGGGTTAGTTCAGGGTCTCTAAGAATGCTGATCTTTCATGACCTTAAAATGCTTTTGGACGCTGGGAACAGATTCTTCACGTACTTTACGTTGGGCATCTCCATGGTATTGATTTTGTAGGAACTGATGGAGCTTTCTTGTCTTCGATTAGAAATTTTTCTTGGTAGAGGTCTGACTAACAGTCTTTTGTATACATTTTGTAAATGGCAATCTGATTCTTGTAAAAATCTTATGATATCAATATATTCTTTTGTTGTTCATAGTTGCCACTTGCACCACAGTGATGGTCAGCTGCCTTGATGCCTAGGTGAGGCGAAGCAACAGAAGATTAGTGGCAAATTTCACGTACTTGGTGCCTTTTGTTATCAAGGGTCTCATTGTATCATAGATGCCGCCTTGAAAACTGCGGTGGTGTTGCAGAAAAAAAAAAGTTCTAGTGGGAATAATAACACAACTTCAACATTAATTCCATATGCAATGTTACCAAAATCTTTGATGGCTTAATTGCTGTGCAATGGATACTGCTCAGAAGGAATTTCTAAATCCTTTTTGGATCTCCCACCCAAAAGTAAATAAATCCAATGTCTTGTCATCTAGAGAACTAATTGGACCGCTGGAAGTGGGGCTAAAAGCTGTGTTTTGGATGTACCAATCGAGTTTCTAGTTTTGTTCTGGGAATGCTTTGAGCTTTGTACCTAAGCAAATTTGTTTCTTTTCAGAGGTGCATAAGTTTAGTAAGTATTGCTTATGATGTAATAGTTTTCAGCTGGCAGTAGTACACACATTTAATTCTAGGGGAAGGATTTTGTAACAGGTACAATGGTGAGGTGTGTTTTTAAGTCTGTAATGCCTCATTATTTTTAAAATAAATATGAATTCTGGAATGATAATCTTCAACCAATAGAATTATTTGTTTCTTGATTTGGAATTTGTTTCTTAATAAAAAATGATTTATGGTGTTTAATCTTTAATGGGGCATTATTAGAAATTGTTGAAATTCTGGTACAGAGCTTCTTCCCCTTTGTTAGAAAAAAAAATGATCGGTGGTCTATTTTATCTAAACACTGATACAAACTTTAAGAAGCTTAATCTGAATTCATTTAGGAGGCCAGCTCCTTCGGTTCTTCTGTTTATCTTTTATTTCTTTTATTGTCAGTCTTGTTATCATTGCAATTGATAGTGAAACCTTGAACCTCCTCATGTTTCCTCTGTTAGAAAATTTCAGTTAGTAGGGAACATTTAGTTAGGTTGTCCTTTGTGGAGATGAGGATCTTATTACAGGGTCTAACTATCATTGATTGTGTTGGTTGAGGCATCCGGAACAAAATTTTGCTTAAATGAATGGAGGGACCTTGGGATTTTTTGCTAGCCTCATCAACGAAGTCCTGTAGATCTAGATAATGATGTCTTATATTAATGAAATTCTCTGCCTAGAATTTTGCAACCTCTGTCTCCCCCTTGCCTGCACACTTTTTTTATTGGCTCCTCTTTTAATACTACAGTTAGTATAAGAGAGGCTACTAAGGAAGATGGTGAGATTTATCTTCATTAACATAGGACTTTCTCCGTGTTTAGCTCAGAAGATGGGATCATTTTCATTTTAGAAGAAACTTTGGTAATTGAATGTCCCCTATATGCAAGAGAGGTAGAATTAAGAGGAGTGTAGGGAGGAGGAAGAACCGACTCTACCAAGTACTTGATTAACTGGTGTCAGGACATCTGAAAGTTTGAGTTGCCTATAGGACTTGGTGAGCGTTATGGGGGTCACATACCCACTAATAGCAGAGGGACACATGTCTAGGAAACCCACCTCTGGAAGTATGCCACGTGTCCGAAGACTGAAACTATTCAGGGTCAAACATCTGTACACAGACGACGAGTCCGAGCTCGACCATAGCAGACCTCCCGTGGTCAGAAGGAATCCACCCCTGCAAGTGGATTTGATCAATCTAAGTCCGCCGAGCATGGGGACAAAAAGGCAAGACAGCATGGATGTGGTCACCCAGTGATCTGCGCCGAGCTGACAGCCTGTATGAGCTATCAGGATAAGGTCAAATACGACTCTCCATTGATGGCAAAGAGGGTTCAACACCTTCAAATCAATGATCCCTCTTTGCTACAGGATCTTTACACAGTCCAACTCCAAAACAAATTTAATAATCAATAGAGAAATCAACTTATCTAAAAATTCCAACCATTGACAACACTTGAAATTGATGGGAGACCCTCTTAACTTCAATTATGAACACTAGCAGAAATTTGGAGTCGATCGAAGGAGAACTGAACAACTACTGATTCTGCAAGGTTGCTGTTCAGGTTACCGCCCAGATCTGGAGAAGTTTATGAAAATTTTGATGATGTTTAGCACCAAATCAGCAAAGATCTGGTAGTCTTCTAACAGAATAATTGTCGCCAATGGGTATGAAGAACAACCAATAACATGAGCAGAGAACAAACAATAAGAACAAACAATAAGAACAAACAATAAGAAAACAAACTGTTGGTTGAGTCTCACAACCGAAGGAGACTCAACC
This sequence comes from Protea cynaroides, assembly GCA_028583415.1. NCBI lineage: Eukaryota > Viridiplantae > Streptophyta > Magnoliopsida > Proteales > Proteaceae > Protea > Protea cynaroides. The sequence continues at coordinate 26,971,208 of CM053265.1, read as the reverse complement.
AGAAATCAAAGTTTAACTTTTCTTTTCTGGTTTAAATCTGCCCCAGCCTTCTTTTACTTCTTACTTATATAATTGTAAGATTACAAAATAATAGAAAATCCTAACTAAAATAGAAACTTCCTTTTTAGAGAATAGGAAAGTTTCCAAAATAGAAAATAGGAAAGTTTCTAAACACTTTTAGGAAACTAAATTTAAGAAAGTTCTTAGTTTCCAAACAATTAAAATTCTAAATAACTAACACTATATTTTAGGAAAGAAATAAAAAAAGAGTGAAAAATCTGCTGCTGGTACTGTTTACGTGAACAGTACCGTGAACACTGTTCACGTGAATAGTGGGGGTGATTGGTCAGCCAATTGGGCCTGGCCCAATTTTGGGAGATTCTTTCTTCTTTCGGCCCCTTCTGGAGTAGACTTGGACTGCATCAGCTCCCCCCGGTTTAGAAACATTCGTCCCCGACGAATGGAGGAAAGACATGTAGTGATCATGAAAATCAGGGTCGATGCGCTTGAAGTCATCTTCATGTATCCACGTGCTATCACTACGTGGGTGCCCTTTCCACTTGATTAAGAATGACTGGTAACCTCCATCATTGCGAGTCATAGTATACTTGGAATCAAGAACATCTTCAATTTGGTCAGCGGAAGGAACAACAAACTGTGGAAGACGTAAAGTATGTTCCGTATCTCCCTCGTCAGAATGATGACCCGTGTAGAGAGTCAAATCAGCAACGTTGAAAATGTTACTGATAGCCCTGGCTCTGATACCAATTGATGGCAAAGAGGGTTTAACACCTTCAGATCAATGATCCCTCTTTGCTACAGGATCTTTACACAGCCCAACTCCAAAACAGATTTAATAATCAATAGAGAAATCAACTTATCTAAAAAATCCAACCATTGACAACACTTGAAATTGATGGGAGACCCTCTTAACTTCAACTATGAACACTAGCAGAAATTTGGAGTTTATCGAAGGAGAACTGAAACAACTACAGATTCTGCAAGGTTGCTGTTCAGGTTACCGCCCAGATCTGGAGAAGTTTATGAAAATTTTGATGATGTTTAGCACCAAATCAGCAAAGATCTGGTAGTCTTCTAACAGAATAATTGTCGTCAATGGGTATGAAGAACAACCAATAATATGAGCAGAGAACAAACAATAAGAAAACAAACTGTTGGTTGAGTCTCACAACCGAAGGAGACTCAACTAGAAATCAAAGTTTAACTTTTCTTTTCTAGTCTAAATCTGCCCCCAGCCTTCTTTTACTTCTTACTTATATAAATTGTAAGATTACAAAATAATAGAAAATCCTAACTAAAACAGAAACTTTCTTTTTAGAGAATAGGAAAGTTTCCAAAATAGAAAATAGGAAAGTTTCTAAACACTTTTAGGAAACTAAATTTAAGAAAGTTCTTAGTTTCCAAACAATTAAAATTCAAAATAACTAACACTATATTTTAGGAAAGAAATAAAAAAAGAGTGAAAAATCTGCTGCTGGTACTGTTCACGTGAACACTGTTCACGTGAACAGTGGGGGTGATTGGTCAGCCAATTGGGCCTGACCCAATTTTGGGAGATTCTTTCTTCTTTCGGCCCCTTCTGGAGTAGACTTGGACTGCATCATCCATGCTGGAAGGCCACATACAAGGTAACCCAATCTAAGGATCCGATCCCAAGAAGGAAAGTCTATCCTTATCTAGGATCCAAGGGCCAAGATCATTAGACAGATATGGAAGTCCAAGATTCGAAGGCCCCAGTCAGCAGACATACAAGGAAACCCCGTTGGCCTCTCGTATGAGGCAATGGTCGTGTTTTCCTAACCGATCTCTTACCATAAATTGTGATTCCTGTCATAAATGAACTGACCACTCCACACCTTTAAATATAGTTGCCGGCGAAGGTAAACGGATCACAACTTTTCTTCCTACAACCTTACTCTGCCTTTTTGCTCAGACATTTGTTTGTTCCCACCTTTTCAAAGGAGCTTTCATACTCTGTGAGAGTTCCATACTGATTGCTATCAGACTGACTTAGGCATCGCCGCATCAGAGTGGTCTAAGGGTTATCCAACCTAACCCCTCACTTTGCTCTTTCTGCCAACCTGTGTAGATCCCAGTGGGCCAGAGTTCGACCAGATCCAGGCAGCAACAAAGAGCGAGCTCAGCCAAGTAGCTGTAGCTTTTACTTGATACTCAACCAATTGATCAGCAAGAATTCTCATATGTTTCGTCTAATTACTAGTTCAACTATATAATAACTAAAATATTCCTAGGCAGTAATAATTTCGTCATCTCTTTAATCAAATTGAGATCACATTAAGATTGAGAAGTACATATTGGTTTAAGTGGTGATTTTTCTCAGCTTGTGCAGACCTGCACTGTGCTTTTTCAAAGAGTCTGACATTTACAAGATTCACAGTTACATGCCTGCTTAAACTGTGTTCCTTAGAGAAAGGTCATTGCAGCAATAGACCAAGGAATCTGAAAATCTATTATAACCATTTTTCCTGGTTTTGAGTCGATGAGAGCACTGTTGAAGTCCAAACTGACTGAATCTGTCAACAATATTAGTTCAATACTAGTTTGATTTCTGTGCAGGCAAGCATTTTTTGGCATTTAATTTTCAAAGAACTGTCCATATTCTCTGTAGTCTTCATTAGGCTGATAAATTAGCTCAGTTATCATTGTTCTCTCTCTCTCTCTCTCTCTCTGTCTCATTGTTCAGATTAAAATGTTTTGGCTTCCTTGCAATCAGCTTCCAATTCCAGCTACAGAAATATCTTGTAATATATCTGATAGTGTGACAATCTTTCGTTTTCAGCATTTGCTTTCATCTTCAATGGATAAAACAGTGAGGCTGTGGCACATGTCTAGCAATACTTGCCTGAAAATTTTCTCACACAGTGATTATGGTACGTCTAATTGCAACTTTCTATAGAAACTTTAGATCTCTGCTATTTTATTTTATTTATTTATTTATTTTTTTAATCTAATTAGACTGCAATTATGGATTTACCTTGATACAGTAACTTGCATCCAGTTTAATCCTGTAGACGATAGATACTTCATTAGTGGATCACTAGATGCTAAGGTCCGCATATGGAGTATTCCAGATCGTCAAGTAGTTGATTGGAATGATCTACATGAGATGGTCACTGCTGCTTCCTATACACCTGATGGTCAGGTCTGGTTATTTCTGATGAATTTTCATCAATAACCCTTCAATATTCAAAACCTTATTTATTCCCCAAAGTAGTTTGTCTGCTCTGACTTATTGGTTTAATTTGTCAATTTTTGAAGGGTGCGTTAGTTGGTTCATATAAAGGGTCATGCCGTATATATAACACGTCTGGTATGATCTGAGAAACTTTTTTCTCTGATTTATGTTTGATCCCCTCCCCCTCTAATGTTATTTTCTTGGATGGTTTTGTTAATGTCGTTCTATCATTTACTTGAATGAACTAGTGATTGTTAATGCTCTTCCATGTTGGAGTTTGGGTGCTATTTTGTATATATATGTTAGCGAGGTTGATGCTAAAATAAACTAAAGTGAGGTTGATGCTAAAAAAAACTAAAGTGAGGTTGATGCTAAAAAAACTAAAGTGAGGTTGATGCTTGCCAGTCCTCTCTCTCTCTCTCTTTCTCTCTCTTTGAATTTTAGTTATAGCCTTGGCCTAGAAGCTCCTTTCACATTATGAATTAAATTTTGTTGCGTTGGAAACTAAAATCAAAATTGCTGCTTTGTTGGAGCTTGTGTTGGTCTTGCTTCCTAGATGCTGGCTGTACACTTTCGTTTTAATTCTTGTTGTTTTACTTGTTTCAGAAAATAAGTTGCTGCAGAAAGGTCAGATTGATTTACAGAACAAAAAAAAGAAATCCCATCTCAAGAAGATCACAGGTTTCCAGGTAATAAATTAATTGAACATGCCACTACTCTAAATACTTCATTTTCCCATGGATCTTTATTCATATTAAAAGAGCCTACATCATTCACATATGATGTAGACTTCATACTTTACTTTCTGATTTGTATGCGCTCCATATCTCCTTGTTTCTTTGTTTGTTGCTAATTAGTTCTATTGAACAGTTTGCCCCGGGGAGTTCATCAGAAATTCTTATTACATCTGCAGATTCACGAATTCGGGTAATTGAGGATGTTGTTCTGGTTCGCAAGTTCAAAGGTACCGGTGGAAGTTTTCATCAATTAATCATCATCTATTATCTTTAGGATGCTATTTCATGGATGGTGCATGCACTGATTATTATGAATATCTAAAGTTGACTGGAACATTTTGTAGCAAACTGAAACAGAAGGGTAAATCTGGTTTTTCTCTTTTTATTGAATCAACACCTCCAACTCCTTTGAGTTTTGTGATTTTAAAGAGGGAAGATGAAGAGAAACAAGAAGATGCATATTGAATAAGAGGATAAGAGGATCATCTTCCAGAATCAATTATTCAAAATTGTATTGTCCAATATCAAATGTTTTTATATGACCAATTAAAAGTGTTTTCAAATGTTACAATTTTTTAAGACGGATCGATTAAAGCCCAGATGATTTACCTAAGACAATTTCAAGCTTAGTAACATTTTTCACTACAATGCGCAGAATTTGAATGCAGTATAAGTACCTTTTTGTAGTTTTGTAAGTGCGTTTTTGGGCAATTAGATCAGGTTTTGCTCTTTTGGAGAATAATGTTGACCAACAAAATCATGTACATAGGAGAGTTACCGATATGAGGAAGTTGAGATGGGTGGTGGCCAAATTGAAAGATAGATGAAAAATGGAGGCATTTGTGGGAACGTAGGAGTAGAGACATGAATGCTTATGGGTTGACAGGATACAGCCCTAAAACTAATGGAATAGTTAGCAGGATTTGGCTGCTAACTGCAATGATTAGGGTTTAGGGTTCTTGAATGTTATCAGGGTTAATTCTCTTTTTATTAATAAAAGAGAGAGGGAACATTTTTTCCTCTTTTTTCTTGTGTCCACTTTAGAGTTCATTCCAAATATTTTCTACTTCGTCAATTATTGAAAATCGTTACCCTAAATGTGTCTGTTCCTGAGGTTTTTGGGAACATTTGGGAGGCAGTTATAATTCGGGCAAACGTGAGGGGAGGTAGCTGTAATTTACCCTTATATTATTTATACCCGTACTGCATCATTTAGGCCTATTTCTTACCAGCTCTGGTGGTACATTGGTCACCTTAAGTTTTGCAAGTCAAAATCTTTGGTCTAGCTATACTGTTAATATGAATGTATCATATAGTAACAAATCATATTACTATGACTTCAATATCAGTCCGATTTCCGGACTTTTACAAAGTGAAACTCCAGTAGGATTGTGCCAGCATTTACTGAAACACTCGGTAGCAAAACCAGTTCAGTGGAGCTGCATTATTATGTTATGTAGAATTATTCAGCTGGACAAGGATTAGTTGGGTTGTTTATTTATTTATATTGCTTGAAGATTTCACACTGATTGTCGGAAGCTGGGTTTTTCTCCTGTGGCAGGATTTCGCAATACAAGCAGCCAAATCTCAGCGTCATTGACTGCAAATGGAAAGTATGTGGTTTGTGCTAGTGAAGACTCCCATGTGTATGTGTGGAAACATGAAGGTGATTCCCGACCAAGCAGAATCAAAGGTGTCACGGTCACACAATCATATGAGCATTTTCACTGTCAAGATGTATCAGTGGCCATTCCTTGGCCTGGTCTTGGTGGCACATGGGAGGCATTGGATGGTTTTATGAGGGGACATAATGGACTGGGTAAACCTCAGGACAGGTTCTCTTCAGCCGACTGTCTAACGTTGCCAGTTGAGGAGATTGGGGATGAGGGATCACCAGTAACATTCGGTTGCCCTAATAGTCCACTGGATGGTCCGATTTCCAGTTCAAACAATAGTTTCTTTGCTGAGAAGATCTCAGCAACATGGCCTGAAGAAAAGCTACTTGCAGCCACCAGGAAACAGAGCCCTCATGGAAATATGGACTTATCTAATGGGGTAATCCAAGGTAGGCCAGCTTGGGGCATGGTGATTGTGACTGCAGGCCTCAGAGGGGAAATCAAAACATTCCGAAATTTTGGGCTGCCGGTTCGAATCTAGGTGGCCTGAGAAAATTGGCCAGAGGTTCAGGCATGAAGGTGATGAGTTGGTTATGGGCTTGCAACCCAGTATACTCCATTTCATTGCCAACAAAAATGGTAATTTGTGTATAGAGAAAGTATATGGCGAGTTTCTGTAATATTTGCGAGCTTCTGTCCCATTCTTATCTGTGCAAGTGAATGTGGGAGAGGAAAGGGATAATTGGGATGGGAGGAAATAGATAGGGTTGTCAAAAATTACGCTGGATTTGGAATCCCATGAATTAATATAATGCGGAATTGTAGAGTTAAGTGCAAGCCAAAGCTTATTGATTTTGGATGATTGATTTTGTCATTCAATGTGTCACATTCTTGTTGACATGACGAATCCAGGAAGACCAGTGTTTATCAGTCACATTCATTCCTCTCTCTCTCTCTCTCTCTCTCTCTCTCTCTACTTTGTAGAAATGAAAAAATAGGATGAAAGAAAGCATACAAGAACTCCATCCATCACCCAAGTGTAAGTTGGGTGGTCCACATGGCACCTGGCCCCCACTTAAGTTGGATGATTAACATTAGGATCCTGTGACATGTGGCATCCAGATCACCGTTGATCCTTAATGGGAGGAGACGATTGATTTATAAATAATCTAAGGGTGGGGTCTGTGTATACTTATGTAATCTGAGAATTTTCATTACGTTCTCTTTGTATGAGAATAAGGAGTACACAGAAACCCTATCCCCTTCTTCTCTATCTTCTTCATTTTCGTACACAGGAGAGGAGGCAAAGAGCTTGTGCGCCTGTTGGATCAGAGATGGCGGTGAATGGTCAAATAATGGGAGGTACTTATGATTTTCCGCATTTAGCTTTACTTCTACAGTAATGGAATATCTTACATTATGGTATCAGAGCAGGTATTCCCGCCCTCTGTCCACCTTAAAGAATATGCAGTTTTCCTTTTTAATATTTCCGGCAGACCCAAGCAAGGAAAGCATATATATATTTTAGTGTGCATCCGCATGGCTGACGGCCCACAGGCCAGCAGGCTAGTAGGTACACACCAGCAGGCCCACGACAGCCAACCAGCAACAGCCAGTAGCGACTGCTGCCGGTGGCGCTAGCTGCAGCAGGCCAGCCCGCAACGGCCAGCCTACCGCAGCCTTGCGCGGCCAGCAACAGTTTGCATAAGCTGTTGTGTTGCCGGTTGGTAATGGTGGCGGCGATTTTCTTGGTTGCGGCGGCGCCGTGGTGCTTTCCGTTTTACAAAGGGAGTGCCGTAAGCTTCGGCACACATTAGAAGCCGTTACGTTTATGGGTTGTAACGTATTCAATCGAACACGTTGAATCAATAAAGGTTCGGTTAAGAATATGCGATGGCATGTTTTTTGAAAATAGAATATGCTTTAGAGGTTTTGTTTGGAAAGTCAAAGTTATATTTTTAAAAAAATGCGTTGATGGGATTTTGTGTTTATTTTATTTAAAGCCCATTGATTTTCTTAAGTTATGGGCTTTCATAACCGGCCCAATTGATTTTGTTAAGTTATGGGCCACATGACTGGCCCATTAATTGTCTTAAAGAGAAATAAAAAATACCTTTTATTTAAATTCTGGGTTTACCCGAGACCCGCTAAAATGGATTCTCGGGTTGACCCGAAACTGGCCCATGGTAAGTATTGGGTGGACCGGAATGTTTAAATCGGTATGAACAATTTTGGTTGGGTTTGTTTCTGTTTTGACCCAGACCGTTTAAAACCAAATGATTCTGTTATACAATGGTGACGTTTAATATTTTTAGACTATCTTTATTATATATCACCATATCATAGTTATGAACCGAACGTCACTATTTAGTGACTGCACTTTTTATGACAGTTTGTTCTGTACGTCGCTAAAAGTCAAAAGAACAGTGACTGTATTTGTTATGACAGTGTGTTCTGAACGTCGCTAAAAGTCTCAGTTTCCTTTAGTGACATTTACAGATAGAACGTCACTGTATCTATGTACATAGCAGATGAATTAAGCACTGTTTTAGCGACATTTGTAGACAGAACGCCACTGTATATAGATATACATAACAGAATGTTTTATCTTACTGTTTAGTGACATTACAGAATAAACCACTAAATATATGAATACAGTGAGGATGTTTATGTCACTGTTTTAGTGACAGTAACAAACGCCAATAAAAGTTAGTGTTAAATAAAGTAAAGAATAAGCCATTAAGAACTCTTTAAGATTATTAAGCTTATGTTAACACAAATGAATGTTTGTTTAAAGGATGCCATAAATGACTAAAATGCCCTTATAATAAAGTTTTGTGTTAAAAATCAAGAAAACCATTAGGTTTATTTTTAACACATATAAGTGTGTTTTTCAAGATGTCATAGATGTCAAATATGCCCTTATAATAAAATTTTGTGTTAAAATCAAGGAAATAATTAGTTTTATTTTTTTTAACACATATAAGTGCTTATTTAAAGATATCATAAAAGAATGAAATACCTTTCTAGTTGTAGGCATAAGAAAATTGCATCTTTTGCATTGGGACTGGATATTATCCCCACAGGAAAATATTTTTTTCTTATGTGAGAAGATGGAATAAGGTAGAATGTGAAACTGCAAGACAGTGGGAGCCTTCTTCTGCCTACAGGTGTGGAACAACCTTCTGAATTGTAGTGTAGCATTCTAGTCTTATTAATACAAACCTAGACAGATGTAGACTATAATCTTAGCCCACAGGTAATTTTGTAGGATACATCAGTCTGTCACTTAAGTTTGATGTCAATCAACTTAGTGTAAAGTTTCACATACTAAAATTGATTATAAGTTTAGCCCACAAGTAGATTATAATTAATTTTAGTGTGTTACTGATTATTGACGTGGGTTGATGTCAGTATAAAGTTGTACGCCAATAAATCTAAACTTCCTTATTGTTGTTTGCAGTTTATAACCATACTAGTCTCCCAAATGCTTACTAGGGAAAATTATCCAGATTGGAAATGGAAGATTTATTTAACCTTAGAGTGCATGGATATGGATATGGCGCTCCGTATAGAAGAGCCCGCTGCTCTTACGGATTTCAGTACGCTAGTCCAAATTGCTCATTATGATAAGTGGGAGCGGTCTAACCACTTGAGCCTAATGCTTGTCATGAACAATATCGACAAGAGCATTAAAGGATCAATTCCTGAATGTAAGAAAGTCATTGACTACATGAAGGCAATTGATGCTCAGTTTGTGAGTTCAAACAAGATGTTAGTAAGCACTCTAATGGGAAAATCAAACTCATTAAGTAACAATGGTAAGGATAATGTGTGTAACTACATCATGCACATGAGGGACATCTTAGCTCAGAGAATTTTGGTTTGTTATGAATCAAATTTAGTTGATTCTCATTCAAATAACTAGTGGATTGATTCTAGATCATCAATCCATGTGGCCAATACCATGCAAGGCTTTCTGTAGACAATATTTTCGAAAGAAACTGAGAGACATATCCATTCAGGAAATCGGATGAAATCTCAAGTGGAAGCTACAGGTGTCTATAGATTGATATTGTAATCCGGATATGTGTTGGATTTAGGAGAAACCATTTATATTCCATCTTTTGCAAAGAATTTGATTTCTATTTCTAGATTAACACCTTTGGGTTATGTGTTTAATTTTTCTAGTACAGAAATAAGGATTTAAAAAATAATGATGTATTCATCGGTTCAGGTTCTTTAGTTGATGGTTTATTTCTCTTAAATCTAGATCCAATATATGAAAGTAGTTTACTCTCTATAAATAATATTGGCATAAAGAGAATGAATGTGAATGAGAAATCCTCTTAGTTGTGGCATCTTAGATTATGTCACATATCTAGTGACAGAATTAAAAGATTAGTGAATGATGTAATCTTTGAGACTCTTGATTTCACTGATCTAGGGTTATGTGTGGACTGCATCACGGGAAAGGAGACTAACAAAATAAAGAAAGGTGATAGAAGGTCAACTGAACTACTAGAAATCATACATACAGATATCTATGGCCCATTTTGCACTCCCTGCCTGAATGGTCAGAGATATTTTATCTCTTTCATTGATGACTATTCTAGATTCATGTATCTCTATCTTTTAGTTCATAAAGATAAGGCATTAGAAGCCTTTAAGAACTTCATGACAGAAGTAGAGAAACAGACTGAAAAAGTGATCAAGAACATGAGATCAGATAAAGGAGGAGAATACTACGGTAGAACCACAGAATATGATCAAAGACCTGACCCATTTGCACGGTATCTTCAAGAGCAAGGTATTGTACCACAATATACCATGTCTGGATCTCCAGATCAAAATGGCATTGCTGAAAGAAAAAATATACACTTATGGATATGGTCAGGAGTATGATTAGTAACTCTAATCTACTTCTGAAATTGTGGAGTGAAGCTCTTAAAATAGCGGTATATATCTTGAACAGGGTACCATCCAAGTCGGTTCCTAAAACTCCTTTTGAGTTGTGAAATGGATGGAAACCTAGTTTAAAGCATACTTGCATATAAAGCTGTCAAGCCGAAATAAGAGTCTACAATCCACATCTTCAGAAGTTGGACCCTAGAACAGTCAGTGGATATTTCATTGGCTATTCTGAAAGATCAAAGGGTTATAAGTTTTATTGTCCCTCATATAGTCTTACCATTGTAGAGTCTAAAGTTGCCAAGTTTCTAGAGGATGACGACAATAGTGGGAGTATTCAAAGTCGAAACATTGAGTTCAATGAACAAGATGTATCGACAATTCCTTCTACATCTGGTGGTCAGGGATTTATCCCTTTACCAGTGGTACCTGTGGTTCATGAACAACACTACCTGTTCATGATGAATTACCACATCAAGATACACCACATCAGGAACCAGTTGTCATTTGAACCTGTGGTCCAGAATCAAGAAACCAATCCTGAACCATAAATTTTAAGGAGATCCTCGAGAGAGAGAAAATCGGCAATCCCTTCAGATTATGAAGTGTATATCCAAAACTGTGAAACTAATATTGGAATAAGTGATGATCCGATATTATTTTCACAGGCTATGGGTTGTATAGATACCATTTTATGGCATAATGCCATGAAGGATGAAATGGAATCTATGTCAAAGAATCTAGTATGGGAACTTGTAGAATTGCCTAAGGACACCTCTACTGTAGGGTGTAAATGGGTTTTCAAAACTAAAAGGGACCCACATAGCAATATTGAAAGATACAAGGTTCGACTTGTGACAGAAGGTTATAATCAGAAGGCTAACATTGATTATAAAGAAACCTTTTCGTCCGTGTTTAGAAAAGATTCTTTGGGGATCATTATGGCACTGGTGGCTCACTATGATCTTGAGCTGCACCAGGTGGATGTCAAGATGACATTTTTGACTGGTGATCTGATTGAAGAGGTATACATGGATCAACTTAAAGTTTTTTTTACTTCAGATAAAGGTGATCATCTAGTATGTAAGCTTAAGAGATCCATATATGGATTGAAACAAGCTTCCTGATAGTGGTATTTGAAATTTAATAGCATGATTACTTCCTACGGTTTTGTGGAGAATCAAGCTGACCAATGCATTTACATAAAGATCAAGGGAACTAGTTTCACCATACTAGTGTTATATGTGGATGGCATTCTTATAGCTAGCAATGATCTAGGGATGCTACATGAGACTAAATATTTCCTGACCCAAAAATTTGACATAAATGATATGGGTGAAGCCTCCAATGTCTTAGGCATAAAGATTCACATGGACAGGTTTCTTAAGACCTTAGGAGTGTCCTAGAAGGGTTATATTGACAAAGTTTTGGAACGGTTCAAGATGAAGCAATATTCATCAAGTGTAGCACCTCTTGTTAAAGGTAACAGACTTAGTCTGGAGCAATGTCCGAAGACCAATCTGAAATAGCAGACAATGCAAAATATCCCTTATGCATCAGCAGTAGGCAGCTTGATGTATATTCAGGTTTGTACCAGACCTGAAATCTCATATTCAGTGGGAGTATTAGGTAGGTTTCAAAAGAACCCTGGTTTGCTACATTGGACAATAGCAAAGAAAGTACTGAGGTACCTACAGGGCATTAAGGATCACATGCTCATATATAGACATGTTGATGTTTTGAAGCTAATCAGTTACTCAGATTCAAATTTTGCTAAATGTGGAGATACAAGGAAGTATACTTCTGGCTTCATATTTGTTTGTTAGAGGAGTAGTGTCTTGGCGTAGCGTAAAGCAACCTAAGATAGCTTCTTCTATTATTGAAGCAGAAGTGGTGGCGTGCTATAAAGCAATTTCTCAGGCATTATGGTTAAGGTAGTTTATCACAGTTTTGAGGTCATAAGTTTTATTGAAAGACCTATAAGGATCTACTGTGATAATACTGCAGCAGTACTTCTCTCTAACAGCACATGCTCAGTGAGTCGCTGCCGACACATTGAGATAAAGTATTTTGTTGTTAAAGAAGACATTCGAGTTCGTTGTATTCAAATAGAACATATTGACACTAATGATATGATAGTTGATCCTTTCACTAAAGGGCTTCTGCCCAAGGTGTATGTAGTTCACGTGGGACTATGTAAATCATTAAGTTTTTTTGAATGTTTTATTTATGATATTGCAATATAAAGTTTTGACGACTTGAAATAAAGTTATTTTCTGTCATTTATTTTGTTGTATACATAAATTTTTGTAATGACAGATGCCTATAAAGTTTCTAGGCAATCAAGTTTGACCCTTGAATCGATTGTTGAATTGATTCTATAAAGTAGGGTAGTCACAATTGAGGTTCATTGTAAAATAAACAATCTATTGTAATACATGGAAGGAAGTGTTTCCATTGTAATCTAATACTGGGACATGCTCCGCCATGATTCGTGGGTTGGGAGTTTTATTATGAACATAAAGAACAAGTCCATAAAGGAGGATCCGAAAATTACTGTATGACCATACATCATGTTAATAATCATAAAGTGGTTTGCCATGTAGAAATATGGGTCAAGTGGGAGAATGTAAGTTGGGTGGCCCACATGCCACTGGCCCCACCTAAGTTGGATGATTAACATTAGGATCCTGTGACATGTGGCACCCAGATCACCATCGATCCTTAATGGGAGGAGACGATTGATCTATAAATAATCCAAGGGTGGGGTCCTGTGTATACTTATGCAATCTGAGAATTTCCATTACGTTCTCTTTGTCTGAGAATAAGGAGTACACAGAAACCCTATCCCCTTCTTCTCTATCTTCTTCATTTGCGTACACAGGAGAGGAGGCAAAGAGCTTGTGCGCCGGTTGGATCAGAGATGGCGGTGAACGGTCAAGTAATGGGAGGTACTTATGATTTTCCGCATTTAGCTTTACTTCTACAGTAATGGGATATCTTACACCAAGGTGTACATAAAATCCATCAAAATTCCCTTCTACACAGACCAAAGGAAAATGAAGCTAACTTGTGAGTATTACCCCATCCACCACCCTCCCCCCCCACATACACATCCCTCCCCCTATTCCCCTGATATTTTCAAATTCCTAAATTATCTCTACCCTTTGTCCCTTGCAGTTGCCCGGTTTCTCCTGTCCGCGTCTCTCTTTTCCCCTCTGTTCCCTCCTAATCTACTCTCTCTCCGCCTCCCCACATCCTTCTCTCTCCGCGACAACCCCTTCTCTATCCGCAACACCCTTTTTATCTAATCCCAACAAACTCTAAAATAAAAATCCTATGTGATGTTTAGTGCAAACCTTACAAAAGTAAGATTGCGTGTCCTCGGGAAGAAGCTATATTTAAAGAATAAATTTCAGTAATTATCAAGCTCTCTAGCTACCTACATGTAGATTTTTTTCTTTTTGGCAAAATTTTTAACATTCCCTTATAATTGTACCATACCTACTTAAACTTCCCTGATCCAGGCTTCTTTTCAAATTTCTCAGAAAAACAAACTTCAACATCTCTTTCTTCCCTAATAACATCAGTCCCAAAATTACCCCTATTCCCTCCCCTTCTCTTCCCTTGGCAGCCCATTTCGGCAGAACAACCCCTAACCTCTGGGTATCCTCTCTTCCTATGGTAACACCTAGTCACCATGGATTTCATTATCCTCCCCACTCTTTCTCTTCCTCCCTCACTCAGCAGCACACGCGACGCCACCCCCGCCACCTCCTTCACTCCATCAAAGCAAAAAGGTTGACTGAACTTAGAATGGTTTTAGAGGTTCTTCCCAAATCTTGAAATCTGTGAAACCTTGGAGTTGAGGTTCACTACAGGTTTACGGTGATTGTTTCAATCTCTTGCTAATGTTTGACCTCGTAAATCTAATCAAATGGGAAAATTGTTTGGTTGATGTGAAATGTTGGAATAATAATGTATTGGACCAGTGTAGTTGATTTCGGTCTAGGAACATGGTTTTACCGCAAGAAAGGGGTCAGAAATGGGAGGTGATGCTGCTGGTTCTTGCCCGGAGATTCTAGTGGTGACACCTGTCAAGATGTAAGCAAATAGATAGTAGAGGGTGGGTTCAAAAATCCTGTGGCCACTCCGATGCTTAAGTTAGAACTAGTACAAGTATAATGGAACTCAGTGTGAGAGGATACAAGTTCCTATAGAGAGGGGTTTAAGAAATTTGACAGGGAATAAAGAGAGAGTCTGAGTATAAAAATGGGGTCCAGTTACCCTCGTTATGAGCTTTACTTATAGGTGGCAACAAGTAGCATGGATTTTGGCATGATTGGAGCTTTTTTTTTAATGATCTTGGGGACGTTTCTAGTCCCATGCAATCTGCCATGAGCTGTCATGTTCGTTACGATATGGGAAGCGGGGATTCCCATGATCCAATCCCTTAAATATGGAGGTCGGACGTGGGTAGGAAACCTTCTGAACTGTCGGATGACGATCTTGCGGTGGACTTCCCATAACTGCTTCCGATCCTCTAGCTCAAAGATATCCTCGCTAGCTGGTATATGGCCATATTAGGGAATCTTCCTTTATTGATGCCGATCTTTAGTTATCCCTGAGATCATGGGGATAATCTTTTCGTTTGACCTTCTCATGAGTTGGCATCTGACTGCCGATTTATTGGCGGGGACACGTGTGGCATCTTCATTGATGAATAGTGTTAGAAACATGTCCTCTAATTGGTGGTTTCTTTATTTCCCTAAGAGTTGTCCCTTGCTCTTTCAGGTCTGCAAAGGGCTGAGGGAGTAATAATGTCTTGTACTAATGTTTCTGACCAGGCCCCAAGGACCTTCTTACCGAGATGGGCAGGTCAGGACTTGATGAACTGGGCTGGCCAAGGTCTGTCTTCTTTTGCCTAGGGATCCCTAAGACTAAGGTCGGGACTTTGGCCCAAGCTTTGAGATTGGAACTCTGCCAGGCCATGACGGCAACAGTCTTACTTTAATTATCCTGTAAACCAAATCTAGGTCAGAAAATATCTAACTACTCTCTGAGGTATCGTTGGGAATATCTTCAATATCTTTGTAGATCCCAAATATCCTGGTTTTCATTTAATGAGATGAACTTGTGGCTGGTTACGTCTTGCCATGTGTAGCCAACGACAGGAATTGTCGAGACATCAATCTATAGTCATCGTATGAGCGCGCACCATGTGTCACTGATAGCAGGGAAAAAGCGAAGTGTCGAGGTTGTTATTATGATGCCTTTTCCTCGATGAGACTGGAAATGTCATATCCCATTTCAGGCGTGATACCTGATCGCTTACTAGTGACCCGAATCTGTCACACCCCAATTCCGCACTATTCAGAATGGTGTGATGCACCGCTAATAAACCAATGGTTCAACTGTAAGACCCGCACGCCATGAACTTGGTCCAACCTTACATTTCGTGTCATGACCCGTCTACATATGATGGTCGAGCCAAGTGGACCAAGTGTGTGAAGAAACCCAAGACCCAGTATGAAAATTTTCTTAAAAACAGTCAAAATGAGGGTAGGGTCGCATGCCTAAACAGGCAGGTCCGAGCCCCCTCATCGACCCCCACCATCGACCCGTGACCAGGGGTCGCAGGGGGTCTCGGATTGTCCGACCCCCTCATCGACCCCCAGTATTCGGGAAAAACAACACGAACCGAAAATTAGGAAACTTTCCTAATTTCAATTGGAACCTTTCCTAAACTCAATGTGACTTATTTTGGGAGGTTTTACTCTATAAATAGGACATCCCTAAGCCTCTTTCACTCCTTTTACAACCCTAATTGGATTGAAAGAAAGAGAAGAGAAGGAAGAAAAAAAGAAGAGAAGCAAGGAAGAGAAGAAAGCAAAAAGGAGAAGAGTTGCAAAGAAGGAGTAGTCTTCTCAGGTATGGATACTAATTCCATGAGTTTCTACAGACCTTAGGTTAGATAATGAAGAGAGTATGATCTCGGAGAATCCCAAACCATCAACCCATGGTTAGGTTTTCATGGAAAAATCATGGGGAAGTCATGAAAGCCATTTAGGTGAATGAATCATGATTCTAGGCCATAGAACATGTGTAATATGGACTGTAGTAGCAAGCCATAGGACCCCAAACACGAAGAATGGACTGAAAGCAGAAAAATCAACAAAACCCACAGGGGGTCGCACAGGGGGTCGATGGCCAATCGACCCTACCAGACCCTGAGCATCGACCCCCAGTGTTCGAGAAGTCCAGAATAGGGGGGTTGCACTAGGGGTCGATCATGACTCCGACCCTACCTCCGACCCCTAGTTAACATGATGGTTTTTAAATTCGGAATTAATTCTAATTAAATTCTATCGATTTTGTTAGGTCTTCTAGCAATATAATAACATTATAAAGGTGATTCTAAAGCTTGGAAGAGGATCTATTAACAAGCTAAGGTGAGGGAACAAGACCTAAACTAATTGGTTAATAATAAACTATTTTTATTTCTTGAGTCCAATACCATGATTGATTCTATGCGTATATGCTTGTAATGTGCATTCAACATCTCATCCAATATTTCTATTATTACTATTCATGCATATTTAAATTTATTGATTATAACATGATGATGTTGATGATGGTAGGAATAGGCATGTGAATGTTTATGTTTGGCTGGTGTACATGGTGCGGGTAGGGATGGTATCAACCGGTACTTCGATGCCGTTCTCATCGGGGTATATTGTGCCATGGTCTATTCAAGTCATGTCCACTAAGCAAGTGTTAGTGTGCTTGATGCGAGTGGGGCATCAGGGGGAGGACGTGACATTGTGGTTCAGCCTGATCACCAGATTCTAGCTCTATCTCTACTCAAGTCTTGTCCACTAACATCGTCGTATCGCCATTACCTTAGCGGAACTAATATGTCGTAGGGCATCAGGGGGGGACGTGGCATTGTGGTTTAGCCTGGTCACCAGACCCTAGCTCTATCTTTATGGATGTATTGAGGGATGCTGGGGTGAGGCCTTGGATACATTATTTGACATTAGGATTGGTTAGTTGCGAGCCCAGTTTGCAAGCCCTCGCCAGTAGGGGCTTATGTGTTGGTATGGGCAACCGGTACAATCATGCCGTTTTCAGGGGTGTATATTGTCCATGGTGGGTGCATGTGGGGCGACAGTGCCATTTTCATTGGGCGTTTTCACACACTCGTGTATAGAGGTGCGGTGGCCACCTATCCTTTCTATAGCACATTGCAAACTTTAAACTAGACCAAAGATATGAATTGATTGCATGCATATGTATTGTTGCATTGTTTTGTTTGCTCACTGAGCCGTGATGTGTGCTCACCCTTTCGAATTCGAATACTTTTAGTTGATGATGCAGGTACCACTGTTGAAGATTATATGAACGCTCCTGTGTACGGGCATGTGGCGACAATGGAAGCTGAAGACTTAGTGGATATGCATGACTCCTCATGCGAGTGCAACTCATGCGTATTCGATTAGATTTTGTTTAGATTTTATTAAAGACATGTAATTGATATTTATTTAATTATGTTTCAGTTGATTTAACAATAATTTGATATTTATTTATGGTTATCACAGTTAGATTCTCAGTTCATTTACTATAAGACTTCCGTTATTTATTTTATTACCTCTGATTAATGTGGAATGTGTTTTGGTTTATCATATGTGGGATAGCCTTGTGAGATTCTGGTTGAACCGTTGGCTTATTGACGGTTCATCACACCATTCTGGTTGGAGCAGAATTTGGGGTGTGACAACTTGGTATCAGAGCACTCGTAGGCCTTACCCATTAAACCTGAATACATCGACTGGAGTCCAAGAACTGAGTTAGGATAAATTAAAAGCTTTAATACAAACACACCATAAGCACCTGTGTTGGTTGAGACAGAACTTAAATAAGACAATAATGTACATATAAAAGGTGGAACCATATTTATACACTCAAACAGAAAGAGAAGACTAAAAAATTTATCCTGATAAACAAATAATATAGGGTATTATCTATAAGTTGGGTAGTTATCTAAGTATACAAGTGATATAGTACAGTAGCAAGAAGGAAGCATCTGTACAATAGAAAAGTTGGAATACCGAGTTGGTACTCACAAGATGTGAAACTCGATGTATAATAGAGAAAGAAGAAAAATGGCTAGTAACGCCTAAATCCCTATAGAGGTAAAGGGAAAGATCTCGGGCTGAATCCAATAGAGATAGGAGAATAATGGCCACACATTAAGAATAAGAGCAACTATAAAGAAGATAAAGCTATACTCCTGGGTGACGTAGAGACTCAGAGTGAGATCCATTACAAGCTGATCTATTGTCCACTAAGCAAGGAGAGGATGTTGCAACTTGACCCCACCACTATCTGGGTCGAGAATGGGTAATGAAAACTCATCTGAGTAGATGCTAAATAATGATAATCAGATTGGAGCAAATAAAAGGAGGTGAACAACCAGGCCACTCCAGCCAACCACCTGGACTACCAAGTACCTTGGTTATGGTTGCCATAACCTTGACCCAATAAAATACAAGAGCAACAACAGATGAGACCGACTATGCAAGTTGCTATGTAAATCACTACCCAAGTTGCTGATGCTATATCAACACCTCCGGGTCAAACCAAGTACGGTACCAATTGGTAGCATCACTGTACCCCAACACTTGTTAGCTATAACACAGTTCCTACCACACAGCAAGTCCCAGTAATGCACACCCCAGTGCAGAAGTTTGGTGCACAACAAGCAGTATATCAAGGTGGTTAACCTTATCAGCCACCGATGTATGGAATAGTTGCATCATGACAGAATGATCCGACAAGGATTGAAGAATGTCTTCTGAAGATGATACCTCGGACATTTTCAGCAAAGGATCAAATCTATTATGGCCATATATCTAGATAGGTTTATATAGGATGCGGTGCATTATTGATTTACTCTTATGATTATAGATGATGCACATACCAGATTTTAATTTCTCGGGCCTTGACAGGATACCTTCTTGATTTAACCTGTCAATTGGAGTTATAGATATTGTTTCTTTAGTATTAGTCCTGATTATACCAATCTGAACCATTCTCATGATCGACAACATGAACAGAGATATGAACTGAATGAATAGTTAAACGTTTAATCGTGTTGAGCGTACATCATCTGATTTATACCTGATTTATTGATGTACGAAATCTTTCTCCTAATTTATACCTGATTTACTGATGTATGAAAGCTTCTCCAGATTTACTCTTGTAGTGCCTTGACCAATGGCATTATATACTCGGGAATCTGACAGAGAACCAGGGGTCGCACCCTGGGTCGGACATACTCCGACCCCCCCATCGACCCCCAGTTCTCGGGAAAAATGGATGATTTTCCAGGGTCGGATACTGAGGGTCGGATACCCATCGATCCCCACCATCGACCCTGCATAGAAAAGACAGTATTTTTCACTGAATGATCTGAAAAATTTAAAAATACCATTGGTTAGTGTATCCAAATATGAGAATGAAGTATATAATAATTGCCTCACGTGTTCTATGACTTTTCAAACACTACACCACCAGAATAGGAAATGGCTGGGCGAAGAGGGAACAGACGAGGACGTAACCAAATCCCACCACCACCACCGGTAGATGAAACCAGTCATGAAATTCTTGAAGTACCAGAGAATCCAAACGTGTCACCGCCAGCAGATAATGGTTAGGAAAATCCTACAAACTTGCCAGCCCCACCTATAGATTTAGTTACAGTCGTAATGAACTTGGCACAACAACTGCAACAAATACAACAGGTGCAAACTAATATGCAAGCTGCCATAGGCGTGGTTTTTCCAGCTGCACATACGACACGGATGCCGCCGGGACGGAAAAGCACAATACCGGGGGAAATAATGCAGTACCCTATGCACCTCAAACACCAGTCATGCAAGCTCCAGTGCAAAACCCTGAGATAGCTCAAGGTGGTTATCAGTACCAACCACCTATGTATGGGGCCTATGCTCTGTATCAGCTGGACCGCTCCAAACTGGTCGGGCATTTTCTTAAGATGAAGCCCAAAGAATTCGATGGTAAGCCAGCAGATCCTTTGTGGCAGGCACACTGGATTGATGAAATGGAAAGAAATTTTATGATGATGACAGTAAATGAGGAGAAAGTGTTGTGTGCCACATTTATGCTCAAGAGCGATGCACACCATTGGTGGAAGTCTACCAGGACATATCTATTAACCAAACACACCCACTTGACCTGGGATATATACAAAGAGGCATTCTTTGAGAAATACTTCCCTAGAAGTTTCAGAGATTCTATGGAGAGAGAGTTCCAGAGTTTGTATCAGGGGCAGATGACTGTCGACGCATATCAACAGCGTTATGAGGAGCTATTTTTCTTTGCACCAGTCAGTATGCAAGAGGAGGATACGAAAATCCGAAGGTTCGTCATGGGACTTAGGGGAAGCATACGCGAACATGTTTTGGGACTGGAGAAGAAAATCTACAATGAAGCTGTACAAATTGCTCGAGTAATAGAGTCGAGCCAGAAAGAGAGCTATTTTACTCAAAATAGGGGAATAAAAAGGCCAAATGAAAATTTTTACAACGGAGGCAACACCAAGGTATTCCAACCCTTCCGTACCCAGGGCTTCAATGCTGCAACCAAAACCATTTCAGCAACCCCACGGCAACCAAAGCAAAATGATGAGGGGATCAGATGTTTTAACTGCAACCAAGTAGGGCATGTCTCAAGAGAGTGTACTAAGCCCAGAAAATAACTACAGCAAGGAAGAGTTTACGCTGTTTTAGCCAAGGATGCTGCCACATCGTCTGATGTGGTCACAGGTATGACCTGAACCTGTCATTTTATGTTACATTGCATGAGCATGTAGACTAAATTAAAACAAATCACAGGTATCATACCTAGTAATGGCATTCCTGCCAGAGTGCTCTTTGATTATGGAGCTACTCATCCTTTTATATTGGAAAGAAGTTAAATATACCCCTTAAATCTTTAGACTACAAACTACTTATACGATCGCCGATGGGAATTATGAAGTCCAAGGAAGGACCCAGTATACTACTACCTTATGTTTCACAACAATAAATTCAGATTTGGAAGGAGAGTAACATATAATAGAAACTCGTGATGATCCAAATAAGCGAGAATTTATGGAGGAACTTATGGAGCAATGGTTCGTCGGTTGCGCTTGTGGCATTAAAGATCATCTCTGAATTGATGGATGAAGTAGAAGTAGTAGTTTTGTTAGGTCTGTATATAGGGACGGTGTAAGCAGACTTAGAAAAGGAAAACCAAGCCCTAACTTTTGAATGGAACTGCAGTATCGTGAACTAGGCCAATGAATTGCCACTGACTCCCAAATCGGTTGACCTGGTTGGGTGATTGTTGATCACCTTATGAAAATAGCTCAGTCCATTGCTATACGACCTCGGTATGCTTTGGAGCGGTTAACTAAGCTATATGTGGATAGTATTGCCAGATTGAATGGTATGCATGAGAGCTTAGTGTCGGTCAGAGGCTTATGCCTTATCTCGAAGTTTTGGGAGGATCTACAAAAAATAATGGGGACAAAGTTTAAGTTTAGTACCGCAGTTTACCTTAAACCAATGGACAGTCGGAGTGGACTATACAGATCCTAAGAGATATGCTCCGAGCTTGTAAAATTGATTTCAAGGAACTTGAATTGAGAAGTAACCGTGAATTGAAGTTGCTACCAAGCTACTATGTAAATGTCACCTATAAAGCATGGTAAGGTAGAAATGTTAAATTCCTTTGTTTTGGAATGGAGTTGGTGAATGAAGAATTTGAGACCTAAGTCTAATGAAGAGAAGCATCGAGTGGCAAACAAGGTCAAGGAAAAGGGGCAGGATAGCTCAAGATGTCAGAAGAGACACCAAGACCTTGAGTTCACCATAAGGGACAAAGTGTTCTTGAAGAAATCAGTTATGCGTAGTTTGAAACGATTAGACAAGAAGGGAAAGTTATATTATATATATCTGTCGGATCTTATAAACTTTGGAGAGATGTAGAAAAGTTACACATCAATTAGCGTTACCGCTATCCATGTCTAGTGTGCATGATGTATTTCGTGTGTCTCTATTGAATAAGTACATTGGAGATCCATATCAAAGGTATTGACCACGGAATCACTGGATTAGATAGAATGTTTAACTATTGAAGTGGTACTAGCCTAGTTCACTAGTGGGAAGGTACAATGTTTCCAAAGCCGGGATAATTATTATATGAAGGTAACCTGGCAAAGACAAGATGTGGAGAAGAGTGCATAGAGGAAGAAGATGCAATGCGGAAATAGAATTCCCACCTATTGACTCCGAAGTAAATTCAAAATTTTGAGGATAAAATTTATATTAAGGAGGGGGAAGTTGTAAGATCCGTACGTTCAAATTTTGAGGACGAAATTTCTTTTAAGGGTGGTGGAGTTGTAAGACCCGCACGCCATGAACTTGGTCCAACCTTACATTTCGTGTCATGACCCGTCTACATATGATGGTCGAGCCAAGTGGACCAAGTGTGTAAAGAAACCCAAGACCCAGTATGAAAATTTGCTCAAAAACAGTCAAAATGAGGGTAGGGTCGCATGCCTAAATAGGCAGGTCCGACCCCCCTCATCGACCCCCACCATCGACC
The DNA here is from genome assembly GCA_028583415.1 of Protea cynaroides. Lineage (NCBI taxonomy): Eukaryota > Viridiplantae > Streptophyta > Magnoliopsida > Proteales > Proteaceae > Protea > Protea cynaroides. The sequence continues at coordinate 26,948,052 of CM053265.1, read as the reverse complement.
CATGACCAAGGGTCGCAGGGGGTCTCGGATTATCCGACCCCCTCATCGATCCCCTCATCGACCCCCATTATTCGGGAAAAGCAGCACGAACCAAAAATTAGGAAACTTTCCTAATTTCAATTGGAACCTTTCCTAAACTCAATGGGACTTATTTTGGGAGATTTTACTCTATAAATAGGACGTCCCTAAGCCTCTTTCACTCCTTTTACAACCCTAATTGGATTGAGAGAAAGAGAAGAGAAGGAAGAAAAGAAGAAGAGAAGCAAGGAAGAGAAGAAAGCAAAAAGGAGAAGAGTTGCAGAGAAGGAGTATTCTTCTCAGGTATGGATACTAATTCCATGAGTTTCTACAGACCTTAGGTTAGATAATGAAGAGAGTATGATCTCGGAGAATCCCAAACCATCAACCCATGGTTAGGTTTTCATGGAAAAACCATGGGAAAGTCATGAATGCCATTTAGGTGAATGAATCATGGTTCTAGGCCATAGAACATGTGTAATATGGACTGTAGTAGCAAGCCATAGGACTCCAAACACGAAGAATGGACTGAAAGCAGAAAAATCAACAAAACCCACAGGGGGTCGCACAGGGGGTCTATGGCAAATCGACCCTACCAGACCGGAGCATCAACCCCCAGTGTTCGGGAAGTCCAGAAGAGGGGGGGGGGGGTTGCACCAGGGGTCGATCATGACTCCGACCCTACCTCCGACCCCCAGTTAACAGGATGGTTTTTAAATTCAGAATTAATTCTAATTAAATTCTATCGACTTTGTTAGGTCTTCTAGAAATATAATAACATTAAAAAGGTAATTCTAAAGCTTGGAAGATGATCTATTAACAAGCTAAGGTGAGGGAATAAGACCTAAACTAATTGGTTAATAATAAACTGTTTTTATTTCTTGAGTCTAATACCATGATTGATTCTATGCGTGTATGCTTGTAACGTGCATTCAACATGTCATCCAATATTTCTATTATTACTGTTCATGCATATTTAAATTTATTGATTATAACATTATGATGTTGATGATGGTAGGAATAGATATGTGAATGTTTGTGTTTGGTTGGTGTACATGGTGCGGGTAGGGATGGTATCAACCGGTACTTCGATGCCGTTGTCATCGGGGTATATTGTGCCATGGTCTATTCAAGTCATGTCCACTAAACAAGTGTTAGTGTGCTTGATGCGAGTGAGGCATTAGGGGGAGGACGTGACATTGTGGTTCAGCCTGGTCACCAGACTCTAGCTCTATCTCTACTCAAGTCTTGTCCACTAACATCATCGTATTGCCATTACCTTAGTGGAACTAATATGTCGTAGGGCATCAGGGGGGACGTGGCATTGTGGTTCAGCCTGGTCACCAGACCCTAGCTCTATCTCTATGGATGTATTGAGGGATGCTGGGGTGAGGCCTTGGATACATTGTTTGACATTAGGATTGGTTAGTTGCGAGCCCAGTTTGCAAGCCCTCGCCAGCAGGGGCTTACGTGTTGGTATGGGCAACCGGTACATCCATGCCGTTTTCATGGGGTGTATATTGTCCATGGTGGGTGCATGTGAGGCGACAGTGTCGTTTTCATTGGGCGTTTCCACACACTCGTGTATAGAGGTGCGGCGGCCACCTATCCTTTATATAGCACATTGCAAACTTTAAACCAGACCAAAGATATGAATTGATTGCATGCATATGTATTGTTGCATTGTTTTGTTTGCTCACTGAGCCGTGATGTGTGCTCACCCTTTCGAATTTGAATACTTTTAGTTGATGATGCAGGTACCACCGTTGAAGATTATATGAACGCTCCTGTATACGGGCATGTGGCGACAATGGAAGCTGAAGACTTAGTGGATATGCATGACTCCTCATGCGAGTGCAACTCATGCGTATTCGATTAGATTTTGTTTAGATTTTATTAAAGACATGTAATTGATATTTATTTAATTATGTCTCAGTTGATTTAACAATAATTTGATATTTATTTATGGTTATCACAGTTAGATTCTCAGTTCATTTACTATAAGACTTCCGCTATTTATTTTATTACCTCTGATTAATGTGGAATTTGTTTTGATTTATCATATGTGGGATAGCCTATTGTGAGATCCTGGTTGAACCGTTGGCTTATTGACGGTTCATCACACCATTCTGGTTGGAGCAGAATTTGGGGTGTGACATCAACCATGATCTCGAATAGGCTGTGTCCATTTGCTTAAACCATACACATCTACAACCATAATCAGAGTAAATACACAATAATAGAAGTCTTATATATTAAATGAACTGAGAGTCTAAAGATGATAACATAAATAAAATATTCAATTATCTTAAAAAATATTGAGACATAAAATAAAATAATTTAATCAATTACATCGTCTAAATAATTTAAATAAAAATTTAATCGAAAACACAAGAGTTGCACTCGCATGACGAATCATGCGACTCCATCACAACTTCAGCGTCCATCGCCGCCGCATGTCCATACATCGGAGCATTTATATAATCTTCTACGGTAGTACCTACATCATCAACTAAAAATATTTGACGTCGAAAGGGTGAGCACACATCACGGCTCAGTGATCAAACAAAACAATGCAACAAACATATGCATGTATTCAATTCATATCTTTGGTCTTGTAAGACCCGTATCAAACTAACCCGATCTTACCACCTTGAACCAGGTCTAGCCATCATGGTCGAGCCAAATGGATCAAGTACGTGAGGGAGATCGCGATCCCAGGTATTAAACTGACCCAAAAACATTAAAAATAGGGGGAGGGTCGCACACCCAGCTAGGCTGGGTCGAACCCCCCAAGATAGAAAGTCAGACCCTGAGTTTTTAACCAGGGGTCGGACATTTTAGAACCAGGGGTCGACGGGATCTCCGACCCCCTCATCGACCCCAGTCTGCCAATAGAAAACCGTGAATTAGGAACTTTTCAAATTTCAATGGGATTCTTTCCTAATCTCAATGGGACTTATTTTGGGAGTTTTTACTATATAAATAGGACGTCCCTAAGCCTCTTTCACTCCTTTTAGAACCCTAATTGGATTGAGAGAAAGAGAAGGGAAAGAGAAGAGAAAGAGAAAGAGAAGAGAAGGAAAAGTGGAGAAGAAGATCAAAGAGAAGGCTTCAGAGAACCAAGCCTAATTCTCAGGTATGGATACTATCTCCATGTAATTCTATAGACCTTAGAATAGATAGTGAAGAGGATATGATCTAGGAGAAACCCAAATCATCCACCCATGGTTAGGTTTTTATAGAAAACCATGGGGGAAATCATAAAAGCCAAAAAGGTGAATGAACTACGGTTCTAGACCATAGAACATGTGTGGAATGGATTGTAGAAGCAAGCCATAGGACCCCAAACACGAAGAATGGACTGTAGGATGAGAATTTCGAGTAAACCCACAGGGGGTCGCACGGGGGGTCGATGGCCAATCGACCCTACCAGACCCTAACAATCGACCCCCAGTGTTCGGAAAGTCCAGACTGTGAGTGGTCGCACCCAGGGTCGATGGAACCTCCGACCCTGGCATCGACCCCCAGTTAACAGCATGCTTTTAAAATCAAAATTAATTCTAATTAAATTCTATCGACTTGATTAGGTCTTCTAGTGATATAATATTGATATTTAGTTGATTCTTAAAGCTTGAAAGAGGACCTACGATCAAGCAAAGGTGAGGGAATAAGACCTAAACTAATTGGTTAATAATAAACTGTTTTATTCTTGAGTCCAATGCCATGATTGATTCTATGCGTGTATGCTTGTTATGTGCATTCAACATGTCATCCAATATTCTATTATTACTATTCATGCATATTTAAATTATTATTTATAACATGATGATGATGATGATGATAGGAATAGGCATGTGAATGTATGTGTGTGGTTGGTGTGCTTAATGTGAGCGAGTATCAGGGGGAGGTGTCATAGGCGGGGCCTCAGCACTCTAGCTCTATCTCCAACTCATGTCTTGTCCACTGACATCGTCGTGTCGCCATTGCCTTAGCAGAACTATTACGTCGTAGGGTATGAGGGGAGGTGGTCTCGGACCGTGTAGTCTCTAACTCTGCCGGGGGGCCTTAGCCCTATATCTATGGACGTATTAAGGGATGCTGGGGTGAGGCCTTGGATACACTGATTGGTATTAGGATTGGTTAGTTGCGAGCCCAGTTTGCGAGCCCTCGCCAGCAGGGGCTTACGTGTTGGTATGGGCAACTGGTACAACAATAAACATGACCTTTGTGTATACATTGTCCATGGTGGGTGCATGTAGGACGACAATAAACGTTACCTTTGGGAGGCTTCACACACTCGTGTATAGAGGTGCGGCAGCCACCTATCCTTTCTATAGCACATTGCAAACTTATATACCAGACCAAGGATATGAATTGAATGCATACATATGTTTGTTGCATTGTTTTGTTTTCTCACTGAGCCATGATGTGTGCTTACCCTCTCGACATCGAATATTTTTAGTTGATGATGCAAGTACTACGGTCGAAGATTATATGAGTGCTCTGGTGTACGCGCGTGTTGCGGGAATGGAAGCTGAAGACTTAGTGGATACGCATGATCCCTCATGCGAGTGCAACTCATGCGTATTTGATTAGATTTTGTTTGAATTTATTAAAGGAATGTAATTGATATTTTATTTATTTATGTTTCAGTTGATATAACAATAACTTGATATTTTATTTATGATTATCACAGTTAGATTTCTCAGTTCATTTGTTAGTAAGACTTCCGCTATTGTCTATTTATTCTGATTATGGTTGTGGATGTATATAATTTTATTTTTAATGGACACAGCCTATTAGAGATCCTGGTTGAACCGTTGGTTTATTAACGGTTCATCACACCATTCTGAATAGTACGGAATTGGGGTGTGATAAGTCTGGTTCATAAGTTTGCAATGTGCAATAGAAAGGATAGGTGGCCGTCGCACCTCTATACACGAATGTGTGGAACCGCCCAACGGATGAAACACCATTGCTGCCTCTACATGCACCCACCATGGAATAGAGATAGAGCTAAAGTGCTTAGGACCGCACCACATCACACTTCCCTTGATGCTTTACCCATACCAACACGTAAGCCCCTGTTGGCGAGGGCTTGCACACTAGGCTCACAACTAACCAATCCTAATGTCAAACAGTGTATCCAAGGCCTCACCCTAGCATCCCTCAATATGTCCATAGAGATAAAGCTAAGGCCCCCCGGCAGAGTCAGAGACTACACCGTCTGAGACCACCTCCCCTGATGCCTTATGACGTAATAGTTCTACTAAGGTAATGGCGATACGATGATGTTAGTGGACAAGACTTGAGTAGAGATAGAGCTAGAGTCTGGTGACCAGGCTGAACCACAGTGTCATGTCCTCCCCCTGATGCCCCACTCGCATCAAGTACACTAACCACACATATACAATCACATGCCTATTCCTAGCATCATCATCAACATCATATTATAAATAAATAGAAATTAAATATGCATGAACAATAATAACAGAAATATTGTATGACATGTGATACGCACATTACAATCATACAAGCATAGAATCATTCATGGTATTGGACTCAAAAATTATTTATTATTAGCCAATTAGTTTATGTCTTGTTCCCTCACCTTTGGTTGAGCGTAGATCCTCGTTCAAGCTTTATGAATCACTTTTAAAATCACTAGAAAGACCTAACAAGTCGATAGATTTTAATTAGAATTAATTCTAATAAATTTAGACTAACTGAAATCATAGGGTCGCAGATAGGTAGCACCTAGGGTAGCAGTTTCTGCAACCCTAGGGTGTAGGGTAGGACGTGGGGTCGGATACCATTCGACCCTATGTGCGACCACACCCTCCCTGGGACTTCCCAAGGGCATGTGGTGGATCCTGTGGCCTTGTAGGGTCGGATATCATTCGACCCTACGTGCGACCACACGTATTTTGAGTCGACCTTTCATTCTAAAGTCCATTCTTTCATGTTTGGATCCTTTGACTTACGTTCATGGTCCATTCTATGATTGTTCTATGGCTCAAAACTCCAAGTTATACACTATTCATTGTCCATAACAATTTTCTCCATGGAATCTCTTGGAACTTGTCCATGGATGGATGATTTGGGTTTCTCCTAATTCTATGTTCTTTATAACTATTTCAGGATCTCTTATTCAGGTAGGGAATTAGGTTCATACCTTTATTCAGAGGTTTCTCTGAACTTTCTCCTCTTCCTTATTCTTCTTCTTTAAGTTTCCTTCTCTTCTTTTCTTCGTTTTCTCTTTCTCTTTCTCTCACTTTCAATTAGGGTTCTAAAGGAATGAAAGAGGCTAAGGGACATCCTATTTATTGAGGAAAATCCTCCATAATAAGTCCCAATGAGTTTAGGAAAGATCCCCTTTGAATTAGGAAAGTTTCCTAATTTCTGGTTTCTGTCTGTCATCGTAGGGTCGGACGTAGGGTCACAGGATCCGTCAACCCTACACCTTCTTAGTCATGCGACCCTACGACTAAAAAGTCATGGGTTGGACTTCTGTTGAGGTGGGATCGACCCTACCTGTTTAGGCATGCGACCCTACCCTCACATTTACTGTTTTTGGGTTAGACTCATACCTGGTCTTGTGATTTCTTTACGCACTTGGTCCACTTGGCTCAACCATGATAGGTAGACCTGGTACAAGGTGGTAAGACCGGTTAGTTCGATATGGGTCTTATAACTCCCCCCCTCTTATTAAAAATTTCGTCATCGAAATTTGTACATACCTTCTGAGTCGAAAAGGTGAGAATATTACTTTTGCATAGCATTCTCTTCTTCCCATGTGATCTCTTCTATATCTCGGCTCTTCCAGGTGACCTTAACATAGTATATGTCACGGTTGCGTAGACGTTGAACCTTTCGACTAGTGATTTCAGTTGGTGCTACTTCAAATGTCAAATCATCAGTTAGATCTGGTGGATCTGCTGTCAAAACGTATGTTGGATCTCTGACGTACTTATTTAATAAAGAGATATGAAATACATCATGCACACTTGACATAGATGGTGGTAGTGCTAATTGATAAGCCACTCTTCCACGTTTAGCTAGAATCTCATGTGGCCCGACATATGTCCGACTTAGCTTTCCTTTCTGTCCGATTCATTTTAAACCTCGCATAGGTGATACTTTCAAGAATACCTTATCACCTACGACAAATTCAAGGTCTCGACGTCGAGTATCTGCATACTGTTTCTGACGATTCTGAGCCGTTCTAACTCTTTCTTTGATAATGTTGACTACTCGACAAGTCTCTTCAATAAATTCTGGTCCAACGATGCTACGTTCTCCAACTTTATTCCAAAACAGAGGAGTTCGACACTTCCTTTCATACAGTGCTTCATAGGGTGACATCTGTATAGTAGCCTGATAGCTGTTGTTATAGGCAAACTCGATCAATGGTAGTTTCTCATCCCATGATCCATTAAAATCAATTACACAGGCTTGAAGCATGTCTTCTAAAATCTGAATGGTATGCTCCGACTGTCTGTCTGTCTGAGAATGGAATGCAGTACTGAACTTTAACGTTGTACCCATAGCCTTTTGCAATCCTTCCCAAAACTTTGAAGTAAAGCGTGGGTCTCTATCAGACACAATGCTTTCAAGTACACCATTTAATCAGACAATGTTATCTACTTATCATTTGGCTAACCTCTCCAGGGTATACTGTGGTCGTATAGCTATAAAGCGAGCTGTCTTAGTCAGACGATCCACAATCACCCAGACCACGTCAACTACTCGAGGAGTAAATGGTAATCCGGTGACGAAGTCCATAGTGATGCAGTCCCATTTCCATGCTGATTCTGGCAGTGGCTGCAACAATCCTATAGGTCTTTGTCATTCAGCCTTCACCCTCTGATAATTTAGGCATTGAGACACGAATTTAGCTACATCTGCTTTCATTCCTCTCCACCAATATAATTTCTTCAAATCATGATACATCTTTGTACTTCCAGGATGTACCGAATAGGCAGTGGTGTGAGCTTCCTTCATTAGTCTGTGTCTAATGTCCAAGTTTCCCGTTTCAGGAACACATACTCTTCCTTTGTACTTTAGTACCTTTTCATCATCCAAGGTGAACTCAGGAGTCGTCCTACCTTTTTCGATGTCTTCTTGTACCGTTCTCAGATAAGGGTCTGATTTAATAGCTGCTTTCACTTCATCAGTTATATCAGGTACAATCTTCATCGTTGCGAATATTTTTGAAAACTAATGAATAAACCCTTGATTGGTTGATCCACCCGGTGCATCTATCACGAACTGCTCATTACCATAATTGAATACTTTCCCTATACCACACATTGCTACAGTCGTGTTAACTTCTCCTTGAAATTTTATCATTGCTTTTCTGCTTAGCGCATCAGCAACTACGTTAGCCTTTCCTGGATGATACTGGTTATCACAATCATAATCCTTCAATAATTCCAATCATCTTCTTTGTCTCATGTTCAACTCCTTCTGATTAAAAAGATAAGTGAGACTCTTATGATCTGATTTAATATGAAATTTCTCTCCGTACAAGTAATGTCTCCATATCTTGACAGCATGTACTACTGTCGCTAATTCCAAGTCATGAGTGGGATAGTTCTTCTCATGTGTTTTCAGTTGTCTTGAGGCATACACAATTACTGGTTCTCCTTGCATAAGTACACATCCTAAACCCAATCCCGACGTATCAGAGTACAAGATAAATGGTTGTCCTAGAATAGGAATAGTCAAGATCAGAGCATATATCAATCTAACCTTCAATGTTAGAAAACTTTTCTCATATTTATCAGTCTAAACAAACTTTTCTCCTTTCTTAGTCAAACTGGTGAGAGGTACGGCAATTCTGGAATAGTCTTCCACGAATCATCGATAATACCTAGCTAGACCTAGGAAACTTTTAATTCTTGCAACGCTCTTTGGTGCTTCCCACTTCACAATGGCTTCAATCTTGCTGGGATCCACTTTAATTCTTTCAGCGGATACAACATGGCCTAAGAAAGCGACCTCATTTAACCAAAACTCACACTTTGTAAATTTGGCATAAAGCTTCTCTTTCCTTAATCACTGTAGAGCGGCTCTTAGATTCATGACATGAGTTTCCTTGTCCTTGGAGTAGACCAATATATCATCAATAAACACAATGAGTGATGTATCCAACATTTAATGGAATATCCGATTCATGAGTTCCATAAAAGTTGCGGGTGCGTTAGTCAATCCAAAAGACATGACTAAAAATTCATAATGTCCATATCTTGTTCTGAATGTTGTCTTTGGAATATCACCGTCCTTAATCTTCAACTGATGGTATCCTGACCGAAGATCGATCTTGGAGAATACTTTGGCACCTTGCAACTAATCGAACAAGTCATCGATCCGAGGCAATGGGTATCGATTCTTGATTGTCAACTTATTCAGTTCTCGGTAGTCTACACACAATCGAGCACTACCGTCCTTCTTCTTTACAAATAATACTGGCGCTCCCCATGGTGATATGCTAGGTCTGATGTAATCCTTGTCCAGTAATTCCTGAACTGTACCTTCAATTCCTTCAGTTCAGTAGGAGCCATTCTATAAGGTGCTTTAGATACTGGTGCGGCTCCGGGTATCAGATTTATAACGAACTTTGTCGCTCGGTCGGGTGGTAGTCCTGGTAGTTCTTTAGGAAATACATCTGAAAAGTCACGCACAACATCAATATTCTCCATTTGTGGTGCTTCCTTGGTGAGGTCGACCACTGATACTAGATACCCAACTCCTCCTTTCTCGAGGCATTTCCTAGCCTTTAATGCAGAGAGGATGAGTTTTCGTTTACGGGGAAGTTTGGTTCTCGCAAAACTAAACTCTGCTCCTTCCTTGTCTTTAAATGTCAGCTTCTTTTCTACACATAATAGGTTTGTAGAATGCCGAGCTAACCAGTCCATTCCCAAGATGACGTCAAAGTCTGCCATCTCAAGTTGAATCAAGATTGCATCCAAAGTCTTCTCTCCAATAAGAACTGGACATGGTCCATAACCTTTTCTAATTCCACTTCAAATCCATAGGTGATCGCATAAGCAGTTTGTAGTCTAAAGAATTGAGGGGTAGATTCAGCTTCTTTCCAAATGACACAGATATAAAAGAATGAGTAGCTCCAGAATCAAAGAGTACTCTAGCGGGTATGCCATTAATAGGTACGATACCTATGATTTACTTTAATTTAGTCTACATGCTTACACAATGTAACACAAAATGAAAGGTTCAGGTCATACCTGTGACCACATCAGACGATGCGGCAGCTTCCTCAAATGTAACAGCATAGACCCTTCCTTGTTGTAGCTGCATTCTGGGCTTAGGACACTCCCTTGAATAATGCCCTACTTGGTTGCAGTTAAAGCATTTTACTCCTTCGTTAGTTTGCTTTTGTTGCGGTTGAGCTGTTGGAGTAGTCTTGGCTGCAGCATTGAAGCCTTGAGTACGGAAGGGTTTAAATGTCCTTGTATTCCCTCCGTTGTATGAATTCCCATTTGACCTCTTGATACCTCTATTCTAAGCAAAATAGCTCTCTTTCTGGCTCGACTCTATTACTCGAGCAATCTGTACCGCTTCATTGTAAACTTTCTTTTCCAAACCCAGAACATGCTCACGGATGCTTCCCCTGAGTCCCATGACGAACCTTCAGGTCTTTGTATTTTCCTCCTGCATGCTGGCGGGTGCAAAGAAAAACAGCTCCTCATAATGCTGTTGGTATGCATCCATGGTCATCGGGCCCTGATATAGACTCAGGAACTCTCTCTCCATAGAATCTCTGAAACTTCTGGGGAAGTACTTCTCAAAGAACGCCTCTTTATAGATAGCCCAGGTCAATTGGGCGTGCTTGGTTAACAGATATGTCCTGGTAGACTTCCACCAATGGTGTGCATCGCCCTTCAGCATAAATGTGACGCACAACACTTTTTCTTCATCAGTAACTGTCATCATCATAAAATTCCTTTCCATCTCGTCGATCCAATGAGCTGGCCACAAAGGATCTGCTGGCTTGCCATTATATTCTTTAGGTTTCATTTTCAGGAAGCGCTCGATCAGTCGAGAATGGTCTAACTAATACTGAGCATAGGCCCTGTACATAGGTGGTTGATACTCGTAACTGCCTTGGGCTACCTCAGGGTTCTGTACTGGAGCTTGCACAACTGGCATTTGAGGTGCTTGGGGTACCGTGTTGCTACCCCTTGGTACTGTGCTATCTTGTCCAGCTGGCATAGGTGTAGTATGTGCAGCTGGAAAAACCATTCCTATAGCAGCTTGCATATTGGCTTGCACCTACTGTATTTGCTGCAGCTGTTGTGCCAGGTTCATTACGGCTGTGGCCAAATCTGTAGGTGGGACTGATAAGTTTGTAGGATTTGCCTGACCATTAGCTTTGGCGGTGCCATGTTCAGATTCTCTTGTACTTCAGGAATTTCATGGTTAGTTTCCTCCACAGGTGGTGGTGGTGGAATTAGGTTACGTCCTCGTCTGTTCCCTCTTCGCCCAACCATTTCCTTTTTCTGGTGGTGGTAGTGTCTGAAAACAATCATATAACATGTGAGGCAATCAATATAAGTTGTTCCCAAGTCAAAATCCAACTAATCAATATAAATTTATAATTTTTCAGATCATTTAGTAAAATACTAAATTTTTCCATCGTAGGGTCGATGGTAGGGTTTGTCGTAGGGTCATACATTTTGGTCAAATATGCGACCCTACGATCCAAAATTAGGTTTTTAAGCCCGATTTTGGATTCATTTCCCATTCTTTCTCCTTTCTTCCCAAAATTAGGTTTTTAAGCTCTCTACTGTTTCACATTTTTAAGCTTTCCAAACTAGGTTTTTCACCCATTTACATCATTTTCTTCAAATTAAACTTTTTCTAACCGTAAAAATTTAATTTTTATTAGGGGATTTTGCTATTGGTCACCCAATGGACGAAAGCCCTCAAAAATATTTGAGTTTCATCGGTTGGTTATCGAGAAACTTGAAATTTTCCATTTTTGACCTAATTTTTGAGATTTTTTGAATTTATTGAAATTTCTTCAAATTTGATCTTTCTAGATTAAATTTCCAACTATATGAGCTTTGCAGGATGGTTTGGAACCTATGTAAGTCCTCTTACCCAGTTGTTTGGGTGAAAAGTGAGGCTTTTGACCAAATCATGCTGTTATAATGCCAAAATTTTTGAGCTTTTTCCATTACTAATATCTTGTTTGTTTTTCTTTGTCTTGGCAGATAGTATGGCTCGTACCAAGGTGCCTAGGGCTCATGACCCTGTTCGCTTCCACTCCAACGAGGCAGAAGCTCAGTATGCTCGCTATGAGCGTAAGAAGGTAGAAGGGGGTCACTGTGTGAACTTGGCTAGTCTAGCCTTGTTCAACATGGAGGATGCTTTTGGTGACATGTGATCACCTATAAGGCTTGTACCCGTTCTGATTTGGTGAGGCAGTTCTATTGCAATCTTCAGGTAGTGGGGGATCGCAATGACACCGAGAGGGATAGGGAGCTCAGGATCACTAGCTACGTCAAAGGGGTAGAAGTTTCATTTAACTGCCAGCAATTAGTTGATCTTTTGGGCATATTAAATGATGGTCCTTTGGTGTACTGTGCTCCCAAGGAAACCCAGTTTTTTTCTTTGGAGATGCATGCTGAGATTGATAGTCAACTTATTAGAGATGATCGCTGGGAGATAAAAGCGATTAACCTACGTCCAAAGCCTCGGGTGTACTGCAAGATTATCCAGCACAACCTGATTCCCCAGAGTGGACACTATGATAGGATCTCACAGTTGACTCAGTATGTCCTCTACTATATTTGCGCCAGGCAGTCTGTCTGCCTTCCTTATATTATTATCCGGATGATGATCTGCGCTACGCTACCTGGTCAGTTGGGCAACCTATCATACGAATGTCTGATCACTACACTACTCACCAGCCTACACGTTGATTTAGTAGATGAGAGGATTCAGGAGAAGACCTTCTCATCGTACTCGAGTTGAGGTAGCAGATGCTGTTGCGGCAGCATCAGCAGCAGGAGTAGGGGTCCATGGTGGTGATGCTGAGGATGAGGATCGTATGTTCATGGATGTAAACTCCATACCTCCTCTATCACCTCTACATTCTACTATAGCTAGTCCATCTCGGGCTCCTTCACACATTGTTGGTCCTTCACGCCCACCCTTTGATGATATTATGGGGCTACTGCGTGAGATTAGAGAGGCCCAGCGTGCGTCGGATCAGTGGATGGCCGAGCTGGCAGCTAGTCTCCAGGTGACCCAGAATCAGGTGGCCTGATTGACTAGAGTGTACGTTGAGGACTACGATAGAGATCGCGAGGCACCTCCTCCTCCAGCACCTCCAGCTCCATGATGTATATTTTCTTTTTATACTTCTTCGTACTACAGAGTAACTATCTGGATTATGGATTGTACTCTGATTTGAATATGTACAAACGTGCTTTTTATTTGATGTATATGAAACTTGTTCCTCCTTTTATATATACATTATTCTCTTTCTTAATTTTGTCTCAAACAATACAGGTGCTTATGGTGTGTTATTATTATAGCTTTTAAAATTTTCTCTTAACTCAGTTCACGAGCTTTTTTGGGAGTATATCGGTTTAATAGACAGGGCCTGAGAGCTCTGATACCAAGTTATCACACTCTAATTCTACACTATTCAGAATGGTGTGATGAAACGCTAATAAATCAACGGTTCAACCAGGATCTCGAATAGACTGTGTCTGTTTGCTTAAGCCATACAAATCCACAACCATAATCAGAGTAAATACACAATAGCGGAAGTCTTATATATTAAATGAACTGAGAGTCTAAAGATGATAACATAAATAAAATATTCAATTATCTTAAAAAATACTAAGACATAAAATAAAATAATTTAATCAATTACATCGTCTGAATAATTTAAATAAAAATCTAATTAAAAACACAAGAGTTGCACTCACATGACGAATCATGCGACTCCATCACAACTTCAACATCCATCGCCGCTGCATGTCCATACATCAGAGCATTTATATAATCTTCTACGGTGGTACCTGCATCATCAACTAAAAATATTCGACGTCGAAAGGGTGAGCACACATCACGGCTCAGTGAGTAAACAAAATAATGCAACAAACATATGCATGCATTAAATTCATATATTTGGTCTGGTTCATAAGTTTACAATGTGCAATAGAAAGGATAGCTGGCCGCCGCACCTCTATACACGAATGTGTGGAACCGTCCAACGGATCAAACACCATTGCTGCCTCCACATGCACCCACCATGGAATAGAGATAGAGCTAAAGTGCTTAGGACTGCACCGCATCACACTTCCCCTGATGCTCTATCCATACCAACACATAAGCCCCTATTGGCGAGGGCTTGCAAACTAGGCTCGCAACTAACCAATCCTAATGTCAAACAGTGTATCCAAGGCCTCACCCCAGCATCCCTCAATACGTCCATAGAGATAGAGCTAAGGCCCCCCGACAGAGTCAGAGACTACACGGTCTGAGACCACCTCCCCTGATGCCCTACAACGTAATAGTTCTGCTAAGGTAAGGGCGATACGACGATGATAGTGGACAAGACTTGAGTAGAGATAGAGCTAGAGTCTGGTGACCAGGCTGAACCATAGTGTCATGTCCTCCCCTTGATGCCCCACTCACATCAAGTACACTAACCATACACATACAATCACATGCCTATTCTTAGCATCATCATCAACATCATATTATAACTAAATGGAAATTAAATATGCATGAACAATAATAACAGAAATATTGGATGACATGTGATATGCACATTACAATCATACAAGCATAGAATCATTCATGGTATTGGACTCAAAAACAGTTTATTATTAGCTAATTAGTTTAGGTCTTGTTCACTCACCTTTGGTTGAGCGTAGATTCTCGTTCAAGCTTTATGAATCACTTTTAAAATCACTAGAAAGACCTAACAAGTCAATAGATTTTAATTAGAATTAATTCCAATAGATTTAGACTAACTGAAAGCGTAGGATTGCAGGTAGGGTAGCACCTAGGGTAGCAGTTTCTGCGACCCTAGGGTGTAGGGTAGGACGTGGGGTCGGATACCATTCGACCCTACGTGTGACCACACCCTCCTTGGGACTTCCCAAGGGCATGTGGTGGATCCTGTGGTCTCGTAGGGTCGGATATCATTCGACCCTACGTGTGACCACATGTATTCTGAGTCGACCTTTCATTCTAAAGTCCATTCTTTCATGTTTGGATCCTTTGGCTTACTTTCATGGTCCATTCTATGATTGTTCTATGGCTCAAAACTCCAAGTTATACACTATTCATTGTCCCTAACAATTTCCTCCATAGAATCTCTTGGAACTTGTCCATAGATGGATGATTTGGGTTTCTCCTAATCTTATGTTCTTCATAACTATTCTAGGATCTCTTATTCAGGTAGGGAATTAGGTTCATACCTTTATTTAGAGGTTTCTCTGAACTTCCTCCTCTTCCTTAGTCTTCTTCTTCAAGTTTCCTTCTCTTCTTCTCTTCCTTCTCTTTCTCTTTCTCTCACTTTCAATTAGGGTTTTAAAGGAGTGAAAGAGGCTAAGGGACGTCCTATTTATAGAGGAAAATCCTCCATAATAAGTCCCAATGAGTTTAGAAAAGATCCCCTTTGAATTAAGAAAGTTTCTTAATTTCTGGTTTCTATCTGTCATCGTAGGGTCGGAGGATCCGTCGACCCTATACCTTCTTAGTCATGCAAACCTATGACTAAAAAGTCATGGGTTGGACTTCTGTTGAGGTGGGGTTGACCCTACCTGTTTAGGCATGCAACCCTACCTTCACATTTATTGTTTTTGGGTTAGACTCATACCTGGTCTTGTGATTTCTTCACGCACTTGGTCCACTTAGCTCGATCATGATAGGTAGACCTGGTACAAGGTGGTAAGACCAGTTAGTTCGATACGGGTCTTATAGAATCATCCAGGATCACATACTTATTATAAACACCAAATCACCATACAACGTATACATACAAAATATCCACAATAATTAGATTGGGAAAGATAACAAAAAAGCAACGAAAGTATACATAAAATGATTGATATAAATAATTGATGCAAACTAAATGGTACGTAATGTAATTACTATAAGCATCCCATTTTTTCCATCCCCAACTAAGTAGAGTCTTCTTGGTGTATAGACAACAAAGGAAGAGAGGTGAATGAAAGGGGAGGTGAGTGAAACTCTCCTGAAACCAATAGTTAATCAATCCTTGCATGCTCCCTATGGTGTTTTAAGCCAAACCAGAGTGCCCCCCCAGTGTGACTTGCCATCTAGGTGATCCCATATGGCAAGTTTGTGAGTCCTGATTCAGAGTTTGGATTTTTGGCTGTGACTTCGAGATGGTTTTTGACGGGCCCATGACTGCAACTTGCATGGATGCATAGGCAAGGATTTATACTGAAAATGAGACAAGAATCGCTCAATTCTAATGTAAAATGAAAAAGATATCACAATTTTAGTCGGATTGAAAAAGTTCTTAAATATCTAGGGGCTTTCTTGTAAATTATCTTAAATTAAGGATTTATTAAGCTAATTATCATAAATTCGATTGACCGAACTTCATTTCTCCATATTTTGATCATTCGACATCCAAATTAGGTGATTAAAGCTTTATAATTCTTCATTTTCAGTCTTCTTCAAAGTAGATGTGGAAAATCCGGAACAGAGGCCGTCGAAAGATCCCATGCGGAGTTGCAAGCTGATATGCCCGTTTGAACTTTAGTTCTTCATAACTTGCTCATCTGACGTCCAAATCTGGTGATTCAAGTGCCATTTTTCTCCTTTTTCAGTTATCTTCAAAGTGGAAGTGAAAAATCCAGGGCAAAAACTACCAAAAGATCCCATGCAGAGTCACAAGCTGAATTATTGTAAATTAGACCATTTAAGCTTCAGTTTTTCATATTTTGGACATCTGACATCCAAATCAGGTGATTCAAATGTTGTTAGTCTCTAGTTTTAGTCCTCTTCAAAGTGGACATGGAAAATCCAGGACATGCAGAGCTGCAAGCCGATATTGGCTCATGAAAGAAAATGAAAGAAGAAACAAAGGATAGTCGACCCTAGCCCAGTCCTACCCATGCATGGCTGGACCTGTGCGACCATTCAACCAAAACCAGTTTGGACCAAGTCGGCTCAACCCATGTGCATGTACATTATATATATAATCAGCGTAATACTAGGGCCTTTTTTGCAAACGACGCGTTACACCTAGTCCATGGTGTAGCAAAGAATGGGCAAGGGTTCTCGCACCATGGACGAGTGTGGGCAAAGAAGCTAGTCCATAAGCTTAGGATTAGAATAACATCTTAGAACATAGGATCTTTAACGAGTAAGAGTCTATAATTGATAGATGTTATGAGGAGAAGAAGGATTAACATAGCTTGCATACAAGAGATTAGATGGAAGGGTAAAAAAGCTAAGGTGTTGGATGGATTTAAACTTTGATCTACGAGGGATAAAAATAATAGCAACAGAGTGGGTATAATACTAGATAAAGATTTAAAGAATGATGTGGTAGATGTGAAAAGATTTGGTGATAAGATTATAACCATCAAATTAGTGATAGGGAAAGAGATAGTCAATATAATTAACGCTTACGCCCCTCAAGTAATATTGGATGCAAATAGTAAGCTAGAATTTTAGGAACACATGGATGGATTAGTGCAAGGTTTACGACAAGGAGAAAAGATTATAATGGAGGGTGATTTGAATGGACAAGTAGGGGAAGATGGTAGAGCTTATGAAGATGTGCATGTGAGATATGGTTTTGGAGTGAGGAATGAGGAGGGGACCTCAATTTTAGATTTCTATAGTTTATAATTTATCCATCGTAAACACATACTTTGAAAAGAGAGAGGAGCATTTAGTCACCTTCAAAAGTAGGCATCATAAAAGCCTAATAGATTTCTTTCTAACTCGAAGGTCTGATAAATTGTTATATAAAGATTGTAAAGTTATACCCAGGGAGAGTTTAACCACTCAGCATAGATTATTGGTCTTAGATATATGTCTCACTATGCCAAGTAGTAGGAAAGGTTAGGTTTTGTGCCCTAGGATAAGGTAGTGGTGCTTAAAAATAAATACCTTGAAAGCTTTTACTGATAATGTGGTCAAACAAGGAATGCAAAACTTTAAGGGAGACATTAATACAATGTGGATCGAGGAAAGTTGCTAAAGAGGTTTTAGGTGTATCAGAAGGAAAATGTTATTCTCCTAGAAAGTATTGGTGGTGAAATAATGAGGTTCAATAAGACATTAAAGCTAAGAAAGATAGTTTTAAGGCATGCCAAAAGACTAAGGATATAGAAGATCAAAAAAGATATAGACATGCTAGAAATGAAGCAAAGAAGATTATGGGAAAACTAAGGGTGAAGAAATATGAAGATCTTTGTATCATCTGAGCACTAAGGAAGGAAAAAAAGCTATTTATAAAATAGCTAAGATGAGGGAAAGGCAGAGTAGAGATTTAAACCATGTTAGATGTATTAAAAGTACAAATGGCAGAGTTTTAGTAAGGGATGAGGGTATTAAAGAGAGATGGAATGATTATTACCACAACCTACTAAATGAAGACGTCTTAGGAAATAGTGCACCAGATTGCTACATTACTCACCATGACACCACAGGTCATAGGTATATACATAAAATTAGGGTGACAGAAGTGAAAGAATCTTTAAGGAAGATGAATGTAGTTGAAGCACCAGGCCCTGATGAGGTCCCAATAGTAGTTTGGAAAAGCCTAGGAATGTATAGAGTATCTTGGCTAACTAAGTTATCCAATAAAATTATGAGCTTAGGAAAAATGCCAAATGAATGGAGAAGTAGTATTGTGGTTTCAATCTAAAAAAACAAAAGTGATATTCAGAGCTGCAACAACTATAGAGGCATAAAACTAATGAGTCATACTATGAAACTGTGGGAGAGAGTTATTGAAACCCGCTTGAGAAAAAAAAACTACCATTATGGAGAACCAGTTTAGTTTTATGCTAGGTAGATCCATAATAGAGGTTATTTACTTGCTTAGGAGACTTATGAAAAGATGTAGAGAAGGCAAGAAGGACCTCTATATGGTTTTTATCGATCTAGAAAAGGCTTAAGATAGAGTCCTTAGGGAATTAATCTGGTAAGTACTAGGGAAGAGATGCATTTCAAGCAAATATGTGGACATAGTTAAGGACATGTATTATAATGTGGTGACTAGTGTGAAAACCATGGGGGGTCAAGGTCATGAATTCCCAATTACAATGGAGTTACATCAAGGATCAACTTTAAGCCCTTATTTGTTTGCCTTCATTATGGATGATCTTACCAGAGACATTCAAGATTAAGTTCCTTAGTGTATACTTTTCATGATGATATTGTTTTGGTGGATAAAATAAAAACAGGGATTAATGCAAAGTTGGAGCTATGGAGATCATCTTTGGAATCAAAAGGTTTTAAAATAAGTAGAACGAAGACGGAGTATATGGTGTGTAACTTTAGTCACACAAGAACGGATAATGAGGTGGTGAACATTCTTGAGAGGGAGATACAACAAAGTGATCATTTTAGGTATTAAGATTCAATAAAAAATAAAGAAGGTGATATAGACGATGATATTTTATAGAAGATTCAAATAGGATGGATGAAGTAGAGAAATGCGTCTAGAGTGCTGTGTGATCAGCGTATTCCTTTAAAACTTAAAGAAAAATTCTATAGGATAGTTATTTGACCGGCTATGATGTATGGTGTTGAATGTTAGGTAGTCAAGAAGCATCATATTGATAAACTTAGTATAGCTGAGATGAGGATGTTAAGATGGATGTGTGGCAAAACTAGAAAGGATAAAGTAAGGAATTAGGAGTAGCGTCGATACATGATAAGCTACGAGAAAATTGTTTGAGATGGTATGGCCATGTTTAATGGAGGATGTTAGATGCTCCCTTTTGGAGGAGTGATTTGATTCAGATTGAAGGGATTAAAAGAGCTAGGGGCAGACCTAAGATGACTCTAGGGGAGGTGGTGAAGAAAGACATGTATACCTTAGGCCTTGCTTCAAGTATGACAACGAACAGATTTGATTGGCAGACAAGAATCCATGTAGCCGACCCCATTTAGTTGGGATAAGGCGGGAAAGAGAGAGAGCCGTGGCTAGATTAGAAAGGAAAGTTGAGAGGGAGAGAGAGTCATGGTTATATTGGAAAGGAAAGTTAAGTTGAGAAAGAGAGAGGGCTCAATCGAATAAAGAGTTGGATAAAAAGAGATAAGGAAAGAGAGGGGAAGACTGAAAGAAAAGGCAAGGTCGAGAGTTGGAGGTGGGAAAAAAGGAGAGCTTTAGAAAGACTAGCTAGAAAGAAGAGTGACAGAGGGAGAGTCGAGATATAGTCAGAAAGCGGGGAAGAGAGCCTGAGGAAAGCTACCCCTCCTTACTGTTTCTTTAATATTTTATTATTGTTTTTATTTTTTATTTTTTATTTTTTTATGTTTCACCCCCACCATTACTGCCAGCATCCCTACTGCTATACTCTTCCCCATATAATCCAGCCATTTGTATAGTCGCCCAACTGAATTCCTTTGAAACCTACCCATTCATTGGCCCCTCGTCCTTACCATCTACCTGCACCGCAAACCATTCCAACCAAGCACTTGCTACAAACCCTGTTCACCTATTCATCCCATTTACAAACCTCCATGCCACTGTAACCTTATACCATCATTTCCTATGCAAACCTGCACCCAACCAACCCTACCTCCTAATCCCCAAGCCCACAGTTACCTACTGTGATCATTCCCCGACCAACTATACCACTGCACCCACTTTCACATGTGATAATATGGCATTACTTCTTGCTTCTCAACCCCCTAACCTGCATTACTATTATCTCCAATCAAGCCCACCGCTAACCAGCTTGTGCTCTACAACCTAAAAACCCCCGTAGCACTAGCTAGCCACTAACCACCATTACTCGATTCTTAAACCCCCCCCATCTGTTATACCACCCTACCACCTGTTAACCCTGCACAACCCCCACTCATCTGCTTATCAACAATCTCATTAATACACCTGTAATTACTTTCCCTAACCCCTATCTGAACCCCCTGTAACCATGCATACCCTATTGTACCCCCACCTGTCATATACGATTTTACTATACCCCCATTTATCATACCTGTAACTCACAGATTATCCCTATCACAACCACACTGATCACCCCTAAACCCATTTCTTTTAATCCCATGCAACCACTCACCCAATCCACTTGTGATAACTCTCCATGCATCTATTGTCACCCATACAATCCCACAACACTCTGATCACAACCACCCCCTTGTAACCCACTGTCATCATCAAACTTGTTACATTCCACCCACATGATCGCCATCAAAACCCAGCCCATCACCATCTAATCAACCATCACCATGTAATCAACCATCACCATCCAATATACACCTGTCACCATCCGATTCATACCTGTTATCCATTGATCTGCTACTCCCCTACATTGATTCACAACCACTTGATTTGCCTCATCCCATCTCAATCATATGATCTACCCCATCAAATATGAGCCATTGAAATCTGATATGATGATGATGTATGTGATATGCCAAATCCGAGCCATTAATTTTAATCAGATGATGATTAGATATATTAGTTCTGATGCCATTGATTTTGATCTGATAAGATGTAATAATAGATTTAATCAGAACTGTTGATTTAATTTGATGATGATTATGTGAAATTAAACAAATCTGAACCGTAGATTTTGAATATGATAATATGGATGATTGATTTAGATGAATCTAAACCATTGGATTATCATTATTGATTTAGATGAATTTAAGCCGTTGGATTATCATTATGATTGATCTATATGAATATGAATCATTGGATTATAATTATGAGTGATTTAGATGAATATAAGCCGTTGGATTATCATGATAAATGATTTATATGAGTTTAAACCGTTAGATGATCATCATGAGTGATTTAAATGAATCTAAACCATTGGATCTAAGTTTGAACATGATATTCATGAGATCTGAACCATTGATTTCCTAGTCTGATCATGATAGTTAATGTGAAATTTACATTAAATCTGAACCGTTGATTGAGGATTTGATACATTGAAAGATTCATATTAGTTCTCAACCATAGATCTAGAGAATCTAGTTTGACATATTGAAACACAATTTGTTTAAGAATGATACATATCTGCCATATTTGATGCTTACACTCTGACATGCCATACTTGGAATGCTCTTACATATTATATTTGGAATGCTTTCACATGCTATGTTTGGACTGTTTACATTGTTATGTTTGGATACATTGCTATGTTTAGACTGTTCACACTGCTATATTTATGCATGCTACCACATTTAATCTGCTTGCTACTGCCATATTTGATCTGCCTGCTATTGTCATTTTTGGAATGAGATATATTAGAAAGAACAGAACAGTAAGGATAGGCAGCCCTGGTAAATCTAAAGAATAAAACAATAGGGATAGATAATCATGGTAAACCTAAAGAATAGAACAATATGGATAGACAACCCTGGTAAACCTAAAGAATAGAATAATAGGGATAAGCAACCTTGGTAAACCTAAAGAACAAAACAATAAGGATAGGTAACCATGACAAACCTAAAAATGAACAATAGGGATAGGCAACCCTGGTAAACCTAAAAATGATAATAATAGGGATAAGAAATCCTGGCAAACCTAAAAAAAAATAAAAACATAGGTATATGAAACCCTAGAAAACCTAGAAAGGGCCTGAAAAACCTAAAAGGGAAAGACATTTTGAACTACGTTGTATCTGATTTCTAGGACCTCTAGAATACGTAGGCAATTTAGAAGAGTTTACAAATATGGTACTATAGCCCATAGACCATCCATCAAGCATAAACATCAACTTGAACAAAGAATCTAATTGAAGCACATGCATAAGCTACATCCATAAACTTTAATCACACATAACCCGTTCAAACTACTTTTTTCAACCTGATTCTTAAAAGACAAAGTCTCAAAGGAATCGTAGATATTTTGGGAATATTCTCAAATTTGGTTTATGAACGAACCATTATTTGGTTCAATTATCTGTACATTACATTGCTTGTTTATTTACTTCAAAAGATGTTTGGCTGAACCCTATGTTAACAAAACTTAGCAATTTGGTTTAGGATATCCCCCCCCCCCCCCATTAACCCTAGTCATCCAATTAAGTAAGCACAGTCAAAATTAGAGTCTAAGGCAAGTTTAGGAGGTTGATCTTGATCGGGCGGCTTGGGTGTCTAACACTTTTTCAAAATCTTACCCTGAATACTTACCCGATCTCTTGCAGACTAATGAACCAAACTTATGGGAGGATGCGAATCACCTCTCATTGTCCTCACAATTACAAGTTTGTGTTCTTCTATCAATACCAAAACATAAATATCATATGTCAAATGTCCAAGTATGGGAATGAACTATATTTGGACAAAAATTCCCTAAGAATAGACTATATAAGTCTACCTACAAAATCCGGCCACAGCACATCATTAGGGGCCGTACACACAGTCACTGGCACACCCCAATTCTGGGTTATCTAGAGGTATTCTTGAACCATTGATATTCGACTCAGTACACTCCTAGAAACACGAAAAGCCATGCATATCATCATTAACCACTGATACCCCAAGCACATAACCACAAATTCAGAGTATAAATACAATAGCAGAAATTCATATATCAATGAAACTGAGTGTCTAATGTTAAATAAATATAATAACCAAATTTAAACTCATTGTATCAAAATGTACTGTAAATAAATAAATCCTAAAAATTCAAATAGTGTATCAAGCTCGGAACTCAAGCCAAAATGGAACTAAACTAAACTAACGTAACTATGGAAATGACTACATGCTGTACAGCTATTAGTGTAGTAGTCGCACTCACATCACAAGCCATGTTCTCCCTCCTCCATCACTTGAGTCTCCATGTGAGTGAGTTCCGTGACTATTGGTGCATCGACGAAGTTTGCCGCAACGTTCCCTGCAACAACAACTAAAAAGAGATACAATCATAGAGTGGGCTCCATAACTTGAGCTCAGTGAGAAACATATAAGCAAGCAAGCAATAATGCATGATAGGTTGTTACAAGCAAAGTCTGGTATAATGTCTACTAATTCTATGATAAGGCTTGGCTACACTCACCAAAGCTAACCATAACCTCCATACACGGAAGAGAATGGACACTCGCCTAGCCTACTCCAATAGTGCTAGTAAAGCCAAATGTCTTCCATTATGGATGGTGTTAAGCCAGAGGTCCAACCAGTGACTCTCCAACTAACACTGTCGACACCTCCCCCTATTCCCCCATTACATACCAGTACTTAACCCTTTACTGGCCAGGGTTGTAAACATGGAAAAATGCCACAAACCAATCATATGTCATCATATACATGCCAAAATACCCTAGCAAGAATCCCAAACAATCCGTCTATCCCCCTTAGATGCTGTCGTCTCGTTAGCATATGAGGCAATGCATGACATGATCTGACTGGCGAGCTGGTACAGCGGTCTTTAACCTTTTCCCAACTTCCCACATAGTCACAAGTCATTACACAGTTACAGTCACAATTATACATAGATGTAATTGCATGAAAGATATAGTTATTGGATGGCATGTTATTCAACAAGTATCCATCATAGACAAGCAGTTGATTAAAAACACTCCAATATAAAGTCAAGATTCCATCCTTCACCTGATGACTTGTCACTCTGATGATCTGTACCATGGGTTCGACATACGTGATACCTATTTATATAATTCAAGGTTTATTAGGTTTACATTGATGTTATTCATCTCTATCTAGCTCTTTAGAGGTGTCATGGTAATAATTCTCCAGTTGGAGACTAGGACCCAACACCTCCCTTCGAGTGGAGTAGGGTCCCTCTGACTTTGTCCGGTTGCAACTCCGGTTACATAGTACTATAACCGGTGCTGTGACTGATTTATTACTAAGACTTTTTGGTCCTATTCGGTCGTAGCTCTGGTTGCATAGTGGTGCGACCGGTCTTGCAACTGGACCTACCTAGAGATCTAGGTTAGTCTTAGGGTTTTGTCGGGTTACATGGGCTTTGCATCCGGACCTCCTTCTGGACCTGCATCCGGACTTCCATAGTAGAAGTCTATGGTAGATCTTTGGATTGAAGTCCTATCGATAAGGCACCATCTTCATGCTAAGGCCCAATGTGGTTGGTTACAGGTATTTCTCCTAAGCCTAGGGCTTATAGCATCATGACATCCCTAGCTAGGTTCACGATCTATGTTGGGTGGCCTTTGGAAAGGTTCCCTTTCCTTAGCTTGAACGAAGGTATCTCATTTTCCATTAATGGAGGTACAATGTTAATCCCCCTTGGCCCAAAATAAAGGTTTTCCTCTTTTTACTCAATTTATCAAATCCTATTTACAGCTAGGAAATATATAACTTACCCACTGTTCGTTCTAGCCTGTATACTGGACCTAAGTGGCGTTGAAAACTGTAAGGGAACTTCTTGCCTCAATACACCTTCTTCCTTTTACCCTCCCTTCTCTAATAATGCGTCAGAATCCTTAGAGTGAATGCATAACTCCAAGAGAAGGGATAGAAGGGTCTTAATTGTACTGGAGTTCCCTTTCGAAGTGGGACCCTTCCATAGGTGGGAAATTACCTCCTTGTGGTAAGTGTCTAGCCTAGGGAGAGAAAGAGAAGAATCCTCTTCCCTAGTGTGTATCATGGGTGGTTAGAGGAAGCCAGGGCCCACTCGGTTCATTTAAGGGTCTAGGGAATATTCCAAGTTCCCTTAAACCATGAATTTGACAAGTGTCAAACCAGGCCTAGTCCATTTACTCTGTCCAGTTACAGCTCTGGTCCTATGAGGCTTGGAGACCTGTGATCGGACTCTTGTGACCGGATCTGTTCCAGTTGCCTCAGATCTGATTTGAGTCTAAGTCCTTAACGTACATGCACCTGATTTGAGTTAAGACCTTAGGTCGTCAACGTATCGGTTCTTCTATGGTGGAAAACCCTTGCATGACAAACAAATCCGAGTCAGGCAAGGTTTTACAACTCATCCCCCTTAAAAGAATTTTGTCCACAAAATTTTAACTCATTGCATGCCACCAGGTGGGGTGTGATTGTCACATCCCAATTTTGGTCTAACCAGAATGGTGTGATGAACCACTAATAAACCAACGGTTCAATCAGGATCTCTAATAGGCTATCCCCGCGTTATCCAAACTTTCACACATCCATAATCATAATCAGAGTAATACACACTAGCGGAAAATTTATAATAAAATGAACTGAGCAACTAAGATGATATCATTAATTTAATAGCAAATTATTCTATTTTCAACTGAGACATAAATATTTAAATACCAAATACATGTCTTTATAAATCCAATGAAAGAAACCTATAAAAATATCTAATCAAATACACACGAGTTGCACTCGCAAGAGGAGTCGTGTGTATCATCTTCAGCTCCAGCGTCCATTGCTGCTATATTCCCGTACGCAGACGCGTTCATATAATCTTCAACTGTGTAACCTGCATCATCAACTAAAAATATTCGACGTCGAGGGGTGAGCACACATCACGGCTCAGTGAGTAGCCAAAATAATGCAACAATACATATGCATGCAAAAAATCAATTTATATCTTTGGTCCGGTTTAAAGTTTGCAGTATGCTATAGAAAGGTTGAGGTAGCCAAAGGTCGCGTTTATTGACTCCGCCTCTATACACGAGTGTGTGACGTTACCCGAAGATCACGTTTATCGTCAACTCACATGCACCCAATCATGAACAATATATAACAAATGTTACGTTTATTGCTATATAGTGCCATACCAACACGTAAGCCCCTGTTGGCGAGGGCTGCAAACTGGGCTCGCAACTAACCAATCCTAATGCCAAACAGTGTATCCAAGGCCTCACCCCAGCATCCCTCAGAATGTCCATAGAGATAGAGCTAAGGCCCCCGGTAGAGTCAGAGACTACAAGGACCGAGACCACCTCCCCTGATACTCTACGACATAATAGTTCTGCTAAAGTAATGGCGATACGACGATGCCAATGCACAAGACTTGAGTTGGAGATAGAGCTAAAGTGCTGAGACCCGCCAAAGGTTAACGTTTATTGACGTTCTCATCACACCTCCCCTGATACTCGCTCACATCAAGCACATCAACCACACACATACAAGCACATGCCTATTCCTATCATCATCATCATCATCATGTTATAAACAATAAAGTAAATATGCATGAACAAGTAATAGGAATATTGGATGACATGTTGTATGCACATTACAAACATATTCACATAGAATCAAGCATGGCATAGGACTCAAGAAATAGAAAAACAGTTTATTATTAACCAATTTAGTTTGGGGTTAAGGTTCCTCACCTTAGCTTGCTAAAAGATACTTTTCCAAGCTTTAAAATCACCTTTATACTATTATTATATTGCTAGAAGACCTAACAAAGTCGATAGAATTTAATTAGAATTAATTCGAATTTAAAAACCATTCTGTCAACTGAGGGTCGATGCTAGGGTCGATGCTAGGGTCGATGGGTCTATCGACCCTCCCCTCTTTCTGGACTTCCCGAATGTTGAGGGTCGATGGTCATAAACACCTAGGGTCGGATGGCCTATCGACCCTGGGTACGACCCTCGGTGCACTCTGGTCCAATTTCCACTTTTTAATCCATTCTTCGTGTTTGGGGTCCTATGGCTTGCTTCCTACATTCATTCAACATTCATTCCATGGTCTAGAACCATGTATAATCCATCTAAATAGTTTTCATGCATCCTCCTATGGTTTTCCATGAAAACCTAACCATGGATGGATGGTTTGGGTTTCTCCAAGATCACTCTCTCTCCAATAACTATCCTAAGGTCTGTAGAAACTCATGGAATTAGTATCCATACCTGAGAAGATTTATCTTTCTCTACAATTCTTCTCCTTTTTGCTAGGTTCTCTTCCTTGCCTCTCTTCTTCCTCTTTTCCTTCTCCTCTCTTCCTCTCAATTCAATTAGGGTTGTGAAAGGAGTAAAAGTGGCTTAGGGACGTCCTTTAAATAGACTAGGAACATCCTAAATAAGTCCCATTAAGATTTGGAAAGAATCCCAATCGAAAAATATAGAAATTTCCTAATTTCTATATTCGCGAAACCGAGGGCTGATGGAGGTCGATGATCCCGTCGACCCTAGGGTCTTAAGCTGTCCGACCCTCCCTTCAAAACCGAGGGTCTGACTTTGGTGGGAGGTCCGACCACCTTAGCTGGGGTGTGCGACCCTCCCCTAATTTTAAATGTTTTTGGGTCAATTTTATACCTGGGATCTCGATCTCCTTCACGCCCTTGGTCCATTTGACTCGACCATGATGGGTAAACCTGGTTCAAGGTGGTAAGACCAGGTTAGATTGACACGGGTCTTACAGTGATCCCCTTTATATATTTTCCTTGCATTAATTAGGGTACTGGTATTTTAAGGTATCATAACTAGTCCTACCATGATAGCATCTTCCCCTATAGTTTTAGCTTAAGTTTCACTAAAACCATGTTCTGGAATTTCAATATCAGTCGTTCATTACTTAAATTCTCTATTTACTACCCCCTGCTATAATTATGCACTAATCCCTACAATGTGTCTGCGTATTTCCCGTGTGGTTATGCTATGCCTCATCAGTAATAGTGTGCACTATAATCCTCTTTTTATCCTTCGTAATTAATACAGACCTAACTTGTACTATTACGTTGTGCTTATAATTCATAATTCTGTGGGATGGTTCAGTCCCCATGCATGAGGTGCGGCTCGCTTTACTTTCCCTTTTCTCTCCTGATGGGTTATTGCCTTGAATTCATCTTGAATTCCTTGCATAAGTTGTTGGATATTGAGTACTTTGGCTACCTACATTTTCTTCGAGGTTGAAGTTAAAGTTTTTAGATAGGTGTATGACAACATAAGTGGGTCCTGCAGGGTCCTAACTTCGATAAGTAGAATGAGCGGGAGCTCAAAGTTCCATCCTCCTATCACTAAGCTACTGATAGTTCCTTGTTCAAGGAGTTCACCGTGCCTTTTGAAGGGTGTTGGAAAGACATAGATTCCGGGGGTTGAGGAATGAAGGGATCGTGTGGTCTTACACAGATAGTTTACTTGATAGGAAGATTCATGTTGAGGACTGGTTAAGAAAGGAGCTTATCAGTGTTGATTGTGCATTCTCCAGCTGGGCTCAGCATATTTACTGATTTGTTTCATAGGGAATGAGCCATCAACTATGGAGTTGAGGATTTTAAGCACCCATTTTTGCCCCAGCTAAACAGAGTTTTACTAGTATGTAGACAACAAAAGAAGGGAAGTGTATGAAGACAAGGGAAAGTTCAGGGGAGGTAAGTGGAAATAAAGGAAGTACAGGAGAGATGAACGCAATTCTCATTATAACCATCGATTGATCAGTCCCTATATACCCCCTATAGTTTTCTGAGGCAAACCGAAGTGATCCCCAGTATGCAAGAATCTAAATGAATAAATACGGCGAGGTTGTGGGTCCTAATTCAAAGTTTGGATAGAAGATGAAAGAACCAACTGGGTCTTATAGAAACAAAAGGGAGCGATAGGTTTTAGGAAAGAACAAAAAGTTGGAAAGAAAGAAATTAGTTGGTTGGGGAAGATTTTGGAAAGAATAGAAAGAAATAAAAATAAAAAGAGTCGAGAGGAGACTAGCCGATGGGAATAGAAAGAAAATAATTAAAAAAGGAAGGAGAAGATCGAATTAGAAAAAAAGAGTGATATGAGAGATTAAGAGAGTGAGAGACCGAATAAAAAGAAAAGAGAGCAGCAGAGAGGACAAGGGGAGCTAACAAAAAGAAAGGGGAAAGAAGAGAGAGATTGGGAAGCATTTTGGGTGGTGGAAGAATTGAAAGGAGAGAGGGGTTGAGATCGAAAAACTAGGGGAAGGAAGAAGAGAAGAAAGAGGCAGAAAAGAGAAGCAGAAGAAGAAGAAGAAGAAGAAGAAGAAGAAGAAGAAGAGAGAGAGAGAGAGAGAGAGAGAGAGAGAAGCAGGTCAAGAGATGGGGAAGTAAGAACCTGACCTCTATAATTTCTTTTTTTTTTTCTTTTTACACTAACCTATAAACCCCCCAACCATGCTTCCTGCTTCTTATCTACCTACTGCACCATCACCAAGACCCACCGACTAATCGACTACCAATACCCTCCACCACCCGAACCATCCAACATCGATCATCAACCTTAACCGAACACCAATCGAGACACCATTCCACTACCACCCTGTAAACCTCCATTGCACCCATCACTCTGGCCAAACCCATTCACCGACAATGTAAGACCCATACCTGAACCTTGTTACGATCTGACCATTTTGGGCATGTGTTAGGTCTTCCCATATGCAAACATATCGTATCGACACGACCAATTGCAATGACATACTCACGAGGTGACACCAAGACATTACCTTGAACCTCTCATGTCATTGGAGGGCATGAAAGTGCGTTAAGAAAAACCTTGAACAATGCAACCCTCAAGTGTCTGGCATGTATGCACCTAAGCTAACCGGCCAAAAAGGAGGTCCGATAACAGGTAGAGGTGGTGCGGTCGGACATCAGCAGCACACTGTGCCACCGCACCTCTTGGCACGAAACTGTTTGGTGACCGCATGGTTGTGGGACCCGCTGGTTGGATTTGAATCTTCCTCCCTACATAGAAGGTCTATCACCGATGGCCTATTCATGGTAAGTAACTCTTAATTGAACCAAGTATGGAAGGAGAGGGAGGAGAATCTCTTCCATTCCATTCTAATGCTTACCTTTTCGGTTTTGGCATTGGAAGTGATCTCTCTCTTTAGTCTATCAAGCTAGAAATGCAGAAGAAAAGAGAGAGAGAAAAACTAACTTACGAATTAGGAGAAGAGAGGCGAGAAGGAGGAGGAAGAAGAAAGAGTCTTTCCTCCTAATACCGCCTAACAGAGAAGGACTGGAACTGCAAAGAAAGAGGAAGAAAGTAGAGAAAGAGAAGAGGAAAGATAAGCATACCTCTAAGCCATCGACAGGTTGCTGGAGAACTCGAAGATGAAGGAGACTTTTGTAAGTAATGATCTCCCTATGAATGGATAAACTATAAACACCCTTGAAACTAATCCTTTGATGAAACAGAGATACTGAATGAAAATTGCATAAACTAGTATCATCTATCATTCCGATTTTCCCATATACTATGATGGTGTTATTTCATAATTAAACCAAAGAGAGAATGATCATCACCAGTAATGGTGAAGCTTTGATCTATATGAACTACTGTCC
This sequence comes from Protea cynaroides, assembly GCA_028583415.1. Classification (NCBI taxonomy): domain Eukaryota; kingdom Viridiplantae; phylum Streptophyta; class Magnoliopsida; order Proteales; family Proteaceae; genus Protea; species Protea cynaroides. Next base: position 26,916,635 of record CM053265.1, on the reverse strand, counting down.
ACGAGATCAAACCATGAATAGTAATGCATCCAATGGAATAGATCAATTAATAATCAACCAATGGAATTATGTAAGATTTCAAATAAATTGTTGGAGACCTTAGAATGGCTTAAGATGACTAAACAAGACCAAGACTAAGATTCAATAGTGGATCTAATAGTTTGGAACTCAGATCTAATATTAAAACCAGATACGTTATCTCAATTAAATAGACAATCGAAATGGTATCCAAAACCTAGTGTAAACATGGATCCAGGAGCCCAAACTCCTTATTTCCACTATGAAAAATATGAGAAACACGTCAGAGAATTTGGTGGCCATCGGACCACCTTTTGAAGTGCGGTCGATGGGATGAGCTGCATGACCTGGCTGTTGAGACATGTTGTCGATGCCATCAGTGGCATGTCATTCCGAAGTAGAAATCTAGCCAAAGTTGGCCAGTGACTTCTTATAATTTATTTTAATTTATTTAAGACCTTTGAACTCAGAAATAATACTTCTATGATAAGAAACCCTCGTGCTTCATGTTGGTTAGAGGTAGGGATTGGTTTACGTCTTAAATCAAGTAACCACAGACCATCCCTGGGAATTGGGACCTTAAACCCAACTAATAGAAGCTAGGAAACCCTTCTGAGGTGTTGGTATTGTCATGTGACCATGCAAAAATGTGCGGTTGGTGGCACATGTTGCATGCTTGGTGGTCAAACCGTGCGGTCGATGCCATGTGCCGCACGAGATTTTCACCTCGGTTGTTGACCATCTATGGTTAGTGACTTTTTAGGATTTTTAAAAACTTATTTTAGGGTTTGGATCCCTAAAATCCTATTGTTCGTTATACAATCTTCATTATTTTGATCTGTGACCCAATAACCTGTTGAGTTACTTGTTCTTAACTATTCTAAATGATAGAAACCTTTGGACAGTAAGTGTTAAACCTTAGAATCCAGTAACCTGATCCTTGCACGGTACTAGAATACCCCTGAATTCGTCAGAAGAAGTCCTTCTTAGTATTAAGGCTAATAGAAGGTGATTTCTGAATAATGAGTGTGCTGGCTCATGGTGTGTTAGCCACACTGTACTTATCTTGTATGGACAACATGGTTATTATACATTAAAAGTTATCCTTCGTCTATGAACAGTAACAAATGGAATTAATAATGAATCCCTAGATGCTATGACATGAGAAACAGACAGTAGATAGAAGGTATAGATTGTTAGATAAGCTACTAGAGCTGTGAACACCAAAATAATAAATTTAAAGAGAAACTGAAATAACTCTATTGGATAACACATTAATGAATATTATTGCTTGTGATCTTGATAGAGTTACGAGGACTCTAGTAGGCCTACCTGACCGGATTTACTATAGTTACTCTCTATCTTTTGGTAAGGAAACTAAACCCTTGGATGCATATGTTTCTCTTATTTATTATGTTGTATGATGACGTGCGATTGATAACATGCTTTTGTGTGATAACATGCCATCCAATAAACTATATTGTTTGCTCATGCATATGCATCGCTCCTGTGTGTGATCAGTGTTACTCATAGTGGTTGAGAAACGGGGTGGAATGGGACACCTCATGACCTTTTCATAAAAGATAGAGTGATTCATGATGTTAGGTTAAGTCAGTAAGGAGGTAGGTGGGTGGAATGGGGTTCTTGCACCACTTCTTACTGACGTTGCTTTGCAGTGGTCATATGTAACTTATCCAAGTCATGATGTCCTATGTAGGGACCAGACGTGATCAAAAGCTTAGCGATATTACGGTCCAGTAATATGGCCAATTAGGTGGACATGGTTAGTTGAACATTAATATTCTGTATAAATGTATCCCTTTTCATTAGGGGATTATGTAATGGCATGAGTTCAATAAAAAGGTGGTATGAACCTAGTTGCGATGCTCCCCATGGTTGGCGTAATACTGGTAGGCAGGTAAGTCGACTAGTGGGATTATCATATTCTTAAGCAATTGGCATAATACAGTCTTGGGATGAGTTATGGGAAAATAGCCATTATAATATGGGCTTGTACCTTAACAACGGACCCATGTTTGGGGATGTTGCTGTGCTCTATGTGTGGGACAGTACATTTGTAGTGGAGACCCGTGTAGTCTAAAGACTCCCTCCTTGGGTCGTCCTGAGTTGGCACATACAGTTATCTTACCTGATCGTAGTTGATAGTGGCATGCATTTACTTATTGTACATTTGGTTTTCTTGCAAAGCTTAGTGGTTGAGCTTACCTTATGCGCCAAAACTATTTTTTAGATGTTGCAGGTTCTTCACTTGACATTTTGGTTTGTCTTTCATTTGGTGTGGAGGATGAAGATAGTGATCCTGAGGAGGACATCTCTATTACAAAAAAAAAAAAAAAGAGGAAGGATGAGCCTATTTCGTTATTGCTTTGGCTTTGGGATTTTATTACTTTGGGTTTACATTTTGAATAAGCTTTGAATAATGGTTATTACTTTACTTTGAATCATTTCGGATACTTAGATAATGGTTTAAATTATTTTGGATTTGAGATAATGCCATAATGGTTTTAATTGAACTTCAATAATGGGAACTTGAATAACTTAGAGGAGTTCATTTTAAATACTCAGATGTTAGTATATAATAATTGGTGTTTAGTTATAAAACTTCTGCTTCATAATCATTCTCCAGTTTCTTTATGAATGTTTTAATTGGAAATAGAAATTGGAGATGTTCATATTACTCTAATTAATTTATAAAAAATGTTTTGGGGTTGATTTGTGGAATACCGTGATGTGTGATCCTGGAAGGGATTCTTGTGCCCTGAAAGGATGGAGAAATCCCATTGCATTCCATAGTATTGATACGTTAGGAACGGGGTGTGACAATGTTTAGTATCAGAGAATGTCACGCTATACTACTATCAATCCTACGTACATATAAATATAAATGCTGACATTAGATGAAACAAAATAATACACAAATGAGAATAAACTGTAGGTAGAGACCAAATAACAAATATAGAAATTGGAAAGAATAATGCACAAATCAAATGAGATAATCTGTAACAATGAACAATATTTAAGCGGGAAGGGTAGATAGTCTTAAGTTGAAACCTTTACTCGAAGACAATATGAGGCGAGTAAATGATGGCTTAACTATGAGTCCGGACTTCTATTGATAAATATAAATTAAAGCCTGAGAAGCATCATTTCCATCTGTTAGATTGGACTCACTCTACAGAACAAGCCAATCAAACCGAGCTTGCAAGCAAATAAAGGATACTACCACTGATTCCTTCTTTGATTCAATCACGTATTGAACCTCAATCACGGATCAAATTCTATGCTTATGCTGTCACACCCCAAATCTACACCAACTAGAATGGTGTGATGAACCGTCTATGATCCAACGGTTCAACCAGGATCTCGAATAGTCTGTGTCCTTTTGCTTAAACCATACACATCTACAACCATAATCAGAATAAATAAACAATAGTGGAAGTCTTTAATACTAATGAACTGAGTATCTAACAGTGATAACATAAAGTAAAGTATCCAATTATCTCCAAAAGACTATGATATAAAATAATATAAATTAATCAATTACATCTTCTAAATAATCCAACTAATAATCTAATCAAAGACGCATGAGTTGCACTTGCATGACGAATCATGCGATTCCATCATAGCTTCTGCATCCATTGCCGCAACATACCCATACATTGGAGCATTCATATAATCTTCTACTGTAGTACCTACATCATCAACTAAAAATATTGGACGTCGAAAGGGTGAGCATACATCATGGCTCAGTGAGAAAATAAAACAATGCAACATACATATGCATGCATTCAGTTCATATCTTTGGTCTGGTTCATAAGTTTGCATTGTGCAATAGAAAGGATAGGTGGCCGCCGCACCTTTATACACGAGTGTGTGAAGCCGTCCAATGGATCAAACACCATTTCCGTCCCACATGCACCCATTATGGAATAGAGATAGAGCTAAAGTTCCCAGATCAAACACCGCATGACACTTCCCTTGATGCCCTACCCATACCAACACGTAAGCCCCTATTGGCGAGGGCTTGCAAACTGGGCTCGCAACTAACCAATCCTAATGTCAAACAGTGTATCCAAGACCTCACCCCAGCATCCCTCAATACATCCATAGAGATAGAGCTAAGTCCCCCCGGTAGAGTTGGTCCGAGACCACCTCCCCTGATGCCCTACGAAGTAATAGTTCTGCTAAGGTAATGGCGATACGACGATGCTAGTGGACAAGACTTGAGTAGAGATAGAGCTAGAGTCTGGTGACCAGGATGAATCACAATGTCATGCCCTCCCCCTGATGCCCTACTCATATCAAGTACACTAACCATACACAAACATTCACATGCCTATTCCTAGCATCATCATCAACATAATGTTATAAATAAACGGAATTAAATATGCATGAACAGTAATAACAGGAATATTGGATGACATGTGAAATGCATAATACATGCATACAAGCATAGAATCATTCATCGCATTGGACTCAATAAATAAAAACAGTTTATTATTAGCCAATTAGTTTAGGTCTTGTTCCCTCACCTTTGATTGATAGTAGATCCTTGTTCAAGCTTTGTAAATCTCTTTTAAACCACTTGAAAACCTAACAAATGTATAGATTTTAAATTAGAATTAATTCTCATGAGTTTATACTAACAGAAACAGAGGGGTCGTAGGTGTGGCAACACCTATGGTGTCAGTTTCTGTGCCCACAGGGTGTGGGGTCGCAGGGTAGGGTCGGACATACTCCGACCACACTCTCCCTGGAAACTTCCCAAGGGCATGTGGTCGGACATGTGTGTCTTGTGGGGTCGAACATCATGCGGCTTCACGTGCGACTACACGTGTTATGGTTGACCTTTCACTCTTAATTCTATTCTTTCATGTTTGAATCCTTTGGCTTATCATCATGGTCCTTCCTATGATTGTTCTATGGCTCAAAACTATTATTTTATACACCATCCATTGTCCACATAATTTTCTCCATGGATTCTCTTGGAATTTATCCATGGATGGATGATTTGGGTTTCTCCTAAATCCTATCTTCTTCATGAACTATTATAGGCTCTCAATTTAACATGGGAAATATGTTTATACCTTAATCTTGTTGAAGATTCCGAGTTTTCTCTGAATTTTCCACCTCTTTAGTCTTCCTCTTCAGTTCTCCTTCTCTTTCTTCTCTTCTCTTTCTCTCACTTTCAATTAGAGTTCTAAAAGGGTGAAAGAGGCTAAGGGACGTCCTATTTATAGAGCAGAACCCTCCATAATATGCCCCAATGAGTTTAGGAAAGAACTCCCTTCGGACTAGGAAGGTTTCCTAAATTCAGTTTCTGACTGGGTTCCATGGGATTGGAGGTGGGGTCGTAGAATCCGTCGACCACTCCTTTTCAAATGTCCGACCACACGACCACTGTTTTGAGGTGTGGTCAGTCACACCTGTTTAGGTATACGACCACACACTCATAATTGACTATTTTTGGGTTGATTTCATACCTGGTCTTATGGTTTCTTCATGCACTTGGTCCACTTGGCTCGACCATGATAGGTGGACCTGATACAAGGTGGTAAGACCAGTTAGTTCGGTACGGGTCTTACTACTCCCCCCCTCTTATTAGAAAATTTTATCCTCAAAATTTGCACATACCTTTCGAGTAAAAAAGGTGAGGGTATTGCTTTAGCATAGCATTTTCTTCTTCCCATGTGTTCTCTTCTATATCTTGGCTCCTCCAAGTAACCTTAACGTAATAAATGTCACTATTGCATAGACGTTGAACCTTTCGGCTGGTGATTTTAGTTGGTGCTACTTCGAATGTCAAATCATCAGTTAGACCTGGTGGATCCGTTGTTATAACATGTGTTGGATCTCTGACGTACTTCTTCAATAATGGGATGTGAAATACATCATGCACACTTGACATAGATGGGGGTAGTGCTAACTGATATGCCACTTTCCTACGTTTAGCTAGAATCTCATATGGCCCGACATATCTTGGACTTAACTTCCCTTTCTGTCCGAATCATTTTAAACCTCGCATAGGTGATACTTTCAAGAATACCTTATCACCTGCAATGAATTCAAGGTGTCGACGTCGAGTATCTGCATATTGTTTTTGACGATTCTGAGCTATTCTAACTCTTTCCTTGATAATGTCGACTACTCGACAAGTCTCTTCAACAAATTCTGGTCCAACGATACTCCGTTCACCAACTTCATTCCAAAACAAAGGAGTTCGACACTTCCTACCATACAGTGCTTCATAGGGTGACATCTGTATAGTAGTCTGATAGCTGTTGTTATAGGCAAACTTGATCAATGGTAGTTTCTCATCCCATGATCCCTTGAAATCAATAACACAGGCTCGAAGCATGTCTTCTAAAATCTGAATGGTACGCTCCGATTATCTGTCTGAGGATGGAACACAGTACTAAACTTCAACGTTGTACCCATAGCCTTCTGTACTCCTTTCCAAAACTTTGAAGTAAAGCGTGGGTCTCTATCGGACACAATGCTTTCAGGTACACCATGTAATCTAACAATATTATCTACATATAACTTGGCTAACCTTTCTAGGGTATACTGTGGTCGTATAGCTATGAAGCAAGCTATTTTAGTCAGACGATCTACAATCACCCAGACCGCGTCAACTACTCTAGGAGTCAATGGTAACCCAGTGACGAAGTCCATAGTGATGCAGTCCCATTTCCATGCTGGTTCTGGTAGTGGCTAAAATAATCCTGTAGGTCTTTGCCTTTCAGCCTTGACCCTCTGACAATTTAGGCATTGAGACACAAATTTAGCTACATCTGCTTTCATTCCTCTCCACCAATATAATTTCTTCAAGTCATGATACATCTTTGTACTTCCAGGATGTACCGAATAAGCAGTGATGTGAGCTTCCTTCATTAGTCTGTGTCTAATGTCTAAGTTTTCCATTTCAGGAACACATACTCTTCCTTTGTACTTCAGTACCTTTTCAATGTCCAAGGTGAACTCAGGAATAGTCCTACCTTTTTTGATGTCTTCTTGTACCATTTTCAAATAAGGGTCTGATCTAAGAGTAGCTTTCACTTCATCTATTATATCAGGTACAATCTTCAATGTTGCGAACATATTTAAAAACCGATGAATAAACCCTTGGTTGGTTGATCTGCCCGGTGCATCTATCACGAACTGCTCATTACCATGATGGAACACTTTTCCTGTGACACACATTTCCGCAGTCGTGTTAACCACTCCTTGGGATTTTATCATTGCTTTTCTGCTTAACGCATCAGCAACTACATTAACTTTCCTTGGATGATACTGAATATCGCAATCATAATCCTTCAATAATTTCAGCCATCTTCTTTGTTTCATGTTTAACTCCTTCTGATTAAAAAGATAAGTGACTCTTATGATCTGATTTAATCTGAAATTTCTCTCCATACAAATAATGTCTCCATATCTTGACAGCATGTACTAGTGCTGCTAATTCCAAGTCATGAGTGTGATAGTTTTTCTCATGTTTCTTCAGTTGTCTTGAGGCATACGCAACTACTTGTTCTCCTTGCATAAGTACACATCCTAAACCCAACCCAGACGCATCAGTGTACATGGTAAACGATTGTCCTGGAATAGGAATAGTCAAGATGGGAGTAGATATCAATCTAGCTTTCAATGTTTGAAAACCATCTTCACATTTATCGATCAAAACAAACTTTTCTCCTTTCTTAGTCAAACTGGTGAGAGGTACGACAATTCTGGAGTAGTCTTCCACGAATCGTCGATAATACCCAGCTAGACCTAGGAAACTTCTGATTTCTACAACACTCTTAGGTGCTTCCCATTTCACAATGGCTTCAATCTTGCTAGGATCCACTTTAATTCCTTCAGGGGATACAACATGGCCTAAGAAAGCGACCTCATTTAGCCAAAACTCACACTTTCTAAATTTGGTGTAAAGCTTCTCTTTTCTTAGTCGCTGCAGAGCGGCTCATAGATTTATGACATGAGTTTCCTTATCCTTGGAGTAGACCAATATATCATCAATAAACACAATGACTAACATATCCAACATATCATAGAATACCCGATTCATGAGTTCCATAAAATTTGCGGGTGCGTTAGTCAATCCAAAAGACATGACTGTCCATATCTTGTTCTAAATGCTGTCTTTGGAATATCACCTTCCTTAATCTTCAGCTGATGGTATCCTGACCGAAGATCAATCTTGGAAAACACCTTGTCACCTTGCAACTGATCGAATAAGTCATCGATCCAAAGCAATGGATACCGATTCTTGATTGTAAGATTATTTAATTCACGATAGTCTATACACAGACGAACACTACCGTCCTTCTTCTTTACGAACAATACTGGCGCTCCCCATGGTGATATGCTGGGTCTGATATAACCCTTGTCCAGTAATTCTTGTAATTGCACCTTCAGTTCCTTCGGTTCAGTAGGAGCCATTCAATAGGGTGCTTTAGATACTGGTGCGGCTTCGGGTATAAGATCTATAACGAACTCTGTCACTCGATCGGGTGGTAGTCCTGGTAGTTCCTCAGAAAATACATCTGGAAAGTCACGCACAACCTCAATATCTTCCATTCGTGGTACTTCCTTGGTGAGATCAACCACGGATACTAGTTACCCAACTCCTCCTTTCTCGAGGCATTGTCTAGCCTTTAATGCAAAGAGAATGAGTTTTCATTTACGGGGTAGTCTGGTTCTCGCAAAACTAAACTTTGCTCCTTCCTTGTCTTTAAATGTCAGTTTCTTTTTTGCACATAATAGGTTTGCGGAATGCCGAGATAACCAATCCATTCCCAAGATAATGTCAAAGTCTGCCATCTCAAGTTGAATTAAGGTTGCATCCAAAATCTTTTCGCCGATAAGAACTGGACATGGTCCATAATCTTTTTCTAATTCCACTTCTAATCCCATAAGCAATTGTACAAGCAATTTGTAGTCTAAAGATCTGAGGGGTAGATTTAGCTTCTTTCCAAATGACACAGATATAAAAGAATGAGTAGCTCCAGAATCAAAGAGTACTCTGGCGGGTATGTCATTAATAGGTACGATACTTGTGATTTGTTTTAATTTAGTCTACATGCTCACACAAGGTTATACAAAATGAAAGGTTCAGGTCATAGCTATGACCACATCAGGTGATGCGGCAGCATCCTCAGATGTCACTGCATAAACCTTTCCTTGCTGTAGCTGCTTCCTGGGTTTAGGATACTCCCTTGAATAATATCCCATTTGTTTGCAGTTATAGCATTTTACTCCATTATTTTGCTTTTGTTGAGGTTGGACTGTTGGAGTGGTATTGGCTGCAGCAATAAAGCCTTGAGTACGGAAGGGTTTAAATGTCTTTGTGTTCCCTCCATTATAAGAATTTTCATTTGGCCTTTTTATACCTCTATTCTGAGCAAAGTAGCTCTCCATCTGGCTCGATTCTAGCACTCGAGCAATCCGTACTGCTTCATTGTAAACTTTCTTTTCTAGCCCCAATACATGCTCCCGAATGCTTCCCCTAAGTCCCATGACGAACCTTCGAGTTTTAGTATTTTCCTCCTGCATGCTAGAGGGAGCAAAGAAAAATAGCTCTTCATAACGCTGTTGATATGCATCCACCGTCATCTATCCCTGATACAAACTCAAGAACTCTCTTTCCATAGCGTCTCTGAAACTTCTAGGAAAATATTTCTCGAAGAATGCCTTTTTATAGCCCAGGTCAATTGGGCGTGCTTGATTAACAGATAACTCCGAGTAGACTTCCACCAGTGGTGTGCATCACCTTTCAACATAAATGTTACACACAGTACTTTTTCCTCCTCATTAACAATCATCATCATGAAATTCCTTTCCATCTCGTCGTTCCAATGAGCTGGACACAAAGGATCCGTTGGCTTGCCATTATATTCCTTAGGCTTCATTTTCAAAAAACACTCGATCAGTTGAGAGTGGTCCAACTGATACTGAGCATAGGCCCCGTACATAGGTGGTTGATACTGGTAACTGCCTTGGGCTACCTCAGGGTTCTGTACTGGATCTTGTGCAACTGGCGTTTGAGGTGCTTAGGGTACCGTGTTGCTACCCCCTGGTACTATGCTAGCTTGTCTAGCTGGCATAGGTGTAGTATGTACAGTTGGAAAAACCATTCCCATAGCAACTTGCATATTGGCTTGTACTTGCTGTATCTGCTGCAGCTGTTGTGCCAGGTTCATAACTACTGTAGCCAAATCTGTTAGTGGTGCTGGCAAGTTTGTAGGATTTTCCTGGCCATTAGCTCCTGGTGGTGCCATATTCTGATTCCCTTGTTCTTCAGGATTTTCATGGTTGTCTTCCTCCACAGGTGGTGGTGGTGGAATTGGATTAAGTCCTCGCCTGGTTACTCTTCGCCCAGCCATTTCCTATTCTGGTGGTGGTAGTGTATGAAAAAATCATAGAACATGTGAGACAATCATAATATACGTCATTCCCATGTCAAAATCTAACTAATCAATGTAAAATTCTAATTTTTTCCAAGTCATTCAGTCAAAATACTGTATTTTCCATCTTAGGGTCGATGTTGGGGTCGCATTATGTCCGACCACAGGGTATGCGACCTCACAAAACCCTGTCAACTCACCAAGAGCCTGGGGTCGATCCTAGGGTCGTTATATGTCTGAGCACAGGGTTCGACCACACGATGTCTGTCTACTCACCGAGAGCCTAAGGTTGATCGTGGGGTCGGTCGTGTGGTCGCATATTTAGTTGAATTTTGCGACCGCACGACCCCAAATCAAGTTTTTAAACCCGATTTTGGAGTCATTTCCCACTTTTTCTTTTTCTTTCAACTCAACTCGCTACCCCTGAGTTGCTACAGTATCAACTACTTGTGTTTGGTGATTATTTCTTCCATTTACAACTTTCGTTCCTTTCCTTCAGGTATGTTCTCTATACTGGTCCTCATTTTTAAGGTTTCAAAACAAGGTTTTTTCTCTATTTATAGCGTTTTCTTCAAATTAAATTTTTTCTAACCGTAAAAATTTGATTTTTATCGGGGGCTTTTGCTATCGGCCACCCAATGGACGAAAGCCCTCAAGAAAATTTGAGTTTCACCGGTTAGTTTTTGAAAAACTTGAAGTTTTTCCATTTTTGACTTAATTTTTGAGAATTTTCCAGATTATCAAAATTTCTTCAAATTCGATCTTTCTAGTTTAAATTTCCAACTGTATGAACCTTGCAGGATGGTTTGGAACATATGTAAGTCGTCCTGTCCAACTGTTTGGGTGAAAAGTGAGGCTTTTGGACAAATCATGCCGTTATAATGCCAAAATTTTGAGTTTTCTCTATAACTCATATCTTGTCTATTTATCTGTGTTTGCAGATAATCATGGCTCGCACCAAAGTTCCCAGAGTTCATGATCCTATCTGCTTCTAGTCTAATGAAGCAAAGGCTTAGTATGCTCGTTATGAGCGTAAAAAGGTGGAAGGGGGCCGTTGTGTAAACTTGGTTAATCTAGCCTTGTTTAATGTAGAGGGTGCTTTTGGTGACATGGGTTGGTTCCCTGTGTTATCGTATGAGGCTTGCACTTGTCCTACTCTGGTGAAGTAGTTTTATTGCAACCTTCAGGTAGTGGGTGATCCAAATGATATAGACAGGGGTAAGGAGCTCAGGATCACCAGTTATGTTAAAGGGGTGGAAATCTCCTTTAACTACCAGGAATTGGATGATCTCCTGGGTATATCAAACGATGGCCCCTTGGTGTACTGTGCACCTAAGGAACCCCAATTCCTATCTTTGATGATGCGTGCAGAGATTGATCGCCAGCTTCTGAGAGGTGATCGCTAGGAGATGAAGGCAATCAACCTACGGCCAGAACCTCGGGTGTACTACAAGATTATTTAGCACAACCTGATTCCTCAGAGTGGGCATTATGAGAGGATTTCCCAGTTGACCCAGTATCTCCTATACTGCATCTGCACTAGGCAACCCGTCTGCCTTCCATATATTATCATCAGGACGATGATCCGTGCTACGACGCCTGATCAGATAGGCAACCTGCCCTATGGGCGTTTGATCACTACCCTGCTCACTCGTCTGCATGTCGACTTAGTGGATGAGAGGATTCATGAGTACACCTTCTCGTCTGACCTTGACTGGGAGGCCATCTGCAAGATGGGGATAGATGCGCAGGTCAGTGACGAGGAGAGGAATGCTATGGTGCGTCCCCACACACGGGTCGAGGTTGCTGATGCTAAGGCGGCAGCAGCAGTAGCAGCAGCAACAGCAGGAGTCCATGGGGGTGATGCTGAGGATGATGATCATATGTACATGAATGTGGACGCCATACCTCCTCCATCACCATTGCATTCCACTGAAGCCGGCCCTTCTCGGGGTCCTTCTCACCCAGCTAGTCCTTCGCACCTACCACCAGATGACGTGATGGGGTTACTGCGTGAGATTAGGGAGGCCCAGCGAATGTCTGGTCAATGGATGACCGATCTGGATGCTAGTCTCCAGGTGACCCAGACTCAGGTAGCCTGGCTGACTAGAGTGTATGCTGAGGACTATGACCGAGATCGTGAGGCACCTCCTCCTCCAGCACCTTCGGCTCCATGATGTACTCCTTTTTTTTCCTTGTACTCCTTAGAGTAACACTGGATTGGGATTGTGACTCGATTTGGATATATATATTGTGATATATATAATTTGATATATATATATATATATATTGTTTTTATTTTTATTCGATGTGTATATGAAACTTGTTTCTCATCTTAATAGTGCATTATTCTCTTTCTTAATTTTACAACACAGGTGCTTATATTGTATTGTTATTAAAGCTTTAAAATTTTATCCTAACTTAGTTCACAAACTTTTGTGAAAGTATACCAATTTAATAGACAGGGCCTGAGTGCTCTGATACCAAGTTGTCACACCCTAATTCTGCACCAACCAGAATGGTGTGATGAACCGTCTATGATCCAACGGTTCAACAAGGATCTCGAATAGGCTGTGTCCTTTTGCTTAAACCATACACATCCACAACCATAATCAGAATAAATAAACAATAGTGAAAGTCTTTAATACTAATGAACTGAGTGTCTAACAGTGATAACATAAGTAAAGTATCCAATTATCTCCAAAAGACTAAGACATAAAATAAAATAAATTAATCAATTACATCTTCTAAATAATCCAACTAATAATCTAATCAAAGACGCATGAGTTGCACTTGCATGACGAATCATGCGATTCCATCATAGCTTCTGCATCCATTGCCGCAACATGCCAGTACATTGGAGCATTCATATAATCTTCTACTGTAGTACCTACATCATCAACTAAAAATATTGAACGTCGAAAGGGTGAGCACACATCATAGCTCAGTGAGAAAATAAAACAATGCAATATATATGCATGCATTCAGTTCATATCTTTGGTCTGGTCCTTAAGTTAGCATTGTGCGATAGAAAGGAAAGGTGGCCACCGCACCTCTATACACGAGTGTGTGAAGCTGTCCAATGGATCAAACACCATTGTCATCCCAGATGCACCCATCATGGAATAGAGATAGAGCTAAAGTTCCCGGATCAAACACCGCATGACACTTCCCCTGATGCCCTACCCATACCAACACGTAAGCCCCTATTGGCGAGGGCTTGCAAACTGGGCTCGCAACTAACCAATCCTAATGTCAAACAGTGTATCCAAGGTCTCACCCCAACATCCCTCAATACGTCCATAGAGATAGAGCTAAGTCCCCCCGGCAGAGTTAGAGACTATACGGTCCGAGACCACCTCCCCTAATGCCCTACGACGTAATAGTTCTACTAAGGTAATGGCGATACGACGATGCTAGTGGACAAGACTTGAGTAGAGATAGAGCTAGAGTCTGGTGACCAGGATGAACCACAATGTCATGTCCTCCCCCTGATGCCCTACTCGTATCAAGTACACTAACCACACACAAACATTCGCATGCCTATTCCTAGCATCATCATCAACATCATGATATAAAAAAAATAATTAAATATGCATGAACAGTAATAACAGGAATATTGGATGACATGTGAAATGCACAATACACGCATACAAGCATAGAATCATTTCTTGACATTAGACTCAATAAATAAAAATTATTTATTATTAGCCAATTAGTTTAGGTCTTGTTCCCTCACTTTTGATTGATAGTAGATCCTTGTTCAAGCTTTGTAAATCTCTTTTAAACCACTTGAAAACCTAACAAATGTATAGATTTTAAATTTGAATTAATTCCTATGAGTTTAGACTAACAGAAACTGAGGGGTCGCAGGTGTAGCAGCACCTGTGGTGTCAGTTTCTGCGACCACAGGGTGTGGGGTCGTAGGGTGGGGTCAGACATACTCTGACCACACGTGTGACCACACCCTCCCAGGAAACTTCCCGAGGGCATGTGGTCGGACATGTGTGTCTTGTGGGGTCGGACATCATGCGACCTCACGTGCTACCACACGTGTTATGGTCAACCTTTCACTCTTAATTCCATTTCTTCATGTTTGAATCCTTTGGCTTATCATCATGGTCCTTCCTATGATTGTTCAATGGCTCAAAACTATTATTTTATACACCATCCATTGTCCACATAATTTCCTCCATGGATTCTCTTGGAATTTATCCATGGATGGATTATTTGGGTTTCTCCTAAATCCTATCTTCTTCATGAACTATTCTAGGCTCTCAATTTAACATGGGGAATATGTTCATACCTTAAGCTTGCTGAAGATTTAGAATTTTCTCTGAATTTTTCTCCTCCTTACTCTTCCTCTTCAATTCTCCTTTTCTTTCTTCTCTTCTCTTTCTCTCACTTTCAATTAGAGTTCTAAAAGGGTGAAAGAGGCTAAGGACGTCCTATTTATAGAGACAAACCCTCCATAATATGCCCCAATGAGTTTAGGAAAGAACCCCCTTCGGACAAGGAAGGTTTCCTAAATTCGCTTTCTGGCTAGGTTCCTTGGGATTGGAGGTGGGGTCGCAGAATCCGTCGACCACACCTTTTCAAATGTCCGACCACACGACCACTATTTTGAGGTGTGGTCAGTCACACCTGTTTAGGTATGCGACCACACACTCATAATTGACTATTTTTTGGTTGATTTCATACCTGGTCTTGTGGTTTCTTCACGCACTTGGTCCACTTGGCTCGACCATGATAGGTAGACCTGATACAAGGTGGTAAGACCAGTTAGTTCGTTACAGGTCTTAGATATGCACTCTCTTACTTTTCACTATAGTCTTTGCCTTTACCTTAGTATGAATAGGTGAGACTAAAACTGTGAAGTGAACGCATTCTATAAAGAGGACACCTCTATTCCAGTAATCTCAAGAGTGTCACGTAACTGCACCATCGCATTCTCAGTCACTATCTCACGTTGCTCCACACCTGAGATGCCTTACAGCATTTGCCTCTTATATGATGGTAATCCTTTCTGTGTTTTATGACAATACTCCTGTAACTCAAACACTAGAGTGCGAGCATCTACCAACACATCTTGTAGCTTCGTAACCTCGAGAATCGCAGTCCGAGGAACCATCACATGCAATACATCATTGCAATCCTTTTGCCATAGTAGCATACTTCCTTTATCAATTTATAATAATTCCTTGTCTTCTAAGCTTTAAGATAGAGAAAAATCTATAGGGATGTAAGTCAAATCACTACTATCATCAGTTGAAGCCGACTCAATCCTAGATGAAGATGTGATCGCCTTACGCTGTTATTTCTTAATCGATCATTGCCAAGGTCATGGATTTGGATGAGGAATTCCCTCCAACTTGTTACCGCTAAGGACAATATCATGAAGGCCAAGCCTATACAGTGAATTCCATCCAAAGTTAGAGTAAACGGACCGCTCCATTGTAAGCACCCCATTTTTGCTACCCTCAGCATAAGTGAATCCATATGGCAAGTTTTCGGCTTTTAACACAAAGGTTTGTGATTCTTTAATGAGCCCCACAGCAGGGTCATAGGATATTACCTACTTTGATGTATAAGTCATGAAATTATCTTCAAAATGAGATCAGAATCAAATTCTGACATCAAACAAGGAAGATATCACAGTTTAAAAGTGCAAGGGCATTTACGTAATTATCGTATGATGCATGCATTATCATTTAAACTTCAAATCTTCATATCTTTGCCGTTCTACATTGGATTCAGATGATTCAAAGGCCAATATTCCTTATTTTTAGTCCTCTTAAAGTGGACGTGAAAAATCCCAGGCAAAGGTCACCGTTGGACCCCATGCAAGCTTTTATGCAAAATTATCGATAGAACTTCAAAGCTTCATATCTTTGTCGTTCGACGTCGAATTCAAATGATTCAAAGGCCATTATTCTTTATTTGTGATGTTCTACAAAGTGGACATGAAAATACGGTACAGAAGTCTCCGAAGGGTCCCATGTAAGATTACACATGGAAATGGTCATTTAATCTTTGAAAATTCATATTTTAGTCACCCCACATCCAAATCAGGTGATTTTAGTTTCAATATGTTCCATTTTTAGTACTTTACAAAGTGGATGTAAAGGATTTCCAGTAGAAGTCTCTGAAGGATCCTATGCAGAATGGTTAGCCAGATTATCGATAATTGGCCTACTTAAACTTCAGAAATTCATAAGTTGACCATTTTATTTCCAAATGAGGTGATTTATGTTCCAATATTCCTAGTGTTCTACAAAGTGAACATAAAAAATTTGGAATAGAGGCTATCGAAAAATTCTATGTGGAATGGTGGCAGAAATAGACTATGAAATGATAGAAAAAAGTCAACTTTGGTCCAAACCAGTTCAACCCAACTTAGTCCAACTCAGCCCGGCCCAGCTCAGACCAATCTGGACCAAGTCACGTCGGTCCATATGCATGTATTTCTTATATATATATATATATATATATATATATATATATATATATATATATAATGTGTAATATATTATCATATATAATACATGTATTATATTATATATATTAATATATTCATATATATATATATATATATATATATATATATATATAATGTGTAATATATTATCATATATAATATATGTATTATATTATATATATATATATAAGAAAAATAGGAAAGCCGAAAGAGAGAGAGGCCGTGAGGAGTGAAGGTTTCTAGAAGAAGCCATGGGAAAGAGAGAGGGAGATGGGAAAAAGGAAAGAAGAGAGGAAGGAAAGAAGAAGAAAAAGGAAAGAAGAGAAAAAGGAAGGAAGAGGAAGAAAGAAAAACGTGAGAAAGGAAGGAAAGAAGAAGAAAAAGGAAAGAAGAGAACAATGAAGGAAGAGGGGGAAAGAAAAACGTGAGGAGAGAAGGTTTTCTAGAAGAAAAACCGTGGGAAAGAGAGAGGGAGAAGAAAAAAAGGAAAGAAGAGAGGAAGGAAAGAAGAAGAAAAAGGAAAGAATAGAAAAAAGGAAGGAGGAGGGAGAAAGAAAAACGTGAGGAGAGAAGGTTTTCTAGAAGAAAAAAAATGTGAGAGAGGAAGGAAAGAAGAAGAAAAAGGAAAGAAGAGAAAAGGGAAGGAAGAGGGAAAAAGAAAAACGTGAGAAGAAAAGGTTTTCTAGAAGAAAACCGTGGGAAAGAGAGAGGGAAAAGGAAAAAAAAGGAAAGAAGAGAGGAAGGAAAGAAGAAGAAAAAGGAAAGAAGAAGAAAAAGGAAGGAAAAGGGATAAGAGAAGGAGCAATGAACAAGGAGAGGAGGAGGGTTTTTCTAGAAACGTGAAAAGATAAGAGAAAAAAAGGGGAGAGAAAAAGAAAGAAAAAAACGTGAAGAGAGATAGAGAAAGAGAAGAAGCCAAGGAGAAGTTTTTCTAGAAGAGAAAAAAACATGAGAGAGGGAAAAAGAAGAAGAAGAAAAAAGAGAAAAGAAAGAAAAGAGAAAACGTGAAAGAGAGAAAGAGAAGAAAGAAAGGAGCAGAGAAGAGGAGAATGAGGATTAACCTTCAAAAATCTTGACACGATCTTCAAAAATCCTACATCGAAGGTTTCACTCCATTTGAGCACAAGGTTGGCACCCTAAAAGGAATTTAGGGGTTTTTAGAATGTTTGAATGTTGATTTTTGCTCGAAAAGACTTATTTTCATTAAATCTCGATCAGGAATGCCCTATTGCATGCATGTTGATTTTAGGATGCTCATGTTTAGCATTTTTTTATGTATGATGATTTGTTTAAACTATTCAATGATGAAGCTTTGAGTGCTATATAATGATGTTTGATGTTTTTGAGAAATTTTATAAAGTGGATTTCTAATATGAAATTTTTAGATTTAGGATCCAAATTTGGGACATGCATCTCATGTGCTTTTTCTTAGATTTGGAAATCCAATTTTTTATGGGATTCTTTCTAATATGTTAGAAGACTCCCTTAGAAATTTCGTTCCATTTGAAATTAGAAAAGTCTATCAAAAAAATTCTTCTTTGGCATTGCTGTCCTACTCGGGTATAATGCAATCCCTTATCAGAAAGTCTCTAGAAAATGATTTTATGGCCACAATCAG
Source organism: Protea cynaroides (assembly GCA_028583415.1). NCBI lineage: Eukaryota > Viridiplantae > Streptophyta > Magnoliopsida > Proteales > Proteaceae > Protea > Protea cynaroides. The sequence continues at coordinate 26,898,094 of CM053265.1, read as the reverse complement.
AAAAGTAACTTCATATGAATTTTTTAGATATGGAAGTATGCTAAAAAATGGCACTGGTTTCAGATTTTTTGATTTTTTATTGAATTGATATTGATTTTGAAGTGCATAGTGCTCTGTTTTTGAATTTGTTAGGATATACTGATCGGCATGACTGAAAAGTATCTTTTCCACAAAGAGAATGTTCTGTTTTCACTTGTTTTTCTTGATGAAATTTTAGATTTGTCAATTATCTACATGGACATATGTCTGGATTTAATTTTCATTGAGTATGGGATTTATACTGAATTTATGGTGCAACTGGTCAAAAATCTAGAACAAACTTGACCAGTGCACATATCCGGTCTTGGGGCATTCATTTGACCTAGTTTTGTCCGCTGTTGGGATTCGACCCCTTCAGATGAAATGTATCATGTCAAGTCATCTTTTTGTGAAAAAAATAAAAGTTAATTTGAGTTATAGAAGACCTACTTATGGTTATTTTGGTGTAATGTGATAGATATTGAAAGCAGTTCATAGTTTGTGCAATATTTAAAACTTTGTGTCACAATTTTGATATTTTTGAGTCGTTATTCATTCCAAATGTCTTCATAAAAGTTACAATATTTTCAAAGAACTTCTTGAACATATGTTTTTGATAATTTTAATTTTTCAGAAAGGTTTCATTGATGTCTCATTCACTGTAACATGCAATTAATCGTTTGCTACATTTAGAGTATCTACATGCCATATTTGGATAAATGGCCACATTTAGAGTATTCACATGCTTTGTTTGGATTGTGCACATACAATATTTGCCATATCCATGTGTTGCTATATTTGGTAGAATAAAAAGATTTTTACCATATTTAACAATATCTTGATAATTACCATATTTAGACATGCCATGTGTAGACTTGCCTTGCTTAAAATATAGCATAGTAAATTTTACCATGTTTAAATATTTTTATGGTATCATATGCCATGTTAAGGAGATTTTCATAATCTTACTATATGTTGTGATAGTTACCATAAATATCATACATGCCATGCTTAGATAGAATATTTTCAATTTGTGGCAATAATTTCATTTTTTGCAATATCCTAGTTGAATTGTCATATATGCACACTTCTAGAAGACAATCTAGGCGTGGGGACATTCATTTAGGCACCCACATTCTTGGGAAGGGCATAATGGGAAATAAAAAAAATGTTAATAAAGAAAGAGAATGCTTTACCAAACCTTCCAAAATTAGAGCTTAGAGTGAAAAGGGTAGCTCAGGACAATTTCTGCCCCTCAGTAAACCTTAAACCTAGAATAGGTTCTAAACCCAAAACCTAGAATAGGTTCTCAATCCTAAACCTAGAATAGGTTCTAAATCCTAAACCTAGAATAGGTTCTCAATCCTTAACCTAGAACAAGTTATTTCAGCCATTTCGAACTACACAAATTCTAATTCCTAGGGCAAACCCTAGGATACGTAGGCTATTTGGGAGAATCCTAAATTTGGATCCACACCTTAGTCTACTCAGACTATCCATAGATCCACCACCTCCTGAACTATGTAAATTCTGATTCCTAGGGCAAACCCTAGGATACGTAGGCCATTTAGGAGAAAATCAAATTCGGATCCACATTTTTAGTCCACTCGGACTATCCATAGATCCACTTGGATATCCACCCACCATTTCGAACTACGTGGATTCTGATTCTTAGGGAAAACCCTAGGATACATAGGCTATTTGGGAGAAACCCAAATTTAGATCCATACCTTAGTCCACTTGGACTATCCATAGATCCACTAGGTTATCCATCCATTTTTTATCCAAATAGGGTTATCCACATTCCAACCCATAAAGGGTTATCCACATTCCAACCCAAATAGGGTTATCCACATTCAGACCCAGAAAGGGTTATCCATTCTTATATCCACTAGGACTATCTATCAGTTCGTTGGACTATCCAGATCATAACCCATAGGGCTTCTCATCCTTTCAAGCATAAACTTCAACTTGAACAATGAACTTAATCATGCACAAGCATAAATCACAGTCATAAACTTTAATCACACCTGAACTACGATGGCGAACCTGATTTTCAAAATAATTCTGTGTTACGTAGGCAATCTGATGGATAGAAATTCGGTTCAATGATATCAAACCACTTGATTTGGTTCGGTTTAATAGATAGAGTCTAGCATAGGAAAGGTATAGGAGACCGATTTCGATCGGGCGGTTTGGGTGCCTAACCCCTTCCCATAACCGTAACCTGACATTTACCCAATCTCTGATGGACTAGAAATTCAATCTAAGGGTCATGAGTCAATCAAAGTTTTACATTAGGGTGAGATTTCACATTTCTAAGGTCCTAGACCTTAATCTAGGTGGCGACTTTCAAAAAAAGAATACGATCTTTGTCCTCACATCCATAGAATCATCTTGAGGAAGGTCTTTTCCCAGCTGAATGAATAAGTGGGTGAGCAACCTCCCATAAGGATGTCGACCGAGAATAAAGCACTATAGTAATCAGTGTTCTCAAGATTAAGTATGGTAGACAGAGCTGTCTCGCACAGTGACGTAAGAAGCAACAAACTCACAGAAATGCACAATAGCATCCTATGACCGCTTCTGGGAACAATATTGTGCTGGATAATGTGACTATATACTTTGGGAACTGGTCGACAGTTTGAGCCGCTTCAGCTCAGTACTTAATAAGGTCCTATATAACAGTGACTCGTCTTTCCTTTCTTGTCAAATCTCTTTATTGTTCAAAGGAAAACACCTTCAAAATACCAACTTCTTCGGGAAGTAACAAAACTGAGCGGTCTTGATTTTTCCTCTAAACCGTTTGACCTTGTTCATAAATTTCTTAATGATTTCATCCCAAGGTTTTTCTTTCACTGACATTAATCCAAAACAATATAGTTCTTATACCTTTTCCCATACAAGGTCTAGACATACCGATAAATTAGGCACTTAAGGCACTTATAATCAAGTCTAGCCACATCGGCCTTCATTCCTTTCCAATCAATAACTCTTCTTCCATTCATGTATATCCTTGTACTTTTATCTAGTACATGGAGTGGAGAGTGGTGCGGACATTCATCTTAATGGTTTCTCCCAATGTTTCCATTATTTTTTGACACACAAATAATTTCTCGAGGTATAAAAATTCATCATCTCTCTTTATGAAATCAGGAACTAACTTGCCTTGGTCAAGGTCCTCAGCAACCATACTAAGGTAGGGGTCCTTAGGTACCAATTCTCTTATACCAACTTCTGATAAGTACCGCTTGAGGCTCATAACTAAGGCATCAGCCATTACATTAACCTCTTTGGGGTAGTACAGTAAATTGATCACATAGTCTTTCAATAACTCCAATCACCACCGTTATCTTTTTTAGTTCCTTCTGGTTAAATAGGTAAACTTGACTCATGTGGTCGGACATGATGTTGAATGCTCCACCATACAAATGGTAACTGCATGTCTTCAAGGTAAAACCACTGTTGTCAATGCAAGGTAGTGAGTGGGGTAGTTTCTCCTTGTGCTCTTTCAGTTTTTGAGAAGCGTATACAATAATCGGGTCCTATTGCATGAGCACGCATCCCAACCCCTCATTGGATGCATCAGCATACACTGTGTAATCAGGCGGTTCCAATCGATACGGTCAACATCTAGAAACCTTCTTTCCACTTGTCAGTTCATCCAATTTTCTTGGCCTTTCTGGGTTAGTTGTGCTGAGTTACAGAAAGGACACAATCCTTGGTAAATAAATCATCGGTAGTATCCTGCTAAACTAAGAAAGCTTTTAACTTCCATGACAGTGTAGAGGGTTCCCCATTCCAATACTGCTTGGGCTTTACTTGGGTCCACTGAGATTCCTTTACCTGAGACCATACATTCAAGGTAAACTATTATCTCCTACTAAAATTTTCATTTCACAAGTTATAATACCAACTTCTCATCCTTTAGTCGTTACAACACTTCCCTTGAGTGCATTTCATGATTTGAGTAGTTAGAGTACACCATGATTTTATCAATGATCACGATGATGAACAAAAGGAGGTCATGGAATACTCTACTCATTAACTCCATAAATGAGGCAAGAGCATTGGTCAGCCCAAACGTCATGATTAAAAATTCACAATGACCATAACGGGTTCAAAAGGCTATTTTGGAAGACGTCATAATCACTGATATTTAATTGATGGTAGCCAAACCACAGATCGATCTTTGAGAACACTGCAGCCCCTTGCAGTTGGTCGAAGAGATTGTCAATCCTAGGCAATGGGTACTGATTATTGATAGTGAGCTTGTTCAATTCTCGATAGTCAATACACAGCCTCACACTCCCATCCTTCTTCTTTACAAATAAGACAAGTGCTCTTCAATGGCAAAATATTTGGTCTGAGAAAGCCTTGGTTTAGTATTTTTTGTAATTGAACCTTGAATTCTTTGGGTTCTACCGGCATTGTATGGTATAGTGCTTGGATACAAGTGCCGACCCTAGGAGTAGGTCGATTGCAAGCACAATTGCCCTATCTGGTGGAAAACTTGGTAAGTCATCTGGAAACACATCTGGAAACTCGTTTACTACTCTGATCTCCTTGAGTTTTGGGACATTTAAGATAGTATCTCCTACATATGTATTGCCCTCAGTACAACCTTGTGCTAATATCTTACTTACAGACGACGCTGAGATGAACATCTTAATTCGTTTCCTTGACTTGTTTCCAGAGAAATTAATTAATATTCCCATCATCTATCTTGAATGAGATTTTTCTCAATGTACAGAGGACGCTGGCTTTGTGAGTGGACAGCCAATCCATTACTAATATTAGGTTGGAATCAGTCACGTTGATTAGGACTAGATTTGCATCCATCTGTTTATCTCCAACTTGTATATGGTAGGACCCGTAGAAGTGGCACAACTCTCCTTTATATCCCAATGATATACTACTACAAGCTAAGCTGAGATTCTAATGATTTTGGGATGTTCATGACTTCAAATGTATACATAAAAATAGCAAAAGTACCTGTCACCATGTTAGTGGTCTTTCCCGCTTCTTCAGCCATTGTAGCATAAACGTTTTCCTTTTTTTATCCTTGTTTTGCTGGATATCGACAATTCCTAGCCATGTGACCCTATCTGTTATAGTTGTAACATATGCTTCGTGGTGGTGCCATATCGAATGGACCCAGAGGGGCACTATGCTTGACAAGTACCTTGGAGGATGTCTTCTGGTCAGGTGTAGTCTAGTATAGCTTTTTGACTACACGGTTGTTAGTGAACAGACTGACTCACTTGACTCCATTGAATACTTGCCTGTTCCTCAGACTAGCTAGGTAACCATCTCTTTGGCTGTCTTCTACTACCTTGGCTGTCTGTATTACACTAGGGTAGGTAGTATGACCACGAGCCTTCACAATAGCCCTTATGCCACCTTTCAGTCCATTCACAAATCTCTTGGCCTTCTGCACATCAGTATACATGCTAGGGGTTGCAAAATAGTATTGTCTTTCAAAGTCCAATTGATACTCAGTGACCGATTTCTGAACTTGGCTGAAGGTCAGATACTTAGCTTCCTTTTGATCTCTATAACTCTGTAGAAAATAGTTTCCAAAGAATGCCTCCTTGAAGTTTGCCCACGTGATATTACCATGTTGCGCCTCCAATATCGGTCGTGTGGATTCCCACCAATTATCAGGCTCATCCTCAAACATAAATGTGGTGCAAAGGATTTTTTGATCATCAGAACATGGTATCATGCGTAAAGTCTTCCCTATCAGCAAGGCAAAATGAATCATTCCCCACATTTGTGAACTTCGGGGGCTTCATCTTCTGAAATGCCTTTATTATCCTTGCCATTGTGGATGCAGTAGGTAGAGGTGCTACAGTGGCTTCGTATATAACCACTGCTGGTATTGGTGCTGATGCAAACATGGCAACAAGCGGCACTAATATATGTGTATTGTCAGTAGCAATGGGCGTGACTGCTAGGGCTGGTTCATATGCATCTGTAGGAGGTATAAGTGTTGGTGCATATGTTGTAGCAGCTGGTGCAACTGGTCTTCATCGTATGGCAGCAATCAACTGTGCCATAAATTGTTGTTGCTGGGAATTTGTAGTGCGAGCGAAGTTACCCTTGATGGTAATCATGTCTGCTACCATAAGCACCGAAGGAGGTGGTGGTGCAGTAGGGTCGGCCTTGTCCAAGGCACTAGGTGTGTGCACCGATGCTACATCTTGATCTTTTGTCAATGGCTCCGAAGGAAGGCCACCCTTAGTAGCACGAGGTACTTGGGCTCTTTTACGTTTCTTGGAGCCATCGGTTCCTAGAACTATTCGGTACCTATAAAGGGGAGCAAAAACTAACATTTCCTTAGTCATGTGGACCATTCACTATAAAAACACTTGCCATAATGTCTTAAAATGTTTATGATAATATTATGCAAGTGTATAGACAATGCCATAATGCGTATGATGATGTAAGCATTACAGAACAAAGTGAATGGCTCAAAATAGAGTTGTGCGGTCGACGGGTGAGGTAGATGGGCACAGGTTCATCGACTAGTCGAAGAAAGTACTCTTTTTAAACCATGCCATGGTCCTTTTTTCATTGTTACTCTTTACTGTTTGTTTGTGCGGCCGAAGGAGAAACGCATCCTTCCATATGATTTTCATGAGGTCTCCTTTGGCACTTCCAAACTTTAATTTGTACCACATCATCTCTACTCATTGCTAATGTAGATGCCAAGTCAACTTTTGGGATTTTTTTGCAAGTTTGTGAATATTGTGTCACAATGCAATGTCAAATCAGTCGTCCTTATCTGATCTTGAGGACTTTGATCACGACAACTCATTGCACTTGGACTGGCAATCTACCTTATGGGAGATTGCTAACATTTTTGTTCTTTCGCCTGAGGATTGACTTCTCTATAGAGGAGGGTGTAGAGAAGTTAGTCCATACTGAATTTGTTTGGGATTCCCTAGCCAAATTGAATCTCCAGGACGCTGTCATCATTGACGATGAGTTGGAGTGCTCGGCTAGAAGGTTCAAGGTAATGGTTCGTGTCACCTCCTGTGTATGTCATTGTCTTATGCTATATCGATCTGATATGATAGCTATGGTAAGACCTATTACAAGCCCAAAATGGTCAACCCAAAATGGAGTTTGGGCATGGGTCATACACTCCTACTGGCAAGGGTTTAGGACCATGATGTGTATATCCTAACCACATGTGTCTAAATGCAAACATAAAGTAAAGGGGCCACAGTTTAGTAGAGATCCTTGACCCTAGTCCATCGGCCTTCGTGCCTCCAGCTAGAGTGCTAACTATGCAAAACGGGGTCCAAATTTCCATATGTCCCCAGCCTTCGGTGCATGCATGCCACACAAACTAAAAAACCAAACATCCATCATTCAACATGTTATATAATGCAAGGCATGAAACAGTAATATATACGAATATCCATGGCATGTTGTCCTTCATTTACATTCAATCATACATATGGTCCTATAAAGTCTACGGACCCAACCCCTCACCTGATGGCAAAGATAGCAATGAACTTGAAGTGGTATATTAAGTCATCGGACCTAACCCCTCACCTAGGGTAAGGCCTTGGATACACTCGATGGCATTAGGATTGGTTAGTTGCAAGCCCAGTTTGTAAGCCCTCGCCAATAGGGGCTTACGTGTTGGTATGGGTAGGGCATCAGGGGAAGTGTTGGCGGTGTGTGATCCAGACACTTTAGCTCTATCTCTATTCCATGGTGGGGTGGATGTGGACGACAATGGTGTTCTCACTCTTTCTTTGATAATGTCGACCACTCGACAAGTCTCCTCAACAAATTCTGGTCCAACAAGACTACGTTCCCCAACTTCATTCCAAAAGAAAGAGTTCGACACTTTCTGCCATACATTGCTTCATAGGGTGACATATGTATAGTAACATTGCTTCATAGGGTGACATATGTATAGTAGCCTGATAGTTATTGTTATAAGCGAACTCAATCAGTGATAACTTTTCATCCCATGATCCTTTGAAGTCAATTACACATGCTCGAAGCATATCTTCTAGAATCTGAATTGTACGCTCCGACTATCCATCTGTCTGTGAGTAGAATGCAGTACTAAATTTCAATGATGTACCCATAGCCTTTTGCAATCCTTCCCAAAACTTTGAAGTAAATCGTAGATCTCTATTGGACACAATACTTTCAGGTACACCGTGTAATCGCACAATGTTATCTACATACATCTTAGCTAACCTCTCCAGTGTATACTGGGGTCGTATCGGTATAAAGCGAACTGTTTTAGTCAGGCGGTCTACAATCACCCAAACTGCGTCAACTACTCGAGGAGTCCATGGTAATCCTGTGATGAAGTCCATAGTGATGCAGTCCCATTTCCATGCTGGTTCCGGTAACGGCTATAACAGTCCTACCGGTCTTTGTCGTTCAGCCTTTACTTTCTGACAATTTAGGCATTGAGACACGAACTTAGCTATGTCTGCTTTCATTCCTCCCCACCAATATAGTTTCTTTAGATCATGATACATTTTTATACTTCCTGGATGTATCGAATAGATGGTGGTGTGGGCTTCTTTCATCAATCGGTGTCTAATGTCTAAGCTTTTGTTTCGGGTACAAATATTCTTCCTTTGTACTTCAGTACCTTTTCTTCGTCAAAGGTGAACTCAGGGTTAGTTTTACCTTTTTGATGTCTTCTTGTACCGTCCTTAGGTAAGGGTCTGATTTGATAGCTGTCTTCACTTCATCAACTATTTTCGGTATAATCTTCAATGCGGTGAACATATTTGAAAACCGATGAATAAATCCTTAGTTGGCTGATCCATCTGGTGCATCTATCACAAACTGCTCATTATCGTGCTTGAATACCTTTCTGGTAGTACACATTGCGGCAGTTGTGCTAATCTCTCCATGAGATTTTATCATTGCCTTTCTACTCAACGCATCGGCTACTACATTAGCTTTCCCTGGATGATACCGGATATCACAATCATAGTCTTTCAATAGTTCCAGCCATCTTCTTTGTCTCATATTCAACTCCTTCTGATTAAATAGATAAGTAAGACTTTTATGGTCTGACTTATTCTGAAACTTCCCCCCGTACAGATAATGTCTCCATATTTTGACAGCATGTACTACTACCGCTAGTTCTAAATCATGAGTGGGGTAGTTCTTTTCATGTGTCTTCAGTTATCTTGAGGCATATGCAATTACTTGTTCTCCTTGCATAAGTACACATCCTAATCCCAGTCCTGATGCATCGGTGTACAAGATAAATGGTTGTCCTGGAATCGGGATGGTCAAGATTGGAACTGATATCAATCTAGCCTTCAAGGTTTGAAAACTCTTCTCGCATTTATTCGTCCAAACATACTTCTCACCCTTCTTAGTCAAATTGGTAAGAGGTACAGCAATTCGGGAATAGTCTTCCATAAATCGTCGATTATACCCAGCTAGACCCAAGAAACTTCTAATTTCTGCAACGCTCTTCAGTGCTTTCCACTTTACAATAGCCTAGATCTTGCTGGGATCCACTTTAATTCCTTCAGCGGATACTACATGGACTAGAAATGCGACTTCCTTTAGCCAAAACTCACACTTTGTAAATTTGGCGTATAGCTTTTCCTTCCGTAGTCGCTGCAGAGCGGCATTTAGATTCTTCACATGCGTTTCCTCGTCTTTGGAGTAGACTAATATATTATCAATGAATACAATAACCGACGTATCCAACATGTCGTGGAAAACCCAGTTCATAAGTTCCATAAAGGTTGCTGGTGCGTTTGTTAATCCAAAAGACATGACCAAAAATTCATAATGTCCATATCTGGTCTTGAATGTTGTCTTGAGGATGTCACCATCCTTAATCATCAGCTGATGGTAGCCTGACCGAAGATCAATCTTTGAGAACACTTTGGCACCTTGCAGCTGATCAAACAGGTCATCGATCCGAGGCAATGGGTATCGATTCTTGATTGTCAGTTTATTCAGTTCTCGATAGTCTATACACAAGCAAACGCTACCGTCCTTCTTCTTCACGAATAATACTGGTGCTCCCCATGGTAATATACTGGGTCGAATATAACCTTTGTCCAGTAGTTCTTGTAGTTGTACTTTCAATTCCTTCAGTTCAGTAGGAGCCATTCTATAAGGTGCTTTTGATACTGGTGTGGCTCCAGGTATTAGATCTATTACAAACTCTGTGGCTCGGTCGGGTGGTAATCCTGGTAATTCCTCAGGAAATACGTTGGGGTAGTCCCGCACGACATCAATATCTTCCATCCGTGGTGCTTCTTTGGTAAGGTCGACCACTGATACCAAATACCCGACTGCTCCTTTCTCAAGGCACTTCTTAGCCTTTAGTGCTGAGAGTATGAGCTTGCATTTACGGGGAAGTTTGGTTCCCGCAAAACTAAATTCTGCTCATTCTTTGTCTTTAAATGTTAGCTTCTTTTCAGCGCTTAATAGGTTCGCAGAATACCGAGCTAACCAGTCCATTCCCAAGATGATGTCAAAGTCTGCCATCTCAAGTTGGATCAAGGTTGCATCTAAGGTTTTCTCGTCAATGAGAACTGGACATGGTCCATAACCTTTTTCTAACTCCACTTCTAACCCCATCGGTGACCGTACAAGTAGTTTGTAGTCTAATGTTTTGATGGGTAAATTCAACTTCTTTCCAAATGACACAGATATAAAAGAATGAACAGCTCCTGAGTCAAAGAGTACTCTGGCGGGTATGCCCTTTATAGGTACGATATCTGTGATTTATTTTAACTTAGTCTACATGCTCACACAATGTAATACAACTTAAAAGGTTTCAGTCATACCTGTGACCACATCGGGTGATGCGGCAGCATCCTCAGATGTAACAGCATAAACTCGTCCTTGATGTAGCTGCTTCCTAGGCTTAGGATACTCCCTTGCCATATGCCCCACTTGATTGCAGTTATAACATTTTGGACCTTCAGTATTTGGCTTTGGCTGCTGTTGAGCTACTGGGGTAGTCTTGGGTGCAATGGTAAATCTTTGAGTACGGAAGGGTTTGTATGTCTTGTTATTACCTCCCTGGTATGAATTACCAGATGGTCTTTTTATACCTCTGTTTTGGAGTAGATAGCTCTCTTTCTGGCTCGACTCTACCACTCGAGCAATTTTCACAGCTTCATTATAAATCTTCTTGTATAGGCCCAGAACATACTCCCTGATACTTTCTCTAAGTCCCGTGACAAACCTACGGGTCTTAGTGTCTTCCTCTTGCATGCTTAGTGGTGCGAAGAAAAATAGCTCTTCGTAACGCTGCTGATAGGCATCCACTGTCATCTGTCCCTGATATAAACTCAGGAACTCCTTCTCCATAGAATCTTTGAAGCTTCGGGGAAGGTACTTCTCAAAGAAAGCTTCTTTATATATGCCCGGGTCAATAGGGTGTGCTTGGTTATTAAATAGTCCTTTGTAGATTTCCACCAATGATGTGCATCACCTTTTAGCATGAAGGTGGCACATAATACCTTCTCCTCCTCTGTGATAGTCATCATGAGAAAATTTCTCTCCATTTCATCGATCCAGTGTGCCGGCCAGAGCGGATCATACAATTTTTCGTTGAACTCCTTAGGTTTCATCTTTAAGAATCTCTCGATGAGTCGAGAGTGATCCAGCTGATTAGGAGCATATGCCCCATATATAGGTGGTGGATACTGAAAATTTCCCTGCACTACCTCAGGATGTGGTACTGGAATCTGTACAGCTGTTGGTTAAGGTATTGGGTGGTTACCCACCAGTGTTGCATTGGCTTGCCCAACCGGCATAGGTGTAGTTTGTGCCGCCTGGAACATCATTCCCATCATTTCCTGCATATGGGCTTGCACGTGTTGCATTTGTTGAAGTTGTTGTGCCAGATTAATCACCACAGTAGTCAGTTTCGGTGGTGGGGGTGGCAAATTAGTAGGATTTACCGGACCCTGGTTTACTGGTGGTGCAACCTGTGGATTACCCTGTGCATTTATATTTTCTTGACTGGCTTCCTCCACGGGTGGTGGTGGTAGAACTGCATTTCGGCTCTGCCTGGTTACTCTACGCCCAACCATATTTTTCCTCTGATAATGGTGATGCCTGAAAATCATTAAAATATGTGAGGCAATCATTTATACTTCATGTAGATACACTAACTGATGTTATTTTCAAATTTTCAAGATCATTCTGTGAAAAATACTGTCTTTTCTATGCAGGGTCGATGGTGGGGGTCGATGGTATGTCCGACCCTAGGATCGACCCTGGGAATCACTGATTCTTACCGAGAGTCAGGGGTCGATGTGGGGGTCGATGGGTGTCCGACCCCAGGTGCGACCCCTGGTTCTCTGTCAGATTACCGAGAGCTGCGGGTCGATGCGGGGGTCGATGGGTGGGTCGATGGTCTTGGTCGAATTCTCCGACCCCCGGACCAAAAATCAGATTTTTAAGGTCCGATTCTGAATTCATTTTCCATTCTTCCTCCTCCGTTTCGACTCGTCTCCTTCCTTTGAGTTGCTAAAGTGCCAACTCTGCTACATTGGTCATTTGGGTTCCTTGTTTCGACGTCTACACCTTCCCTACATGTATGTATCTTACCTTTACATGTTTTTAGGTTTTCTTTTCTAGGTTTTCACCCATATATCTCGTTTTCTTCAAATTAAACTTTTTCCAACCGTAAAAATTTGATTTTTATTGGGGGATTTTATTGTTGGTGAGTCAATGGACGAAAGTCCTAAAAAATATTTGAGTTTCATCGGTTGGTTATCAAGAAACTTGAAATTTGCCCTTTTTGCCCTAAATTGTCAAGATTTTTAAATTTCTCAAAATTTATTCAAATTAAATTCCATTGGCTAGAATTTACAACTGTATGAGTATTGCAGGATAGTTTAGAACCTACGTAAGTCCTCCTGCCCACGTGTATGGGTGAAAAGTGAGGCTTTTGGCCAACTTACGTCGTTATAATGTCAAAATTTTGGATTTTTCTACCTTACTAATCCATTATCTGTTTTTCCTTGTGGTTTGCAGATATTATGGCCCGTACCAAGGTTCCTAGTGTTTGCGACAGTCTTCGCTTCCGTACTAGTGAAGCTGAGGCACAATATGCCCACTTTGCTCGTAAGAAGGTAGAGGGAGACCGCAAAGTGGACTTGGCTGAGTTAGCCTTGTTCAATGTGGAGAGAGCCTTTGGTGATATGGGATGGCTCCCTGTCATCACTTATGATGCGTGTACCCATCCCGACTTGGTACGCCAGTTCTACTCTAATCTCCAGGTGGTGGGAGATTACAATGATGTGGAGAGGGGTGAGGAGCTTCGCATCACGAGCTATGTCAAGGGGGTTGACGTTTCATTTGATTATCGGCAGCTGGCCAACTTACTGGGCATTTCCTATGCTGGCCCCATGGTGTTCTGTGCTCCTGGAGAGCCCCAGTTCTTTTCTCTACAGATGAGGGCTGAGATCGATAGCCAGCTCATCCGACCTGATCGCTGGCAGAGTTGTCTGCGCTCAGATCCATGGGTATATTGCAAGATCATCTAGCATAACCTGATACCGTAGAGTGGTCATTACGAGAGGATCTCCTAGTTGACCCAGTATCTGTTATACTATATATGCACTAGGCAGCCCGTCTGCCTTCCATACATCATCATGCGTGCCATGATTAGTGCCACGTTGCCCAGTCACACTGGCAACCTTCCTTACGGACGCATGATCACTACCTTGCTTACCCGCCTGGGGGTTGACTTAGTGGATGAGAAGATTCAGGAGAAGTCCTTCTCATTGCCTCTGGATTGGGATGCCATCTGTAAGATGGGCATGCGGGATGCCCAGGTCAGTGATGAGGAGAGGAACACGATGGTGCGCCCTCGCACTCACGTGGAGATGGCTGACGCGGAGGCAGCAGCAGCAGCCACTGGAGTTCATAGGGAGCTTGCTGGTGATGATGACCATCTGTAATGGATGTTGACTCCATACCACCTCCTTCACCTACACATGCTGTAAGACCCGTGTCAATCTAACCCGATCTTACCACCTTGAACCAGGTTTACCCATTATGGTCGAGTCAAATGGACCAAGGGCGTGAAGGAGATCGAGATCCCAGGTATCAAATCGACCCAAAAACACTAATTTTGAGGGGAGGGGCGCATACCCAGCTAAGCAGGGTCGGACCTCCCAAAGCAGAAAGTCAGACCCTCGATTTGGAAGGGAGGGTCGGACATCTTAAGCCCTAGGGTCGATGGGATCATCGACCCTCCCATCGACCCTCGGTTGTATCCGAAATTGAAATTAGGAAAATTTCCTAATTTTTTATTGGGATTCTTTCCTAATCTCAGAGGGACTTATTTTAGGATGTTCCTAGTCTATTTAAAGGACGTCCCTAAGCCACTTTCACTCCTTTCACAACCCTAATCGAATTGAGAGAAAGAGAGGAGAAGGAAAGAGGAAGAAGAAAGGGAAGGAAGAGAACTTAGCAAAAAGGAGAAGAATTTCAGAGGAAAAGTAATCTTCTCAGGTATGGATACTAATTCCATGAGTTTCTACAGACCTTAAGTTAGTTAATGTTGAGAGTGTGATCTTAGAGAAACCCAAACCATCAAGCTATGGTTAGGTTTCCATGGAAAACCATAGGAAAGTACATGAAAGCTATCTAGGTGGGTTATACATGGTTTCAGACCATGGAATGAATGTAGAATGGAATGTAGGAGCAAGCCATAGGATCCCAAGCACGAAGAATGGATTAAAAGAGAGAACTGGACCAAAGTGCACCGAGGGTCACACCAAGGGTCGATGACCATTCGACCCTAGGTGTTCCTGACCATCGACCCTCAGTGTTTGGGAAGTTCAGAGTTAAGGGAGGGTCGCACCCAGGGTCGATCTTGACTCCGACCCTACCTCCGACCCTCAGTTAACAGAGTAGTTTTTAAATCTGGAATTAATTCTAATTAAATTCTATCGACTTTGTTAGGTCTTCTAGCAATATAATAACACTGTAAAGGTGATTCTAAAGCTTGGAAAAGTATCTTATAGCAAGCTAAGGTAAGGAACCAAAACTCCAAACTAATTGGTTAATAACAAAACTGTTTTCTATTTTCTTGAGTCCTATGCCATGCTTGATTCTATGCGAATATGTTTGTAATGTGCATACAGCATGCCATCCAATATTTCTATTACTTGTTCATGCATATTTACTTTATTATTTATAACATGATGATGATGATGATGATAGGAATAGGCATGTGCTTGTATGTGTGTGGATGATGTACTTGATGCGAGCGAGTATCAGGGGGGGTGTGATGAGAACGTCAATAAACGTTAACCTTTGGCGGGTCTCAGCACTTTAGCTCTATCTCTAACTCAAGTCTTGTGCATTGGCATCGTTGTATCGCCATTACTTTAGCAGAACTATTATGTCGTAGAGTATCAAGGGAGGTGGTCTCGGTCCTTGTAGTCTCTGACTCTACCGAGGGGCCTTAGCTCTATCTCTATGGACATTCTGAGGGATGTTGGGGTGAGGCCTTGGATACACTTTTGGCATTAGGATTGGTTAGTTGCGAGCCCAGTTTGCAGCCCTCGCCAACAGGGGCTTACGTGTTGGTATGGCACTATATAGAAATAAACGTAACCTTTGTTATATAAAGTTCATGATTAGGTGCATGTGAGTTGACGATAAACGTGATCTTCAGGTAACGTCACACACTCGTGTATAGAGGCGGGGTCAATAAACGTGACCTTTGGCTACCTAAACCTTTCTATTGCATACTGCAAACTTTAAATCGGACCAAAGATATAAATTGATTTGCATGCATATGTATTGTTGCATTGTTTTGGCTACTCACTGAGCCGTGATGTGTGCTCACCCCTCGACGTCGAATATTTTTAGTTGATGATGTAGGTTATACCGTTGAAGACTACATGAATGCGTATGCGTACGGGAACGTGGCAGCCATGGAAGTTGAAGCTAAAGCGGATACACACGACTCATCTTGCGAGTGCAACTCGTATGTATTTGATTAGATATTTTATAGGTTTCTTTTATTGGATTTATTAAGACATGTATTTGGTATTTAAATATTTATGTCTCAGTTGAAAATAGAATAATTTGCTATTAAATTATTGATATCATCTTAGTTTCTCAGTTCATGTTATTATAAGACTTCCGCTATTGTGTATTTACTCTGATTATGATTACGGATGTGTGTAAGTTTAGATAACGCGGGGATAGCCTATTTGAGATCCTGGTTGAACTGTTGGTTTATTAGCGATTCATCACACCATTCTGGTTAGACCAAAATTGGGGTGTGACACATGCTGCTGGAGCTAGTACTTCTTATGCGGTTGATCCTTCTCATGCGGCTGGTCCTTCACACCCACCTTCTGATATGATGAGGATATTACATGAGATCAGAGAGGCTCAGCGCAGATCTGATCTGAGGATGGGGGAGTTACTAGACGCTGAGCGTGTGAGAGTGGATGACCTACTAGATGCCCAGCGTATATCGGACATGAGGATGGGAGAGCTCATAGATGCTCAGCGCCGGTCAGATATGTGGATGGAGGAGCTTTTGGGTGCTCAGCGCGTGACTGATCAGCGGGTGGCTGGTCTCACAGCTAATCTTCAGGCTACCTAGACTCAGGTAGCCTGGTTGACTAGATTCTATGCTGAGGATTATGACAAAGACCGTGAGGCACTGCCTCCTCCTTCACCTCCAGCTTCATGATTGTATTTGTTTCCTTTCTTTGGTACTACAGAGTAACTATCTGGGTTATGGACTGTACTCTGCTTTAGCTATTTATATACGTTTGTTTCTCTCTCATTGTATTTAAAATTATTCTCCCTTTAATAGATGCATTATTCTCTTTTCAAATTTGGTCTCAAACATCTCTTGTGCTTATAGTGTGTTAATATTACAGTTTTTACTTTTATCCTATCTCAGTTCACAATTCGTCGTGAAGGTATGCTAGTTTAGCGGACAAGGCCTGAGATGCTCTGATACCAAGTTATCACACCCCAATTCTGCACTATTCAGAATGATGTGATGAACCATCAACAAACCAATGGTTCAACCAGGATCTCGAGTAGGCTATATCCATTTTATCTAAACCTCATACATCCACATTCATAATCAAAGTAAATACACAATAGCGGAAGTCTTATAATAGAATGAACTGAGAAATCTAAATATGATAATCATATTAAAATATCCAATTATGTTGTTTCAACAGAGACATAAATAAAATACCAATTACATGTCTTTACTAAATCCAAATAATTAAAATAAAATCTAATCGAATACGCATGAGTTGCACTCGCAAGAGGAGCCATGCGTATCCACTTCGTCTTCAACATCCATTGCCGCCATGTGCTCATACAGTGGAGCGTTGACATAATCTTCGACGGTAGTACCTGCATCATCAACTAAAATATTCAATGTCGAGAGGGTGAGCACACATCATGGCTCAGTGAGCAAACAAAACAATGCAACAATACATATGCATGCATTCAATTCATATCTGTGGTCTGGTTTAAAGTTTGCAATATGAAATAGAAAGGGTTGGAGGTCAAAGGTTAACGTTTATTGACCCCTCCTCTATACACAGGGTGTGGAAGCCCGCCCAAAGGTTAACGTTTATTGTCATCTCCATCCACCCTATCATGAACATTGTACAACAAAGGTTAATGTTTATTGTTGTACAGTGCCATACCAACACGTAAGCCCCTGCTGGCGAGGGCTTGCAAACTGGGCTCGCAACTAACCAATCCTAATGCCAAACAGTGTATCCAAGGCCTCACCCCAGTATCCCTCAGAACGCCCATAGAGATAGAGCTAAGACCCCCCGGTAGAGTCAGAGACTAGAAGGACCGAGACCACCTCCCCTGATACTCTACGACGTAATAGTTCTGCTAAAGTAATGGCGATACGACGATGCTAATGCACAAGACTTGAGTTAAAGATAGAGCTAGAGTGCTAAGGCCCTGCCTATGACACCTCCCCCTGATACTCGCTCGCATCAAGCACACCAACCACACACATACATCCACATGCCTATTCCTATCATCATCAACATCATCATCATGTCATAAACAATAAATAAATATGCATGAACAGTAATAATAGAAATATTGGATGACATGTTGAATGTACATAACAATCATACACATATAAAATCATTCATGGCATTGGACTCAAGAATAAAACAGTTTATTATTAACCAAGTAGTTTAGGTCTTGTTCCCTCACCTTAGCTTGCTAGTAGATCCTCTTTCAAGCTTTAAAAATCATATTTATATTGATATTATATTGCTAGAAGACCTAACAAAGTTGATAGAATTTAGTTAGATTTTATTCCAATTTTTCGAACTTGCTGTTAACTGGGGGTAGCAGGACGGGTCGATGCTAGGGTAGTAGTATACTGCGACCCCCTATAGTAGGGTCGATGCCAGGGTCGATGGGTCCATCAACCCTAGGTGCGAACCCCTCGTGGGTTTGGTCGATAAATCACCTTTTGGTCCATTCTCTCTTGTTTGAATCCTATGGCTTCCTTCCATAGTCCATTCCATACACTTCCTATGGTTTAGAACTACTCTTTACATATCATATGGTTTAGTTGATCTCCTCCATGGTTTCCATTGAAACTTAATCATGGATTGATGGTTTGGGGTTTCTCCTACATCATACTTTTCTCATTAACTATTCTAAGTTTCACAAAATACATAGAATTAGTATTCTTACCTGAGAAGAGTACTCCTTCTCTGAAACTCTTCTCCTTTTCCTTCTTCTCTACTTTCCTTCTCTTCTTCTTCTCTTCCTTCTCTTCTCTTTCTCTCAATTCAATTAGGATTCTAAAAGGAGTGAAAGAGGCTTAGGGACGTCCTTTATATAGAGTAGAAACTCCTAAAATAAGTCCCATTGAGATTAAGAAAGAGCCCAACCGAAATTAGAAAAGTTTCCAAATTTCTGTTTCTGGCGGCAACTGGGGGTCGATGAGGGGGTCGACGATCCCGTCAACCCCTGGTTTTAAAATGTCCGACCCCCGGTTAAAAACTGAGGGTCTGACTTGTTGTACTCGGGGGTCCGACCCCACCTCACTGGGTGTCGGACCCCCCAGTACAAAAAGTCACCCCCGGTTAAAAATTGACTCTCGCCCCTTTTGAGTATTTTTGGGTCAGTTTAATACCTGGGATCACAATCTCCTTCACACACTTGGTCCATTTGGGTCGACCATGATGGGTAGACCTGGTTCAAGGTAGTAAGACCGGGTTAGATTGACACGGGTCTTACAAAATCTGTTCCAGATTTTTGACCAGTTGCACCATAAATTCCTTATGAAATCTCATACTTAATGAAAATTAAATCCAGATATATGTCCATGTAAATAACTGTCCGATCTAAAATTTCATCAAGAAAAATAAGTAAAAACAGAACATTCTCTTTGTGAAAAAGATCCTTTTCAATCATACAATCAGTATATTGTAACTGATTCAAAATCAGAGCATTATGTACTTAAAAATCAATATTAATTCAATAAAAAATCAAAAAAATCCAAAAACAGTGTCATTTTTTAGAAAACTTTCATATCTAACAAATTCATATGAGATTTGATTTCCTGATTATATACATAGGACCCTTATCTAGAGACTTTCTGATAGAGGATTGCATTATATCTGAATAAGACAGCAATGCCAAAGAAGAATTTTTTGATAGACTTCCATAAAATTCCAAATGGAACAAAAATTTTAAGGTAATCTTATAACACATCAAAGAGAATCCCATAAAAATTTGGGCTTCAAAATCTAAGAAAAACACATGAGATGCACGTCCTAAGTTTGGATCCTAAATCTGAAAATTTCAGATTAGAAACCACTTTGTGAAACTTGTCAAAAACATCAAACATCATCATATAGCATTCAAAGCTTCATCATTGAATATTTTAGACAAATCATCATTCTTAAAAAATGCTAGACATAGGTATCCTAATATTAATATGCATGCAATAGAGCATTCTTGATCGAGATTTAATGAAAATAAGCTTTTTTCAAGCAAAATCGACATTCAAGCATTCTAAAGACCCCTAAATTCATTTTAGGGTACCAACCTTGTGCTCGAATGGAGTGAAACCTTTGATGTAGGATGTTTGAAGATTGTATCAAGCTCTTTGAAGGTTAATTCTCATTATCCTCTTCTCTGCTCCTCTCTTTCTCTCTTTTCTTCTTCTCCTTTCTTTCTTTTCTCTTCTTCTTCTCTCTCTTCTCCCTTTTTCTCGTCCTCTCTCTCTCACTCACGGCTCCAGTGGTCTGGAAAATGGAAGCTCCCTCTCTCTTTCTCTTGGCCTATTTATGCTCTTCTCTCCTCTTCTAGAAGATCCCTTCTTTCCTTTTCTTCTTTTTCTTCTAAAAAATCCTTTCTTTCCTTTTTCTTCTTTCCTTTCTTCTCTTCGTCCTCTTTCCCACATTTCTTTCTTCTAGAGAATGTTTCTTCCTCTATCTTCTTCTCTCTTCCTTCCTTTATTTCTTCTTTCCTTTTCTTTCTTCTTCTCTCTTCCTTCCTTTTCTTCTTCTCCCTCTCTCTTTTCATGTTCTCTTTTAGAAAACGTGTTTTTTTTCTTTTCTTTTTCTTCTCTCTTCCTTTTTTCCACGTTTTTTTCCCTTTCTTCTCTCTTGCTTCCTTTTCCTTCTTCTTTCCTTCTTCTCTTCTTTTTTCCTTTTTTCATTCTTCCCTTAATTTAAGTCTTGTTCCCTCAACTTTGGTTGATAATAGATCCTCATTCAAGCTTTGTAATTCACTCTTAGACTACTTGGAAACCTAACAAATTTATAGATTTTAAATTAAAATTAATTCCCATAAATTTAGACTAACAGAAACTGAGGGGTCGTAGGTGTGGCAGCACCTGTGGTCTCAGTTTCTGTGACCACAGGGTATGTGGTCGCAGGGTGTGGTTGCATATCCTGCGACCACACATGCGACCACACCTTCCCTGGAACTTCCCGAGGCCATGTGGTCGCAAGGTGTGGTCGCATATCATGTGACCACACATGTGACCACACCCTTCCTGGTCTTTCCGAGGGTGTGTGGTCGAATATGTGTGCCTCATGTGGTGGCACATCGTGCGACCACACGTGCAACCACACGTGTGATGGTCGACCTTTCACTCTCAACTTCATTCCTTCATGTTTAGACCCCTTGGCTTATCATCATGGTCCTTCCTATGATTGTTCTATGGCTCAGAACTATTATTTTATACTCAATCCATTGTCCACATAATTTCCTCCCATGGATTCTCTTGGAATTTATCCATGGATTGATGATTTGGGTTTCACCTAAATCCTATCTCTTTCATGAACTATTCTAGGCTCTCAATTTAACATGGGGAATGTTTTCATACCTTAAGCTTGTTGAAGATTCAGAGTTTTCTCTAAATTTTCTTCCTCCTTAGTCTTCCTCTTCAATTCTCCTTCTTCCTTCTCTTCTCTTTCTCCCACTTTCAGTTTGAATTCTAAAAGGGTGAAATAG
This sequence comes from Protea cynaroides, assembly GCA_028583415.1. Classification (NCBI taxonomy): domain Eukaryota; kingdom Viridiplantae; phylum Streptophyta; class Magnoliopsida; order Proteales; family Proteaceae; genus Protea; species Protea cynaroides. Next base: position 26,876,572 of record CM053265.1, on the reverse strand, counting down.
GCTAAGGGACATCCTATTTATAGAGGAAAACCCTCCATAATAAGCCCTACTGAGTTTAGGAAAGAAGCCCTTTGGATTAGGAAGGTTTCCTAAACTCGGTTCTGTTTGGAATCCATGTGGTCGGAGGTAGGGTCGTAGAACCCGTCGACCACACCCTCTTAAACATGCGACCACACGACCTAAATTCCTGTGGTTGCATTATTTTAAGGTGTGGTCGATCACACCTATTTAGGTATGCGACCACGCTCTCATAATTGACTATTTTTGGGTTAATTTTCATATCTAGTCTTGTGGTTTCTTCATGCACTTGGTCCACTTGGCCCGACCATGATAGGATGACCTGATACAAGGTGGTAAGACTGGTTAGTTCGATACGGGTCTTACACCATTAATGGGTACGTTACCTATGATATTAGTCTTAAATTAATATGGATGCTCATACAAGACGTTACAACAAAAGGTCAGGTCATACCTATGACTACATCGGGTGATGCAGCCGCATCTTCAGTAGTTATTGCATAAACCTTGCCTTGTTGTAGTTGCTTCTTTGGTTTAGGGTAGTCCCTTGAATAATGGCCTACTTAATCACAGTTGAAGCACTTAACTCCAGACTTCCTTGCCTTTGCTAAGGTTGGTCTATTGGTGTAGTCTTGGCTATAGCATTGAAGCCTTGAGTATGGAAGGGTTTAATGTCTTGGAGTTCCCTCCGTTATATATATTTCCATTAGGCCTCTTAATGCCCCTGTTCTGAGCAAAGTAGCTCTCCCACTGACTCAATTCTAGTACTCGAGCAATATGTACAGCTTCGTTATAGATCTTCTTTTCCAACCCCAATACATGCTCCCGTATACTTCCCCTAAGTCTCATGACGAACCTTCGAATTTTGGTATCTTCTTCCTACATGCTAGAGGGAGTAAAAAAGAATAGCTCTTCATAACACTGCTGATAAGGGTCTACAGTCATCTGTCCTTGATACAGACTCAGAAACTCCTTTTCCATCGCATCTCTAAAACTCCTGGGAAAATACTTCTCGAAGAAGGCGTCTTTGATGGTAGTCCAGGTCAATTGAGTATGCTTTGTCAACAGATAACTCCAAGTAGATTTCCACCAATGATGGACATCACCTTTCAGCATAAAGGTTACGCATAATATCTTCTCTTCTTCATTGATAGTCATCATCATGAAGTTCATTTCCATCTCATCGATCCAATGGGCTGACCATAAAGGATCCGATGGCTTGCTAGTGAACTCCCTCGGCTTCATTTTCAGAAAACACTCGATCAACCTAGAATGGTCCAGCTGATACTGAGCATATGTCCATACATAGGTGGTTGGTACTGATAATTGTCTTGGTTATATCCACCTTGAGGTACTTTAGGGTTTTGTACTTGAGCTTGTACAACTGGCGTTTGAGGTGCTTGGGGTACCGTGTTGTTCATGGCTGATGTTTGGGGCACGGTGTTGCTACCCCTGGTATGGTACTAGCTAGCCCTGCTGGTAGAGGTATTATGTTTGTGGCTGGGGGAGCGATTCCTAGAGTAGCTTGCATGTTGGCTTGCATCTGCTGCAATTGTTGTACCTGTTGTGCCAAATTCATAACCACTAGCCAAATCCGTAGGTGGGGCTGGGAAGTTTGTTGGGTTGGCTTGGTTGTTGACTCCTGATGGTACCATATTTTGGTTTTCCTATTCCTTAGGGTTTTCATGGGCATTTACCTCCACAGGTGGTGATGGAGGTGGAATTGGGTTACGTCCTCTCTGGGTTATTCTTTGCCCAGCCATTTCCTATTTTTGAAGGTGGTAGTGCCTGAAAGTCAAGGAAACATATGAAGCAAGTATAATATACGTTGATCTCATGTTAATCTCACAATAAACGAGGCAAAAATTTAAATTTTAAAGTCATTCAGTCAAAACGGAGCATTTTCATCGTGGGGTCGATGGGTGTGGTAGCACTATATGTGACCACAGGGTTGCGACCATATGAACCCTGGCAATTCACTGAGAGCCTGTGGTAGATCGTGGGGTCGATCGTGTGGTCGCATTTTTGGTCGAATTCTGCGACCACAAGACCCTAAATTAGGTTTTTAAACCCAATGTTTGAGTCCTTTTCTCCATTCTCTTTTTGTCTTCTACTGTTTACAACTCAACTCGCCTCCACTGAGTTGCTACAGTACCAACCACTCACCTTGAATGAAATTCCTTCGATCAAGCACTAGATTCCACATCTCTACGGTACGTTCTACGTTTTCATTGTTCTCTTTGTTGGTTCATTCTAGATTTTTCATCTTCTATTTCAATCTTTTCCCAATTAAATTTTATTTAACCGTAAAAATTTGATTTTTACTGGTGAACCTTGCCATTGGGCACCCAATTGACAAAAGCCCTATAGAAATTTTGGGTTTCATTGGTCGGTTTGGTCAATCAATAGAAAATTTATCTTTTGACCTAAAAATTGGGGATTTTTCCCAATTTCCCAACTTTCTTCAATTTGTTTTAATTAATGGCAATTTCTCATTTAATTCATCATTGTATGATGGTTTTTAACGTATGTAAGTCCTCTAGTCCAAGCATTTGGGCAAGATGAAGCTTTGGCCAAATCACGCCGTCATAATGCCAAATTTGAATCCTTTATATCTAACCTATTGCCTATTGGTTTATGCTTTTTCAGATAACATGGTTCGTACTAAAGTTCCCAGAGTTCATGATCTTCATCTCTTTAGGTCCATCGAAGTGGAGGTACAGTATCCCTGGTACCAATGCAAGAAGGCAGAAGGAAGTCATTGTGTCAACTTGGCCAGCCTAACCCTATTCAATGTGGAGAGGGCATTTGGTGATATAGATAGGCTCCCCATGATTCTATATGAGGGTTGCACCCGTCCTAAGTTGGTAAAATAGTTTTACTGCAATTTAAAGGTGGAGGGTGACCTAAAGGATATAGATAGGGGCAGAGAGCTCAGGATCACCAGTTTAGTCAAAGGGTTAGAGATCTCATTTAACTACCAGGAGTTGGCTAATATCCTGGGCATCTCAAATGATAGTCTCTTGGTCTACTGTGCACCCAAGGAACCCCAGTTCCTGTTTGTGAGAATGCATGCAGAAATTGACAACCAGATTCTTCCAAATGACCGCTGGCAGATAGGCAATTAACCTACTTTTAGAGCCTCTAGTGTACTACAAGATCAATCAGCACAACCTAATTCCCTAGAGTAGACACTATGAAAAAGTTTCACAGTTGACTCAGTACCTTCTGTACTGCATCTGCACTAAGCAGCCTATCTGCCTTCCTTATATCATCATTAGGACTATGCAACATGCCACGACGCCTGGTCTAGTGGGTAACCTACCCTATGGGCGCTTGATCACCACTCTACTCACTCGCCTACAAGTGGACCTAGTGCATGAGAGGATTCATAAGGACACCTTTTTAACTGGTCTAGACTGGGAGGCCATCTGCAAGATGGGGATGCTAGATGCGCAGGTTAGTGATGAAGAGAGAAATGCTATGGTGCATCCCCTTACTCCAGTGGCGGCAGCAGATGCAGAGGCGGCAGCAGAGGCATCGAAGAGTGACGATGAGGAGGACGATGATCGGAAGTACAAGGATGTGGATGCCATACCTCCTCCATCACCACAGCATTCTACAGGAGCCAGCCCTTGTCGGGCTTCTCATTCGATTGGTCCTTCGCGCCCACCATCAGATGACATGTACATTTTTTTCTAGTTGTATTACAGAGTAACTGTCTGGGTTGTGGACTGTACTCTGGCCCATGATGTAAATTTGTTATTTCATATTCAAGTCTATATATAGCTATATCCATTTGTTTCCCATTTACATATATGTATTATTTTCTTTCTTAATTTATGTCTCAAACAACATAGGTGCTTATCGTGTATTCGTATTACGGTTTTTAGTTTATCCTAACTCAGTTCACGTCTCTTGTGGAAATAATTTAGTTTAATGGAGTAGAGCTTGAGAGCTCTGATACCAAGCTGTTACACCCCAAATATGGTCTAACTAGTAGTGTGATGAACCGTCAAGAAAACCAACGGTTCAACCAGGATCTCATATAGGCCGTGCCCATCCGATTAAACTAGATACATTCCACAAGCATAATCAGAGTAAATAAACAATAATGGAAGTCTTTAATACTAATGAACTGAGTATCTAACAGTAATAGCATAATTAATTATCCAATTATCTCCAAAATAACTTAAGACATAAAATAAAATAAAGTAATCAATTACATGTTCCAATAACCAAACTAAACTAATCGAAAACACATGAATTGCACTCGCACGATGGATCATGCACCTCTTCCATAGCTTCTACGTCCATCACCGCTATGTGTCCATATGTTGACGTGTTCTTGTAATCTTCAACGGTAGGATCTGCATCAACAATAAAAAATATTCGACGTCGAAAAGGTGAATACACATCACGGCTTAGTGAGCAAACAAAACAATGCAACAAACATATGCATGCATTCAATTCATATCTTTGGTCTGGTTTTTAAGTTTACAATATGCTATAGAAAGGATTGGTGACCTCCGCACCTCTATACACTAGTGTGTGAATCCACCCAATGGATCAAACACCAGAACCGTCCCACATGCACCCACCATGGAATAGAGATAGAGCTAAATTGCCTAGATCAAACACCGTCAATACTTCCCCTGATGCCCTACCTATATTAGCACGTATGCCCTTATTGGCAAGGGCTTACAAACTGGGTTTGTAACTAACCAATCCAAAATATCATCCAATGTATCTAAGGCTTCACCCCAGCATCCCTCAATACGTACATAGAGATAGAGCTAAGGCCCCTCGATAGAGTCGAAGACTATACGGTCCGAGATCACCTCCCCTGATGCCCTATGACCTAATAGTTCTGCTAAGGTAATGGTGATACGAACGATGTTAGTGAACAAGACTTCAGTAGAGATAGAGCTAGAGTCTGGTGACCAGGATGAACCACAATGTCATGTCCTCCCCCTGATGCTCTACTCGCATCAAGTACACTAACCACACACACATAATCACATGCTTATTCCTAGCATCATCATCATCATGTAATAGTAGACAGAATTAAATATGCATGAATAGTAATAGCAAGAATATTGGATGACATGTGATATGCACATTACAAACAAGAAATCATAGAATCAGGCATAGCATTGGACTCAATAAAAGTAAACAGTTTATTATTAGCCAGTTAGTTTAGGTTCTGTTCTCTCACATGCTAGAAATGTTCAATCTTCTCCAAGCTTCTTAACTCACTCTTGATCCTCTTGGAAACCTAAGAAATTTGTAAGTTCTAAGTTAGGGTTCAAGCTCATCAATTTACAGTAGTCAACGGTCCATACTAGAATCAAACAGACCTCTAGAAGTTGAGTGGTCACAGGTGTGACTACACCTGTGGTCTCAGTTTCTATGACCACAGGGACTACGGTCGATACGTGTGGTCGCATGTCATACAACCACATACATGCGACCATTCCCTCCCTGAAACCTTTCCGAGGGTGTGTGGTCTAACATATGTGCCTCATGTGGTCGATCATACCTGGGATCGCATAAGTTTTTGGTCAACTTTTACTCTCAGCCACATCCCCTCATAACTTGATTTCATGGCTAATATTATGATCCTTCCTATGATTGTTCTGTAAGATCCGTACTTTCAAATTTCGAGGACGAAATTTCTTTTAAGGGTGGTGGAGTTGTAAGACCCGCACGCCACGAACCCGGCATAACCTTATATTTTGGTCGGGACCCGTCTACATATCATGGTCGAGCCAAGTGGACCAAATGTGAAGAAAAACCAAGACCCAATATGAAAATTTACCCAAAACTGTCAAAATGAGGGTAGGGTCACAGGTTTTAACAGACAGGTCCGACCCTCCCATCGACCCTCACCATTGACCCTCAATCAGGGGTCGCAGGATCTATGAGTTGTTCGACCCTCCCATCGACCCTTACCATCGACCCTCGGTACTCGGGAAAAACAGCACGAACCAAAAATTGAGAAACCTTCCTAATTTCAATTGGAACCTTTCCTAAACTCAATGGGACTTATTTTGGGAGGTTTTACCCTATAAATAGGACGTCCCTAAGCCTCTTTCAATCCTTTTACAACCCTAATTGGATTGAGAAAAAGAGAAGAGAAGGAAGAGAAGAAGAGAAGGAAAAACTTGAAGAAAAGGCTAAGGAAGAAGAGGAAATTCAGAGGAACTCTGAATCTCAGCAAAACTAAGGTATGGATACATTCCCCATGATTTATTTAAGACTTTAGAATGGTTTATGAAGAGGATATGACTTAGAAGAAACCTAAATCATCCATCCATGGTTTTGTTTCAATGGAAACCATGGAGGAGATCATTAAAACCATGTAGGTGAATAAAGTATAGTTCTAAACCATAGAACATGTATAGAATGGATTGTGGAAGTAAGCCATAGGACCCAACCATGAAAGAGAGACGAAATCTGATATTTTCGACTCAAACCATGGAGGGCCACACCTAGGGTCGATGGCAGATCCGACCCTAGCATCGACCCTTAGTGTTCGGGAAGTTCATATTAGGGGGAGTGTCGCACCCAGGGTCGATCATGACTCTGACCCTACCTGCGACCCTCAGTTAACAGCATGGTTTTTAAATTCAAAATTAATTCTAATTAAATTTTATCGACTTTGTTAGGTCTTCTAGCAATATAATAACATTATAAAAGTGATTCTAAAGCTTGGAAGAGGATCTATTAACAAGCTAAGATGAGGAAACAAGACCTAAACTAATTGGTTAATAATAAATTATTTTTATTTCTTGAGTCCGATGCCATGAATGATTTTATGCGTGTATGATTGTTATGTGCATTCAACATGTCATCCAATATTTTTATTATTACTGTTCATGAATATATTAAATTTATTGATTATAACATGATGATGTTGATGATGGTAGGAATAGGCATGTGAATGTTTGTGTTTGGCTGGTGTACATGGTGCGGGTAGGGATGGTATCAACAGGTACTTCGATGCTGTTCTCATCGGGGTATATTGTGCCATGGTCTATTCAAGTCATGTCCACTAAGCATGTGTTAGTGTGCTTGATGTGAGTGGAGCATCAGGGGGAGGACGTGGCATTGTGGTTCAGCCTGGTCACCAGACTCTAGCTCTATCTCTACTCAAGTCTTGTCCACTAACATCGTCGTATCGCCATTACCTTAGCGGAACTAATATGTCGTAGGGCATCAGGGGGAGACATGGCATTGTGGTTCAGCCTGGTCACCAGACCCTAGCTTTATCTCTATGGATGTATTGAGGGATGCTGGGGTGAGGCCTTGGATACATTGTTTGACATTAGGGTTGGTTAGTTGCGAGCCCAGTTTGCAAGCCCTCGCCAACAGGGGCTTACGTGTTGGTATGGGCAATCGGTACAGCCATGCCATTTTCATGGGGTGTATATTGTCCATGGTGGGTGCATGTGGGGTGACAGTACCGTTTTCATTGGGAGTTTCCACACACTCGTGTATAGAGGTGCGGCGGCCACCTATCCTTTCTATAGCACATTGCAAACTTATATACCAGACCAAAGATATGAATTGACTGCATGCATATGTATTGTTGCATTGTTTTGTTTACTTACTGAGCTCAAGTTGGAGAGCTGACCCTCGTGCGCGTAATTCTTTTTAGTTTCTAATGTTGCAGGTACTATGATTGAAGATTATGTCGACACGCCAACATATGAACGGGTGGAGGCTATGAATGAGCAAGCTGTGGAGAACGAACATGGTTCGTTAAGCGAGCATTTCAGCGGTGGACACGCGTAGTGTTTAGTTTGTATATTTGGATATTGTAATATGTATTAAATTATGTTTTGGTTACTTGGAAATAAATAAAATATTAATTATTTATCATGATTAGACCTCAGTTCATTATCTGTAAGACTTCCGCTATTTACTTTATTACCTCTGATTAATGTGGAATGTGTTTTGGTTTATCATATGTGGGATAGCCTATTGTGAGATCCTGGTTGAACCGTTGGTTTATTGACGGTTCATCACACCGTTCCGAATGGTGCGGAATTGGGGTGTGACAGTTCTATATCTTAAAATTCACACTTTTACATAATCCTTCACCTTAATCCATTCTTCATAGATCTCCTTAGAGTTTTATACATGGTCTTAGGATTGAGATCTTACTTTGAATCAATATCTCCTCCATAATCTATTCTAGGCATTCAATTAATGTAGAGAATGATTTCATACCTTAAACTTGCTAGAGAATCAGAGCTTTCTCTGTAATTCCTTCTCCTAGTCTTCCTCTTCAATTCTCCTTCTTTTCCTACTCCTCTCTTTCTCTCTCTTTCAGTTTGGGTCTTAAAAGAGTGAAAGAGGCTAAGGGATGTCCTTTATATAGAGGAAAACTTCCATATAAAGTTTCACTTTGATTAGGAAAGAACCCCCCTCAGATTAGGAAGGTTTCCTAATCACGGAGTAGGTTATACCATCGTGTGGCAGCACATGGGGTAGTAGAATCCGTCGACCACACATCCCAAACTCGAGTGGTCTCAATATTCTGAGGTGTGGTTTACCACACCTGTTTAGGTATGCGACCACACGCTCCTAATTAGATGATTTTGGTTCGAATTACATACCTAGCCTTGTGGTTTCTTCACGCACTTGGTCCGCTTGGTCCGACCATGATAGGAAGACCTAATACAAGGTGATAAGACCGGATTAGTAAGGTACGGGTCTTATAGTTGTGGGTGACCATAAGGCACTTTGCCAACTAGGGCCCTTCGATCAACGACTCATACTTGGCTTCATTATTGGTAATAGGGAAACCAAATTTCGCTGAGCTTCTGATTTTGAGGCCTTCCAAGCTGATCAGCACTACTCCTAACCCAGCTTGATTTTCACTGCTTGCTCTATCTACAAACAATGTCCAGGGAGGCAAATTTGGTTCTAGAGCAGGGGTCGATGGCGATATTTGTACGACCATGTTGGACTCCTCTGGATTGTCTACCAATGTGCTCTCAATCAAGAAATCGACTAAGGCTTAGGCCTTGATCATCATCTTCTGTTTGTAGTGGAGGTCAAACTCTCCGAGCTCTACTACCCATTTGATCATCCTTCCTGACATGTCATTCCTTGCGAGGATCTTCTTCAATGGCTTTGTAGTTAAGACCTCGATCGTGTGGGCTTGGAAGTATGGTCACAATTTTCTTGCGATGGTCACCAGTGTCAGAGCATGCTTCTCTATGGCTTGGTATCGGGTCTCTACATCCAGTAGTATTTTACTCACATAGTATATCGACCATTGCATCTTTTCAACCTTTTTGACTAACACTGCGCTTATTGCTACTGATGAGACAGCTAAGTAAAGTTGGAGCTCATCTCTTGTTTCGGGCTTGACTAGTACTGGTGGGGTCGACAGGTACTTTCTTAGCTCCCTGAATTCCTGTTGGCACTCTAGAGTCCATTCAAACTTTTTATTGCCTTTCAGTATCTGAAAGAATGGCATGTATCGATCTGCAGACCTCGACATGAAGCGGCCAAGGGCGACGATCCTCCCTGTCAGCTCCTGCACTTGTTTTACATTCTTGGGTGGCTTCATATCTTGTAGAGCTTCTATCTTTGCAGGGTTGGTCTCTATCCCTCATTGGGATGCCATGAATCCAAAGAATTTTCTAAGTGCACCCCAAAGGCACATTTGATCGGGTTCAGCTTCATATTGTGCTTTCGTAGCACTTCGAAGGCCTCACAGAGGTCGTTAATGTGTGTTCTTGCCCTGAGGCTCTTCACTAAAAATCTTATTTATCAGACACTGGTAGGTGTCTCTTGCTTTTTTCAGGCCGAAGGGCATAACTTTATAGCATTATGTCCCTTGGCTCATGATGAAGCTCATACTTTCTTCGTCTTCTTTGCTCATTGGGATTGATCATATCCTGAGTAAGCGTCCTTGAATGAGAGTAGTTCATGTCCTGAGGTGGCATCGATCAATTGATCTATCTGAGGCAAGGGGTAGCAATCTTTAAGGCACTCATTATTGAGGTCGGTATAATCAATACAAATCCTCTAGATTTAGGTACCATTACAACATTAGATAGCCACTCTAGGTATTTGACCTCCTTGATAAACCCAGTTTGAAGGAGTTTTTCAACCTCATTGTTTATTATTTCCTACCGGTCTGGTACAAAATTCCTCTTTTTTGGCCTTACAAGGCGATGTTGGGGCTCAACAGCCAGGTGCTGTTCCATGAGGCTTCTGTCGATGCCGAGCATGTCTGTTGCCGACCATGCAAACACCTCTTCATTTTCCCTAATGAAGGAGATGAGCTCAACTCGCATCTCCCCTTGTAAGGTGACACCGATTGGGAAGGTACGGTCAGGTCGGTCCTCTGATATCAGAATCTGGACCAGTCCTTCCGCGGGATTCCTTGGTAGGGGGCTCCTTTTTCAAGATCTGGATCATCCCTGAGATCCTCCAAGATGATGGTCTAGACCGAGGCTTTTCCTTTCTTTTTGGCTGCTTCTTCTCTTTATGTGAGGTTCGAGGCTCCTGTTATTCTCCCCAATTCAATGTCATAGAATTGCCTCGAGATTTTCTGATCTCCTCGGCATTTTCCAGTTACATAGTCAGTGGGGAACTTGATAACCTGATAATATATAGATAGACAGCTTCAAAAGTGATGTAGGGATGGTCGTCCTAGGACCACATTGTAACTGGCTCGGAGGTCAACTACAAGAAATTCAACCTTGGTAATCCTCCGAGCTAGTTTCTTTCTGATCATGAAGGGTAGGCGAATTTCTCCCTTTACGAAGACTGAGTCTCCGGCAAAGCCTATTAGAGTGTGGATGGCTGGTCCAAGCATCTCATCAATGAGGTTCATCCTCTGAAACGTGTGGTAGTATAGGATGTCGGCCACACTCCTTGTATCCACCATTCTTCGACTGACATCAAAGTCAGAAATGACTGCTGTAATCACCAAAGCTTCTTTATGAGGTGAGACAACATTTATCAGGTCGTCATCACTGAAGATCAGAAGGTCTCCTATCCTTGACCTTTTTGGAGCAAATTTTAATTCATTCAGCTCCCTGGCATAAGCTTTAGCCGACCTCGCCGAGGTATTGCCTGCTACCGATCCCTCGGTGATCACATATAATTCTGGTATGACCAATTGTAGCTTTTGGGTTGGTCTGGTGAGGTCCTGTAAGGTGACATGGTCGGGGAGTCTGATCTACCCGTAGGAGGTCTAATTGGTACCGTTTCTCCCAAAATTCCAGCAGTTCTTTTGCTTTTGGTCCCCCTCGCCCGTAGGTAGGCTCAGGAGGCATGTTCTCATTGTAACACTGGATCCAAAGACTTTTGTTGAGGTCTCTGTCAATTATGGTTGAGGACCTTGTTCGTCTCCCATCTTGCTTTCCTGCTTTTCTCGATTGTACCGGGACAGCCTTGATCATGTATGTTGCCCCTATGGTGGGTCGTCCCAGGGAAGGTGTACTTCCTGCCCAACCATCCTCTCTGTCGTCATCATCCTTTCGTCCTTTATTTTTCCCAGTCTTGGTCTGGCAGTCGTTGTTGTCGAGGATCTCCAAGGCCACTCTAGGTGGTTCTCGTCTTTTGTTGTCCATGTATTTTCTGAGCTTGTCATTTTGGATTAACTCCTCGATGGCATCCTGTAGGTGTCGGCACTCATTGGTTGTGTGCCCATGCTAGTTGTGGAAAGCACAAAACAACCTCAGATTTCTACTCCAAGACTTGGTATTCATCTTGCCTGGTTTCCAAAATGATGTTTGGGACTTCTCCACCATGAATATTTCTATTGGAGTCTTCCGGAGGGGGTGGTAGTCCTCGTATGGCTGGAATCTTGGGCCTTTTGCCCCAGTGGTTTTCTCCTTTTTGTCTCCCTTGAAGGTTGGATCCCTCAATTTTTCTACTTGCCTCTTTTCCAAGGTAGGGAGTGGAGGCTTCTCTGTTGCCTTGTCTTTTTTGGTGGCTAAGTTTGCCATGGCGTACTTCTCACACCGCGCTTGCAATTTCTCCAATGTCAGGGTTGGTTTTTTTGCCAGTGAAAACACGAGATTTTGATCCTTAATACCACCTTTGAGAGTGGTCTTGTGGACTGAGTCTTCGAGGCCCCTGACCTATAGGGCCTCGAGGTTGAATCTGTCAAGGTAGGCTCTGAGAGTCTCGCCTTCCTCTTGGACGTAGTCCCTCAAGTTGTATGATGTCTTCCTTTGGCTCCATCGACTTTGGAAGTGACTCAAGAAGCTGGAGGCCAGCTCTTCAAAGGAATTAATCGTCCTTCTAGGTAGGATGTTGTACCAGAGTCTCCCGACTCCTTTGAGTGTTGCAGGGAACACTAGACAGACTATTTCTTCCTGATATGTGTGGACCGCCATCTACGCCACGTATGAGTCGAAGTGGTGTTCAGGGTAGGTGGTTCCATCATAGGCCTCAATGGTTGGCATGGTGAAGCCTCGTGGGAAGTGAGTCCTCATGATGTGCTCCAAAAAAGCACTCTCTATAGAATATATATGTCGAGGGGGTGCGGCAGACCCTCCTCCATCCTTTGCAGATAAGCTCTCAAATCCCGGAGTTCTCCTTCAATATTTCCCTCTAGCTGGCGAGATTGAGCTTCGACTGTGGCTCTTTGTAGTCTGGCCGCATCTCGTCTTGTTTGGACATCTTTTCATGGTAGTTGTGGCCCTAAACGTTCCAAAGCTAGGACTCTGCTCATACTGCGGTGAATGCTAGGGGCCGAGGTGCTGGAGGAGGATGCTTGTCTTGTCGCGCGCCATCTTCCTGGTATGCCTCCCACAGTTCTCTAGGATCGATGGCTTACTGACCCCTTGACCCTAAGTTGGTGTGCCCCTGGGGCGTCTCTCTGGGCAGCTCCTGCGGGTAGAGGTACTTCTCTGTTGTTGCGCTGATCCTACTGCCCTCGATGTTCGGGAGGGCCTTGGTTTCTCTCCTTGCGTCTCGCATAGTGGACAGGCTATGCATTTGCTGCTATCAACTGATCCAACAGTTGTTTAGTCAGGAGTTCAAATTGACATGCGATGTTGTCAAACTATTCCCTCATTATATACTGAGGGGAATTCGGAGGAGAGACTTCTGCCTCAGGGCCAAGGTTGTCGACCGTAGGGATGCGGGCATCATTTGCTCCTGGGACGCTCTCTGGAAGAGTTATGCCCCGTCGGGGGTTAGCCCTTGGAGGAATGTTCCTCCCAGCATTGTTGTTGACTAACGGTTGGTTGTTCATTCTTTTTTGAAATTTGGTTTCGATCTGTGACTTTTACTAGGTTAGATATGCAAGCTTCTATGGCTTCCCACAGACAGCACCAAACTATTGTCACCCCAAACCGGGTTGGTTCTTAGCTCGCTCAGACTTCTTGCAAAATGAGAAAAGGACACCGTAGTTATGTTCTGGTGTGGACACCCTTTGGCCACTCCGATGCCTAAGTCAGTTCGAGGGACAAGTAGTATGGGATAAGTAAGAAGGACTATCCCTTTGAATTAAGAGGATTCGGGTAGCTAACTTGCTCTGAGTTTGAATGCTAGAAAAATATTTGTGTCTTTACCTGAGTATGCTTCCTCTACTTATAGGTTAGGAGTGACCTAGACGTAGGAGCCAGACATATCCTTTGTCGTGGCGGAATGTCCTCCCTGGGGCATGATTTACATCCATTGACTTGAAGATCAGCTGATCTTCTACTGAGTCATTCGGACAATGAAATTCTTTCTCAAGATTCCGTTGACTTTTTCTTGGAGGATATCTGGGGGGAGTTTTGATCTCAGACTTTATTTGATGTGGGTCCTACTCATACGTTATAGTACAACCGGCCTGTGGCATATAGATCTATATGATGGGGCCTACTTGGAGGGGGGAGCCGAGGCTACTGTGTTGAAGTGCTGCCGAGGCCTCCATGTTCGTAGGATACTAAGGCTCTGAGGTCCATGGGTCTCTGAGGCTCCGAGGTCTTCCAGGGCCTCTTCCTTCGAGGTCCATGATGATGATCCCACAAGGTCTTGATGAATAGTGAGGCTCCGAGGTTCTTCACTATTCTCTTAGTGGTTCCGGTACATCAAGAGCTGCTTTTGTCTTAGCCCTCTAAGGTTGGTGATGTAAGGGGGGCCCTCCTTGTTCGGGCCTCAATATATGCGTGTCGGGACTCGATTGGAGGAGGTGTATCCTCCCATATCACTTTCTTTCTTTTCTTTTAATTTCTATTTTCTTTTATCCATTACTTCTTATTTTAATGGTGAACAAACTAAATTAGTTATTTTTTATTTGAAAAATAAAATCTTCCTTAATCAAAAATCATATTTGAATGTCATGGAAACTTCTTGATTATCTAATGTTGTGAAACCATTGGGGAAGGAGCATCAATCCAAGGTTCACGATTAAGAAGATGATGTTCTTTTTCTTTGTCATGATTTTCCCAACGGATTCGCAACTTCCTCCTAGGATATAGTATAAGAAAAGAAAATCAAAATGAAAAGGGAAGGAGCATCAATCCAAGGTTCACGATGAAGAAGATGATGTTCCTTCTCTTCGTCATGATTTCCCCAACAGGTTCGCAACTTCCTCCTAGATTTTAGTATAAGAAAACAAAATCAAAATGAGAGGAGAAGTTGAGGAAGAAGACTTGTAATTGACAGGGAAGATGTTCTTGTTTATTTTTAGATTTCATAATTTTGAAATCTCCCAATTTTCTTTTGATTCAATGTTTGTACATGCAGCTGATCTGGCCAACAAGTGAGAATTATGATTTATTATCATAATTTATTTCTTCTGGTTTGAATTGTTAAAAAAAAAAAAAAAAAAAAAAAAAGAAGAAGAAACAACTCAAAAAATCGTGAGAGATTATCTATCAATTCAAATATGATTTTTAATTAAGGAAGATTTTATTTTTCAAGAAAAAAATAACCAATTTACCATTTCAATTAACTTACCTTATTAATAGAGAGTAATGAAAGAAAAAAAATGGAATTAAAGTTATATGAGTTAACCAAAGTTAGCACCCCTTAACTCGTGGGACACATGTCATCTAAACAATGTATTGGAAGAGTTGTTACTCTTCTAATACATGCAGCTGATCCAGACTCCATTTTTTCTAGTTTTTTTTTATAACTCCTCATCCAAAGACAAAAATGCCCTCAACTAGATTTTATTCTATTCATTTTTTTTTTTCAAATAATCAAACCTAACTCACTAGAAAAAAAACCTATGATCCAATATCCTAAGCCCAAGCCCAAGCCCAAGCCCATTTTAAAAACCCAAGCCTATTTCAAAACCAAAATTACTCAAAACCTTTTTACCAGAAAAAAAAAATACTCAAAACCTCAAGTCCACTCAAAATTCCTTTTTTCTTCTTCCTTTTTTTATTTTCATTTTATCATTCTATATTGACTAAAACACCCCCTATAATAATGATGCCCAAAATGGGGGCTTACACCGTGCTACAATCCATTTTGTGCTCCAACTGGCTGGGGTAGGAGATTCGATACCGCACAACCTGCCTGTCAAACCCTGCCCTTAGAAATTTTACATTCTTTTTTGGGCGAAGGATTGCCGCTTGGCAGCATCCCGAGTCCTTGGTATTTCATCGTCCATGTGCGAGGGCGCAAGGAGACATTGCAGGCAGTGATCTTCCACTGAGACAAACAAAGCCTAAATGGATATGGTTCAACCATGGCCGTATTTGGAACCCTTTCATTACATTTGCCATTTTCAACCATGTCGCCCGATATTTAGCACCTTGGCCTTCAGATAAAGTTGGGACCATTGAAGGGCCACCTAATAAATTGGTGTGAGATTTTAACGATTGATAAAAGAACACGTGGATAAATGATCTACCAAATTTACGCCTCTACCAAACTACCATTTGGCAGTTTTTGAGGGCATGATTCCAGACATGAGGATGTTAGAATCCAGCTTCCTTCTTTTTAACATGGGTGGATATTGGTGCCTTGGCTTAGGAAATTTAGCCCTGAATGAATTCATGCAATTGAATACAGAGTCAACATATGCAATTGAAATGCAACATTACTTCATGGACTTATAGTTCTGCAACTGTCTAATAATGTCTGATGGACTGAAAGTGGCGTGAATCCATCAAGATCATGGACTTTAACTCATGTTCAGTACGAGCTGAGGAAAATTTCAACCCAACTAGGTCTCCTCATGTTCAAACTGAGCAAGTCCAACACTAAATGATCTAGTACCTGTACCTGAGATTTGATTTCTGAAACCCATCAAATCCCTAGTAGTAGTGTAAGTAAAAGAAGTCATCCCAAGAACTCTTCAATTCAAGTGTTGCTCCAGATTAAAAAGAAAATAAAATAGCATAAAACACTCGCTTGGGACCGACAACATAAAACATAGGCAGAATTAGGCACTAAAATTGATGAGTATAATCAATAGCATAATCCAAACCTTTAGAATACAAGAACGTTCACATTTATAATGACTGTTTTCTGTAAAAACTTGATAAAATTGCAACTTTTAAGTAAGCTCAACTGATGAAACGATTTGCAAGGAAATAATTGGCAATGAACCTTTGGTATGGAGCTTAACCTTCATACACATGAACAAAAATTACAGTTTCGAATGTGCTAGTAATAATTCCAGTCTTCTATCATAACTGGTCCACAAGACTTGGAAACCGTTCTAACAGCCAAGTCACTCCTCTAATAGCAACCTGTAAAGTCACAAAAGGAAGAGATGCAATTGAAAGAAGAATTAAGGACGAGTCTAATAGGATCAATGTGGAGGATAAAAAAAAAAATTTTGAAGCCTTTAATTTATTGGTTTAATCACTAATAACACTATATTTCTTTTCATCTATTTGGACATGGAATTAACTGTTTCTTATCATCCAAAAGTCGAAACAAAGTTGAAATTCTCTGTTGTGAATGACCACAACTATATCTGTTGATAAAAAGAAGATATATTATACTCAAAGATTTAAATAGATGGTCGAAAACCCGGATTCGACTCTAATTCGTATCAATTTATTTGGATAGTCGATATCCTATAAGAGTTCGGATATATTTGATATAGGGATGAAAATCAAATATGGTTTCATAAATTGGTGTATCTGCTGGATATTCTCTCCAATTATACCTTAATATTATTGTTGAAATTAGAATAATGGTTTTGACATATCAATAATGATAGAGGTCATTTTATTTTATAGGCAATTACAAGGGAACAAATAAATGTAAGTAAATAAGTAAAGATTTGCTATGACTCATTGTCATTATCTATAATTACTAGACAATGACTAAGAGAGATAAATACCCTTGTACTCATATTACAACACTTCCCCATAAGTTGGTGCATAGATATCAATCATCCCCAACTTAAAAATAATAGGAAGAAAAACCTTGCAGGGAAGACACTTTGTAAACACATCTGCCAACTGCTCTTTAGATGTATCAAAGGGAATACAAATGGTGCCTTGTTTAAACTTCTTCTTGATGAAGTGACAATCAATCTCAACATGCTTCGTCCGGTCATGCTGGACCAGATTATGAGCAATACTAATGGCAGATTGATTGTCACAAAAAAGTTGCATGGGAAGTTGAGCAAGAACACCCAAATCATGAAGAAGCCGTCAAAGTCAAAGAAGTTCACAAATACCATGGGAGCCATAAACTCAGCTTTTGTACTAGAACGAGCTACACAGACTGCTTCTTCGATAAGTGACTCAACTTCCACCAACCAGAGTACAATATCCAGAGATAAATCATCTATCATCAGGAGAGCAAGCCCAATCAACATCATTGTAAGCCTCAATGCGCAAATGATTACGGGGAGACAAAAGAACTCCTCGTCTAGGGGGTAGACTTCAAGTATCGAAAGATCCAATATATAGGTACCGATTGGTAACTCTCCAGGAGAACAGTTCTTGTGTTCTTTTGTTCTGAAAGAATGGAAGAACAGCAAAAAACAGCAAAAAAGAGTTTGGCAAATTTGGTCTGTTTTTTCGTTCTCAAAGAACGAACCAGATGAAAATTTGGTCTCAGAACATAAATTTCAGAACATGTCAAACCATGTTCCTACGTTCTAGAATAGTTTTGGAAAGACCAAAACCCAAAAGTGTGCCCAATAAAATAGAGCTCTTCTCGTTGAAAAGGCTCTCTCTTCTACATCTGTGAGAAAAGCTCCCTCTGCTCTCAAGTGCGAACCTTCTTCAAGCTCTCAGCGTACCGTCCCATGGCTGCGAAACCTTCTATGGAGGTATGCTCGTTCGATTTCTAATATGGTTTTCAAAATCTCAAGGTTTTACTCCTTTCTAGTTTAGGGTTTCGTCTTACCTCTAAGTGCTGAGTGCTCGAACGTCGCTGCATCGCTTGTTGGTTCCTCCACCATCTCTGTCTTCCCTGTGATTGATTGTTCCAATTTTTTCCAAGTATTTCGACGAACTTTAAACCCTAACTTTTTTGAATAATCATCACCTCCTCTTTGTTTTTTTCTTGTTTTCCTCTGTTGTGTTTCTTTTCGGTGAGTATGTTAAATGGAGAATTTGGATCTCAGATAGGATCTACCAAACCCTATCTGTAAGAAGGTTTTATTGTGGACAAGGACAAATGGTAGTTCGCATGGCTCGAACTGAAAAAAAAACAA
The DNA here is from genome assembly GCA_028583415.1 of Protea cynaroides. Classification (NCBI taxonomy): domain Eukaryota; kingdom Viridiplantae; phylum Streptophyta; class Magnoliopsida; order Proteales; family Proteaceae; genus Protea; species Protea cynaroides. The sequence continues at coordinate 26,857,941 of CM053265.1, read as the reverse complement.
CGGTCGTTTTTTCAACATGTGTCCAATGGAAGATGTTCACCTACAAAACTTCATTTGGGTTGATGAGTACTAGGCTTTTATTCAAACAACTCGGGTAGCACGTACATATCGGACCATATCTGACCAAATAGTTGTGGGGAGTCGTACTTTGATACTTTTTTCGGCAGGATGTTATATTTTCTTGTTCGTATGGGTACTTGTGCTCACTATTTTGTTCATTTACGCTACCCGATATGCATAAATGTTTTATTTTATATGTCGAACAATTATAAAATATATGTTTAATAGTGGTTAATGGTTTAAATGACAATTATGTAATATTTGATTGCTTTGAAAAAAAATGTTATAGAAATTTTTTTACCAAACAACAAACATGTCAGAACAGTGTTCTCAGACTAGTTCTGGAACATATTTGTCAAACAGCTTTAAGGCCAAAAGAATAGCCAAAGAACACTATTTTCAGAACATAACGGAAAAAGACCATTTCTTTCGGTTCAGAACAAGAACAGGTGAAAACGTTACCAAACGGAGTCATAACCTCCAAGTAACCTAAATATAGATCATGCATGTATTGCCTTGTCATGCTGACGGCAAATGCAATATCTAGCCTAGTATAGGAGTGTTAAATTAATCTCCCAACCAATCTCTGATAACCTCCTTTGTCCACAAGTTCACCTTTAGATGTGAATTTGCCTCAAGTGGAGTATCAACCGGTTTGCATCCCAGTGTCAGATAAAAGACTAAGGGCATACTTCCATTAAGTACAGAAGATATCTTGATCAAACTGAGCTACCTCAATCTTAAGGAATTTACCTAATCTTTAATCTCAAATTTGGTACCAAAAAACTCTTCAGTCGAGCTATTTTTGCCACGCCACTCCCTATAGCCACAATGTTATCGACATAAACAATAAGGACAGTAATCAGCTCACCAATCTTCTTGAGGAATAGAGTATGATCAACATTACTCTGTTTGTAATCCACAGACCGAACCATGTGTTTTTGGCCCAGAGAAGCCAGGAGGAACATCCATGTACACCTCCTCTTCGAGTTCCCCATGAAGGAATACATTTTTTTATGTCTAGTTACTGTAATTCCCATCCCAAGTTAACTGTACAGGACAAAATAATGTGAATATTATTCAACATGGCCACCAGAGCCAACGTTTCCTAATAATCTATGCCAAATGTCTAAGTAAAGCCCATAGAAACCAACCAAGCCTTATACCACTCAACCGTGTCATCCATTTTCTGTTTCACAGTAAACACCCACTTCCAGTCCACAGGTTCTTCCCTAGAGGAAGAGTAACTAGGTTCCATGTCTAGCATTGCAGCCTTCCATTTCGGAGCGGCCAAAGCATCCTACTAGTCCTTAGGTATAGGAACAGAAGATAAGGAAGCAACAAATGTACAAAAAGAGGGTGATAGAGAATGATAAGAGACAACATTAGAAATGAGATGTTGGGTGCAAGTCCTAATGCCTTTACGACTAGCAATAGGCAAATCAGGTGGAGGATCTAGAATAGTAACAATAAGAGAAGGAAACCCACCAGGTGGAGGCATTATAAGAGAACTTGGATTAGGAGGCAATTGGAGTGAAACAGTGGAAATGGTGACTTCATCATGTCTCCCTTTACGAACAAAGACCTTTAATGGAACTGGAACCAGAAGCTTTTCTTCGATGGAAGCTATGGGCTCTTCCTCTGCTGGAACCATATCCATATCAGTATCTGTAGGAGTCGGAACCGAAGCTGGTACTGGAGCAAGTAGAAGCACATCATCCTATGAAGAAGGCTCCCCTTAAAGAGGTGCAGCAGAGGAGAAATATGCCTCAGTCTAATGGAACACCACATCCACAGAGACAAATGGTAAGAGGGAGGTTGATAATATTTGTATGCTTTTTGGGTTGCTGAATAGTCAATATAAAGGCATCAGAGGTCATGCGGATCAAGCTTAACATGCTGGTGATGATCTGGTGATGATTACAAGCAAAGCACACATACCTAAAAACCTTGGGAGGCATAATGAAGGTGGACGATCTCAAAAGCAACTCTAATGGGTAGTGAAAGTCCAAAACATAGAAAGGTATCCGATTGATGAGATTAGCAGCCGTCAGAATAACCTCACTCCCATAGGGAGCTGGAACGTGCATCTAAAACATTAAGGACCAAGCTACCTCTAACAAATGCCGGTTCTAGTGTTCGGCGACACCATTTGGAGTTGGGGTATCAACATAGCTAGTCTGATGGACAATGCTATGATCAGCTAGGTACAATTGAAAGAACTCATCGACATATTCTGTCCCATTATCGGTTCAAAGGATTTTGACCTTCACGTCATGCTAGGTTTGGACCATCTGATGGAAGAGCTTAAAAGCAACAGAAAACTTCACTCTTTTGATGCCATAAGTAAATCCAAGTAAGCTGGGTATGGCAATTGTTATTTTGTGGCTTGAAATTTGGGTCTTTTATGGTTATTATAGACCATATCGTATCTTCCTTTTTTTAGTTAAAAAGAAAATAGGAAAGTTGTAGGAAAATGATTCCCTATTCCCTTAATTACTTTTCTCCCATAAATATAATTGTGGGAAAGGGAATAGTTAAGGATTTTTTCTGACCAAGCCGCAAAATGTAAGAGGAAGAGAGAAAAGAAGAGCAACTAAGGTTCTTGTTCAATGTTGAAGCTGGTTGCAATCTTGTGTATTCGTGTCACTCTATAAGGTGCACTTTGTAATCTTCTTCTTCTTATTGATCTAGTGAAAATCTCTTCTCGTCCGTGGATGTAGATCACATTGATCGAACCACGTAAATTTCTCGTGTCTTTATTCTTTATTGTTTATTAGAATTTCATACTGTCATTACCTGCGTTTTTCCGCTGTGTTTGTCGTAACAACAATCAATAAAAGTAACAAACCATAGATACTTGGAAACAGAAACACATCAAAAAGGGCTCCAGACATCAGAATAAATTAAATGAAAAAGTTGTAAACTTCTCTTATTAGATGGAGAGTAAACAAAATGGGTTTAGTTAGCAAAAATATAAGTATCAGGAAAAAAAAAAAAAAAGGTTGGGATTACAATACTTAAATAAAACGGAAAAAATCTTAGCTAAAGTCCCAAGAACTAGAAGACCCAAACGGTGATGCCACTTATATAAATCAGCCAAAGCAACAGGAGAAGGTCCAAATGGAGCTTGTGTCATCAATGCTGAAGAAGACAAAAAAGCAAACTCAAGCAAGTATACATCAACCACTTTATCACAGCCAATCATTTGCCCCCGTCACCAAGTCTAGTAAAGTACAATGGGACAGCAAAAAGGTTACTTTGCAATTTAATTCCCTAGTAAATATACTAATGAAGAGAAGATTAGTAGAGAAAGTGAGAACATGCAAGATGGAGGATAAAGAGAGTAAAGGAGAACATTTAATAGAGCCCTTTCCAGAGGAAAGGGAACCATCAACAATTATAACTTTACCCTTATCAGAATTAGGAAAATACTCAAAAAATGAATGGGAGGAACCAGTTATATTAATGGGTGGCCTCGAGTCGATAATCCAAGGATTGGATGCAACAGAGGAACAATGGCCACTGATAGAATTATCTCAATGGTCAAAATTTGAATAGGAAGGAACTGGCAGGGATGCATCCGCAACAGCTGATGCCAAAGAAGAGCTAGGTGGAGTGAGGAGACGACAAAGTTGAGTCAACAAATCCTCTTGGGAGAGAGACGCTCCATGTGGAATGACATCAATAGTCTCAATGTGGTGTACCTTAAACTGAGCCAGTACCATGTTGAGGGGTGCCGCTATGGATAAAGGATCCAAAACCCGAAGAAAGAGCAAAACGATCATGTGACATGTTGCAGCATCGCAATTAACAACTGTCTTCAGATGAAACCACAACACATGCCTGCCCTAAGGATGGAAAAAGGGTCACGACTGAGAACATGAGCCTGAATCTAATCAAACTCAATATCGAGGCATGCCACGAAAACATACATATGAAACTTGCCTTCCCATTTGATGAACTTCATATCATCTGTGGAACATAGAGCAAAAAATATTCATAATAACCTAACTCCTACCACATACCTCACGACCTAGAATAGTACTAGGATAATGTCATCTCATTCTGTTTCATCTTGCGGATCTTCTTTTGGAGCTCATATACTTGGGCATCCTTGCCGACCTGTAAGTAGGAATCTTTGGCTGCCTTCCAGATCTTTGCCACTGAATCCAGTAAAAGATATCCCCGTGCGATATTAGGGTTCATAGAACTGATGAGATAGGACATAACCAAGTAGTTGTCCGAACTCCGTTTTTGAGCAGTACCCACATTAACAGGCTTCAAAGTTATCTACTGTAAGGCTGAGGCAGCCTTAAAAGCCACGAGACACTATAAAAAGGAAGCACAAGCGAGACCACATCAGAAAGTTGATCCCATCCAATTTAATGGAGCAAACAAGGCATGAAGGAAAGCCACGATCACCAGGACCTTCCAGAAAAGTCGATGCAGTAAGTACATCCGACATAGTTGTTAGTCAGAGAGGAAAGAACATACGAACAAAGGCTCTAACAAGTATAGAGCATAAACAAATTTGTCAGATCAAACAGTCACAAAAAATAATAGATCTCAAAAAAAAAAAAAACAAAAAAATAGAGAGAACCTGAGATCTCTCAAAATGGCATAAATTTACCAAAAAGAACACTCGGTGGAAGAAATCCCCACCAAAGGGAGGGATGATGAAGGTGCCAGGAGGTGGTGGCATAGTTGTCAAGGCGTCGCCTAGGCGGCGCCTAGGCTGCCTTGGGTCGCTTTGGAAAATTGGGCGCCTTGGTCGCCTAGGCGCCCTGGTCGCCTAGGCGTCCAGTCAGGCCTCCATCGCCTTGGTTTGCCTTGACGCCTCGACAACTATGGGTGGTGGTGCCGGCACTAGCAAAACCGAGAGGGAGAGAGGGTGGCGGAGCCAAGAGGTGAGAGAGAGAGAGATGGAGATGGTGCTAGAGAGTGGTGGCGCTAGGATTGGGGCATTAGGGTTTGGATCCCAATGTGGATCCCCGCTCTAATACCATGTTGAAATTAGAATAATGGTTTCGACATATCAATAATGATGGAGGTCGCTTTATTATATAGTCAATTACAAGGGAACAAATAAAGGATATAAATAAGTAAAGATCTGTTATGACTCATTGTCATTATCTATAATGACTAGACAATGACTAAGAGGCAAAACACCCTTGTACCCATATTACAACAATTATTTATCACTATTTAAGACTCTAGGTTTATACGTAATATATATATTCCCTATTCATTTATATTCTCATCAAATAGAAACAATTATGTATTACTATTATATTATAAATTTTTATTATTTATATATTAAAATTTTAATAAGATATCCGATCCTTGGCGGATATGAATTGGATACTCAGATGATATATCCATCAGATATCGGTTATGTTAATTGGATATAGATATGGATATTAGTGTGTAGATTTCAAATTCATTCTGTCTGCATCTCTAATTATAATTAAGTAACAACACTTAGTACATGAATTGCTAAAATACTAGTCAAGAATCAATACATTAAGGATTGCACATACAGATAGATAACAAATTTAACTATTTGTAATTAATTGCTATCATCCTGTCCCAAAACTTTAGTGGAGGATAGATATATCACTGACACTATATAAAAAAGATGATGGATGAACTTCTGATTACTTTCATGAGGTAGAATGGTGTGACAGGCTATCACATTTCGCAAATTGCAATGTAAGTCTTCTGACACCACTAGATGATCTGATAAAACAGCACATAATAAGGTAATGTAAAGCCTCTGGCACCACTGGTTTAGTGTGTACGAGGAGAGCAGACTATGCCTGTGCAGATATGTAACAGATGGATGTATTCATATCTATGCAAGATGTACATACCAGAGCTGTTTCCCCAGGCTTGATAGAAGGTTCCACACTGTCTCGCGCATATCTATTTAATTCTTATCATTAGTCTAACAGCAAATTTAATGCATAAATTAAAGGGAAAAATTGATTTGAGTAAGCAAACTTATTTAATAGCATTTGCAAATATAAACAAAATATGGCCAATATACAGTGACTGAAAAACTTACATAATCTGTCTCTTCCCATTCACAATGTCCAAACGGTAAAAGCTACATCCTTTGCTAAACGGAAAAGACCTTCCCTTCCACTCTTATTTTTTCCATGTCCACATGCAATAATAGCAATAAATGACAAGTGTCTGGATCAGAAATGCTGAATAAGTATTATAAAGAACAAGACCCAGCTTTTATACACGGTCTGTGTATGTAAACTGTTATGCATTAGGCCATTCATTCATTAGAAAAAGAAAATTTTAGTATTACATATTGTTCATCTATTCCCATCTCATGGTGGAAGCAACAATCATGTATGTGCATGGCCATGCTAAAACCTTTTGCCTAAATACATCTTTTTCAACATACCCAAATGCCATGTGACCCCAACTGCTGATGAATCTTCATCAGATATGTCATCTATAACAAATTGCAGGTCTGTGCTGATTGAATTGATGAACTTGTTGAAGAATTCTAGAATTGCCTGCATAGTGTTCAAAGTTCATACTTGGATGAGAAGAAACACTATGCAAAGATAAAGATAGTGAATTATTTGAAAACACATGATTCAAAGACAAATGTGAGGTATATATTTGTTTGGCAAATTTACTCTATTTTGTTCCCCAAAACGTTCCAAGCAACATAAATTGCAGAGTATGTGAGCTTATTGTTGAAGTCAATAATTTTGATCCTATTAGTCACCCAAACCCAAAGAACGTTTGAAATGGCTTAATATAATGTCACTGAGAATGAGAAAACAACATCATCATCCCGTAAATATCTAAACATGTAATTTTAATCTCCTCATATTGACTCCAGTTCCTCAAGTTTAATTTATTAGAGAAAATCCATTCCATTCTTTAGATCAGTGAACAATGTTAAGAACTTGCTGAGCAAAGACCAAGTAGATACAGTAGAAACTCCAAAGAAGACTACAGTCTCAGACTTTAACATCTTTTACATGGGCTGCCTTGGGATGAACTTCAAAATTAGAAAGAAAATGTTTAAATTGGGTCCATATAGAGTAAAGTGATGAACTTGATATGACACTGAGATGGGGGGGTGAATCAGTGTCTGAAAATTCTCCTTAATTATTTACTGCTGTCCAGAGCTGATGGAGACCTAACTTTTCACACACACATAAGCGCATGCAAATCTACCTCGCTACCACTCAGTGGCCAGGTCTACCAGATTTGCACACTCATCTTGCAAGTCATTCCACGCACTCCCAAATATACAGGAAAATAAAGACAGTCCACAACACAGGATATACGTGGTTCACCAACACAGTGTGTGATGGCTAGTCCACGGAGTAATGCCCAACGGGCTCCGTATTTACTCAACACTCAACTTTTAGTCTCTAATAAGACAAGGATATTAACCCTAGGTTATCCTAGCATAAAACTGAGAGGGCGCACCAACGCCAAGATTCAGGCTTAACAGCCAGTGTCCAGCACCCACTGAACACACCAAGCTTAACCCTCACCCACGAGAAGCAAATAACAATTTTTAGGCTTATAGAATTGCCTTACAATTTTTCCCCCACTAGCTAGGTATTCAACAATTTTCACCTATGCTAGTATACAATATATTGAAAGCATAAATAGATAGGGAACTGAAAAATCTCACAAACAATGCTTTCGAATGGCCAACAATCTCTCTAAAGCTTCACACTGCTCTCAGGTACTCTCCAACAGCCTTCAATAATGATAGAGATCGATTCATAGAGCACACCTCATCCACAGGCTTCCAATCTCTTCTACACAACCCATAATCACCATGAATATAAAAATAAAAGCTTTACTGACCTCTTACAAGGATTTAACACTCCATTAATGCACAGAGAAGAGGTAGTTTGTGATAGATCACTCCCATAGGGCACGAAACCCTAGAAATCCTTCTCTCTGCCTTCAAAATGCTCTTTTCAATTTTTCTCTTTGTTATTTTGACTCCCAACAGCGCCCAATAAATAGAGCATCCAAAAATATGAAAACTGCAACTTGAACGGGCTGATTTGGAGTTCGGATGAAGAAGTTATGTCGGTTTGAAGTTCGGCCAGTCAGAAAATTCAAAATGGAATCTTTCGGAGTCATACCGTTCACCTGTGCTACACGGAATCGCCGCCCACATATGAGTTGTTGAGTTGCCATTGGCTGGAGACGGATTCTATCTTGACGTCCGTTAGATCTGTCGGCCAGTGGCAGGATCGATTATCGTCCATCGAATCGGCCAAATCACGTCATATGCTATCGGCATCAATCGAGGCCGCAAGATCTGAATCTTTGCCCCCGAGGTACCACGCGCGGGCCACACGGAATCAAGAGCTGTCTTCATGAATCGCGGTTCATTGTATTAACCTGCTTCCGTCTAACCAGAATGCGCGCGATGGTATCAAGACGCAAAGGCCGCATTACACTCGAGCCCACCTTGATCTGGGCCATTCAAAGTAGATCTGAGCATCGTGGCTTCATTTTAGCAGCCGATTTGGAATCTTCTACATTTCTTCTTACCCAAAATACCCCCGAACAAATGTATTAAAGACTTTTTCGAGTGATCCGACGGAAACTGCGATATCTCTCTCATCCGACGTCGGAATTGAGTGATTCAAATTGTGTTGGAAAGATAACTCGACGCTCTACATCTTCCACTATCGGATTTCCATGAACCTGCTGCGGGACCCACCAATATTTTCTCTCTCTCCTCTTTCTCTCTCCTCATTCTCTCTCTACATCTTCTTTCTTCATATAATGCTTCAAAATGTCGCAACACTGCCTCATCATCAGAAACTTGGCCACATCACAAAAAACTGTGCCACACCACTAATGGGGCCCACAGATACTTTCTCTCATCAAACTTGATGTAGAATGTCATTTAACTCGCTACAAGCCATCTGAGACACACTATAAGAGATGTAAAACACTGTAAAACCCAACTACGAGGTTGCTCGAGGTTACTCCAGTTTTGCCTATTTATACTGACACTCTCTCTCCTGCACTGACACTCTCTCTCCTCATTTCACTGACTGTATGCTCACAAACATTGTCACATCAGCCAAGTTGCCAACAATGACAACATAAAGTCCGACATAAAGTTCCGTCAATATGCAGACCAACTATCCATCATTACTCACTAGGTGAAAAGATATATATATATATATATATAAAATAATAAAATAAATAAAAAAAAAGGAAGAATAAGTGACATCTTACCCTTTGCAACTAAAATTGTAATAATGAAATTTAGAGGATAATTAACAGCATTACTAACTCCCCTGCTTTACAGGCCTTATCTAAATTGCCTGACAGTTTGGCCAGTTTGTACTCCATGGCTATATGACGTGTGTCGCTCAGTCCATGTACATGCCACGATTTATTAATTCATTTCTACCCAATAAAAAATGGTGGGTAATGGTGGTCGGTCTTGACTCTTGTTTACCATTTTAATGATCACTGTTGCCAATATAGCTTTTAAAAGTTGGGCAACATATTCCAGGCACAAATCAATGGCATAGAGCTATAGGCTGTGTAACATGCAGCTTAAATCTTGAGTCAACTCAGGTAAGCATTCTCCTGACTACTTCGGTTAGGCTATACAAATTTGTTTCACCTCCCCCTCTCCCCCTTTCAACCTCTCTCCACACTCATCCACTGGTCATCCAGCAGCATCTCCCATCCCATTAGTCATGTTTCCTCTCTCATTGTTTTTCCTCCTGCCTCCCACCCTTTTCTACTCCCCACCTCTTCGGTGGCAAATAGTGGAAATGAGCGTTGGGAGTGATGAAGATGATGATAGCCAATCACAGTACAAATCTGATTAAGAAGAACCAAAGCTACTTTCAAAGTCAGAACCATAACCGGTGATGGCAACAAAGCCACAATAACACTATCGTGCTGGCTCTACTCATCTTCACCACTGCATGGTTGTATCAAGTCTTCTTTCGCATCACCACCCAATGTTGGCATCGCTTCAAGAATTGGGAAGGAAGCCCACAATCATTGTCCTCCCTCAGGCGGAAACATCACTTTGATCGCATTTACCCACACTTGCTCTCTTTGCGTCCACCCGCTTGCATCATATTCTGTCAGAGCCTCCACCGCTAACAGCAATGCAGCGGTGGAGAGTTTTTGGTTTTCTATTACTGTGCCTCTTGAGTTTATCTTTGTTCAGAGTAGCTCATTGCTGGCCATTAGTTGTCAACAATGAGCAATGAGTTTTTGGCTTTGCTGAGATGGTAGTGTGGCTCAAATCCGGAGGAGAGACAATGGAAGCGCAGAGTAGTAGAAGTTCTGAAGGAGAGAGAAAATGAAGAGAGAGAGAGGAAGTGTGTGTTAGTGCAAGTGCAAGAGTTGTGTCAGCTTAATGGATGTGTTCAAGAGTCTGAGCAATGAGTTAGCAGTGTTCTACATCTTCCATAGAGTAGTTGACAAGGCATACAATGAGTTGATTGGGTTTTTACACCGATTTGACTGGGCAGTGGGAGCTTCGACTTTCGATCAAGCTCTACATGAGTTCTACAGCGTTCCAAACTAAACCAAGGTGAATCGTAGTGTGTGGGAGTCCGGGTGAACATGTACGAAAAGTTCTAGCTCTGGATTCCAAGGTTGGTTTTGAAGTTTTGACTTTGAGGCTGCTTTTGGTGGGTACCGCAGCAGTATCATGAAAAGAATCATACTGGAAAGTTGGGGGCCGGCTCATCTGTCGCAGTCAAAAATGCGACACTGCGTGCTGCACCCGCTGGATGGGTAACGCCTGGACAAATTAAAATTCGACCTCTAATATTGATTTCCTGCAAAATTAGAAGATGAGTTAGTGTAACATGATATTGAAAACCTGAGTCTCATGGAAACGTATCTAACGGCTGAGAATAGAAAACAAAACTTTAATGGCGCTTTCTCTTACCAATTCATCCATCAAGCTTCGTCTCGTAGCAGAGAATAGAAAACAAAACTCTAATGGCGCTTTCTCTTACCAATTCATCCATTAAGCTTCGTCTCGTAGCAAATAAGGTTTGCATCGGCAATCATGGCAACCCTCTCCAACGAATCCAGATCCTTAAGGTAATCCCTCCCCCTCTCCATCCACATCTGAAAGCTCTGTTTTTTTGTTAAATCTTAATTTTCACGTAGGAGATCTTCGAATGGAAGAAGAGAAAAGTCAGAGAAGATCAATAAAGAGAGAGGAAGTGAAGGTTCTAAAATCTTAATGCAATAGTTTAATGGCGAGTTCGGTATAATAGAACTCTTTCTCATCTTTCCACAACCATCATTTGCTAAGCCTTCTTCTGTCTCTTTCACATTAACATTATTATATAAAAGCACTGAAGTTTCTAATCTGATAAATGGATTAGATAGAGAAACTGAAAATGAAGCGCAGGAGTGGATTTCAAAGCACTTCATTTTTCTCTATTTCAAGACTTGACAGATCCAATTGAAAATTTGATCTGTTACAACAACCGAAGAAAGAGAAGCAATTCTAGGGTTTTACAACTTGTTTTCTGTCAGATTTTAGCATCTAAATGTGAGATTTCCCCTCTTTGTCCACCTTTTCGATTCGGTTAGCCTTACAGATCGTACTTTCTCTCTTCTATTTTCACTAATTTTCCCGTTTCAGTTTCCTCTTTTGATGGCAGACACCAATCAAAAGAGTGTAGAAATCATGGTGGTTAAATTTGGTAGCAATGGAATTGAGATCGAGTCAGAACTAATCCTAATCCTCAAAAACAAGAAGGGGGCCTTTCTTCTCCAAGGAAGGAAGATAAGCAGGTGTCGCAATCTAAGGCTGGGTCTGGAGGCCCTAGGCATGGGGAGGAAGATGAAAAAAGGAAGATAGGAAGGCCACCGAAGGCTGAGGTCGATGATGGGACGAAGAGTAGGATGAGGAGGGGAATGAAGGAGGATCTTGGTTTTTGAAGGGGTTTCGTTCATCATCAACATTTTGGAGGGGTTTCGTTAGAGATGACAAGAAGGGGAAGAAAGCTTGATGGACGAAGTGTTGAGAGAAACCGCCATTAGAGTTCTGCTTTTTATTTACGAGACTCAGGTTTTCGATATCATGATACATTATCTCATCTTCTAATTTTGTAGGAAATTAATATCAGGCGGATTTTAATTTGTCTAGGCGTCACCCATCCAGCGGGTGCAGCACACCATGTTGCATTTTCGACTGCGACAAACAAGCCCGCCCTAGATTGTTGTATATCGTTGAGTTGACTTTGCAATGGAATTAAAATCACTCAATTACGATATCAAACGAGGGAGATATCGCGATTTCCAGTCAAAACAGACGAAAAATCACAATTTTCAAACCCTACTGCCGGTCTTTTTATACCCAAGGGTTTACCTTATAAATCACAAATAGTTCAAGGACTTTTCTGCAATTATCGTATATTGAAGGGACAGCCAGCAATTATCATTAGTTCTATTATAAGCCGATCGGACGGCTTCGGATGCGCCACGTCGCTCAGATTCAAATCTGATGGCTAATTTAAAGGCGGGCTAAGATGTTGTGAAGCGGAAGGAATAAGATGCTCTCGCGAGCGATCCCATTGGCTAGATGCAAGTTTATATCTTTTCTCGCACTACGTTGAAGCTTATTTATGATTTTGTGTGTCGCGCATTTGGTACAACTGCAGTTCAGATCCGAATCTAATGGTTTTTATTAGATCCGAATCTAATGGCCACTCTTCATTCCCGCATTTTTCAGTGATTGAACGGCGTATATTGAAGATGCTACGACCAACCTAACACAACTCGACAGCGCTTCTGACATGTCAGCGGAGGCGCTGATTCCGTGTTGTGCGGGTGCAACGAACATAGAAAAGATTTCGTTTTGAATTTTCTTAGAGGCCGATCTTTAAATGGCTGTATCTCTCATCTGATGTCCAAATTAGACGGTTAAAATTTCAATGTTCTTGTTTTTGAATGCTCTACAATTTGAACGTTTTCAACATATCTCTCATCTGATGCGCCACGTCGCTCAGATTCAAATCTGATGGTTAATTTAAAGTTGGGCTAAGGTGTTGCGCAGCGGAAGGAATAAGATGCTCTCGCGAGCGATCCCATTGGCTAGATGCAAGTTTATATCTTGTCTCGCGCTGCGCTGAAGCTTATTTATGATTCCATGTGTCGCGCATTTGGTACAACGGTAGTTCAAATCCGAATCTAATGGTTGTTATTAGATCTTAATCTAATGGCCACTCTTTGTTCCCGCATTTTTGCAATGATTGAATGGCGTATATTGAATATGCTACGACCAACCTATCATAGCTCGACAGCGCTTCTAACATGTCAGCGGAGGCGCTGATTCCGTGTTGCGCAGGTGCACCGGAGCACAGAAAAGATTCCATGTTGAATTTTCTTAGAGGCCGATCTTTGAAGGGCTGTTCTCTCATCTGATGTCCAAATCGGACGGTTAAAATTTCAACGCTCTTGTTTTTGAATGCTCTACAATTTGAGAAGAAAAAATAACAAAAAACTGAGGAGCTGCTCTGGTTTGTGGGCGAAAAACTCTCCATGGGGTTGGAGGTTGATGTTTTAATGCATTGATTATTTCTACCTACCTCCCATGTATTGTTTGGCACTCCACTGAGGAGTGGACCAGAATGGTGGTGAGCCATTAATGGAGGTAATGTAAGCAAAGAGAGGAAGAAGAACCTCTGTTCTTGGGGGAAATCCTTAGAAGAGTGTGGTTGTTGTTGTTCAATATATTTTCTTGTTTATTAACACTCCATGGATGTATTGAGGCCATGTTGAATAGAGGAAAGTCTTCTTGAAGGCTAATTGTGCTTCAATAAAGGGTGAAAGTAAGTATTAGTCATCACTGAAGAATGTATGAGCTTCCTTGAAGAGGAGAGTAAAAAAGGGAAGGGAGCCTCATTGTGACGGTTTTCACATGAAAACTCAAGTTTCTCATTATGTAGAAAGACTTGAACATTTCAGTGGACTTTAGAGCTGTGCCAGGCTTCACAGAGACATTTCAGAGGCTTCTCAGAGTATCGGGAAATACACATAAGGATTGTAAGATTCATAACCTTGTATGAGTTGCATTGTTTAATTCTTGTACTCAGTGTATGCTAGTTATGTGATTATTGTTAAATGCCTACCTAGTGGGGGGAAATTGTAAGGTAATGATAAGACTGAAAAATTGGTAGTGTAAACTTCCCGTGGGTGCGGAGTAAGCTTGGGTTGTATGCAATGGGTGCTGGACACTGGTACATTGGTACTTGAATTGTAGGCACATTGGTACCCTCCTAGTTATGCACTGGGTAAATTAGGTGTAGGTGCTCCCTACTGTGGGTACAGCTAAAAGAAGCATATCGAGTATATGAGCCCGTCGGGCATTATTCCGTGGACTAACTATCACACACTGTATTGGTGAACCACGTATACCTCTGTGTTGTGGTTTGCATTTTGTTCTCTTGAAGTGCTATGGTGTGGACCTGTAGGATGGGTGTACACAACATGGTGTAGTAGCGAGGTGGTTATGCATACGATTGTATATGTGATTGTGCATCTGTGATAGTGTGGTTGAGTTCAGCCTGTGCATGGTCAGCTCAGGGCAGTAGAGTTTTGCCAGGAAAAATTTAGGAGAAGAATTTTGGATCACTATTCACCCCCCTTCTCAGTGTCCGTCTATATTCAACATTCATGATGTAAAATTTTCTTGATTCTTAGCAGACAGATCTTTTAGAAACTTATAAGTGGCCTAATTCTCTGTAACAGGCAGCCCATCGACCTTTAACTGCAACGAAAGTGTTGAGCAGAAAACCCAGTGGGAATGGTCAAAACAAGACAAATAGAGAGTAAAGTTGATGAAATATTATTGGCCATGTCAGGAACATAGTTGCAGCAAAAGGGTTTGCTCATCAGATGCTTTTGGAAACCACAGAATAAGTTTCGCATCAAAAGGGAAATGCCCAGACATTTGGATAGAGGGAAAAGCAAAGAATTAAATAGGAGGGAGCAGAGAAGAAAGGGGGAAATCAAAAGAGTAAAAAGGGAGCAGGGAAGAAATGGGAAAATAAGAAAAACAATACGGGAGCAGAAAATAAACGAGAAATAAAACCCAAAAATCAAAGAAGACTTCTTGCTTCCTTCCTTCCCTAGTGGTCTTTAGGATACCAGAGAAGATGGATATGGGACACTAGACCCTTACCTGTCTTCCCTTCATCTGTCCATGGAATCAAATGGGTTGGGTGAAGTATGGAAAAATTTATGGTTGTAGAAGCAGATAGTAGCTGTTGAACGATTCGATTGAGAATGGAGAGAGGGAGGGAGCAAGGAGAGGAGACTGCGATTGCTATTTCTTTTTCCCTGCCATCATCAGTATCTTGCAGTGGAATCCATGGCTAGTTGTTTGCAGGAGGAAGAAGGAGAATAAGTGACAAGTTTCTCTCCCCAAAACTCACAAGTATCACAAATGTACACTTTTTATGACTCTTCAATATATACCTAGATTAGTATATTATATACAGATATTACGCAATAGATAAAAATCCAAACGTATATTTTTTAAGTGTACCCATTTATGGCTATCAAGGTGTCAATGTGGGAAATACGTGGAGTATACACATTCTGAATTTTTAAACATATTTTTTATGTATTTTTACGAACTATTATATAGATTTTACAAAAACATATTTTTAAATTGAACCGTTTTAAACACGTATTGCCGTATTAAACATGAAAAAAATAGAAATAATAAAAATAAAATAAATATGTCCCTCTCTCTCTCTCTCTCTCTCTCTCTCTCTCTCTCTCTCTCCCCTAATATTTTGATTATTTCCCAAATCCTTGAAACCCCATTATCTAATGAACCCTTTCTGATATGTAGTTTATGTTAATGAGATGATGATTTTATGTGAATTTCCCGGATTGTAAGTTTTGTATGTGTGTGTGTGTGTGTGTGTATATATATATATATATATATTAGTTGAATGATATAGATGTCTATTACATGGTGAATGTATGTTCATATCAGTAAAAATGTTGTCATATTAAATACATATTAAACACATATATATTAATGTCGTGTGCATTTTTTTAACCGTATTTTAATCCCCGTATTGAAATTTGATTATGTTTAATACTCGTATGTATCCTTGCCCGAATGTTTGCCGTTTTCGATCTTACCGGGCCGGATCCTTTATTTTTTTGGAAAAATATCTGCCACACCCCTTATAGCTTATCTTAATCTCACCCATCGGCCATTGTTTGCCATAATATCTCTAACACTCTTTACTTTTGAAACTATGTATCCATCAGACCTCCTCCTTTAAGATATGTCCCTCAACCGATGACATGGCACCATTTTAATTTCATTAATGAAAGAATTACCCCTAGATATTTTCTCTTTTAATTTTAATAAACTTAAAAATTTATTTCATCTTCATCATCTCGTCGCTGTCGTCCGTCCTCGATTGGTATTAGGTTTTCATAAAACACTAAACGAATTGCTTCCCAAATCAGTTGAAACATAGTGCTTTTAGTGGTGCCGGTGCCGGACTGTGATGAGCAGGGGAATTGCCATGGTTTCAGCAAGATCCAATATCTCAGGCAAGTTCATTAAGAGATCGTTGGTATCCTCCATGAAACCGAGGAGAGTTGAGAGACTGTTAGAATTTTAATGCAAGTTGGGGTTTTTCCCATGGGATTTCCCATTAACCCTAACGAATCCACTACACAGATTACTAGAATACAATGGGCAATAAAAGATATGATAGAACACATACCATTTGTTGTAGATTGATTTTTCAACCGTTTCCTATAGCTGAATGCCTCGATCAGAGTCTTCCACAGCCTCTTGGGATCCCTTTTAGCTTCTGTGCGTATGGGAGCATCAGAGAGATAAAAACCAATGGCTGCGGGGACCCTAACCATAGTATTTATAATATTATCCCTAACCCAGAACCATTCCCACAGTAGACCGGGTAGGTAGTCTCTAACCAGTGACAAACCAGACCTGAACCGGTCAAACCAGTAATTAAACTCCTACTTAACAACTAGTTAGGTAATTGATCAAGCCCACACAACAGGAATCTAACAATCTCCCACTTGGGCTAGATTAATTACAAAACCACCGTCGAAAAGTATGGCCATGGAATCCTATTACATAATAAACTGTCATCAAACTTTGATCCAGCCATCAAGCCTACCAATGTCGAGCAACAACGAAAAATACTCCAACACATCTGGTGTACTACCTTCTGTCAGCCACATACAAGGGTCTACTTAATGACATGAATCGCCTAGAGACATGCATACATGAAAATTTTATTTCATGTGGGTCCAGATCGAATAACCTTCGATCTAATTGCCTTGATAAAACCTCAGAGGCAATTAACCTTGATATTGATCGTAGCAAACCGCCACATACCCTTTTGGTCAATACCATACTTTGGCACACCGCCGTGAATTATGGCTAAATACCGCCTCCATTCATTTAGCTAAATACCGCCCTTGTCAATGACATGTCAATGAATATGCAACATAGCAATAAATGAATGCTCAAATAAAAATAACCATGATAATAAAAATCTGTGCCAAAGCCATAGGCAATGTAAATAAACATAATGAAATAAATCATTACCAATGTGAGAAAAGTCTCCCACTAACCAAACACATTTAATGAATTAATCATTCCTATATTGGACATACCGTCCCTTGAGGACTCCCACTGACAAAACCTTCGTCAGAGAATCTATAATCAATTTGTTCAACGAATGTGCTCTACAATAATATAATTTCTTTGACCTTTTTCTTTTACCTAAAGAGATTTGAAATTCGATCTCTATTGTACTTTGAATTACTAGATTTCACATTATTCTTTGAGAACAACACAGCTGAACCGCTGTCACAACACATCTCAATAGGCCTAAGTAAAACTTACAACCTTTCAGGTCTGAAAGAAAACTCTTCAACCAGATACGCTACTTATTAGCTTCGCATATAGTTACAAAATCTACCTTACCAAGAGGGTGATCCATGGATAAACTTCTTTAAATATTTCCCCAAAGGATACATCTACCATCATAACAAAAAATCATGAGATGGGATTCCTGCCACCAATGCAATCACCAAACACTACATCACAATAGCCAAGAGTATCACTACTGCTACAAATGAGCAGATAATCATTAGTCCTTTGCAAATACCGCATGATCTTATATTCTTGTTGTTCAGTGAGCTATGTCAGCATCCAACTGAAAAATGTCTTAAAACACTCTAAACAAAGGCTATGTGAGAATAAACATAATCTTGAGCATACACTAAGCTCCCTACTGCAGATGCTTTATCTTAACATCATTTCTTGAACATAACTCTGTCAATTTGCTTCCTTTACAAACTTGAGTGTTCTCAACTTACCTGTTACACATGCATACTCAATCATTTGAGAACACAAACAATGTATATATTTTGAGACAAACCCAGAGTTCCACTTTTCCTGTCACGAGCAAATTCAATATCAAGTACAAAAGTACTTCCTTATACATTCTTCATTTTGAAGTTATCAGAAAGGAAAACTTTGATTTCAACTAGCAAACCATGTCACTGCTGGTCAGTGATTAACCATCAACAAATATGACATATGACTAGAAAATGAATCTGCTCCCACTGACCTCTAGATATACATAATGATTAATAACAATCTCAACCAGGTTGAAAGAAGATACAACTCTATCAAACTTGAGGTACCACTACTTGAATGCTTGTTTAATCCACATATTGACTTTATAAGTCTACAAAATAGATTTTTCTTCTCCTTTACCTCAAAACCTTTTGGATAAAGCACAAAAACACCTTCTTCCAGATTTTCTTTAATAAAAACGATCTTTACATCTATCTGATGCAACTCCAAATCAAAATGCACAACTAAGACCTCAAACATTTGAAGTCGATACTTTCCATTATCTTTGTGTGATTCCACTTCGCTACAAGTCTTACTTTGTAGCAATCAATTCTCCCATTGGAATCACACATTTTCTTATATACCCATTTTAAGTCTATGAATACACCGCTCATGACAAGAGCATAAAATCTCAAATCTCGTTGATATTCATAGACAAGAACACATCTTTTATAACCACTAACCACTCAAGAGCAATCTCATTATTGATAGCTTGCTCAAAACTATTGGGATCTTCATCTTGTCCAACACCTAAACATCCATTTTGAGGTATAACATATGATTGGATGAAATCACAGATTTACATGGCCTAGTATATTTCCTCATTGCCTCATTTGGCTCTGTTATTTTGACTATGCAACAATCTGAATGAAGATAGTTTCAACAATTATCTCATTACACTCTGATAATATTTGATACCTCAACTAATTGCTCTACAGTAATTTCAATGTGGTCTTATTAAACTTCAAATTTCTCAGATATAACTGCTAACCAGCATCATCAATGAATCTTGCTGAATCTTTCAAAACTATTTTGATACCCCATAAAATGGTAACTCAATGTCATAAAATAATCACTCTCCCACGAGTGTTATGAAACCATGTTATTGTTACAGTCACAATTAAGAAGATAACTTGAACTGCAATCAATTTACTTAACACCCTATCAATACTATAGGCTGCAGTATTGATCACTCCATAGGATCTAATACTCTCTCAAGTCCTCTTGATCATATCTATTTGTCACTCTTTTGTTGTTGAATCTCATCCACATGATGCTAACCCATAAGCTTTAACACTTGTAAACATTTGACTAAAATCATTGGGAGTATATCAGTATCACAAGGTCTCCTTTAACAGTTACTTTCTCCTTCAGATCCAACAATCTTAATCCTTTAATAAAAAACTTTACTTTCTTTCTTTCCAATATATTAAAAAAAAATTCTAGTGAAATGATTATCACAAGAATTCCTAGATGAAAACTCGATGTCCACATGATCCAACAATTCTCTGTTGCAAATACCTTTTAATATTTCTTAATCTTGTCATCTTCCCCTTAAACAATCCTTATAAGTACGCAAGTCATTAACTTTAGAGGTTTCTAGAATTATGTTCATTACAATCTTTTACAATCTTTCTTTAGATAAAAGTCCTAAATGTCAACACTAAGGATGAAATTAGAATATACTGTCTAACTTCTATAGCTAAGTAAACTATAGAGAGTAAATAAGGATTTTTGCTACTCCTATAGGTTTGGATTACTTCTACTACTTAAGTCTCCAATCTCCATCACCTTCTCACTCGAAAGTTTCATGATCCTATCTATCTTCCAGTTATAACATTTTCTACCTGTTCATTCTGAGTTCTTGTAGCTCCATAAAATCATTTTCTTTGTCAAAAGTATGGCTCACACGTCATGATATTGGCATTCCTTCCTTTCACATTTCTTCCTTAATGTAAAGGAAGTCAACTCATCTTCTGTCCACTGGGTTTATGAGTCACCAGGATCTGACTTTGCAGTCTAGGTGAGGAAATGAAAGTCAAGTGAATCATCTACAATGTTTCAATGAGTTACCTACAGAGATTCACATATCCTAGAGCTTATTAGTGATGGTTAATAGCTCCAACTTGTGTTTTCTTACACTCTATTATTATCCTATACCATCAAAACTGGTACAGACATCCTTGAGAATACTCCATTATCATCCTATACCATCAAAACTGGTACAGACAGCCTTAAGAATAAAACATCTCTCCACCCTATTTAAATACCAAAATTTCTTTGGATTTCACTTTGAACATCCATTTCCAATGTTCCTTATCAAAACTTTCATTTACCTGATCTTAGGGATTGAACATTCCTAAAGACCAGAATACAATCTTTGCTGAGTATATCTAGGTTAAATACTCCTAGACTAGCTTTCAATTTTTCATGTCAATTCATTAAACTGGCCCGCCATAACAGGCATCATGAGGTGTTTGATCATTATATGTTCTCTAATATGCGTAATATAATGCAAACATTGAGAAATAATGAAACATACACACGAGATAAGTTAAACTTGCAATCATTAAACATATGTAAGTCCATTTTCTTTAAAGAGTCAACCGAAACTACACCCTTGGGACAAGATTGCACTGGTCCTCTTACTATCTGTACAGAACCTGTAAAGGGATAATGACTCTCGGAATCCCACCACCTTTGGGTATATAAAACTCCTAAAGTCAAGATCCTTCATCCATGTGCATAAGTATACATAATCTTTGACACCGCCACCTTTGGGTGGACAATGCCGCTCTTTGCTACTTCCACAAAAATGAAAATCTTGACAATGTCACCTTTGAGTGAGCACTGTCCTTCCTTGCTGTGTCTGTAAATGCATAAGTACTGGATTTGAGCATATCACGATAGAACCGAGCTTGCTACTTTGGTGGTCCCACCCAATCCTTACACAACAAGAACAAATCATAATTTGAATAAACTAAGACAATGTCACCTTTGGGTGAACACTGTCATTCTTTAAAGCATCTACAAACACAGTCGTTTGAATTTGAATACATCATGACAGAACAAGGTATACCATTTTGGTGGAATCCACCAAGTTCCACCATGATATGAACAAATCTCAATCTACAGCACTAGTGGTATATATATAACCATGAATGTTTCTCAAAATGCAAATAAACATTCTGAACAATCAATATGGTACAAAATATTGAGAAAAACCAGCAAAAACATTACAAACCGGGCTCCAAAAGAACATCAATTTGGAAAAACACTTATCCTAATGTACTAAAATATAACAATATATATTTCAGATTGAAGAGCATTGAAAACCGAGTCCAACAGAACAAACTGGTGGTCAATTCGACCTTCCATGCTCCCACAAATCTAGTTTAAAGTTGGATTGTGAATGCAGTAAAAAACAAAACTGCAAGGCAAACAAGCCTTAGCCCTGGACCGGGATGAACCACGATCTAAACCAAACCGAAACTGGTCTGGTTCGACCAAACCGATTTAATCCGATTAGCACATCCGGGTTACTGGGTCAGATTTTCAGGTAATCGGGTTCGTGTATCGGGTCAAAATGGAGCATGTGCCCTAGTTATCGGGTTCAAATACGGGTCGACCCATTTGGGTCCTCAGTTCGCCCCACTTAGCTCAGTTGGGTTTGCTTCTCGGGCTTGGCCCAACTAGGCTTGCCCAGCCTGAACTGGCCCAGCCCTAACCTGGGTGGGGCTGGTTCGGGACTGGGCCTGGGCTGGGCCAGCTCTGGTTGAGCCGGACTGGGCTTGGCGGGCCTAGACTGGCTAGACTTAGCCCGAGTCAACCCTACTAAAACCGGCTAGGGTTTACAATTTTGTGTCGAGTCAACCCGGCAATGACATGACTCGGCGCCGTTAGAAATTTTTTTTTCAACTACCGGCGCGTGGATCACACATGCTTTTTTCAGGCTGCGAGTAAAGGCGCATCCGGCCACCTCCGGTGACCAACTTTGTGTCGATCGACTCGTCTTTTAAAGTACTACCATCTGACATAATTTATTTTGAATTGTACCAGTCTGAAAAAATTTCGAAGGGTTCCAAACTTTGATAGTTTCGTGGGAAAAAATTATGAAGAAAAATCTCTCCATTTTTCAATTCAATCAGTCTTACCATCTTAACTATCCCTTACCTACGATCCTAGCTCTGTCTAGGTGGCTCTGATACCAATTGTTAGAATTTTTAATGTAAGTTGGGGTATTTCCCATGGGATTTCCCATGAACCCTAACGAATCCACCACACAGATTACTAGAATACAATGGGCAATAAAAGAGATGATAGATCACATACCATTTGCTGTAGATTGATTACCGACCGTTTCCTGTATCTTGAATTCCCCGATTAGAGTCTTCCACAGCCTCTTGGGATCCCTTTTAGCATGTGCGTATGAGAGCATTAGAGAGATAAAAATCAATGGCTGCGGGGACTCTAACCATAGCATTTATAATACTATCCCTAACCCATAACTATTCCCATAGTGGACCGGGTTGGTAGTCTCTAACCAGTGACGAACCAGACCTGAACCGGTCAAACCAGTAATTGAACTCCTACTTAACAACTAGTTAGATAATTGATTAAGCCCACACAACAGGAATCTAATAACCCATATACCACTAGAAACCCACGATCTACGAACCAAGATCTGCGATGCAGTTGCAGATAGAAGATGATGATGCCCATGTTGGTGGGTGCAGTATTTGCATCAGAGGATCAGGTTAAACTCCTCCTGCTCCTCGATCTTGACCTGAGAACCGTAAAAAATTCATGGGAACTGGTTACAGCCCATTTTCTGTTTTTCTTTTCAAGTATATCTATAATCTACAGTGGGATCTTGACTCAAGAACCGCTTACAAATTCATTTTCCTTTGGGTATCTGTAGTTTTTTGTTGCTCAAGATTTTCAGGCTAGGGAATGAAATGTGGCTAACAACTCAACACATAAAGCATGTAAAGATGCTTCTTAGAAATGGAAATTTGAACCGACTTATGTCTTGCTAAAAGGAACACAAATGTGAAGATTAACGAAGCTATACCAATCTCTCCTGCAATTTCGTCGGCTAGGTGAGGTATTTAAAGATTTTGTGGTTCTGGTTGATTGTATTGCGGAGAAGC
This sequence comes from Protea cynaroides, assembly GCA_028583415.1. Classification (NCBI taxonomy): domain Eukaryota; kingdom Viridiplantae; phylum Streptophyta; class Magnoliopsida; order Proteales; family Proteaceae; genus Protea; species Protea cynaroides. Next base: position 26,834,268 of record CM053265.1, on the reverse strand, counting down.
TCGGTCTCGATTTACCAGAGGTCGATCTTCTATAATTCTGTTTGGGTTTAATTATATAGGATTATTAGAAGGTCTTTGATTTGAATAAAACTAGACTTGTTGTTTTTGGATTTGTGATGGGGAAGCCTACAGAGAAGAAGCCACAGGCATAAGGGAAATCTAGTGGTGAGAATGCCAAGCAAAACAAATTGGGATACCAAAGAACTAAGGCCTGTGACAGGGACACAGCCGTCTTCATCACCAGGTCCAGGCGGAACCACCAGCCGCGGCTGTTGCTGCTACTGTAGATCAACTCGATTTGTCGTCCTAGGAACGAATTTAGGCACCTCTGCATTAAGCCGACTGAGAGAAACGTTACGGGAGAGAAAAGGATCAGAAGAGACAGCATCAGCCGCTGCATGCTTTCAGAGTACTTAGCGGCGAAGGATGTCAAGTTTTCGAAGGTGTTGGAAGTGAGGATTACTTAGCGGCGAAGGATCTGTGTGTTTTTCAGTATTCTGCATCTTCTGTTCCTGAGATTTCAGGTCTGAGAAGACGATGCGATCGGTTGGTAAAAATAAAAAAGGAAAATTAAAAAATCTCAAAAAGAAAATATAAAATGAAATTGAAGAGTATTGAGAGTAAAAAGAAGTCTTTTTAACATCTAAATAAGGTTTGGGGTGTCTTCAGAGGGTGTTAGAGATAATTTGGCAAATAATGACGGACGGGTGAGATTAAGATAAACTACTGGGGTGTGGTAGATATTTTTCCTATTTTTTTATTACTAAAAGAATTTAAAAAGATTATAAGGAAAATATCATGTACTACCCAGACGTTTGATTAACGTCACCTACCACCTAAGAGTTTCTCACATCATTAATTACCACCCAAAATTTTAAAACCTTAACAAATAGACTCAAACCGTAAAGATATTTCTATTAGATGCTAATGCAGCTCTTTGTAAATATTTGTTCCGGTGGTTGGTGTTAATTTTTGTTTCTTACAGTTTCACTTATTCTTAATCTTATTCTTTGTGATGTTTTCCTTCAATTCAATGTTGCAGTTTCTATGGAGGAATCAATCGGTTTTCTCCAAAAGTACATCAATGAAGCTATTGATAAAAAGGGGACGCTGGATCAGATTTTCGTTCCCATGATTGAAAATGTAAGAAACTCAAAATTCTTATTTGATTATTATTTCAGTTAGAATAATAGAAATATATTAATGGGGTTTGGTCTGTTCCCATGATCAAGCTTGGTATGCGATAAATTGCCGAGGAGTTAAGAGTCAAAGGATGGAATTCAACTTTAGCATGTTGATGCAGGTGAAGTCGAGATTCGAGTTGCAGTGCTGGTTTCTGGTGGAGATGGTGGAAAGGGGGAAAGATCAAGTGGAGAACCCAACAAGGCCTGGGTGTCTCGACTGTTCTGGTAAACACCGAGGCCTAGTGCCCATCTGAGCTTTGTCCGCTCGGTGACGATCTGAGCTCGAATTGAACAAGAAGATCTTTGCAGCTCAAAGAAAAAATAAAAATTTAGAAATTCATCATCTTCGTGTTGCCACCAAAATTCGGATCGTCGAGAAGAAATGACAAACCACCCAACAAATGAATCCCCGCAGCCCCCTCTCTTTTCCCCCCCCCCCCCCCCCCCCCCCTTGGGTCCACCCCTTCTTCAATCACAACTCCCCGGATTCCCAACGAAACTATTCTGAAAGCAGAGTAACCCCTCCCCCCCCCCACCCTCAATTTCAGATTTCTGGCCCCCTTCCCCCCCCTTTCTTGTTGTCAATCCGTCTGATCCCTTACTTCTAGAGTCAGCCCCTTCTTCAAATCATCAACTTCCCTGGATTCCCTAACGAAACTATTCTGAAAGCAGAGTAACCTCCTCCACCTCCACCGCCACCCTCAATTTAGGATTTCTGGGATCCATTTCTTCCATCCCTCTGTTTTTAATCTTCTTCGTACCAGAGAATCTTGCTAGTTCCCAGAGATCCATGGCAGAAAGAATACAAATTGGTCGAGTGACAAAGGTGGAGAGGGGAAAAAGCTATGGCAGAGGAAGGTCACAAGAGAGAGAACGAGAGAGGGGGTTCTGAAGGAAGGCAGCGGGAATAACCCACCCAACGATGAGGGAGAGAGGAAAGGGAGGGGACAAGAGCATAGAAGGTCAAGTTAGTAATTTGAATATTTCTTAGTTTAAAATAATTAAAATAAGGGGAGTGTAGATGTGTAGAAAAAGTTTTAAGTCTCTTCCGTCGATTAATGGATGCGATTGGATAATAGCCCATTAGTAGGGGAACTGAATCCTCTCCCGCGGCAGGAGATTCCTGCCGCTGATCCAAGGACTGGGGATCAGTCGGCTCGTCTATCAATACATTGAGAGATGGGCCGATTAAAATCCCGTCCTTGGCCGGCGACAGGTGGGCGGGAGAGGATTTTTATACATTAGTGAGTGCAATTGGGTTATAGATGATGTTTATCAAACTATCCAAGTACTGCGTGATATTTTTTCAAAATTATATTAGTTTTAACAAAGGATGAATAACTGTGGAAACCGAACTGAAGGATAGTTGACATATGTAATGAAATATTAATAGACAAATCCTCAGAATAGCAGATCCCAATCCAACGGTTCTATTATAATTGATCATATAAGAAGAAGAGTAAACAAGTGGAAGGAAGTACCTTACGACCAACGAAGGGTCGAGGGAAGATAAGATCCTCGTAAGTGCAGTCGTCGGCGATGAGGTCCTCCACGGAGCCGAGATCGTGGCCGTTGATTCCGCCATAAAATTTCCGAACCACGCCCGAACCAGAATCCGTCGGAGCTGCCGGCGATTCCTCAACTGCCGTAGTTGCTTCTGCTGTCTGGCTCTCCGACGACAAAATCTTAAATTGCGAATTTGGGTTTGCTCTGCTGTTTGGCACTATCGTTTGGGCTTCTGAGGTAGTTCGAACCCTAATAGGAAGAGGGTTGCTTCTTAAGGAAAGAGATGTGGTTGTAGAATATGGAAGAAAAGTGGGTTTCATCAACAACGAAGGCATGGAGATCGTGGTGGAAAGCATCACCAATAGGATTCACTGGATTTCGTTCTCTCAAGCGCCACTTAAAATAAGTTCAAGCGCTACTCTGTTCACTGAGACAGTAATTTTTGCTTCACCAGAACCTGAAAGGTCAGGGAAAAATTCACTTCAGTTGGTACGTATATTTATTTATTAATTTTTTTTTTTTTGGGTACACTTTGGGTGGTACTTGGCAAAAGCAGAACCGCATAGGTTCTCCATTGTTTTTTCAACGTGGACCGGTTGTATTCGCAATCATTAAAAGGGTGTTAAAGGGTGCGAATTTGGTTTAATGATGCGATCTGTTCCAGTTCAATATGAAACGAGTAAAATTAAAATCGAATCATTAATTAGAGGGTTTCAAAATGTTTATCAAAATTGATTATTCGTGATACGTGATACAGGAGAATAAGTTTCTCCCAACCAGGTATCGATACGTATATATTAGGGCCCAGGCCTTTGAGGGAAGGTCAACATTCATATACTTAAACTTGCACCAATAAAGCTAAAATAACTCCTGGTGAACCGGAACCACCAATGAGAATAGCAAGGAGCTTCGAAGTCTCGCTATTATGCAAGCCTCGGAGCCTCATACCTTTTAAAACCTCGGAGCTTCGCGGCCCTACAAACCTTATAACCTCGCCGGATTAGAGGCCTCAGCACCTCATCAATATGGGGACCTCGACTACTCTTCAACACAGCAGTCTCGGCACCTCTCCAAGCGGACCTCGTCATATAGATCCACGTGTTACATGCTAGCAGTACAGTAACGTACGAGTGGGGCCCGTTTGTATAAGTACAGAGATCAACTCCTCTAGATATCCGCCAAGGGAGAATCAACGGAATCTTGAGAAGGAGATCCTACTGTCCAATGACTTAGCAGAAGATTACTTGATCACCAAATTAAAGGGTGTAAATCACGTTACATGCAGAAGTATCGATAGAATTTATATTCTTCATATCTTGGCCATCCTACGTCCAAATTCGATGATTCAAGTGTCAGTGTGTTCTATTTTTAGTCATCTTCAAAGTGGACATGGGAAATTTGGGATAAAGATTGCCGAAGAATTTAATGTAGAGCTGCAAGCCAAAATGGCTCATGAAAATGAGAAAGAGAGAGAAAAAAGCCAATCTCAGCCTAAGACCAGTCAATTCAAGTCAATGCAGTCTAATCTAGTTCGGCCCAGCTCAAACCAGTCTGGACCAAATTAGTTCAGCCATGTATACCTGTGCATGTATATTATACAGAATAATAATATATATCATTCATATCTTATTATATAGTATGTGTTCTATGGTATATATATATATATATATAAGATATGGGCCAAGGATTTTTAAATTGGAAAGAATTAAAGGCATGCACGAGGTGGTTACATGGGATGTTAAGATGGAAAAAATGAGAAAGAGATCGAGATATGTCCCCCCCCCCGCCCGCCCCCCGCCCCGGTTTGGGTCCCCCCTCCTTTCCTTCGATTTTTTCCCCCAAAACCCCCTTCACCCCTTTTTCCCCCTTTTTTTTTTTTTTTTTTTTTCTTCCCTTTATCTTTTTTTTTTTTTTTTTTTTTTTTTTTTTTTTTATTTTTTTTTTTTTTTTATTTTTTTTTTTTTTTTTTTTTTTTTTTTTTTTTTTTTTTTTTTTTTTTTTCTTTTTTTCTTCTTTTTTTTTTCCTTTTTTTTTTTTTTTTTTTCTTTTTTTATCCATTAAATTCTTCCCAATCTATCCTATTTTTTCTCCCCTTTACATCCCCCCCCCCCCCTATCCCCCCCCCCCCCCCCCCCCCCCCCCCCCCCCCCATTTTCCCCCTTTCCCCCCTAATTTTTTTTTATAACCCCCCCATTTTTCCTTTTCTTTTTTTTATTCACCTTTTTCTCTTTTTTTTTTTAAACCTCCCCCCTTTTTTTATTAATCTTTTTTTTTTTTTTTTTTTTTTTTTTTTTTTTTTTTTTTTTTTTTTTTTTTTTTTTTTTTTTTTTTTTTTCCCTCCCCCCTTTTCCCCCCCCCCCCCCCCCCCCCCCCCCCCCCCCCCCCCCCCCCCCACCCCATTTCCCCCCCCCCCCCCCCCTTTACAAAAAAATCCCCACACACAAAAAAACCCATACCCCCCCCCCCCCCCTACCCCCCCCCCCCCCAGCCCCCCTACGCCCCCCCCCCCCCCGCCGGACAAAAATAAAAATTATTCTAACCCCTCTATCCCCCACACAAGATATCCACGCCCCCCCGACCCCCCCGCCCCCCCCCAAAAAAAAAAAAAAACCCCCACCCCCCCCCCCCCCACCCAAAAAAATCCCCCCCCCCAAAAACAAAAAAAAAACCCCAAAACAAAAAAAAAAAAACACCCCCCCCCGAAAACCAAAAAAAACAAAAACCCCCGAAAAAAAAAGAAAACAACCAAAACCCCCCCAAACCCCCCCCAAAAAAAACCCCACCCACAACCCACAAAAAAAAAAAACACACAAAATACCCAAAACCCCAAACCCCCACCCCTCTCAAAATATACCCAAAAAAAAAAAAATATAAAAATAATTAAAAAAAAGACCCCCCCAAAAAAACCAACCCACAAAAAAAACAAAAAAAAAAAAAAAAAATAAAAAAAAAAAAAAAAAAAATTAAAAAAAAAAAAAAAAAAAAAAAAAAAAAAAAAAAATAAAAAAATTAATATTTTTTTTTTTTTTTTTTTTTTTTTTTTTTTTTTTTTTTTTTTTTTTTTTTTTTTTTTTTTTTTCCCTTTCCCTTTCTTCCTCCCCTTTCTCTCTCCTTCCCCTATTTAATTTTTTTTTTTTTTTTTTTTTTTTTTTTTTTTTTTTTTTTTTTTTTTTTTTTTTTTTTTTTTTTGTTTTTTTTTTTTATAATAATCCTCCCCGGGCGGCCGCCCCCCCCCCCGGCCGGCCGGCCCCGGCCGCCGCGGGAGGGCCGGGGCCCCCCCCCCCCCCCCCCGGGCGCCCGCCCCCCCCCCCCAAACCCCCTGAGCGCCCGCCCCCCCCCCCCCCCCCCGCATATTTTCCAGCCCATAATCTCTGCACCAAAACCCCCTATATTTTTTCCTCTATCTTTTTTCTACTCCCCCCCCCTTTTTCCCCCTTTCTTTTTCCTTTTTTATTCCCTCTTTTTTTTTTTTCTTTATTTTATTTTTTTTTTTCCTTTTTTTTTTTTTTTTCCTTATAATATTTTCCTTTTTTCTAAGACTTATTTTTTTTTTTTTTTTTTTTTTTTTTTTTTTTTTTTTTTTTTTTTTTTTTTTTTTTTTCCCCCCCATATTTATAAAAAAAAAAAAAAAATTCAACATGGGGAGGGGGGGGGGGAAAACCAAAACGGCCAAGGATAAAAACCCCCCCCCCTCTTTTTCTTTCTTTTTCTTTTTTTCCCTTTTTTTTTTTTTTTTTTTTTTTTTTTGGATTGTGGGGGGGGGGGGTTTGGGGGGTTTTTGGGTTTTTAAAAAATTTTTTTTTTTTTTTTTTTATTTCTTTTTATGTTTGAATTATTAAAGGATGGAGGGGAAGGGGGGAGACAAAAAACCCTTTTCCCCTTTTTTTTTTTTTTTTTTCCGCCGCCCCCCCCCCCCCCCCCCCCCCCCCACCCCCCCCCCCACCCAAAAATATTTTTTTTTTTTTTTTTTGTGGGTTTGTTTTTTCTTTTTTTTTTTCCTCCCCCCCCCCCCCCCCGGGGGGGTGGGGGGAGGCCCCCCCAAAAAAAAAAAAAAAAGGGTTTGGGGGTTGTTTTTTTGCGGTCTTATTTTTTCTTTGTGTTTAGCAAGGTAGTATCATTTAGGAAAGCAGGAGGTCTTGGGTTTCCAAAAATGCATGGACTGTCGGTTTAAGGAAGAAAAAAGGGGAAAATAGAATGAAGTGAGTGGAAAGCAAACTCGGGATGACAAAATGAAAACCGAAATAAAATTAGAAAGAAAATATGGAAAGATATTAGCCATGGAGAGAGGAATGAAGAGAGAGCTAATGGAGGAAATTAGTTTGGAAAGAAAAAGAAATAGAAAGGTTGAGAATTGGAAAGAAAAGGACTGGAATATAAAGAGAGAGGTGTCAAGAGAATAGCTGGAAAAAAAAAAAAAAAAAAAGAGAACGGGAGGGAAGACAAGGAGATCGAGAAAGAGACCGAGAAAAGAAGAGAAAGGAGAGAATGGGGGAAATCAAAAAGAAGAAGAAAAAAGAAAGAAAGAAAGAAAGAAGATCTCAAAAAAAGGGGATTGGAAAAAAGGGAGAAAAACAAGAGAGGAAGAGAGAAAAGATGGAAAAAAATAAAAAAAAAATAAGAAAAGAAAGAAGAAAGAGAGGGATCGGCCAGAGAGAGAAGAATGACAGGTTACGGTGAGGTTTTCAAGGAAGTGTAGAAAAAATAAAAGGAAAAATGCATAGAGGTCAGATTTTTTACCTCATTACATCTTCTTCTTCAATCTTCTCCTTCAATCTTCTCTTTCTTCTTCTTCCGCTTCTTTTTCTTCTTCATGCTTCTTCTCTCCGCTTCTCCTTCTTCTTCCTCTCTGGCCGATCCCCCTCTTTCTTCTTTCTTTTCTTATTTTTTTTTTATTTTTTTCCATCTTTTCTCTCTTCCTTTCTGGTTTTTCTCCCTTTTTTCCAACCCCCTCTTTTTCAGATCTTCTTTCTTTTTTTTTTCTTCTTCTTTTTGATTTCCCCCACTCTCTCCTTTCTCTTCTTTTCTCGGTCTCTCTCTCGATCTCCTTATCTTCCCTCCCGTTCTCTCCTTTTTTTTTTCTTTTTTTTTTCAACCATTCTCTTGACACCTCTCTATATATTACAGTCCTTTTCTTTCCAATTCTCAATCTTTCTATTTCTTTTTCTTTCCAAACCAATTCCTTCCATCAGCTCTTTCTTCATTCCTCTCTCCATGGCTGATATCTTTCCATCTTTTCTTTCTAATTTTATTTCGGTTTCCATTTTGTCCTCCTGAGTTTGCTTTCCTCTCACCTCATTCTATTTTCCCCTTTTTTCTTCCTTAAATCGACAGTCCATGCATTTTTGGAAATCCAAGACCTCCTGCTTTCCTAAATGATACTACCTTGCTAAACACAAGACATATCTCGACCTCTTTCTCATTTTTTCCATCTTAACATCCCATGTAACCACCTCGTGCATGCCTTTAATTCTTTCCAATTTAAAAATCCTTGGCCCGTATCTTATATATATATATATATATATATATATATATATATATATATATATATATATATATATATATATATATATATATATATATATATATATATATATATATATATATATATATCATATAATATATATATATATATATATATATATATAATAAGATATGAATGATATATATTATTATTCTGTATAATATACATGCACAGGTACACATGGCTGAACTAATTTGGTCCAGATTGGTTTGAGTTGGGTCGGACTAGATTGGACTGCATTGACTTGAATTGACTGGTCTTAGGCTGAGATTGGCTTTTTTCTCTCTCTTTCTCATTTTTATGAGCTATTTTGGCTTGCAGCTCTGCATGAAATTCTTCGACAATCTTTGTCCCAAATTTCCTATGTCCACTTTGAAGATGACTAAAAATAAAACACACTGACACTTGAATCATCGAATTTGGACGTAGGATGACCAAGATATGAAAAATAGAAATTATATCAATACTTCTGCATGAAAGCTTGCATGGGACCCATTGATGACCTCTACCCAGGATTTTTCACGTCCACTTTGAAAACGACTGAAAATAAGGAATGTTGGTACTTGAATCATATGATTTCGATAACGGATGATCAAGATATGATGATTTGAAGTTTAAATGATAATGCATGCAACATACGATAATTACGTAAATACCCCTGCACTTTCAAACTGTGATACCTTCCTTGTTTGATGTCAGAATTTGATGATTCCGGTCTCATTTTGAAGATAATTTCACAACCTATACATCCAAGTAGGTAATAGCCTATGACCCTGCTGTGGGGTTCATTAAAGAATCACAAAACTTTTGGTTAAAAGTCGAAAACTTGTCATATGGATTCACTTGTGCTGGGGATAGCAAAAATGGATGCTTACAGATGCCCCTCTTTAGCTGAGATTGCTACCAATTGAATGCTAAAGACAAAAGAACCATATTTTTTATATGAGTGAGATTGCTTATTGGGCTGCACTTAGGGTAATTTGTCCTAAACTGCCTACGTATTCTAAGGGTGTCCTAGAAATCAAGCCCAGAACGTAGTTCGACTGGCAAGAAGGTTTGCTCTTCTTGGAAAATTGATGATTGTTCTTCTTGTATGAAGCTAGGCTGTGAATACAACGCTCATTTGTAGGCTGTGAACCTCTTCTTGTTGAGGTGAGACTCATGATGCAAGGTATGCGCGGGCTTGAACCCAACTTGATCCATTTGTAGGCATGATAAACCTCTTCTTGTATGAAGCTAGGCTGTGAATACAAGGCTTTGTAGGCTGGGAATCTCTTCTTGTTGAGGTGGGACTCATGATGCAAGGTATGCGCGGGCTTGAACCCGACTTGATCCATTTGTAGGCTGATAAACCTCTTCTTATACGAAGCTAGGCTGTGAATACAAGGCTGGTTGCACGAGCTTGGAACCTCTTCTTGTTTGGAGCTAGGCTGTGAATACAAGGCTCGCACGGGCTTGAATCCGACTTGATCCATTTGTAGGCTGATAGACCTCTTCTTATATAAAGCTAGGCTGTGAATACAAGGCTCATTTGTAGGCTGAGAACCTCTTCTTGTATGGAGCTAGGTTGTGAATACAAGGCTAGTTGCATGATCTTGGGCTCGACTTTGATTTATCTGGGTGGAGGAATTATTGTCTTTCCTTTTGATTGAACTGAGGCTCTTTAGATTTGTCATTTTGTGATTGATTTTCTGAATAAGCTAGGGCTCTGCATTTGATTCACTTATAGGCTGAGATTGACTTGATCATTGAATGAGTTAGGGCTCTACATTTGATTAACTAATATACTGAGATTGATTTGAACTTTGGATGAGCTAGGGCTCTGCAGTTGATTCACTTATAGGCTGAGATTGATTTGATCTTGGATGAGCTTGGGCTTTGCATTTGATTATGAAATGAGCAAGAACTCAGAAGGTTACTTCTAGGGTGAGGAATTTGCTATTGATTTTAAAATGAGCAAGAACTCAGAAGGTCACTTATAGGGTGATACTGAATGACTCATCTTTGAAGTTCCTACCAACTTTGGACCTTCGGGGTTGAAAATTAAAATATTCTTCTTGGAAGCTCTATGGCTATGAACCTTCGGGAATGGAAACTAGAATATCTTCTTAAGTAGCTTTGTTGCTGTGAACCTTTAGGATGCTCGAAAGTGACCCACACAGGAAGTCTTTGTTGACTTTGAACCTTTAGGGTTGAAATCTGACCCATCTTGGAAGTCTCTTGACTTTGAACCTATAGAGTGTTGGACATATTTAAAATGATGGTGAATTTCTTGGCAGTTTTCCAAGGTTTTTGCCCCTGCTTTATTGGTGAAGGCATAAAACATGACATCAATGGAAATGGTGTCATGGACTTTGCTGGCATGATACTTAGATTTGAAATTTGCCATTTATGACTTGGTACTGCAAGTTTGACTCAATTTCAGCACGGCAGTGATGACTTGGTTGATCCCTTGGAAGGGTTCCATGTAATTTGAAAGTGATGATTTTCTTCAGCCAACATTGGTGTTGTTGGATTTTGGATTGAAAGAAACTCTAGCGAGGATTTTGGACAAGAATGAGGGGAGCTTGACAGTCTCTAACCAAAGTGATTTTATTGATTGACCTTGGTGTTAAACGGTCGAGGGACATATGTGCACTATGGTAAACCAAATTGGTAGAACAGCCAAGCGGCGATGAAATGTGACATAGGTTTGGCCCTTGATCTAGGCTCATGGAAAGCTTAAGGCTTTGCAACATTGTTTTGCCAATTTTGAAAGATGAATGAACCATGGCCCCAAAATAGGCACGAGGAGCAAAGGAAATGAAGTGTTCCTTCAGAGAATTTGGTGACCAGATCCTAACAGGTGAGCGACCACATTGGATTTTCTTCATCAACAGGATTGGGAGAACTGAGAAATTGACAAAAACCAACTTGGACGGACCTACTTCTATTGACTAGGAAAGTCAGTGACTTCAGACTAGACAATGTGTCACACCCCAATTCCACACTGTTCAGAATGGTGTGATGAACCGCTAAATAAACAACGGCTCAACCAGGATCTCAAATAGGCTATCCCCGCGTTATCCAAACTTAACACGCATCCACAATCATAATCAGAGTAATACACAATAGCGGAAAATTTATAAATAATATGAACTGAGAACTAAAATGATATCCATAAATAATAGCAAATTATTCTATGTTTAACTGAGACATAAATATTTAAATACCAAATACATGTCTTATAAATCCAATAAAGAAACCTACAAAAAATATCTAATCGAATACACACGAGTTGCACTCGCAAGAGGAGTCGTGTGTATCGTCTTCAGCTCCAACTTCCATAGCTGCAACATTTCCATACGCCGACATGTTCATATAATCTTCAACTGTATATCCTGCATCATCAACTAAAAATATTTGACGTCGAGGGGTGAGCACACAACACGGCTCAGTGAGTAGCCAAAACAATGCAACAATACATATGCATGCAAAAAAAAAATCAATTTATATCTTTGGTCTTGGTTTATAGTTTGCAATGTGCAATAGAAAGGTTGGGTGGTCAAAGGTTAACGTTTATTGACACCGCCTCTATACACAGGGTGTGGAAGCCCGCCCGAAGGTTAACGTTTATCGTCGTCCCCATCCACCCTACCATAACATTATACAACAAAGGTTAACGTTTATTGCTATATAATGCTATACCAACACGTAAGCCCCTGTTAGCGAGGGCTTGCAAACTGGGCTCACTGCTAACCAATCCTAATGCCAAACAGTGTATCCAAGGCCTCACCCCAACCAAGCACATCAACCACACACATACAATCACATGCCTATTCCTATCATCATCATCATCATCATCATCATCATCATGTTATAAATAATAAAGTAAATATGCATGAACAAGTAATAGAAATATTGGATGGCATGTTGTATGCACATTACAACATATTCGCATAGAATCAAACATGGCATAGGACTCAAGAAAAGAAAACAGTTTATTATTAACCAATTTAGTTTGGGGTTAAGGTTCCTCACCTTAGCTTGCTAATAGATATTTTTCCCAAGCTTTAGAATCACCTTTATACTGTTATTATATTGCTAGCAAACCTAACAAAGTCGATAGAATTTAATTAGAATTAATTCAGAATTTAAAAACCATTATGTCAACTGAGGGTCGATGCTAGGGTCGATGCTAGGGTCGATGGGTCTATCGACCCTCCCTCCATTCTGAACTTCCCGAATGCTGAGGGTCGATGGTCAGAAACACCTAGGGTCGGATGGTCTATCGACCCTCGGTGCGACCCTCGGTGCACTCTGGTCCAATTTCCACTTTTTAATCCATTCTTCGTGTTTGGGGTCCTATGACTTGCTTCCTACATTCACCCAACACTCATTCCATGGTCTAGAACCATGTATAAACCATCTAAATAGTTTTCGTGCATCCTCCTATGGTTTTCCATGAAAACCTAACCATGGATGGATGGTTTGAGTTTCTCCGAAATCCTACACTCAACCATATCTAACCTAAGGTCTGTAGAAACTCATGGAATTTGTATCCATATCTGAGAAGATTACTTTTCTCTGCAATTCTTCTCCTTTTTGCTAAGTCTTCCTTCTTGCCTCTCTTCTTCCTCTTTTCCTTCTCCTATCTTTCTCTCAATTCAATTAGGGTTGTGAAAGGAGTGAAAGTGGCTTAGGGACGTCCTTTAAATAGACTAGGAATGTCCTATAATAGTCCCATTGAGATTTGGAAAGAATCCCAACCGAAAATTAGGAAATTTTCTAATTTCAGTTTCGTCAGAAACCGAGGGTCGATGGGAGGGTCGATGATCCCATCGACCCTAGGGTCTTAAGCTGTCCGACCCTCCCTCAAAAACTGAGGGTCCGACTTTTCTTTTTGGGAGGTCCGACCCCGCTTCACCGGGGTGTGCGACCCTCCCCTAGAATTAAGTGTTTTTGGGTCGATTTCATACCTGGGATCTCGATCTCCTTCATGCCCTTGGTCCATTTGACTCGACCATGATGGGTAAACCTGGTTCAAGGTGGTAAGACCGGGTTAGATTGACACGGGTCTTACAACTCCCCCCAACTTATAAAAATTTCGTCCTCGAAATTGTACATACCTTCTGAATCAAACAAGTGAGGGTATTGCTTTCTCATAGCATTTTCTTCTTCCCATGTAATCTCCTCCATGTCTCTACTTTTCCATGTGACCTTAACATAGTAGATATCTCTGTTGCGTAGACGTTGAACCTTTCGACTAGTGATTTCCGTTGGTATTACTTCAAATGTCAAATCATCAGTCAGTTCCGGCAAATCTACTGTCAACATATGTGTTGGGTCTTTGACATACTTCTTCCATAAGGATATGTGAAATACGTCATGCACACTTGACATAGATGGTGGTAGTGCTAACTGATAAGCTACTTTTCCACGCTTAGCCAGAATCTCATATGGTCCGACATATCTTGGACTTAGTTTTCCTTTCTGTCCGAACCTCTTCAATCCTCGCATAGGCGATACTTTCAAAAATACTTTATCACCTACGGCGAACTCTAGCTCTCTTCGTCGAGTATCTGCGTATTGCTTCTGACGGTTCTGAGCTACTCTTACTCTTTCCTTGATTATGTCGACCACTCGACAAGTCTCTTCAACAAATTCCGGTCCAACAATACTACGTTCTCCAACTTCATTCCAAAACAAGGGAGTTCAACACTTCCTACCATACAATGCTTCATAAGGTGACATCTGTATAGTAGCCTGATAGCTGTTATTGTAAGCGAACTCGATCAATGGTAACTTTTCGTCCCATGATCCCTTGAAATCAATCACCCATGCTCGTAGCATATCTTCTAAAATCTGGATTATACGCTCCGACTGTCCGTCGGTCCCGTGGGTGGAATGCAGTACTGAACTTCAATGTTGTACCCATAGCCTTTTGCAGTCCTTCCCAAAATTTGGAAGTAAATCGTGGATCTCTATCGGACACAATGCTTTCTGGAACACCGTGTAACCGAACAATGTTATCCACATACAGCTTTGCTAATCTTTCGAGTGTATATTGGGGTCGTATCGGTATGAAGCGAGCTGTCTTAGTCAGACGGTCTACAATCACCCAAACTGCATCAACTACTCGAGGAGTCAATGGTAGTCCTGTGACGAAGTCCATAGTGATGCAGTCCCATTTCCATGCTTGGTTCCGGGTAATGGTTGTAACAGATCCCGCGGGTCTTTGTCGTTCCGCCTTTACCTTCTGACAATTTAGGCATTGAGACACGAACTTGGCTACATCTGCCTTCATTCCCCTCCACCAATACAGTTTCTTTAGATCATGATACATTTTTGTACTTCCAGGATGTACCGAGTAGATGGTGGTATGGGCTTCTTTCATGAGTCGGTGTCTAATGTCTACACTTTCTGTTTCGGGTACACATATTCTTCCTTTGTATTTCAGTACCTTCTCGTCATCCAAGGTGAATTCAGGGTTAGTCCTACCTTTCTCAATATCTTCTTGTACTGTTCTCAGATAAGGATCTGCTTTGATAGCTGTCTTCACTTCGTCCACTATATCCGGTATAATCTTCAATGCCGCGAACATATTTGAAAACCGATGAATAAACCCTTGGTTGGCTGATCCATCCGTTGTATCTATCACATACTGCTCGTTGCCGTGATTAAACACCATTCCATTGGTATACATTGCTGCAGTCGTGCTGGTTTCTCCTTGAGATTTTATCATTGCTTTTCTGCTCACTGCATCCGCTACCACATTCGCTTTTCCCGGATGATACTGGATATCACAATCATAGTCTTTCAATAGTTCCAGCCATCTTCTTCTGATTAAATAGATACGTAAGGCTTTTATGGTCCGACTTAATCTAAAATTTCTCTCCGTATAGGTAGTGTCTCCATATCTTGACAGCATGTACTACTGCCGCTAACTCCAAATCATGAGTGGGGTAATTCTTCTCATGTATCTTCAACTGTCTCGATGCATACGCAACTACTTGTTCTCCTTGCATAAGCACACATCCTAGTCCCAATCCAGATGCATCAGTGTATAAAGTAAATGTCTGTCCTGGAACGGGAATGGTTAAAATTGGAGCGAATATCAATCTGGTCTTCAGTGTTTGAAAACTCTTTTCACACTTATCCGTCCATACGAACTTTTCTCCTTTCTTGGTCAAACTGGTGAGAGGTACGGCAATCCGAGAATAGTCTTCTACGAATCTCCGATAATATCCAGCTAGACTCAGGAAACTTCTAATTTCTGAGACGCTCTTTGGTGCTTCCCACTTCACAATAGCTTCGATCTTACTGGGGTCCACTTTGATTCCTTCCGCGGATACTACATGGCCTAGAAAGGCGACTTCACTTAGCCAAAACTCACACTTTGAAAATTTGGCGTATAACTTCTCTTTCCTTAAACGCTGTAGGGCTGCGTTTAGGTTCTTGACATGGGTTTCCTTGTCCTTGGAGTATACCAATATGTCATCAATAAATACTATCACCGACGTGTCCAACATATCGTGGAAAACTTGGTTCATAAGTTCCATGAATGTTGCCGGTGCATTAGTTAGTCCGAAGGACATCACTAAGAATTCATAATGTCCGTATCTTGTCCGGAAAGCTGTCTTCGGAATGTCACCTTCTTTAATCTTCAATTGATGATAGCCTGATCGAAGATCGATCTTTGAAAATACTTTCGCTCCTTGTAACTGATCGAACAAGTCATCGATCCGGGGTAGTGGATATCGATTCTTGATTGTCAGCTTATTCAACTCTCTATAGTCGATACATAACCGAACGCTACCATCTTTCTTCTTTACGAACAACACCGGTGCTCCCCATGGAGATATACTGGGTCTAATATAACCCTTATCCAGCTGTTCTTGTAGTTGCACTTTTAATTCCTTCAGTTCAGTAGGAGCCATTCTATAAGGTGCTTTTGATACCGGTGCGGCTCCAGGTATCAGGTCTATTACAAACTCCGTGGCTCGGTCGGGTGGTAATCCGGGTAATTCCTCCAGAAATACATCAGGAAAATCCCGCACGACATCAATATCTTCCATTTGTGGAGGTCCGACCCTGCTTCACTGGGTGTGCGACCCTCCCCTAGAATTAAGTGTTTTTGGGTCGATTTCATACCTGGGATCTCGATCTCCTTCATGCCCTTGGTCCATTTTGCCCTTGGTCCATTTGACTCGACCATGATGGGTAAACCTGGTTCAAGGTGGTAAGACCGGGTTAGATTGACACGGGTCTTACACAATGGATCCTAGATGTAATGCTCATGATAAAGTTCAATTCCTCTACATAGGGTATATCTATGCCCCAGTATCTGCATGTTGTGACAGACCGCTACTATATTGTGCTAGGGGCAAGATAAAAGGAAACAGACAATCTAACAGAGTTAGAACTAGGTTGAATCTGGATTGCATCAAGAATTTGACCATGCTTCCAAAGTCAAGGGAAGATTGACAGATTGATTGTAGAAAGTGACTTCTTGGATAAACCCTTCTTGAATCTTGAAAAATGAGGGAGCTGATGATTTGATGAACTTGGCTACATCCGTAACCAGGCCATGAGAATTTGCTCTCTCCCTAACGTGACAAAAGGATTTGAAGATAGAATTCTATTGAAAGGCAATGCTATGGAGCCCAAAAGGCAAACAGATGATGATTTGTTCAACTCCTCTGAGTATGATTCACTAGAGAGCAAGAGGGGTTCCTTTCCTTATGGAGGGTAGACTGGGTATGATACTTGTCTATATGGACCACTGGATTTTTCTATGAAGGGCCAATGAGGGCAATGCTTTAGGGTTGTATCAGGTCGCCTATCCCCACTGAGGTATTATGGGTTGCTCATTGAGGTTTCTTGGGTTGCTTTTCCTTGCCAAGGTTTCTTTTCTTCCCTTCATTTTTTCATTTTTTTCTTTGAATATTTTATTATTTTATTATTTTATTTGCAAACCCCATCTTGGGTTGAATAAAGAGTCCTAATATGGTGAGGATATTGCCAAAATTATGGTCTTATCCAATGGTCTAAAACCCTTAGGGGAAGTTCGAATGGCATGACTTTCATGACAAATGGGTAGCCTTGCCCCATTGTTTAAGTTGACACCTACATGCATTGATAGGTGGGCAACTATTTGAATCATCACTAAAAGTGACCTTAGGGAAATGTAGTCCCACACCAAAATTAAAAATGGTGCCGAATTATGTTTTCCTTTCTTGGAGATGTTCAGATGGAACACGTGTCTCAACAAGCTACATCGAGATGCCAAATCAGTCGTGATCATATCCGGGCCCGAAACCTTTAAATTTGTTGACAAGTATTAATGTTGAAGGTCCAGGAGGACTGATGTGAAACTGTCCACATGGGTCTACCATTGGGAAAGTGTTTGGTTGTTTATGTAGAATGGGTTTTTCTTACCGAGAATATCCCATTTTATTGGCTTGAGAAATGAAGGGCTTATAGGAACCTTGGGAAGCCGTCGGATGTAATGAATGATAGATGAGAGTTCCAACCAGATTCATGAATTTGAACATAAAATGTGGGATCCCCAAGGACAAATGATTGATTTACCCATTCAAAGCAATTTACGCGAAGGACTCTCTTTAACAGAATATATCATTTCCTGCTATGGAGCCCGCAAGGGGGTCGTGGATACCGCTGTCCGAACATCAGATGCTGGATACCTCACAAGCAGGCTTGTTGAAGTAGTTCAACACATGATGACATGATCACGAGATACAATGCCATAAAAACTGATAATCAAAAGAAGGGCTTGTGATAGAGACTCCTTGGAAGGCCGTCAGATTGATAGACGGGAGAGAGAGTCTAATGCCGATGAGAAATCTTTCTCTGATGATGAAGAAGTGATGAGATCGTCTCCTGTAAAGACGGGATGTAATTGGCCAAAATCAAAAGTCCGGTCCAACATGCTGTGAATCTCGATATTGTCTCCTGTAAAGACGGGATGTAATTGGCCAAAATCAAAAGTCCGGTCCAACATGCTGTGAATCTCGAAGAACGATCGCACTTGTTATCAGGCTTTAATTGGAACTACCATCCTCTTAAAGTGAAAGGGACAATTGGCTTACTGTCAAGCTCCAATGCCGTTCAACATCTTACTATTTTCTTTTCTTCTTTTTTTTTTTTTGTATTTTTTTTGATGGATGTGGAGGTCACATAATGCAGTGCTTCGCTTGATCGCTAAATTGAATCATGACTTTCAATATTGGATTAGAATCTTCTTCTTCCAAACATTTCCAATCAGATAGAACATCTTTGCCCCAGTTAGAACTCTGATCTTCTGTAAACTTTATGAACATTTGTAACTGCTCATCTAGATCTAATTTTATCTGAATGGTGAATCCATATGCTGTCATTTGGAAGTTAATCATCACCTTTTGTCTGATGTGACTACCTCCCATTATTGATGTAGATAAAACATAGGCTTGAATTTTTTTTTCTTGGGTATTCCAATGACCTCATTCTTTGATTTTGGGATTGGTCATTCATCATGTATATCTTGCTTGTAGATGATGTACTTTGTAAGAACTTTGATATTTCCATCTTTTTGGTGGCACATCTGTCCTCCACTCATTTATACTGACTGACTGACCTATAGATATGATCTGTTACTATCTAATGCTTTCCTTGAAATCTTTTCATAGGTAAAACAAATGGCAACTTCTCCAAAACATGTTTCTTGAGAGTACTCTTATTTCTCCCAATTGATCATTTAAAGTTTTCCTAGAAGGGTTGGACCTTTCTTTCTTAAGAGGCCAGGTGGCATAGAAATTCAAGAGACGGCTCATCGTTTCAATCATCTTCATAGTCAGAATTGACTGCGTACGTAGAATAGGAGGTTGTATGAAACTGGGAGGAAATGTATGGAAGAGACAAAACACAGAGTTTGAAATCCTAAACGGGGTGATTTCTTTTTACTTACATGGCAAATTGGACTAGACTTGTCAACCAGTATATCGATCTTGGACTCAGACATGGATGACCTATCGAATATCGATAATAGAAAGTTGAAACAACTGGTTCGTCCAAGCGGCTCCAGTTTGGCATAATGCCTTCAACGACAACCTTTAGTCGTTGTGGAAATAAATCTTCCTTCAGACTTCTAATAGTAGGATTCATCATGCCCCTCTATCAATAGGTGCAAGATGCCTACTTTTCAGGGTTCCATACAATTTTTACCTTTTATTTTATTTTATTTTCTTTTTTTCCTCAGTTTGGGATCCATTCATAATCGGACTATTACTTTTTAAGCTCAAGGTTACTCTGGTTCATGCCCCAATTTGGGGTTCAATGGATTCATTAATGGACCGCTTCTAGTTGAGTTCAAAATCATTCTAGCTTATGCCCTAGCTTGGGGAGCAAGGGGTATCGCCATTGCACTACACCATTTGGAGTCCAAGATTAGACTAGTTTATGCCTCGACTTAGGGAGTTTAATGGACTTCTTCATTAAACCACTCTCAGTTTGGGTCTAAGGTCAATTTGGTTCATGCCCCAATTTAGGGCACAACGGCTTTCCTCATTGGACCACACTCAATTTGGGTCCAAGTTCAATCCGGTTCATACCTAGCTTAGGGCTCAAGGGCTTTCCTCATTGAACCATACCCAATTCAGGCCCAAGGTCAATCCGGTTCATGCCAACTTAGGGCTTGTTACGGTTGGAAATCGCCCGTTGATCCGCGCTCTGAATGACCTGCAATCACAGAGATGAGACAAAGGAGGGGGCGCCTAAGCCCCGGGTACCCTCCGATGCCTAAGTTAGATTCCCAAGGTAAACAGTCAAGAGGTAGCAGGAAGCTACCTCCAGTTTAAAGAGAGTGGGACGATGAATGAGTTTAAGCGTAGAGGATGAACAATAACAGCTTGTGGGTGCGTAAGTGCATTAGCGTTTACCTTGAGGGATGACCTCTACTTATAGATTGGGAAGAGGCACGGAGGCACCAGGACTTAGAGAAGTAGATCGCCAATAGGACTGCCATGTGTCGCGCTGAGGGACACCTGGGTGGTAGACTCCGAGTAGGAGTCGAAGACCTTAGCCAAGGAAGCTAAGTCGGTCAGCTCTGGGACTGACACGTGTCAACGTGTGAGTAATGACCGACCGGGATAGTCAGTGTCGTATCAGTCTGGGAGAAGGACTCCTCGGAGGTAGTCCTAATCACATTAGGACTCTGGCTTCCGTCTAAGAACCGTAGCCGAGTAGGACTGAAACTCTGAGCGCTGCCAGAGAGGCCGAGCGCATGAGAGGCCGTATGCATAATAGGCCGAATACATAAAGCTGAGCGCGAGACACTCCGAGCGCTCGGACTCCGAAGGCGCAACCTGACACGTGTGAGATTTTAAGTGGATGGATCATTTCCCTCCTAATAGATGCCCCTTGCGCTGTCGGATGCAGCGAATTTGGCAGTGCAATAAGTTTATTGTTGAGAAGACCCGCGTCGAACGAGGCTGAATACCAGATGGATAGATGCATTGAATGACAGGTTGTTCCCAGGAAGAGGCGGTTGCGCTCCGTCTGCATGATTGATTGAGGCGCGGGGCTCGAGGCATCAGTCTCGGTCTATGCAAGAGTGCTCAACCGTCGATCTCCCAATTTGACGCGGATCGATCCACGATCCAACTGACACCGAGTGGCGGTGCGCCTCGAGAACGAATGCCATTAAATGCTACTCGTTTTCGAATCGACCTAGTGCATCAGACGGCAGAGACCGTAGTTCACACGGATCGTCACACTAATCTGATGGTCCACAGGAGGCGGAGTGCCTCGAGAAGAAGCACCATCATTGTGCACGTCAATCAGTCACGTCGCGTCCGGCGCGACAGACGATAGCCAATGGAACTGAAATGCGTGTCCGGAACCCGAAGAGACAGTTCACGGTCGCTTGCCCTATAAATACCTTCCCACTTCATCCATTCAACTATTTGCTTCTACCGCAATCGGAGTTCTACCAGAGCACTCGGAGTCCAGTCGACCTTTGTCTTCAAGCTTCCATTCGTGCACTCGGTCACCTTTTCTGCAACCAGTAAGTCTTCTAATCGTTCCCCTTTCAGTTCATGCTCAGTAGTTTCTCTTCTAACAGCGTCACGTCTTCCGGTATGGTGAGAGTGACCAGAAGAATGACCCGGTCCCAAACTTCTTCTTCTTCTGACGGATCATCTTCCTATTCGGGAGGATGTTCTGATGAATCCAGGGCTTCCGGCCCAGAGGAATTTGAGAAGAGTTCCTTTGAGGCGGAAGAGCGCGGTCGTCCCGCGGGCCCTCCGCCCCAACAAGCTTTTCACCAGAGGGGTGGCCGACCGCTGGTAGCGTCCTTCGCTACCGTTCCAGCCTGGAAAGTTTCGAGTAAGGTCAAGACCGAGGCGGCTTTGTTATCGATCTGTCGGGCATACCAGCTCGTGGAGCCCATGACAAACATCTGCGCTCGGCTCCGTACCTCCGACGAACGGGCCTGCACCGTGCTCACGTCGGAGATCTGTGTGTACGAGCACACTCTGAAATCAGGGTTTAGGTTCCCCTTCCACCCCTTAGTTGTAGAAATTCTACAGACGTACCGCATCACCCCCTCCCAACTCGCTCCGAATGGGTGGCGGTGCATCTTTGCCTTCATCATGTTCGTCCGCCGTCTGGGCGAGACTCCGACCGCGAACCTCTTCCGGTCGGTCTTTCAGCTGACCAGTTTGAACGAAGCTCGGGCTATGACTGGGTGGTACTTCTTTAGCCAAAGGGGCGGGAAGAAGCTCCCGGTCATCTCCCAGAAACCTTCCTCCATCCACGGGTGGAAGGACAAGTTCTTCTTCGTGGGCCCTCCCGCGGGTGGTCCGCCTCTCCCTCTGTCGAACGTCTGGTTGGTGGTCGACGCCACAGGGTTCAACAAAATTCCCTTCCTGACGACAGAGGAGAGAAGGACTCAGAAGAAGATGATGGCCGGGGAGACTGTGCGCCTCTCCGACCTTGCGGACCCCGTGCAGTTGGCCGAACACGGTCTTCTCGGTGAGTTTAATAACATTAGGACTTGACTTTGCTCCACTGTTCTGTTTATGTTACTGACCATCTTCTTATTGCAGTGAACTTCAGGGACGACAAAATCATTGCTCGGATAATGGCCAAACGGAAGGCCGATGCCGAAAAGGGGGTTCAGCTCACGAGCGGCCGAGCAGGATCCAAAGTTCAACCTGCCAGCGGTGAGGCAGATTCCCACCCTCGGAGGGGACCAGCGGCCACGACAGAGGCCAAGGGTAAGGGGCCCATGCCCGATGAGCCCCCTAAGAAGAAGATAAAGTCGGCCGCCGAGCTCCCGGCCGACATATACAAGAAGAGGCCGGCTCCTCGGCTTGGCGGTGGAGAGGAGAGAACGGTTGAGGCTGCGACGAAGGAAGTCCAGCCTGCCGAAGGGGGTGTGATGGACGTCTAGCCTCTGTAGACGGTCGTCCCTTCGGTAGCCGAGGCCAAGGGTATTGCCGCTTCAAAGGCCAAGGGGGTTGGCAGCAGCCCCAAGGTCGTTCATCTGACCGGGGCCCCCGAGGCCACCAGGGAGGAGGCCGAGGGTACAACTCGCCAACGGAGCGAGAAACAAATGTCCGCGACGACGGCCTTCAACCCTGCACTCAAGCTGAAGCCTACGGACTCGGTCTTCAAGAGCCAAAGGGCGGCCAGGATCGTGGTCACGGAGGGATGCCTGCCGGAAGACATCAAGTTCACGGCCGGTCTGCCCCACGAGGAAGTCTACTCCCGGGGGTTTACTGCTTGCGCCCAGGTAATGATCAGCCACTGATTGTCATTTTTGTTATGTTTCCATGTATACTGATCGGCCAATTATTGTCTTTGGTGCAGGCTGCCAACCTCTTCGCCGAGCTTAGCGAACGACTGTGCCGCGCGTTCATTGACCTGGACGAGAATGAGGTTCTGGAAATCTCCTTGCGCGAGGCCTTGAAGGCCACCGAGGAGAACTTTACAAACAAATCCTCGGAGGTCGAGAGCCTCGTCAAGGAAAAGGCCACCTTCCAGACGTCCTTGACTAAGGCCGAGGCTGATCTTGACAAGGAGCGCAATAAGGTGCTCACCACAGAAGAGAAGCTTCGGTGTTCCGATGACGGGCGGAAGAAAGCCGAGGAGGACCTGCAGGTTGAGGCGCAAGCAAGGGAGAAGCTGGAGGAGCGTCTGAAGAAGTCCAAGGACGATGCTCGGAGTGCCAAGGAGGTACTAATCAAGGCCGAGGAAGATCACCAGGCGGGGTTGGCTCGGGCCGTTGACGAGTACAAGTCATCGGCCCAGTTCGATGAAGAAGTTGACGAGGCAGCTAGCGGCTACTTCGAGAGGGGTGTGATGTACTTAAGGGATCAGTTGAGGGACAAGGGGGCCCTCAAGATAAACTAGTCGACAATTCTGATTGTCGCCCAGATTGAAGAACTGAGGGCCTCGGCATCCGAGGAGGCTCTGCCCGCCACTGAAGAATGTTTGGTGGAGCCGGCTAAGGATACTAAGGCTGCTCCTGCGCCCGAGGACGACCTTCCCCCTACGAGGTGCCGCAGACTCCACTGGTGGAGCTCCCCGTACCTTCATTGCCTGCCGAGGATCTGGCAAACCCTGCAGCTGCGGGCCCGGCATCTGAGACGGCCGATCTTGAGAAGGCGTTTCCTTTGTAAAATTTTGTATATTTTTCTTCTTTTTGTAAGATTTTTTTATACCTGTAATATTGCCCTTTTAGGGCTCTTATCAATGAAAATCCATTTCTTCCATTGTGTCTTCTTTTTCTTCCAAGTAGATAAGGCCGAGTAGCTTATAATAGTTAGGAAACCCCACGACTCCGAATCCGGTAATCATTAGGAAACTTCCCGACTCCGATTCCGGCTGCGTAGTATTTTGTTTTGACTGCCTTCCTACCCCGGAAGTGTCATCGGCTTGGTGCAAAGGCTAGCCGAGGACACTTAGTACGAATGATCCCCATGCTACCTTCGTCTGCTGATGGACCTTGGTAGGGGTTTATGGGCTTATCCTTCATGCGATCATGGTCTGCTTATGGACCATGGTCGGAAGGTATGAGTATGATCTTCAAGCTACCTTGTTCTGCTCGTGGAACTTGGTAGGAAGTTGCCACCTTCATGCGACCGTGGTCTGCTTGTGGACCAGGGTCGGAAGGTACGGGTATGCTCTTCAGGCTACCTTGGTCTGCTTGTGGACCTTGGTAGGAAGATATGGCCTTCATGCGAGCATGGTCTGCTTGTGGACCATGGTCGGAAGGTACGAGTATGGTCTTCATGCTACCTTGGTCTGCTTGTGGACCTTGGTAGGAAGATATGGCCTTCATGCGAGCATGGTCTGCTTGTGGACCATGGTCGGAAGGTACGAGTATTGTCATCAAGCTACCTTGGTCTGCTTGTGGACCTTGGTAGGAAGATATGGCCTTCATGCGAGCATGGTCTGCTTGTGGACCATGGTCGAAAGGTACGAGTATGGTCTTCAAGCTACCTTGGTCTGCTTGTGGACCTTGGTAGGAAGATATAGCCTTCATGCGAGCATGGTCTGCTTGTGGACCATGGTCGGAAGGTACGTGTGAGACTTCTATGTTTGCAATCGGCTGGGCCGGCAGAATGCACAGATAACGTTGTTATGACTGAATGATACTGCCTTGTATTCAAAGAAAAAGAGCGGGTGCCCTCATGGGGTCCGGTATTACAAGTAAAATTAAAAAACTGACAAATTTGTAAAAGATTGGACTACTGATAATATTTCCGAAGGTTGGTAGCATGTCATGTCCTCGAAATTTCGTCGCCGTCCATGGTGACCAACTTGTAAGAGCCTGGTCGCCCTGTCCTTAGTACGCGGTATGGCCCTTCCCAGTTTTTGGCTATCTTCCCCTGATTGGTGGGGTCGGAGACTATAGTCTTTCGGAGGACAAGATCTCCGACCTTAAATTGTTTAAGTCGGACTGTCTTGTCGTAATGCCGGGCTATAGTCTGTTGGTAGTCTGCCATTCGGAATGCTGCCGATTCGCGCACATCCTCGAGGTTGTCAAGGTTTGTTTGTAGGTCTTCGGAGTTGGTGTGCTCGTTGAAGTTCAGCATTCGAAAAGTGGGAAGGAACACTTCGACGAGGATGACTGCCTCAGTGCCGAAGGCAAGCATGAAGGGCGTCTCCCCGGTGGGTGTTCGGCTGGTTGTCTTATACGACCATACGATACTGGGTAACATGTCTACCCATTTCTCTTTCTGGTCTTCCACCATCTTTTTCAGGCCGACCAATATTGTTTTGTTGGTGGCCTCGGTCTGGCCGCTTGTTTGCGGATGTCCGACTGGCCCGAACCTGTGGTCTATTCGGAACTCTTCGCAAAAGTTTGCGAAGGATGCACTGGAGAACTGAGTGCCGTTGTCCGTCACAAGGATCCTCGGTACACCGAACCTGTACATGACCGAGTGCCGAAAGAATTGTTCCACTTTGTGGGTGTCGATCTTGGCCACGGCTTCGACTTCGATCCATTTGGTGAAGTAATCAATAGCCACTATGACGTATTTCCGTTGATAAGTGGCTTGGGGGAAGGGCCCCATGATGTCCATACCCCATATGGCGAAGGGGAGGGGGCTTGTGATCGGCTGCAATGGAGCGACCGGAGCATGCTGTACAGGTGCATAGAATTGGCACTTGTCGCATTTGCGGACCAGCTCGATGCAATCATCGTGCATTTTCGGCCAATGGCAACCTTAGCGGAGGATCTTTTGGAAGAGCGATCGTCCGCCTTGGTGTCGGCCGCATATGCCCTCATGGACCTCTCTCATAACGCTCTCGGCCTCGTCTGACCGTAAGCACCTAAGCAGCGGTAGGGTATAAGATCTCCTGTACAGTACATCATTGTGTATGGTATATTGTCGGGACTTGGCTTGGATGCGGCGAGCATCTTTCCTGTCAGTCGGAAGGGTGCCCGTCTGGAGGTATTGATATATGTCGTCGTACCAACTGGATGCGACTCCGACTGGGGCTACGACTTCAACAGAGGTGCTGGCGTGGTCCAAGAATTCCACGTACACGGCAGAGTCCATCGCATGGATGTCTTCTAGGGATAACCTTGATAGTTCATCTGCTTCGGCGTTTTCTTCGCGGCCGACATACTGTAGCTCGGCGCTTTGGAAGGTTGCAATGGCCGAGTTTACCTTCTCGAGGTATTTCTGCATCCCGGGCTGTCTGGCCTCGTAGTCTCCTTGTGCTTGGCGGATTACTAACTGAGAGTCGCCCTGTATCACTAGCCGACGGACGGCTAGGCTTTTGGCCAATCTGAGTCCGGCTTGTAAGGCCTCGTACTCGGCCTCGTTGTTGGTCGCCCTGAACCTGAATCTGATGGCGGATCGTATTTTAAATCCTTCCGGGCTTCTCAAAATTATTTCCGCCCCTGCTTTGTTTTCCATGGAGGAACCGTCAAAGTTCAGGATCCAGGCGGCTTCGGCTTGCTCCGAAGGCAGTACCACCTGAGGCTCTGCAAAATCCTGATCAGGTAGGGTACTTTCGACGATAAAGTCCGCCAGGGCTTGTGCTTTGATGGCCGTTCTGGGGACGTACTTGATGTCGAACTCACCGAGCTCTACTGCCCAGTTTATGAGTCGTCCGGATACATCGGGCTTCGACAACACCTTCTTCAGTGGTGTGTTTGTGAGCACCGATATCGGATATGCTTGGAAGTACGGCCGGAGCTTCCGGGCGGAGGTGACCAGTGCAAGCGATAGTTTCTCAATCGGCTTGTACCTGGTCTCAGCGTCAAGCAGTACTTTGCTGACGTAATCGATCGGCCGCTGGATCTTGTCTTCCTCCTTTATCAGGACGGCGCTGACTGCGCGGTCGGATACTCCGAGGTATAGCTGCAACTCGTCCCCCGGGTTTGGCTTCACCAGCAGGGGGGCGAGGATAAATACGCCTTTAGGTCTTCAAAGGCTCTCTGGCACTCTTCGGCCCATTCGAACTTCCCGGCTCCCTTCAGGGTTTTGAAGAAAGGGAGGCAGCACTCGACTGACTTGGACATGAAGCGACCGAGTGCGGCTACTTGGCCATTCAGCTCCTGTACCTGTTTCCCTCTGGTTGGCGCGACCATGTCTAGGATTGCCTTGATTTTCGAGGGATTTGCCTCGATTCCCCTCTGTGAGACCATGAATCCCAAGAATTTTCCTGATCCGACTCCGAAGGTGCACTTTGTAGGGTTGAGCTTCATGCTGTGCCTTCAGAGGACCTGGAATGCTTCACCGAGGTCGGCCAGGTGCCGACCAGATTGTCGACTCTTGACGAGAAAGTCGTCTACATACACCTCCATGTTGCGGCCAATCTGTCGTTTGAAGACTTTGTTGACCAGCCTCTGATAGGTGGCTCCTGCATTTTTGAGGCCAAAAGGCATGACCGTATAGCAGAAGAGCCCCTGATTTGTGACGAAGGATGTGCACTCTTCATCGGCCTTCTGCATCTTTATCTGGTTGTAGCTGGAGTATGCGTCAAGGAAACTCAGCAGTTCATGTCTGGCCGTGGCATCAATCAGCTGGTCGATGCGCGGCAGCAGATAGCTGTCCTTTGGGCAGGCTTTATTGAGGTCGGTGAAGTCTATGCAAATCCGCCATTTGTCGTTAGACTTTGGCACCATGACCACGTTGGCCAACCAGTCCGGGTAGTCGACCTCCCGTATGAAGTTTGCCGCCAGCAGTTTCTGCGCCTCTTCGTCTATGGCAGACTGCCGGGCGGGTGCAAAACTTCTCTTATTTTGTCGCACCGGCCGATGCTGCGGGTCGACTACTAGGTGGTGTTTAATTACTTCCCTAGGTATCCCCGACATCTCAGAGGCCGACCATGCGAAGACGTCGAGATTCTGTCTTAGGAATTCAATCAGTTCTTCCCTTTGTTTCTCGGGCAGCATGAAGCCGACCTGGAACGTCTTCTCTGATTGATCGTCCGCAATTGGGATTTGTAGAATTTCCTCCGCGGATTCTCCTCGATTGGGAGAGGGGTCCTTGGGAACATCTACCATGTTCATCTGTGCCGACTTCAAGGCGCACTGACTGTTTTTCAGCTCGGTGGCGTACCACCTCCGCGAAGTGTCCTGGTCTGTTCGGCACTCTCCGACTCCGTCCTCGGTCGGGAATTTCATCATCAGGTAGTAGGTGGACATACAAGCCTTTAATTTGTTCAACGAGGGCCTACCGAGGATGACATTATGAGCCGATGGCCGATCAACCACCATGAATTCGACCACCACTTGTCGCTGTCTAGGCTTTTGGACGAGAATGACAGGCAACTGGATGCCCCTTTTACTGTGACTGGGTCCCCGGAGAAGCTGATAAGGTCGAAAGTGACGGGATGGAGCTGGTCGTCCGTCAGCTGCATCCTCTGATATGCATGGTAGAATATAATGTCCACCGAGCTCCTGGTGTCTACTAGGCACTTCGCGACATCGCAGTGCCCGATCCCGGCCGTGAAGACAAGGGCATCTTCATGGGGGACCGCGACGTTGACTAGATCTTCGTCGTTGAAGGTAATGACTTCTTCAGTCCGGGCTCTCTTCGACAGCCACTCAGTCTTGGCCACTAGATGGGAGTAGGCCTTTGCTGACCTATTGGAGGTGTTCCCGGCGGCGGGTCCTCCTATGATTGTGAGGACTGACTTGCCCTCGTCTTGAGGTCCCTTGGTGATGGCATAGACCCCACTGTCACCAGGGATGCGCAAACCCATTGCTGTGCGCGGTCGGTCCTCCGGGGGCGGACTACCGACAAACCTGCATTCGGCCTTTCTTCTCTTTGAGGGCGGGTGGGACTTCTTTCTCCTTTTTCGCCGGACTTCGGGCTCCGGGCAAGCCGAGATGGACTCGGACTGAGTATGTTGTCGGCCTCCGAGTCTTTCTTTCACCGGAACTCTTTCTCTTTGCCCTCCTGACGAGCTTCCTACTGTGCCAAATTGGATGGCACCGACCCATTGTCTGGGGGGAGCCGGCCCACCATTTGGGTCTCTGTCATCTCCCCGAGCGGCGTTCTGATTGTCGCCTGCATCCGCACGGCAGTTGTTGGGTTGTGGATTCCTCGGAGGTGGAGGTGGTAACCCGCGATCCTTCCGAGAAGGGGCTGGTCCCCTGTCTGCGTGCCGAACGAAGTTGCCATAGTATCCTCGTCTGATGAAGTCCTCAATCTCCCCTTTGAGGTAATTGCATTCTTCTGTTTCATGGCCGTAGTCGCGATGAAAGCGACAGAAACGGGAGTGGTCCTTATTCCTTCCATTGCCGAGTGCTTTTGGCGGTGGTCGGAGGTTCCGATCGTTCTTAATCACTTCGAGGATCTCCGTCATCGAGGTGTTCAACGGAGTGTAATACTCGAATGTCTTGTAAGGGTGCCGGTAGGTCTGATCTATACCGGACTTCTGCTTCTTTGAATCTCCCGGGCTTGGTGCCGGGTCGGCCGCCTCAGACCTTTTCTTGTCTGTCGGCTTCATTGTGGCATGCAGATTGTTCACGGTGTTGTTTTTCTGTATCCGAGTCATCTCGTCCGCGGAGGCATACTTCTCGCACCTGGCGAGCAAGTCGTCCAGGTTCTTCGGTGGCTTTTTGGCAAGGGACCAACAAAGCTGACGATCGGTGACGCCGGCTTGCAGGCCAGACATATGGACCGCGGGCTCGACGTCCTTGATCTCAAGCACCTCGTTGTTGAAGCGCTTGATGAATTCCCTTAGGGACTCGTCCTTCTGCTGCTTCACTGTTGACAGAAGGTACGATGTTTTCTTGCGCACTTGGCTTGCTTGGAAGTGTGTCAAGAACTTGTTCGATAGCTATTCGAACGAGGTAATGCTCTTGGCCGGGAGATTATTGAACCACGTGCGGGCAGCTTCCCTGAGCGTTGAGGGAAACATCCTGCAGATGAGGCCGTCGCTCAGGGGGGTAGAATAGTGTTGTGGAGACGAAGGCGTCTAGGTGCTACTCGGGGTCGGTACTCCCATGGTAGGAGTCCAAGACCGACATCTTGAAGTTGTCAGGGGGTGGTGCCCTCATGATCTCGTCCAAGAGCGCCGTGATTGCGGTGTAGGCCGTTCTCGGCGGGGCTTACCTTGTTTTGCTCCACCTGCTATAGCCGAGTGGTTATCTCGAGTAAACGCCGCTCGACCTCGGACTGGGGCGTGTTCGGAGGCTGAGGAGCGCCAGAACCTGGCGTTTCTTCGTGAACTCTTTCCCGCCGGAGGTTATCGAGGAAGGACCCCGGGCCTCCGGCTGGAAGTGGCGCTATGGGCGCCTGGTGTTGATGTGGCGGGGGATTCCGGCCGGCGGGCCGTGCTACGCTTCGTCCAGGTGCTTGGTCACCTGCCGGGAGATTGTTTGGCAAAGCGTTAGCCGGGCCTGCCCTCGCCCTTGGCGGATGGACCGCTTGCGGGACTTCTGGTGGAGGTAGGGGATTCGGCACCGGCTGGGGATTCTCTCCCGCCGCTACCGAATTGCTTGCTCGAGCCCCTCTTAAGACTTACGCAAGCTGCTCAATTTGATGCTTCAACTCATCGAACTGCTGGCGAGTGACGTATTCGGAAGGGGGTTGTGGTCAATCTACCGACGGCGTGTGGCTCGGAGCCAGCGCCGGCGCCTGCAGTGGTACTGGTTCTGGTATCGGTGCGGGTTCTGGCACTGGGGGTGCAGGCTCACGGTCTGCTTTCGTCGTGCTTTCGGTACTGCCCATATGCACCGATGTCTCAAAAGGGGCGCGCGACGCCCGTGCTCGAGTTCTTCTGTGAGCCATTGAAATAGGGATATGTACACGTTGAACTCAGTCAAAAGTGGCCCCACGGTGGGCGCCAAACTGTTACGGTTGGAAATTGCCCGTTGATCCGCGCTCTGAATGACCTGCAATCACAGAGATGAGACAAAGGAGGGGCGCCTAAGCCCCGGGTACCCTCCGATGCCTAAGTTAGATTCCCAAGGTAAACAGTCAAGAGGTAGTAGGAAGCTACCTCCAGTTTAGAGAGAGTGGGACGATGAATGAGTTTAAGCGTGGAGGATGAACAATAACAGCTTGTGGGTGCGTAAGTGCATTAGCGTTTACCTTGAGGGATGACCTCTACTTATAGATTGGGAAGAGGCACGGAGGCACTAGGACTCAGAGAAGTAGATCGCCAATAGGACTGCCATGTGTCGCGCTGAGGGACACCTGGGTGGTAGACTCCGAGTAGGAGTCGGAGACCTTAGCCAAGGAAGCTAAGTCGGTCAGCTCTGGGACTGACACGTGTCAACGTGTGAGTAATGACCGACCGGGATAGTCGGTGTCGTATCAGACTGGGAGAAGGACTCCTCAGAGGTAGTCCTAATCACATTAGGACTCTGGCTTCCGTCTGAGAACCGTAGCCAAGTAGGACTGAGACTCCGAGCGCTACCAGAGAGGCCAAGCGCATGAGAGGCCGTATGCATAATAGGCCGAATACATAAAGCCGAGCGCGAGACACTCCGAGCGCTCGAACTCCGAAGGCACAACTTGACACGTGTGAGATTTTAAGTGGATGGATCATTTCCCTCCTAACAGGGCTCAAGGGCTTTCCTCATTGAACCATACCCAATTTAGGCCCAAGGTCAATCCAGTTCATGCCCCAGTTCAGGGGTTGAGGGTTTCATAACTGGACCATTCCCTAGCCGTGATTATGGTTTCTATCATAGCCTAGGGTACATTGGATCTCTTCTTTGGTCTAACCTACTGCTAGGAAAAATTTCATTCCTCCTCTTTGAATAATGAGAAATATGAGGGTAACTTTTGGATTCTAGCATTTCCTTGGTCAATGGGGCAGAAATGCCCAAAATGGGATAGCACTATCATAGCTGAAGTTTCATGGTCTCCTAATGACTCCAGAATCTAGAATTGATCTTTACTGACAGGCAATGAGGAATGCTTCTCATTCGCCATTCCTGATGAGCGATCCTAACTTGTACCACTGGGCTATGATGGACATGGATCATACTCTAATTGATAGAGCCAGAGATTAATTTTGAATCGGTCTCTGATTGATAGAGACAAGGTTAACTTTGAGCTGGTCTCTAATTGATAGAGGTCAAGATTGACTTTGAATTGGTCTCTGATTGATAGAGATCAAGATTGACAGCCATGGACTGGGCTCTAATTGCTAGAGACAAAGATTGGTTGAGTTGGGCTCCGATTGATAGAGGCCAAGGATGACAATCATGGATTGGACTCTAATTGCTAGAGAAGATGGATTGATTGAGTTGAAATGACTAAAATTCTCTTCGATTCCTTCATGAAATAGAACATGGACCAGAGGTAATGGTTGAACAGGTTTAGAGGCTAACTCATGCTTACATTAAGTTCATATGAATGGAACCTTTCTTAGTTCCAACATGAATCGGAACCTAAACTGAAATTGATGGTTGGACAAGCCTAGGGGCTAATTAAGTTCAAATGAATGGAACTCTTCTTAGTTCCAACATGAATCAGAACTTGAACCACAGTTGATGGTTGGATAAGCCTAGTGGCTAAATGAATTCAGATGAATGGGACTTCTTAATTCCAACATGAATCAGAACCTGAACCAAAGTTGATGGTTGGACAGGCCTAGTGGCTAACTGAATTCAGATGAATGGAACTCTTCTTAGTTCCAACATGAATCAGAACCCTAACCAAAGTTGATGGTTGGATAAGCCTAGTGGCTAATTGAATTCAGATGAATGGAACTTTTCACAGTTCCGACATGAATCAGAACCCTAACCAAAGTTGATGGTTGGATAAGCCTAATGGCTAGTTGAATTCAGATGAATGGAACTTTTTCTAGTTCCGACATGAGTCAGAACCCTAACCAAAGTTGATGGTTGGATAAGCCTAGTGGCTAATTGAATTCAGATGAATGGAACTTTTCTTAGTTCCAACATGAATCAGAACCCTAACCAAAGTTGATGGTTGGATAAGCCTAGTGGCTAATTGAATTCAGATGAATGGAACTTTTCACAGTTCCGACATGAATCAGAACCCTAACCAAAGTTGATGGTTGGATAAGCCTAATGGTTAATTGAATTTAGATGAATGGAACTTTTTCTAGTTCCGACATAAGTTAGAACCCTAACCAAAGTTGATGGTTGGATAAGCCTAATGGCTAATTGAATTCAGATGAATGGAACTTTTCCTAGTTCCAACATGAATCAGAACCCTAACCAAAGTTGATGGTTGGATAAGCCTAGTGGCTAATTTAATTCAGATGAATGAAACTTTTTCTAGTTCCGACATGAACCGGAACCCTAACCAAAGTTGATGGTTGGATAAGCCTAGTGGCTAATTGAATTCAAATGAATGGAACTTTTCCTAGTTCCAACATGAATCAGAACCCTAACCAAAGTTGATGGTTGGATAAGCCTAGTGGCTAATTGAATTCAGATGAATGGAACTTTTCCTAGTTTCGACATGAACAAGAACCTAAATAGGAGGTGAAGGGTGAAAAAGCCTAGGGGCCGAATGTCTCCTCCACTCTAACATGATCTGGGAGGTGATGATTGAACCTGCCTAGGGGTTCAACCTTCAATTTTGAGATGAACCAGAAATGGTGGTTGAATCTGGGGCTGAATATTTTTTTGATTCTGAGATGAACTGGATGTGATTGAATCTGCCTAGGGGATGAATCTTTCCTTAATTCAAAGATGAATCAAGAAGGGTGATAAAACTTACCTAGGGGTTAAATCTCTCCTTAAGTCAAAGTTGAATCAAGAACGGTGATTGGATTTGCCAAGGGATTGAAATTCTCCTTAATTCAGAGGTTAATGGAGAATGGTGATTTGATTTTCCTAGGGACTAAATCTCTCCTTAATTCTGAGATGAATTGAGAACAGTGGTTGGATTTTCCTAGGGGCTGAATCTTTCCTTAATTCAGAGATGAATCGAGAACTATGATTGGATTTGCCTAGGGGCTGAATCCTTCCTTAATTCTGAGGTACATTGAGAACGGTGATTGGATTTACCTAGGGGCTAAAACTCTCCTTGATAATGAGATGAACTGAATATGATATTTGAGTAAGCCCAAGGACTAACGGTACGAAAATATTATAAACTTTTTCAGGTATAGGTGCTTGTCGTTGCCTAAACTGAATGCTCTATTGGATGAGATTGACTGAGTTACTGATAGTGTTCCCAAATCTGGTTGCCTCCTTTCTAACAAAATTTGATGTTTAATCAAGATCTAGATTCATGACTTCCATTGATTCATTTAGAAAGATAACATGGATGGATCTCAAGGTGGGAGATCAAGACAATTTCCTAGTTGTAGGGGCCTCTAACCCTAAAAGGGTGGATATGGTTGCAGTTTGATTCTCTTTTCCAAAGGCATTAAAATCCAATGGAGAAATATCAAGATTCTAGACATCTAGAGGAAAGGAAGAAGTCACATGCACAATCAAAGATGACTTAACCAAACAAAGTTAGCTCCTTCATAAGGGCGATTGGGTAAATATTATCCGAGTCAATTTAGTTGAATTTGGTTAAGCCATGTGTTCGATCTTAGGACCTCGTGATTCCAAAAATGGATAATCAGTGGTACCAAGGTCTGGCCACTTGGGTTATCGAATTTCAATGAAATTGAAATGGATATATTAATCCGTTGTCCTTATTAGGGATGGTTAACAAAAGTGGTCCATAGAGAAACAAACTAGTAAATTTCTTCTTGACCATGGTATCTATGTCTTGACAGGGATTTTCTGCTCGTTTTTTGAAATCGACGTGTTAACAATGAGATTCAACACATCGAGCTTACTTAATGGAGGGTGTATAGTGACCGTCCACTATGACGTGGAACAGGTGTATACATACCTCATACTCCCAATGGGTGAGAGTTCAAGATGCTCATCGTGTGGATTCTAACGTATTGACCAATCGAGGACAAAAAGGGTAGAAATTCGATGTCTAGAACATGGATGTCATGGTTAAGTAGATTTTACTGGGTCGGTTCAGGGATGAACCAAAAAATAACAAACATTGGGCTACAATCTGGGTTAGGACAGAAAATGCCACCTTGACAAGGACGTGATAACCTATCACCGAATGCACGACGAATAATGGGCCCCCAATCCCTTTATATACTATGTTGCAAGAATCAAGCGACGTGGAGTAGCATAACGCATTACCAGGCGGACCCAAGAAACGCTCATTAGAGGCTGCTCGTCGATCATGATCTCACGAAGTACAGGTCAAGGTTGTGTGTTTCGCCTAGCTGGCTGCCCCATATGCATGGGACCCTGTTCGGCTACTCGCATGAATGTGTGACTGAACCCATTTCCCCAAAACAATATTATGCAAACATAAATATAGTATCCTAAGAGCTAGCATCCAATTCACACAAGGAAAGTTTTCATTTAGGAGTCTGACATTTATATCCCCAGTGAAGTCGCCACTGTGAGGACAAAGATGGTTGGATTTTGGGAAGTCACCACCTAGATTAAGGTCTACGACCTTAGAAATGTGAAATCTCACCCTAAGGTAAAAATTCGATTGACTCATGACCCTTAGATTGGATTTCTGGTCCATCAGAGATTGGGTAAGCGTCAGGTTACGGTTATGGGAAGGGGTTAGGCACCCAAACCACCCGATCAAAATCGGTCTCCTATGTCTTTCCTATGCTAGACTCTATCTATTAAACCGAACCAAACTAAGTGGTTTGATATCATTGAACCAAATCTGTATCCATCAGATTGCCTACATATCACGGAATTATTCTGAAAATCAGGTTCACCATCGTAGTTCAGGTGTGATTAAAGTTTATGGCTATGATTTATGCTTGTGCATGATTAAGTTCATTGTTCAAGTTGAAGTTTATGCTTGAAAGGATGAGAAACCCTATGGGTTAGGATCTGGATAGTCCATACGAACTGATAGATAGTCCTAGTGGATCTAAGAATGGATAACCCTTTCTGGGTCTGAATGTGGATAACCCTATTTGGGTCAAAATGTGGATGGATATCCTAGTGGATCTATGGATAGTCCGGTGGACTAAGGTGTGGATCCGAATTTGAGATTCTCCCAAATAGCCTACATATCCTAGGGTTTGCCCTAGGAATCAGATTCCGCATAGTTCGAAAATGGCTAAAATAACCTGTTCTAGGTTAAGAGTTTAGAACTTATTCTAGGTTTAGAATTTAAAACCTCTTATAGGTTTAGGATATGCTGAGGGGCAGAAATCATCCTGAGCTACACTTTCATCTTAAGCTCTAATTTTGGAAGGTTTGACAAAGCATTCACTTTCTTTATTAAGATTTTTATTATTTCTCATTATACCCTTCTCAAGAATGTGGGTGCCTAAATGCACATCCTCATGCCTAGATTATCTTCTAGAAGTGTGCATATATGGAAGTTCAACTAGGGTGTTGTAAATTAAATTATTACCAAAAATAGAATATTCTATTTAAACATGGTAATGCATGTAAAATATAGCAATATAAACATTATAGATGCGCAAATATTGGTTCAAATCCTCAATCTAACGGTCAGATCTCTTCAAAACATGATAATCATGATCAACAACTAAGAATTCATTAAACTAGCCAAAATCAATGGCTCAAATTCATCTAATCAACTCATGATGATCATCCAATGGTTCAAATCACTTACAATAATATTCTAAATGTTAAGGTTCATTTAAATCACTCTTGAAGACAATCCAATGATTTAGATCATCCAAAATGATAATCTAACGGTTAAGATTCATTTAAATCAATCTTGAAGACAATCCAACGGTCCAGATTTATCTAATCAACTCATAAATGACCATCTAACATTTTAGATTCAAAATAAACATCCAATGGCCCATATCATCACATGATCAGAATAAAAATCAATCATTCTATGGTCCTTATTTTCATATCATCACATGATCAAAATTTATGGTCGATGGCTTGATCTTCAACTCATCAAAAGATCCAAATCAAAGGGCCATATTAACTTCATATCGAAATTCTAAATCAAATAGCCATATTTTATTCTCATGAAATTCAAGATAAAATGCCATATCACAAAAATTCTGAATCTGTGGCCATGATTTAATCACATTCAAAATTCATCCAATGGCCATAACATCAAATGATCCAAGTCATCGAACGGCTCATATCTATTATCAGCACATAGTCAAAATCAATAATTCAAATTCAGTCAATATCACATAAATAGACCAATGATTCAAATTTAAAAATCAAAATTATCATGGTTGTTAACTGTTCGAATCAAACATCGAGATTATCAAATTATTAAGGTTGCAATTCAGACTTAATTAATGATGCTGATCAGGCGGTTCTGATCATATAAGGAAGAGATCAATGATGCAGGTGATATGGGAGTGGAGACGTGATGGTTGCAGCAGTGAAGTGTATTGGGTTTGATTGGGACAGCAAGGTGGAGGTGCATGACTTATCAGATGCAACTCATATGTTGTGAAATTGAGGAAATCGATTTGCAGGTTGGGTTTGAGGACAGGTGTAGTGTAGGTAGCATGGCTAGATATATGGGATTGGGAAGAGAGTTTAACAAGTAGTGATAGTGGTGTCAATAGGTCATGAAGCCATGTGGACTTAGTGGTGGTGATATGTGCTGTAATATTAGAATATGATGGTGTTCTTGACCATGGGTGTATGGCTGTAATCGATGGAAGATGAAGAAATGGTGGTGGTTGGACAGGTGAGCAGGTTTTTGGTTCATCGTAGGGTGAGTTCTCATGGTTTGTGGGTTTACCAAATGGTTGGGTTTTGAAAGAGATTCAAGGATAGATGGAAAGTGGTTAGGGAGTTGGCTAGGTGTAAGTGGTGCAGCAGGGTGGTTGATGGTAGAAAGGAGGGTATAGGTGGCTGGTTTTGAGGGGATGAGCGTAGCTGGTGTAGAATCAGGTTACATGGTTCTGGTTATGGGTGGACAGGTGGGTATTGATGGAGGCTGGGCAGTGCTATGCAGCAAGGTGGCTGGGCTTTGGTGTTACTGTGGGATAGTGTAGGCTGGGGTAGTGTTTAGTTGTAGGAAAGAAGAATGACAAGTTACGGTGAGGTTTTCAAGGAAGTGTAGAAAAAATAAAAGGAAGAATGCATAGAGGAAGCATACCCAGGTAAATACACAGACATTTTTCTAGCCTTCAAGCTCAGAGCAAGCTAGCTACCAAAATTCGCTTCACTCAAAGGGACAACCTTTCTTACCTGTCCCATACTGTTTGTCCCTCAAACTGACTTAGGCATCGGAGTGGCCAAAGGGTGTCTACACTAAACCCTCACTACGGTGTCCTTTCTTCCTTTGTGCAAGAACTACAGGAGAGCTAAAGATCGATCTGGTTTTGGTTGACAATAGTTTGGCGCCGTCGGTGGGAACTGTAGAAGCAGCTTGCATATCTGACCTAGTGAATGTCACAGATTGAAACTAGATCTCGAAAAAGAATAAACAAGTAACCACCCGCCAATAGTAATACCGGGAGGAACTTCCCTCTAGGGGTAAACCCTCCATGGGGCGTACCTCCTCCAGAGAACATCCCTGGAGCCAAAGAAGCTCGCATCCCAACGGTTGACAACCTCGGCAATGAGTAAGAAGTTTCTCCTTTGGATTCCCTCAATACGTAATGAGGTAACAATTTGATAACATTGCTCGCCAACTCGAGCTCCTAACCAAACAGCTAATGGATCAGCCAGCAGTCGCAGACGTCCAGCCTGTCCACTGCGGGAGGGGGAGAGAAAGAAACCAAGGCGTACCAGAGCACTGGGGACGATAAGAGCCACGCAACATCAGGGAGGTGCTTCCACCTGTAGGACCTCACCCAAGAGAAGCCCAAGGGGCACAACCACCCTGGGCTCAAGGATAGGTAAGCCATCGATCTAGGAGAACTGCAAGAGGCGGACCTGGGAGGTCACATGCCATAAGTCAAGCATCCTTCTCCACCACGTTGACTGCAATCCTTCACTGGAGTGTGAGCAAAGTTCCTATCTCAGAACACTTAGGCCCATAACTACCGCGAAAAGATGTCCAGGCAAGATTAGACACAGCTAGAATGCAAAGAGCTGTAGCCAAAGCTCAACCTCTTCATGTGGGAGGAAATGTGGAAGAAGAGCTCAGAGACTTGAGGGCTCATCTCCAAAGAATGGAGGAAGGTCGATCGAACCCCCCTCGACATGTGTATTCTATGGAGAGCACTCTGTCTAACCACATCATGAGGACTCGCGTCTCGCGAGGCTTTACAATGCCGACCATTGAGGCCTACGATGGAACCACTGACCCAGAACACCACCTCGACTCTGACGTGGCGTAGATGGCGGTGCATGCTTACCAAGAGGAGATAGTCTGTCGGGTTTTCCCCATCTTAAAGGAGCAGGACGACTCTGGTATAGCAGCCTGCCATAAAGAACGATAAACTCCTTCGAGGAACTCACCTCTAGCTTCCTGAGTCATTTCCAAAGCCGATGTAGCCAGAGGAAAACGTCTTATAACTTGAGGGACTGTGTCCAAGAGGAAGGCGAGACCCTCAGAGCTTACCTTGAGAGGTTCAACCTCGAGGCCCTACAGGTTTGGGGCCTCGAAGATTCAGTCCACAAGACCACCCTAGAAGGAGGAATCAGAGATCAAAATCTGATCTTTTTCCTGGCCAAGAAGCCAACTATCACGCTAGGAGAATTACAGACACGGTGTGAAAAGTACGCTATGGCCAACATGGCCACCAAGAAGGACAAGGCAGTAGAGAAGCCTCCACTCCTTGCCTCAGAAAAGAAACATAGAGAAAAGTCGAGCCTTCCAAACTTTAGGGGGGAGCCCTCTAAAAAGCAAAAAAAGGAGAAGACCATTGGAGTAGAAAGCCCAAGCTTCCAGCCATACGAAGACTATCATCCCCTCCAGAAGACCCCAACGGAAATATTTATGGTGGAAAAGTCCCAAACCACATTCTGAAAATCGGGCAAAATGAATATAGAATCTCGGAACAGAAATCCGAGGCTATTTTAAGCCTTCCACAACGAGCATGGGTACACAACTAACGAGTGCCGACACCTACGGGAAGCCATCGAGGATCTGATCCAAAATGGCAAGCTCAAAAGTATGTGGATAACAAAAGACCAACACCACCTGGGGCGGCCTTGGAGATCACTGACAACTGCCAGACAGAGGCCAGAAAAAACAAAGGCCAAAAGGATGACAATGACAGAGAAGATGATGGGGTAGGAAATACCCCATCCCTAGTACAACCCACCATTGGGGCTACATATATGATCAAAGTTTCCCCCAGAGAGCCGGGGGAAACAGGAAAGCAAGATAGAAGGCGAACGAAATCCTCAACCACAATTATAAAAGACCTCGAGAATGGCCTCTGGGTCCAATGCTATGATAAGAACATGCCTCCAGAACCTGCTTACGGACGAGGGGGACCAAAGGCAAAAGCACTATTAGAGTTTTGGGAGAAGCGTTACCAAATGGACCTCCCACGGGTCGAGATCGGACTCCTCGAGAACATCACTACATAGGACCTCGGCAGACTAGTCCAGAAAGTACAATTGGTCATACCCGAGTCATATGTGATCACTGGTGGATTAGCAGTAGGTAATAGCTCAGCAAGGTCAGCTAAAGCTTATGCAAGGGAGCTGAATGACATTAAGTTTGCCCCAAAAAAGTCAAGATTAGGGGACTTAATGATCTTCAGTGACGATGACCTGATAAATGTTGTATCACCGCATAAAGATGTCTTGGTGATCACAGCGGTCATCTCGGATTTTGATGTCACTTGAATAATGGTGGACACAGGAAGTGCGATAGACATCCTGTATTACCATACATTCCAGAGAATGAATTTCAGCGATGAGATGCTTGGACCAGCGGTCCACACCCTAACAGGGTTCACCGGAGACTCAGTCTCTATAAAAGGAAGGATTCACCTACCCTTCATGATAGGGCAGAAACAGGCTCGAAAGGTTATTAATGTAGAGTTTCTGGTAGTCAACCTTCGAGCCAGTTATAATGTCATCCTCGGATGACCATCTCTACATTGCCTCCGAAGATATCTATCTACATATTATCAGGTGATCAAGTTCCCCACTGGCCATGGAATGGGAGAATGCCGTGGTGACTAAAGAATCTCGCGACAATGCTACGACATAGAACTGGGACGAATACCAGGGGCCTCATCCCTTACCGGAGAAGAAGGTACAACCAAAAAGAAAGGAAAGGCCTCGGTCCAGTCTATCATTTTGGAAGATGTCAGAGATAATCCAAATCCAGAAAAAATACCTCCTCACCGAGGAACCCCTGCGGAAGGATTGATACAGATCCCGATTTCAAAAGACCACCCTGACCGTACCTTCCAAATCGGAATCACCCTATAAGGAGAAATGCGCGATGAGCTCATCTCCTTCATCAAGGAAAGTGCTGATGTATTTGCCTAGTCGGCAACAGATATGCCCGGCATCGATAGAAAACTCATAGAACACCATCTAGTCATCGATGTCACACCTCAATTCTGCACCAACCAAAATGGTGTGATGAACCGTCTATGATCCAACGGTTCAACCAGGATCTCGAATAGGCTATGCCAACCATGTTAAACCAAAACACATTCTATATTAATCAGAGATAATAAAGTAAATAGCGGAAGTCTTATTAATAATGAACTGAGGTCTAATCAAGATAAATAATTAATATTCTAGTTATCTCCAAGTAACCAAAACATAATTTAATACATATTACAAATATCTAAATACGAAAGTTAAACACTAAGCGCATCTGTAGTTGAAACACTCGCTTAACGAATCATAATAGTCCTCTACAGCTTGCTCATCCATAGCTGCCACCTGTTCATATATTGGCGTGTCGACATAATCTTCAACCGTAATACCCGCAACATCAGAAACTAAAAAGAATTGCGCGCACGAGGGTCAGCTCTCCAACTTGAGCTCAGTGAGTAAACAAAACAATACAATAAACATATGCATGCATTCAATTCATATCTTTGGTCTGGTTCATATGTTTGCAATGTGCAATAGAAAGGATTGGTGGCCACCGCACCTCTATACACGAGTGTGTGAAGCCGCCCAAAGGATCAAACACCAATGCCGTCCCACATGCACCCATCATAGAATAGAGATAGAGCTAAAGTGCCCGGATCAAACACCGTATGACACTTCCCCTGATGCCCTACCCATACCAACATGTAAGCCCCTATTGGCGAGGGCTTGCAAATTGGGCTCATAACTAACCAATCCTAATGTCAAACAGTGTATTCAAGGCCTCACCACAGCATCGCTCAATACGTCCATAGAGATAGAGATAAGGCC
Source organism: Protea cynaroides (assembly GCA_028583415.1). NCBI lineage: Eukaryota > Viridiplantae > Streptophyta > Magnoliopsida > Proteales > Proteaceae > Protea > Protea cynaroides. The sequence goes on along the minus strand of CM053265.1, from coordinate 26,791,802 downwards.
CCCCGATAGAGTCAGAGACTACATGGTCCGAGACCACCACCCCTGATGCCCTATGACGTAATAATTCTGCTAAGGTAATGGGGATACGATGATGTTAGTGGACAAGACTTGAGTAGAGATAGAGCTAGAGTCTGGTGACCAGGATGAACCATAAAGTCACGTCCTCCCCCTGATGCCTCACTCGCATCAAGTACACTAACCACACACATACTTTCACATGCCTATTCCTAATATCATCATCATCATCATCATGTTATAAATAAACAGAATTAAATATGCATGAGCAGTAATAACAGGAATATTGGATGACATGTGAAATGCACATTACAAGCATACAAGCATAGAATCAATCATGGCATTGGACTCAATACGTAAAAACAGTTTATTATTAGCCAATTAATTTAGGTCTTGTTCCCTTACCTTTGATTGATAGTAGATCCTCATTCAAGCTTTATAATTCACTTTTAGATCACTTGAAAACCTAACAAGTTGATAGATTTTTAATTAGAATTAACTCCCATGTGTTTAGACTAACATAAACTGAGGGGTCGCAGGTGTGGCAGCACCTGTAGTCTCAGTTTCTGTGACCACAGGGCGTGGGGTCGCAGGGTGGGGTCAGACATACTCTGGCCACACGTGCGACCACACCCTCCCTGGAAACTTCCCGAGGGCATGTGGTCGGACATGTGTGTCTCGTGGGGTCGGACATCATGCAACCTCACGTGCGACCACACGTGTTATGGTCGACCTTTCACTCTTAATTCCATTCCTTCATGTTTGAATCCTTTGGCTTATCATCATGGTCCTTCCTATGATTGTTCTATGGTCCAAAACTATTATTTTATACACCATCCATTGTCCACATAATTTCCTCCATGGATTCTCTTGGAATTTGTCCATGGATGGATGATTTGGGTTTTTCTTAAATCCTATCTTCTTCATGAACTATTCTACGCTCTTAATTTAACATGGGGAATATGTTCATACCTTAAGCTTGCTGAAGATTCAGAGTTTTCTCTGAATTTTCCTCCTCCTTAGTCTTCCTCTTCAATTCTCCTTCTCTTTCTTTTCTTCTATTTCTCTCACTTTCAATTAAGGTTCTAAAGGAGTGAAAGAGGCTAAGGAACATCCTATTTATAGAGGAAAACCCTCCATAATATGCCCTAATGAGTTTAGGAAAGAACCCCCTTCAGATTAGGAAGGTTTCCTAAATTTGGTTTCTGACTGGGTTCCGTGGGGTCGGAGGTGGGGTCGCAGATTCCGTCGACCACACCTTTTCAAATGTCCGACCACACGACCAAAATTCATGTGGTTGGACTGTTTTGAGGTGTGGTCAGTCACACCTGTTTAGGTATGCGACCACACACTCATAATTGACTGTTTTTGGGTTGATTTCATACCTGGTCTTGTGGTTTCTTCATGCACTTGGTCCACTTGGCTCGACCATGATAGGTAGACCTGATACAAGGTGGTAAGACCAGTTAGTTTGATACGGGTCTTACAACTCCCCCCTTCTTATTAGAAATTTCATCCTCGAAATTTGCACATACCTTCCGAGTCGAAAAGGTGAGGGCATACTATTTCTGCATTGCATCCTCCTTTTCCCATGTAATCTTCTCCACGTCTTGTCTTCACCAGGTTACTTTCATATAATAATTATCCCAGCTATGGAAATGTTATACCTTTCAACCAGTGAACTAGGTTGGTACCACTTCAATAGTTAAATCTTCTATCTAATCCAGTGGATCCGTAGTCAATACCTTTGATATGGATCTCCAATGTACTTCTTCAATAGAAATACGCAAAATATGTCATGCACACTAGACATGGACAGCGTAACGCTAGTTGATATGCAACTTTTCTACGTCTCTCCAAAATTTATAAGGTCCAACACATATATAGGACCCCACTTTCCCTTCTTGTTGAACTGCTTCAAACCACGCATAAGTGATATCTTCAAGAACACTTTGTCACTTATGGTGAACTCAAGGTCTTGGCATCTCTTCTAATAATCCTGAGCTGTCTTGGCCCTTTTTCTTTGATCTTGTCTGCCACTCGACATGTTTCTCAATAAACTCAGGTCTTAAATTTCTTTGTTCACCAACTTTATTCCAAAATAGAGGAGTTTGACATTTCTACCGTACCATACTTTATAGGTGACATTTACATGGTAGCTTGGTAGCAAATTCAATCCCCATATAGCTTAGTTAGCCGCTCCAAAGCATACCGAGGTCGTATAGCAATGGAATGAGCTATGTTCATAAGGTGATCAACAATCAGCCAAATTGCATCAACCGATCTAGGAGTCAGTGGCCAATCGGTGACATAGTTCATTGTAATGTAGTTTCACTTCCAGACTGGCTCCGATAGTGGTTGTAGTAAGCCATGTGGGTCTTTGTCTTTCAACCTTTACTTGGTAATAATTCAGACATTAGAATACGCACTAAGCCACATCTATTATCATTCTTCTTTACCAGTACAATCTCTTCAGGTCATGATACATATTGGTACTCTAGGATGTCTTGAATATAGAGTACAATGGGCTCTTATCATTATCTTCTTCATGATATCAGAGTCTTTACCTTCAGGTATGCATAATCATCCTCTGTATCTCAGGACCTTTTTCACATCCAAAGTAAGTCAGGGTTAGGTTTTTCTTTCTCTAAATCTTCTTGCACCGTTCTTATATATGGATCTAACAAAATTGCTACTTTTACTTCATCCATCAATTCAGAGATGATCTTTAATGCCACAAGCGCAGTCGAGGAACTGTTGCTCCATAAGTTCATTTATAAGTTCTCGCTCAATTGGATCATCACGAGTTTCTATTATATGTTACTCTTTTTCCAAATCTGAATCTATTGCTGCGAAACATAAGGCAACATTTATATTGGGTCCTTCCTTGGACTTCATAATTCCCTTTTTGCTTAAGGTCTTAGCTACTATATTAGCCTTGCTCGAGTGACACTGAATATTGCAGTCTTAATCCTTCAAGTGTTCTAACCATCTTCTCTATCTCATGTTCAACTTTTTCTGGTAAAGAGATAAATAAAACTCTTGTGTTCCCATTTAATCTAAAATTCTTCTCCATTTAGATAATGTCTCCAAGTCTTGATTGCATAATTCATCACCGGTAATTCCAAGTCCTGAGTAGGGTAATTCTTTTAATGCTCCTTCAGTTTTCTTGAAGCATATGCAATCACTTATTTACCTTGCATTAACCCGCATCCTAGATCCAATCCGAAAGCTTTGATGTATAGGGTAAAAGGTTTCCCTGGTGTTAGAACGATCAAGATGGGAGTTGATATCAACCTTGTTTTTAGAGTCTGGAAACATTCTTCACACTTGTCAGTCCAATTAAACTCCTCTCCCTTCCTGGTTAGCTTGGTAAGAGTTTTGAGATCTTAGAGTGGTCTTCTACAATCGTCTGTAATAACCAGCTAAACCCAAGAAACTTCTGATCTCTGTAATGTTCTTTAGGTGTTTCTCACCATATGATTACTTCTATCTTACTAGGGTCCACTTTAATCCCTTTTTATGATGCTATGTGATCTAAGAAGATCACTTTATTTAATCAGGTCTCTTATTTCTTGGACTTGGCATAAAGCTTCTCCCTTTTCAGCTATTGTGAAGCTGATCTAAAATTCGTTGTATGAATTGCTTCATTCTTGGAATAAACCAAAATATCATCTATGAAAAGACCGACGTATCCAACATGTCATGAAACACCCAATTCATCAGCTCCATAAAAGATGTAACGGCATTGGTTAATCCAAACGTTATAATCGGGAACTTATAATGCCCAATCCCGGTTCTAAAAGCTGTCTTCGAGATATCGCTGTCAAAATTCTTCATTTGATGATACTCTATCCAAGGTCAATCTTAGAAAATACCTTTGCTCCTTGCAACTGTTTAAACAAGTCATCGATCTGAGGTAGTAGACATCGATTCTTGATCGTGAGCTTGTTTAGTTTTCGATAGTTTATACATAATCTGACACTACCATCCCTTCTTCTTCACTAATTGCATTGGCGCTCCCCGATGCAATACTTAACCGATTAGAACCCTTGTCTAATAACTCCTGTAGTTGAGTCTCAATCCCTTCAACTCCATAGGAGCTTTTTTATAGGTGCCTTTGACACAGGTATCGTCCTTGGTAACAAGTGGATGACGAACTCGATCGCACGATCAGATGGTAACCCAGGTAAGTCTCCTGAAAACACATCAGGAAATTTATGCATCACATAAATATCTTCTATCTGTGGTGCTTCTTTGGTAACGTATATCACATATACCATATATCCAACTCCTTTCTCTTAATCTCTTCGCCTTTAGCATAGAGAGGATCAGCTTTCACTTCTTAGGCAATATGCTTCCAATAAAATTAAATTATATGCCGTCTTTATTCTTAAATGATAACCTCTTTTATGCACATAACAACTTTGTAGAGTGTTGACACAACTAGTCTATCCCCAAGATGATGTCAAAGTCTGTCATCTCAAGTTGAATTAGGTTACATCCAACTTCTGTCCATCCATACAATTCGGACATTGCTCATAACACTCATCTAATGCAACATTTAGTCCAAAAGGGCTTGAACTGGTTTAAAGGTCTTAAGAGCTTGTCTAGTTCCTTCATCTCTTAGTTTTTCAAAGACTATCGCTAATAATCTCATATATTGAAAAACTCATTAGCTTATATTTCTTTTATCCTTGCTGTTCTACCCCGATCTCTCTTTCATATACCTCAAAAAATATCTTGTGATTGTTACTTCATATCCCAAGTCTACCTCTAGGCATTAGGGTATATGCTTATAAATTCATTAATTCAGCCAAACTCTTTTGGTCTTTTCTTAATCATCTCACTCGACATTGGGCATAACTCAATAATAGTTGTGCTATACCAAGTACTATCCATACCATCATTTTTTATTTCATCATTATATCCACTCTTAGATCTGCCTTTAGAATCTTCTTCCTTGTCAACTTCATATCGATATAACCATCTTTAACTTTACTTGAGTGCTATCTACTCTTTCCTAGTTACTCTTGATAGTTCTCACTTTTTGCTCATGCACTCTTTTATAGACATGACTCATATCCATCCAATATCCATCCATTCAGTAATCTCAAAATAGATTCTCCATTACTTCATCTGAGGTTTCTTGGCTATAGCATCTAATCTGAATTCAATCGTCTTTCTTTCAATAATTCTCTTATCACTAAACATCTTTATCAACAAAGGTCAGAGAGTGTATGAATCAGAATGTTTATACAAAAGTAATACATTTCCTTCTTTCGAATTCAATGTAATGACGAACACTTGCTTTATCTAATGAACTTAGGTTTAAAGGATCAGGAGTAAATCTATGGTAATCCAACCGGCATCAAAAAGGTCATTAAGTTGCACGGTGGTCCAAATACATGGAAATAGAGATTTTACAGTTCTTAACCTCATGGTTACAGGTTCTATCGAGTATATAATGCCATTGGTCGAGGCACTACAGGAGTAAATCTGGAAAAAGTTTTGATACATCAATAAATCAGATATAAATCAAAAGATGTATGCTCAACATGATTATACGTTTAACTATTCATTCAGTTCATATCTCTGTTCATGTTGTCGATCATGAGAGTGGCTCAGATTGGTATAATTAGGACTAATACTAAAGAAACAATATCTATAATTCCAATTGACAGGTTGAATCGATAAGGTATCCTATCAAGACACGAGAATTTAAAATCAAGTATGTGCATCCTTTATAATCATAAGAGTAAGTCAATAATGCACCGCATCCTATATAAACCTATCTAGTTATATGGCCATAATAGATTTGATCCTTTGCTAAAAACGTTTGAGGCTTCATCTTCAAAAAATATTCCTCAACCCTTGTTGGATCATTCTGCCATGATGCAGCCATCCCATACATTGGTGGCTGATAAGGGTAACCACCTTAATACACTGCTTGTTGTGCACCAAGCTTCTGCACTGGGGTGTGTGTTACTGGGACTTGCTGTATGATAGGCACTGTATTATAGCTAACAAGTGCTGGGGGTACAGTGTTGCTACCAATTGATACCGTACTTGGTTTGACCCGGAGGTATTGATGTAGCATTGGCAACTTTACTCCTGATCCTTAAAACCTAGATTCGCTAGATAAAGCAAGTGGTTGTCATTATGATAATTGAAAGAAGGAAATGAATTATTTTGGACAAACATTCTGAATTATACACTCCCTGATCATGGTTGATAAAGATGTGTAGTGATAATGGAATTATTGGAAGGAAGATGATTGGATTCAGACTAAATGCTATAGCCAATGAACCTCAGAGGAAGTAATGGAGAATCTATTTTGAGATTGCTAAAGGGATGGAATTTGGACGCAACCTAATTAGACTTGAGATGGCAGACTTTGATGTCCTCTTGGGAATGGACTGGTTAGCTCGGCATTCAGCAAACCTATTATGCGCCGAGAAGAAGCTAACGTTCAAAGACAAAGAAGGAGCAAAATTCAGTTTCTCAGGAACCAAACTTCCCAGGAGACGCAAGCTCATACTTTCCGCATTAAAGGCTAAGAAGTGCCTTGAGAAAGGAGCGGTCGGATATCTAGTATCAGTGGTCGACCTAACCAAGGACGTGCCACAAATGGAAGATATTGATGTAGTGCGGGATTTTCCTGATGTATTTTCGGAGGAACTACCCGGATTACCACCCGACCGAGCCACGGAGTTTGTAATAGATCTTACACCCGGAGCCGCACCGTATCAAAAGCACCGCATGCAATGGCTCCTACCGAATCGAAGGAATTAAAAGTGCAACTACAAGAACTGCTGGATAAGGGTTATATTAGACCCAGTATATCTCCATGGGGAGCACCGGTGTTGTTCGTGAAGAAGAAATATGGTAGCGTTCGGTTATGTATCGACTATAGAGAGTTGAATAAGCTGACAATCAAGAATCGATATCCACTACCCAGGATCGATGACTTGTTCGATCAGTTACAAGGAGCGAAGGTATTTTCAAAGATCGATCATCGATCAGGCTATCATCAATGGAAAATTAAGGAAGGTGACATTCCGAAGACAGCTTTCAGGACAAGATACGGACATTATGAATTCTTGGTGATGTCTTTCGGACTAACTAATGCACTGGCAACGTTCATGGAACTTATGAACCAAGTTTTCCACGATATGTTGGACACGTCGGTGATAGTATTTATTGATGACATATTGGTATACTCCAAGGACAAGGAAACCCATGTCAAGAACCTAAACGCAGCCCTACAACGTTTGAGGAAAGAGAAGTTATACGCCAAATTTTCTAAGTGTGAGTTTTGGCTAAGCGAAGTCGCATTTTTAGGCCATGTAGTATCCGCGGAAGGAATCAAAGTGGACCCCGGTAAGATCGATGCTATTGTGAAGTGGGAAGCACCAAAGAGCGTCTCGTAAATTAGAAGTTTTCTGGGTCTAGCTGGATATTATCGGAGATTCGTAGAAGACTATTCTCGGATTGCCGTACCTCTCACCAGTTTGACCAAGAAAGGAGAAAAATTCGTATGGACGGATAAGTGTGAAAAGAGCTTTCAAACACTGAAGACCAGATTGATATCCGCTCCAATTTTAACCATTCCCGTTCCAGGACAAACATTTACCTTATACACTGATACATCGGGATTGGGATTAGGATGTGTGCTTATGCAAGGATAACAAGTAGTTGCGTATGCATCGAGACAGTTGAAGGTACATGAGAAAAATTACCCAACTCACGATTTGGAATTAACGGCAGTAGTACATGCTGTCAAAATATGGAGACACTACCTATACGGAGAAAAGTTTCAGATTAAGTCGGACCATAAAAGTCTTACTTATCTATTTAATCAGAAGGAGTTAAATATGAGACAAAGAAGATGGCTGGAGTTATTGAAAGACTATGATTGTGATATCCAGTATCATCCGGGAAAAGCGAACGTGGTAGCGGATGCATTGAGCAGAAAAGCAATGATAAAATCTCAAGGAGAAACCAGCACGACTGCAGCAATGTATACCAATGGAATGGTGTTTAATCACGACAACGAGCAGTATGTGATAGATACACCGGATGGATCAACCAACCAAGGGTTCATTCATCGATTTTCAAATATGTTCGCAGCATTGAAGATTATACCAGATATAGTGGACGAAGTGAAGACAGCTATCAAAGCAGATCCTTATCTGAGAACAGTACAAGAAGATATTGAGAAAGGTAGGACCAACTCTGAGTTCACCATAGATAACGAGAAGGTACTGAGATATAAAGGGAGAATATGTGTACCCGAAACAGAAAGTATGGACATTAGACACCGACTGATGAAGGAAGCCCATACCACCATCTACTCGATACATCCTGGAAGTACAAAAATGTAACATGATCTAAAGAAACTTTATTGGTGGAGGGGAATGAAGGCAGATGTAGCCAAGTTCGTGTCTCAATGCCTAAATTGTCAGAAGGTAAAGGCAGAACGACAAAGACCCGCAGGACTGTTACAACCATTACCGGAACCAGCTTGGAAATGGGACTGCATCACTATGGACTTCGTCACCGGACTACCATTGACTCCTCGAGTAGTTGACGTAGTTTGGGTGATTGTAGACCATCTGACTAAGACAGCTCGCTTCATATCGATACGACCCCAGTATACACTGGAAAGGTTAGCAAAGCTGTATGTGGATAATATTGTTTGGATACACGGTGTTCCAGAAAGCATTGTGTCCGATAGAGACCCATGATTTACTTCCAGATTTTGGGAAGGACTGCAAAAGGCTATGGGTACAACATTGAAGTTCAGTACTGCATTCCACCCACGGATCGACGGACAGTCGGAGCGTACCATTCAGATTTTAGAAGATATGCTACGAGTATGTGTGATTGATTTCAAGGGATCATGGGACGAGAAGTTACCATTGATCGAGTTCGCTTACAATAACAGCTATCAGGCTACTATACAGATGTCACCTTATGAAGCACTGTATGGTAGGAAGTGTCGAACTCCCTTGTTTTGGAATGAAGTTGGAGAACGTAGTATCGTTGGACCAGAATTCGTTGAAGAGACTTGTCGAGTGGTCGACATCATCAAGGAAAGAGTAAGAGTAGCTCAAAACCGTCAGAAGCAATACGCAGATACTCGACGAAGAGATCTAGAGTTCGCTGTAGGCGAAAAAGTATTCTTGAAAGTATCGCCTATGCAAGGATTGAAGAGGTTCGGACAGAAAGGAAAATTAAGTCCAAGATATGTCGGACCATATGAGATTCTGGCTAAGCATGAAAAAGTAGCTTATCAGTTAGCACTACCACCATCTATGTCAAGTGTGCATGACGTATTTCACATATCCTTATTGAAGAAGTATGTCAAAGACCCAACACATGTGTTGACAGTAGATTTGCCGGAATTGACTGATGATTTGACATTTGAAGTAATACCAACGAAAATCACTAGTCGAAAAGTTCAACGTCTACGCAACAGATATATCTACTATGTTAAGGTCACATGGAAAAGTAGAGACATGGAAGAGATTACATGGGAAAAAGAAAATGCTATGAGGAAGCAATACCCTGACTTGTTTGACTCAGAAGGTACGTACAATTTCGAGGACAAAATTTTTATAAGTTAGGGGGAGTTGTAAGACCCGTGTCAATCTAACCCGGTCTTACCACCTTGAACCAGGTCTACCCATCATGGTCGAGTCAAGTGGACCAAGGGCATGAAGGAGATCGAGATCCCAGGTATGAAATCGACCCAAAAACACTTAATTCTAGGGGAGGGTTGCACACCCAGCTAAGCAAGGACGTCCCTAAGCCACATTCACTCCTTTCACAACCCTAATTGAATTGAGAGAAAGAGAGAAGAAGGAAAAGAGGAAGAAAGGAGGCTAGGAAGAAGGCTTAGCAAAAAGGAGAAGAAATTGCAGAGGAAAGTAATCTTCTCAGGTATGGATACTAATTCCATGAGTTTCTACAGACCTTAGGTTAGATATGGTTGAGTGTAGGATTTCGGAGAAACCCAAACCATCCATCCATGGTTAGGCTTTCATGGAAAACCATGGGAGGATGCACGAAAGCTATCTAGATGAATCATACATGGTTCTAGACCATGGAATGAATGTTGAGTGAGTGTAGGAAGCAAGCCATAGGACCCCAAACACGAAGAATGGATTAAAAAGTGGAAATTGGACCAGAGTGCACCAAGGGTCGCACCGAGGGTCGATAGACCATCCGACCCTAGGTGTTTCAGACCATCGACCCTCCGCATTCGGGAAGTTCGGGATCTTTGGGAGGGTAGGTAGACCCATCGACCCTAGCATCGACCCTAGCATCGACCCTCAGTTGACAGAATGGTTTTTAAATTCTGAATTAATTCTAATTAAATTCTATCGACTTTGTTAGGTTTGCTAGCAATATAGTACTGTTATAACAGTGAATCGAAAGCTTGGAAAATATCTATTAGCAAGCTAAGGTGAGGAACCTTAACCCCAAACTAAATTGGTTAATAATAAACTGTTTTCTATTTCTTGAGTCCTATGCCATGTTTGATTATATGCGAATTTGTTTGTAATGTGCATACAGCATGCCATCCAATATTTCTATTACTTGTTCATGCATATTTACTTTATGGTTTATAACATGATGATGATGTTGATGATAGGAATAGGCATATGATTGTATGTGTGTGGTTGGTGTGCTTGATGCGAGAGAGTATCAGGGGAGGTGTGATGAGAACGTCAATAAACGTTAACCTTTGGCGGGTCTCAGCACTTTAGCTCTATCTCTAACTCAAGTCTTGTGCATTGACATCGTCGTATCGCCATTACCTTAGCAAAACTATTATGTCGTAGAGTATCAGGGGAGGTGGTCTCGGTCCTTGTAGTCTCGACTCTACCGGGGGCCTTAGCTCTATCTCTATGGATGTTCCGAGGGATCTTTGGGGTGAGGCCTTGGATACACTGTTTGGCATTAGGATTGGTTAGTAGCGAGCCCAGTTTGCAAGCCCTCGCTAACAGGGGCTTACGTGTTGGTATAGCATTATATAGCAATAAACGTTAACCTTTGTTGTATAATGTTATGGTAGGGTGGATGGGGACGACGATAAACGTTAACCTTCGGGCGGGCTTCCACACCCTGTGTATAGAGGCGGTATCAATAAACGTTAACCTTTGATCACCCAACCTTTCTATTGCATATTGCAAACTATAAACCAAGACCAAAGATATGAATTGACTTTTTGCATGCATATGTAATGTTGTATTGTTTTGGCTACTCATTGAGCCGTGTTGTGTGCTCAGCCCTCGACGTCGAATATTTTTAGTTGATGATGCAGGATATACTGTTGAAGATTATATGAACCTGTCAGCGTAAGGAACTGTAGCAGCTATGGAAGTTGGAGCTGAAGATGATACACACGACTCCTCTTGCGAGTGCAACTCGTGTGTATTCGATTAGATATTTTTACAGTTTTCTTTATTGGATTTATAAGACATGTATTTGGTATTTAAATATTTATGTCTTAGTTAAACACAGAATAATTTGATATTATTTATGGGTATCATTCTAGTACTCAGTTCATATTATTTATAAATTTTCCGCTATTGTGTATTACTCTGATTATGATTGTGGATGCGTGTAAAGTTTGGATAACGCGGGGATAGCCTATTAGAGATCCTGGTTGAACCGTTGGCTATTTAGCGGTTCATCACACCATTCTGAAGTGTGCGGAATTGGGGTGTGACAAAGTTACCTTTCGTCATTGCAAAGCAGTGTTAGTAAGAAGTGGTGCAAGCGTGCCATACCACCCACCTTCCTCTTTACTAGCTTAAATAGAAATCACGAGTCAAACAATAGGTCAATCACTTTTGTGGAAAGGTAGCGAGTATCCCATACCACTGGCCCTCTAATCCTTATTGGCATTGCTGACCCCAAGCTTAAGAATGCATATGCATGGCAAACAAACAATTTATTGGATGGCATGTTATCACACTAACATGTCATCAATTGCATTGCATCACACAGCATATTCAAAAGTCTAAATCTAGCAAACAACGTTCAATTCCCTTACCTAACTTTGTAGTAGCTAAGTAATAGAGTGTATGGTCTCGAGTAGTTTCTTCTAGTGTTCTGCTGTACCTTAGATAACAATAACAATAATAATAATAATATTTATCTATCAATTTACTGTTTTGTATCTATTGTTTGTCCAAGCATAGCCTAATGATTTATTCATATTTTTCAGAGGTCTGATTAACATTAATAAACACTTTTCACTCGCTACCTAGAGTTTCAAATGCATAGAAATTCTAAATAGCAAGCATCTAAAGTATAAAACATGGGTTTTAATCGAAACGATGGAGCATACCTACGTAGATACATGATCTCAGAGATATGAACACATAGACAGTGTCACACCCCAATTTCGCACTATTCAGAATGGTGTGATGAACCATCAACAAACCAACGGTTCAACCAGGATCTCGAGTAGGCTATATCTGTTTTATCTAAGCCTCACACATCCACATTCATAATCAGAGTAAATACACAATAGCGGAAGTCTTATAATAAAATGAACTGAGAAATCTAAATATGATAATCATATTAAAATATCCAATTATGCTGTTTCAATAGAGACATAAATAAAATACCAATTACATGTCTTTACTAAATCCAAATAATTAAAATAAAATCTAATCGAATACGCATGAGTTGCACTCGCAAGAGGAGTCATGCGTATCCACTTCGTCTTCAACTTCTATTGCCGCCATTTTCCCGTACACTGGAGCGTTGAAATATTCTTCGACGGTAGTACCTGCATCATCAACTAAAAATATTCGACATCAAGAGGGTGAGCACATATCAAGGCTTAGTGAGCAAACAAAACAATGCAACAATACATATGCATGCATTTAATTCATATCTGTGGTCTGGTTTAAAGTTTGCAATATGCAATAGAAAGGGTTGGAGGTCAAAGGTTAACGTTTATTGATCCCTCATCTATACATTGGGTGTGGAAGCCCACCCAAAGGTTAACGTTTATTGTCGTCCCCATCCATCCTACCATGAACATTGTACAACAAAGGTTAACGTTTATTGTTGTACAATGCCATACCAACACGTAAGCCCCTGCTGGCGAGGGCTTATAAACTGGGCTCGCAACTAACCAATCCTAATGCCAAACAGTGTATCCAAGGCCTCACCCCAGCATCCCTCAGAACGCCCATAGAGATAGAGCTATGGCCCCCCAGTAGAGTCAGAGACTACAAGGACCGAGACCACCTCCCCTGATACTCTACGACATAATAGTTCTGCTAAAGTAATGGCGATACGATGATGCGAATGCACAAGACTTGAGTTAGAGATAGAGCTAGAGTGCTGAGACCCGGCCTATGACACTCTCCCTAATACTCGCTCGCATCAAGTACACCAACCACACACATACATTCACATGCCTATTCCTATCATCATGGTCATTATCATGTTATAAAAAATAAAGTAAATATGCATGAACAATAAATAGAAATATTGGATGACATGTTGAATGCACATTACAAGCATGTTCGCATAGAATCAAGCATAGCATTGGACTCAAGAAATAAAAATAGTTTGTTATTAACCAATTAGTTTAGGTCTTGTTTCCTCACCTTAGCTTGCTAGTAGATCTTCTTTCAAGCTTTAAGAATCACCTTTATATTGATATTATATTGCTAGAAGACCTAACAAAGTCGATAGAATTTAGTTAGATTTTATTCTAATTTTTCCAACTTGCTGTTAACTGGGGGTAGCAGGACGGGTCGATGCTAGGGTAGCAATATACTACGACCCCCTATAGTAGGGGCGATGCCAGGGTTGATGGGTCCATCGACCCTAAGTGTGACCCCCCGTGGGTTTGGTCGATAAATCACCTTTTGGTCCATTCTCTCTTGTTTGAATCATATGGCTTCCTTCCATAGTCCATTCCATACACTTCCTATGGTTTAGAACTACTCTTTGCATATCATATGATTTAGTTGATCTCCTCCATGGTTTCCATTAAAAGTTAATCATGGATTGATGGTTTGGGGTTTCTCCTACATCATACTTTTCTCATTAACTATTCTAAGTCTCACAAAATACATAGAATTAGTATTCTTACCTGAGAAGAGTACTCCTTCTCTGAAACTCTTCTCCTTTTGCCTTCTTCTCTACTTTCCTTCTCTTCTTCTTTTCTTCCTTCTCTTCTCTTTCTCTCAATTAAATTAGGGTTCTAAAAGGAGTGAAAGAGGCTTAAGGACGTCCTTTATATATAGTAGAAACTCCTAAGATAAGTCCCTTTGATATTAGGAAAGAGCCCAACCGAAATTAGGAAAGTTTCCAAATTTCTGTTTCTGGCGGCAACTGGGGGTTGATGAGGGGGTCGATGATCCCGTCGACCCCTGGTTTTAAAATGTTCGACCCCCGATTAAAAACTGAGGGTCTGACTTTTTGTACTGGGGGGTCCGACCCCACCTCACTGGGTATGCGACCCTCACCCCTTTTTGAGTGTTTTTGGGTCAGTTTAATACCTGGGATCACGATCTCCTTCACGCACTTGGTCCATTTGGCTCGACCATGATTGGTAGACCTAGTTCAAGGTGGTAAGACCGGGTTAGATTGACACGGGTCTTACAACTCCCCCTTACTTATAAAAATTTTGTCTTCGAAATTATACGTACCTTCTGAATCAAATAAGTGAGGGTATTGCTTTCGCATAGCATTCTCTTCTTCCCATGTCACTTCTTCTATATCCCTGCTTCTCCAGGTGACCTTGACATAATAGATATCACGGTTGCGTAAACGTTGCACCTTTCGACTAGTGATCTCAATTGGTGCTACTTCAAAGGTCAAATCTTCAGTTAAATCTGGCAGATCCATTGTCAAAACGTGCGTCGGATCCTTGACATACTTCTTCAATAAGGAAATATGAAATACGTCATGTACACTTGACATAGATGGGGGTAGTGCTAACTGATAAGCCACTTTTCCACGTTTGGCTAAGATCTCATATGGCCCGACATATCTTGGACTTAGTTTCCCCTTCTGTCCAAACTGTTTCAGACCTCGCGTAGGCGATACCTTTAAGAATACTTTATCACCCACGACGAACTCAAGATCTCTGCGTCGAGTATCTGCATATTGCTTCTGATGGTTCTAGGCTGTTCTCACTCTTTCTTTGATAATGTCAACCACTCGACAAGTCTCCTCAATAAATTCTGGTCCAACAAGACTATGTTCCCCAACTTCATTCCAAAAAAAAAGGAGTTCGACACTTTTTGTCATACAGTGCTTTACAGGGTGACATCTGTATAGTAGCCTGATAGCTATTATTATAAGCGAACTCAATCAGTGATAACTTTTCATCCCATGATCCTTTAAAATCAATTACTCATGCTCGTAGCATATCTTCTAGAATCTGAATTGTACGCTCCGACTGTCCATCTATCTGTGGGTAGAATGCAGTACTAAACTTCAATGTTGTACCCATAGCCTTTTGCAATCCTTCCCAAAACTTTGAAGTAAATCATGGATCTCTATCGGACACAATACTTTCAGGTACACCGTGTAATCGCACAATGTTATCTACATACAGCTTATCTAACCTCTCCAGTGTGTACTGGGGTCGTATCGGTATAAAGCGAGCTGTTTTAGTCAGGCGGTCTAGAATGACCCAAACTGCGTCAACTACTCGAGGAGTCAGTGGTAATCCTATGACGAAGTCCATAGTGATGCAGTCCCATTTCCATGCTGGTTCTGGTAACGGCTGTAATAGTCCTGCCGGTCTTTGTCGTTTAGCCTTTACTTTCTGACAATTTAGGCATTGAGACACGAACTTAGCTATATCTGCATTCATTCCTCTCTACCAATATAGTTTCTTTAGATCATGATACATTTTTGTACTTCCTGGATGTATCGAATTGATGGTGGTGTGGGCTTCTTTCAATCGGTGTCTAATGTCTATGCTTTCTGTTTTGGGTACACATATTCTTCCTTTGTACTTCAGTACCTTTTCTTCATCAAAGGTGAACTCAGGGTTACTTCTACCTTTTTCGATGTCTTCTTGTACCGTCCTTAGGTAAGGGTCTGATTTGGTAGCAGTCTTCACTTCATCAACTATATCTGGTATAATCTTCAATGCGGTGAACATATTTGAAAATCGACGAATAAACCCTTGGTTGACTGATCCATCTGGTGCATCTATCACAAACTGGTCATTACTGTGCTTGAATACCTTTCTGGTAGTACACATTGCGGCAGTTGTGCTAACCTCTCCCTGAGATTTTATCATTGCCTTTCTACTCAACGCATCGGCTACTACATTAGCTTTCCCCGGATGATACTGGATATCACAATCATAGTCTTTCAATAGTTCTAGCCATCTTCTTTGTCCAATATTCAGCTCCTTCTGATTAAATAGATAAGACTTTTATGGTATGATTTAATCTGAAACTTCTCCCCATACAGATAATGTCTCCATATTTTGACAGCATGTACTATTGCCGCTAGTTCCAAATCATGTGTAGGATAGTTCTTCTCATGTGTCTTAAGTTGTCTTGAGGCATAAGCAATTACTTGTTCTACTTGCATAAGTACACATCCTAATCCCAGTCCTGACGCATCGGTATACAAGATAAATGGTTATCCTGGAATCGGGATGGTCAAGATTGGAGCTGATATCAATCTAGCTTCAAGGTTTGAAAACTCTTCTCGCATTTATCCGTCCAAACATACTTCTCGCCTTTCTTAGTCAAACTGGTAAGAAGTACGACAATTCGGGAATAGTCTTCCACAAATCGTCGATAATACCCAGCTAGACCAAAAAAACTTTTAATTTCTGCAACGCTCTTCGGTGCTTCCCACTTTACAATAGCCTCGATCTTGCTGGGATCCACTTTAATTCCTTCAGTGGATACTACATGGCCTAGAAATGCGACTTTTTTTAGCCAAAACTCACACTTTGTAAATTTGGCATAGAGCTTTTCCTTCCGTAGTCGCTGCAGAGCGATGTTTAGATTCTTCACATGCGTTTCCTCGTCCTTGGAGTAGACTAATATATCATCAATGAATACAATAACCGATGTATCCAACATGTCGTGGAAATCCCGGTTCATAAGTTCCATAAAGGTTGCTGGTGCGTTTGTTAATCCAAAAGACATGACCAAAAATTCATAATGTCCATATCTGGTCCTGAATGCTGTCTTGGGGATATCACCATCTTTAATCTTCAGCTGATGGTAGCCTGACCGAAGATCAATCTTTGAGAACACTTTGGCACCTTGCAACTAATCTAACAGGTCATCGATCCGAGGCAATGGGTACCGATTCTTGATTGTCAGTTTATTCAGTTCTCGGTAGTCTATACACAAGTGAACGCTACCGTCCTTCTTCTTCACGAATAATACTGGCGCTCCCCATGGTGATATACTGGGTCGAATATAACCCTTGTCCAGTAGTTCTTGTAGTTGTACTTTTAATTCCTTCAGTTCAGTAGGATCCATTCTATAAGGTGCTTTCGATACTGGTGCGGCTCCAAGTATAAGATCTATTACAAACTCTGTGGCTCGGTCGGGTGGTAATCCTTGTAGTTCCTCAGGAAATACATCAGGGTAGTCCCACACGACATCAATATCTTCCATCCATGGTGCTTCTTTGGTAAGGTCGACCACTGATACTAAATACCCGACTGCTCATTTCTCCAGGCACTTCTTAGCCTTTAGCGCCGAGAGTATGAGCTTTCGTTTACGGGGAAGTTTGGTTCCTGCAAAACTAAATTCTGCTCCTTCTTTGTCTTTAAATGTTAGCTTTTTTTAAGCGCATAATAGGTTTGTAGAATACCGAGCTAACCAGTCCATTCCCAAGATGACATCACAGTCTGGCATCAAAAGTTGGATCAAGGTTGCATCTAAGGTTTTCTCGTCAATGAGAACTGGACATGGCCCATAACCTTTTTCTAACTCCACTTCTAACCCCATCGGTGACCGTACAAGTAGTTTGTAGTCTAATGTTTTGATGGGTAAATTCAGCTTCTTTCCAAATGACACAGATATAAAAGAATGAGTAGCTCCTGAGTCAAAGAGTACTCCGGCGGGTATGCCATTTATAGGTACGATACCTGTGATTTATTTTAACTTAGTCACATGCTCACACAATGTAATACAACTTAAAATGTTTCAGTCATACCTGTGACCACATCGGGTGATGCGACAGCATCTTCAGATGTAACAGCATAAACTCGTCCTTGATGTAGCTGCTTACTGGGCTTAGGACACTCCCTTGCCATATGCCCCGCTTGATTGTAGTTATAACATTTTGGACCTTCAGTATTTGGCTTTGGCTGCTATTGAGCTACTGGGGTAGTCTTGGGTGCAGCGGTAAAACTTTGAGTACGGAAGGGTTTGTATGCCTTGTTATTACCTCCGTTGTATGAATTACCAGCTGGCCTTTTTATACCTCTGTTTTGGAGTAGATAGCTCTCTTTCTGGCTCGACTCTATAACTCGAGCAATTTACACAGATTCATTATAAATCTTCTTGTCTAGGCCCAGAACATGCTCCCTGATACTTCCTCTAAGTCCCGTGACAAACCTACGGGTCTTAGTGTCTTCCTCTTGCATGCTTAGTGGTGCGAAGAAAAATAGCTCTTCGTAACGCTGCTGATAGGCATCCACTGTCATCTGTCCCTGATATAATCTTAGGAACTCCTTCTCCATAGAATCTTTGAAGCTTTGGGGAAAGTACTTCTCAAAGAAAGCTTCTTTATATATAGCCCAGGTCAATAGGACGTGCTTGGTTATTAAATAGTCCTTTGTAGATTTCCACCAATGATGTGCATCACCTTTTTGCATGAAGGTGGCACATAATACCTTCTCCTCCTCTGTGATAGTCATCATGAGAAAATTTTTCTCCATTTCGTCGATCCAGTGTGTCGGCCAGAGCGGATCAAACGGTTTTCCGTTGAACTCCTTAGGTTTCATCTTTAAGAATCTCTCGATGAGTCGAGAGTGATCCAGCTGATTAGGAGCATATGCCCCATATATAGGTGGTGGATACTGAAAATTTCCCTGTACTACCTCAGGATGTGGTACTGGAATCTGTGCAGCTGATGGTTGAGGTGTTGGGTGGTTACCCACTGGTGTTGCATTGGCTTGCCCAGCCAGCATAGGTGTAGTTTGTGCCGCCTGGAACATCATTCCCATCATTGCTTGCATATGGGCTTGTGCATGTTGCATTTGTTGAAGTTGTTGTGCCAGATTAATCACCACAGTAGTTAGTTCCGGTGGTGGGGGTGGCAAGTTAGTAGGATTTGCCGGACCCTGATTTACTGGTGGTGCAACTTACGGATTACCCTGTGCATTTATATTTTCTTGGCTGGCTTCCTCCACGGGTGGTGATGGTGGAACTGCGTTTCGGCTCTGCGTGGTTACTCTACGCCTAGCCATATTTTTCCTTTGATAATGGTGATGTCTGAAAATCATTAAAATACGTGAGGCAATCATTTATACTTCATGTAGATACACTAACCGATGTTATTTTCAAATTTTTCAGATCATTCTGTGAAAAATACTGTCTTTTCTATGCAGGGTCGATGGTGGGGGTCGATGGTATGTCCGACCCTAGGATCAACCCTGGGAATCACTGATTCTTATCGAGAGTCGGGGGTCGATGCGGGGGTCAATGGGTGTCCGACCCCAGGTGGGACCCCTGGTTCTCTGTCAGATTACGGAGAGCTGCGGATCGATGCGAGGGTCGATTCGTGGGTCGATGGTCCTGGTCCAATTCTCCGACCCCCGGACCAAAAATCAGATTTTTAAGGTCTGATTCTGAGTTCATTTTCCATTCTTCCTCCTCTGTTTTGACTCGTCTCCTTCCTCTGAGTTGCTACAGTACCAACTCTGCTACATTGGTCATTTGGGTTCCTTGTTTCGATGTCTACACCTTCCCTACAGGTATGTATCTTACCTTTACATGTTTTTAGGTTTTCTTTTCTAGGTTTTCACCTGTATATCTCGTTTTCTTCAAATTAAACTTTTTCCAGCCGTAAAAATTTGATTTTTATTGGGGGCTTTTGTTGTTGGTGAGTCAATGGACGAAAGCCCTCAAAAATATTTGAGTTTCATCGGTTGGTTATCGAGAAACTTGAAATTTGCCCTTTTTGCCCTAAATTGTCAAGATTTTTGAATTTCTCAAAATTTATTCAAATTGAATTCCGTTAGCTAGAATTTCCAACTGTATGAGTATTGCATGATAGTTTAGAACCTATGTAAGTCCTCCTGCCCATGTGTATGGGTGAAAAATGAGGCTTTTGGCCAACTTACGTCGTTATAATGTCAAAATTTTGAATTTTTCTACCTTACTAATCCATTATCTATTTTTCCTTGTGGTTTACAGATATTATGGCCCGTACCAAGGTTCCTAGTGTTCGCGACCGTCTTCGCTTCCGTACTAGTGAAGCTGAGGCACAATATGCCCGCTTTGCTCGTAAGAAGGTAGAGGGAGGCCGCAAGGTGGACTTAGCTGAGTTAGCCTTGTTCAATGTGGAGAGAGCCTTTGGTGACATGGGCTGGCTTCCTGTCATCATCTATGATGCCTGTACCTGCCCTGACTTGGTACGCCAGTTCTATTGTAACCTCCAGGTGGTGGGGGATTACAATGATGTTGAGAGGGGTAATGAGCTCCGAATCACTAGCTATGTCAAGGGAGTTGAGGTCTCCTTTGACTATCGGCAGCTAGCTGACCTACTGGGTATTTCCTATGACGGCTCCTTCGTCTTCTGTGCCCCTGGAGAGCCCCAGTTCTTCTCATTACAGATGAGGGCTGAGATAGACCGTCAGCTCATCAGACCTGATCGCTGGGAGATGAAAGCGAGTTATCTTCGTTCGGATTCGCGGGTGTATTACAAGATCATTCAGCACAACCTGCTTCTGCAGAGTGGTCATTTTGAGAGGGTCTCCTAGCTGACTCAGTTTTTGTTGTATTGCATCTGTACTAGGTGGTCGGTCTGCCTACCTTACATCAACATGCGGACGATGATCAGTGCTACGTTGTCCAATCGTACTGGTAACTTGCCCTATGGACGTATGATCACTACGCTGCTTACCCGCCTGGGTGTGGATTTGTTGGGTGAGAAGATTCAGGAGAAATCCTTCTCCTCTCCATTTGATTGGGATGCCATCTGTAAGATGGGCATGCGGGATGCCCAGGTCAGTGATGAGGAGAGGAACGCGATGGTGCGCCCTCGCACTAATGTGGAGATGACTGACGCTGAGGCAGCAACAGCAGCCGCTGGAGTTCATAGGGAGCCTGCTGGTGATGATGACCGTCTGTACATGGATGTGGACTCCATACCACCTCCTTCACCTACACATGCTGCTAGAGCTAGTACTTCTTATGCGGCTGGTCCTTCACATGCGGCTGGTCCTTCACACCCACCTTCTGATATGATGGGGATATTACATGAGATCAGAGAGGCTCAGTGCAGATCTGATCTGAGGATGGGGGAGTTACTAGATGCTCAGCGTGTGAGAGTGGATGAGCTACTAGACGCCCAGTGCATATCAGACATGAGGATGGGAGAGCTCATAGATGCTCAGCGCCGGTCAAATATGCGGATGGAGGAGCTTTTGGGTGCTCAGCGCGTGACTGATCAGCGGGTGGCTGGTCTCACAGCTAGTCTTCAGATGACCCAGACTCAGGTAGCCTGGTTGACTAGAGTCTATGCGGAGGATTATGACAGAGACCGTGAGGCACTGCCTCCTCTTTCACCTCCAGCTTCATGATTGTATTTGTTTCCTTTCTTTGTACTATAGAGTAACTGTCTAGGTTGTAGACTGTACTCTGCTTTAGCTATTTATATACGTTTGTTTCTTTCTCATTGTATTTAAAATTATTCTCCCTTTAATAGATGCATTATTCTCTTTTCAAATTTGGTCTCAAACATCACTTGTGCTTATAGTGTGTTAATATTACAGTTTTTACTTTTATCCTATCTCAGTTCATAATTCATCGTGAAGGTATGCTAGTTTAGCGGATAAGGCCTGAGAGGCTCTGATACCAAGTTGTCACACCCCAATTCCACACTATTCAGAATGGTGTGATGAACCGTCAACAAACCAACGGTTCAATCAGGATCTCGAGTAGGCTATATCTGTTTTATCTAAACCTCATACATCAACATTCATAATCAGAGTAAATACACAATAGCGGAAGTCTTATAATAAAATGAACTGAGAAATCTAAATATGATAATCATATTAAAATATCCAATTATGCTGTTTCAATAGAGACATAAATAAAATACCAATTGCATGTCTTTACTAAATCCAAATAATTAAAATAAAATTTAATCGAATACGCATGAGTTGCACTCGCAAGAGGAGTCATGCGTATCCACTTCGTCTTCAACTTCCATTGTCGCCATGTGCCCGTACACTGGAGCGTTGACATATTCTTCGACGGTAGTACCTGCATCATCAATTAAAAATATTCGAAGTCGAGAGGGTGAGCACACATCATGGCTCAGTGAGCAAACAAAACAATGCAACAATACATATGCATACATTCAATTCATATCTGTGGTCTGGTTTAAAGTTTGCAATATGCAAGAGAAAGGGTTGGAGGTCAATGGTTAACGTTTATTGACCCCTCTTCTATAAACAGGGTGTGGAAGCCCGTCCAAAGGTTAACGTTTATTGTCGTCCCCATCCATCCTACCATGAACATTGTACAACAAAGGTTAACATTTATTGCTGTACAGTGCCATACCAACACGTAAGCCCCTGCTGGCGAGGGCTTGCAAACTGGGCTCGCAACTAACCAATCCTAATGCCAAACAGTGTATCCATGGCCTCACCCCAGCATCCCTCAGAACGCCCATAGAGATAGAGCTAAGGCCCCCCGGTAGAGTCAGAGACTATAAGGACCGAGACCACCTCCCCTGATACTCTACGACGTAATAGTTCTGCTAAAATAATTGCGATACGACAATGCTAATGCACAAGACTTGAGTTAGAGATAGAGCTAGAGTGCTGAGGCCCGGACTATGACACTCCCCCTGATACTCGCTCACATCAAGTACACCAACCACACACATACATTCACATGCCTATTCCTATCATCATGGTCATTATCATGTTATAAACAATAAAGTAAATATGCATGAACAATAAATAGAAATATTGGATGACATGTTGAATGCACATTACAAGCATGTTCGCATAGAATCAAGCATAGCATTGGACTCAAGAAATAAAAACAGTTTGTTATTAACCAATTAGTTTAGGTCTTGTTTCCTCACCTTAGCTTGCTAGTAGATCCTCTTTCAAGCTTTAAGAATCACCTTTATATTGATATTATATTGCTAGAAGACCTAACAAAGTCGATAGAATTTAGTTAGATTTTATTCTAATTTTTCTAACTTGATGTTAACTGGGGGTAGCAGGACGGGTCGATGCTAGGGTAGTAGTATACTGCGACCCCCTATAGTAGGGTCGATGCCAGGGTCGATGGGTCCATCGACCCTAGGTGCGACCCCCCGTGGGTTTGGTCGATAAATCACCTTTTGGTCCATTCTCTCTTGTTTGAATCCTATGGCTTCCTTCCATAGTCCATTTTATACACTTCCTATGGCTTAGAACTACTCTTTACATATCATATGGTTTAGTTGATCTCCTCCATGGTTTCCATTGAAACTTAATCATGGATTGATGGTTTGGGGTTTCTCCTACATCATACTTTTCTCATTAACTATTCTAAGTCTCACAAAATACATAGAATTAGTATCCTTACCTAAGAAGAGTACTCCTTCTCTGAAACTCTTCTCATTTTGCCTTCTTCTCTACTTTCCTTCACTTCTTGTTTTCTTCTTTCTCTTCTCTTTCTCTCAATTCAATTAGGGTTCTAAAAGGAGTGAAAGAGGCTTAGGGACATCCTTTATATAGAGTAGAAACTCCTAAAATAAGCCCCTTTGATATTAGGAAAGAGCCCAACCGAAATTAGGAAAGTTTCCAAATTTCTGTTTCTGGCGGCAACTGGGGGTCGATGATCCCGTCGACCCCTGGTTTTAAAATGTCTGACCCCCGATTAAAAACTGAGGGTCTGAATTTTTGTACTAGGGGGTCCGACCCCACCTCACTGGGTGTGTGACCCTCGCCCCTTTTTGAGTTTTTTTGGGTCAGTTTAATACCTGGGATCACGATCTCCTTCACGCACTTGGTCCATTTGGCTCGACCATGATGGGTAGACCTGGTTCAAAGTGGTAAGACCTGGTTAGATTGACACGGGTCTTACAGACAAGGTCATAAAATTCCTAGAAAGATGGTATCCGAAGATGGCCTTCATCTGGGGTCATTACACCATGTGGCACGTAATCTACTGCACTGTCATCTACCATAGGCATACGGCATGTAACAAACCGCACGTTGAAACGGGGTCATCACATACTGAAACTTCTCCGGTGGTTTTTCTAAGATTTTATCCAGCTTAGGCAGTGTGTTTAGGCTTGAAAATCCCATTTTAACCTAGGTTCTTAGCATCGATCCCATTTCTCAGACTACCGATATTGCTGGATTTAGTTTTAATACATTGAATCGGATTCCAACAATACCAGGGGAGGTTTTCCTTGGGTTTTAAATTCATAATAACCCATTCTAAATAAACCTCAAAGTTTGGGGTTCATAGATTCAATTATTTATCCATTCCATCTATTTTCTAGTATTTCTAGGATCACAGTTCTTCTCTGATTCAAATCTAACTTCCAGTTTAACCCAAAATCTTGGTAATTAAATTGATATTCAAGATGAATACTATAGATAGTAACTATAGATCATTCACTCATCATTCTCATCCATCCTTTATCATTTATCTAGATCCTAGTTCTCTACAAATCTAATCCACACACCTATAGGTATTTGGGTGTGTATCAGAGATGGAGAAAAGTGATCATGGTCACTGATCCTTGATTATAATCCTTCATGACTTTGTTGGTTTATTTTCATTCGAAGGAAGATCAAAAAGAGAGTAAGGAGTTTGATACCAATGTTGCTTTCTCTGTCGATGATGGTATCGAGCTTTCTCTAAGGGTAGTAGAGTTCCCTTTTCCTTTCTTCCTCGTTTCCCCTTCTCTTCTTCCTTCTCCAGCACCGACAGAATCTCTCTCTCTTTCTCTCTTTCTCTCTCTCACGTTTCTATCTAGATGGTGAAAGAATGAGGGAGAGAGTGGAATAGAGACTCTAACCACGTTTGGGATTAGATTGGGTTTCCAATCATGGTAAGTTGGAGGATTCCCTCCTTCTTACCACTTTGAAATGGATAATGACCTAGACAAAATTTCCCATGAATCCAATTCGAGACCAGTTTTGACCATGGGTCCAATCGAGTTGGTTTTTCTAAACTAGACTCGCTTCAAGGGGTGCGGTACTATGGTGCGGTATGTGACTGACAGCACCTAGGTGGTGTTGTGCCAAACTTCCTTTTTTGAGTCCAGATTGTGTACTTAAGTGTAAAGGGTCTTTCTTAGTTACCTCCATTTGGTTTCATAGACCTAATTCTCCTTTGTTCAAACCATTCATTGTGGTAAAACCTGTTGCAAAGTCAAAATTTTAAATTAGGTCTGAAATTTTGGGTCTGGGTCTTACACTGTTGTCATCACCACCGACTGAACTCTAGATATCATGGAGTTAGAAGAAGGCAGAAAAAATAGAAGGCAAACTCCAATCCGCCCCTACCGAATAAACACCAGATATCGAAGCTTCTGTAGCAGGTATAATAATCTTTTTAGGCAGGGCTAAACTCCTATTTGTAACCCTGACAGACTGCTGCACCAATCTCCTAGCCAAACTCGTCTGCAACCCAGCAACAACACTACTAGGCTCCTTCCTCATAAACAGAAACGAAGAAACCCTAGCAGGCAATGAAGAAACAGAAACCCTAGGTATCTGAATATCAGAAGACCCTGAGGGCCGAGTAGCTTCCTGAGACTCAAACCTGAACGTAGTCCCAAAATCCCTATCCTGTAAAATAGCCTGAACATTACCACCATCATATGTTGCAGCAGCCTCAGCCGCAACCATTACCTTCACCCCAATAGAAACAGGAGTTCCTAACCCAGTTAGATTATCAGAACAGTCACCAAAACGGCTAGGCATTGCAACCCTAGTAGAACTCGAAGCACTCTTATCAGATCCATCAATAGGCAGACCTCTCACCGTCTCATCCAAGACAACAGAGTTTGACTCAATCCTTCTTGCTTCAGATTGCAAAACTTGTCTAAAACCAACTGGCAAACCGTCACACTCTTCCATAACCTTTTCCAGAAACACCACTCTCAGTCCCCAACACCGACGGCCACACACCACCGGCCATCACAAAGTCACGAGTAGAAAATCCCAAAACCCTCAACTTTCTCTCTCTAGAAAACCCAATCATTAGAGCATCTCTCTCTGGAAAAAACATAAGCGTCACTTCATCAGTTTTCTTGCCTGTCTGTTTCTCACTGAGCATAAGTTGGAGAGCATATCCTTGCGTATGCCTTCTTTTTAGATGACGTTGTAGGTACCACTATTGCTGATTATCTGAATGCACCTGCGATCTCTCATTTAGCCTAGTTAGGCGCAACATCTTTCGAGGAGGAAGCACATGACACGGACTACGAATGCGACGCATGTGTTTTTGATGGATAGATATTCATGATGGAGAGTTACTTGAATAATGAACCGTCTCTATTAATTTTCTTTTGGATTAGTTAAATTACATTTAGTTAGCTCGTAATTTATAGGATGGCAATACTTAGATTTTTATTGATGGTGATTGTTAATGAACAAATTATTAAAAGATGAAATGCATTGGTATTATTTTTATTTATCATTAGAGATGCTCATGGTTATTCATTAATCTTCCGTCATTTACTAGTCTAAATTATATATGTGGTATTGTGCTGGTATATGTGGTTGGTATGAGTGTGCATCGCTTATGAGATCCTAGTGGGATCAGATCCAAACTACGGAGTTGATCCAATTGTATCTCAAAAAAATTTTCATACCAGCATTTTGGGGTGTGACATACAAAGCTCGAGAAAATAAATTTAAGCTAAAATTCTGCTCACCCAACTAGACATTGTTCTCAAAGATCAATGTCAAATTCCCACTCCGAATTTCAAAGTTCTGTCTTTACCCTCCTCTCCCATCTCCCGTCTCCCGTCTCCCGTCTCCCCATCCTCGGTTTCTCTAATCAACGGACCCAAGATCCTTTCCCCTAAAATATATCTTTGGTTTAATGAAAACTTAGTTGATATTAGTCCTAAAATTTATACATGGCTTCCATTCAACCGTTTGATCGGCCAAATCACCATTCCCACATGGCTCCCAGTGACGAACAAGACGATTTCCATTTATTATTCCTTGATGACTTAGGCTGTGTTTGGTATTGTTTTTGTTTTTTATTTTTGTCTATTTATCAAAAAAACAATTTTGAAAATCATTTTTGATAAAAAAATAAAAAGTTGTTTGGTAACCATTGTCAAAAATAAATCCTTAAATGAAAAACAGATTTGGTATATTATGTCTAAAAATAATTTTGAGATGATCTTCCTCTCCAACAGGTATGGTACAAAATCAAACTAATAAACTGCAGCAAAGCGTTTTCAGAAAGCTAATTGCTCTCCAACTGCTACTTTAAAATGACTTGGCAAAGTTGAGAACCAAGATTCAATCCCGAAGGTTGGATGGTCTACAACCTTACCTGGTTCTCTGTCTCTCTGTGTGAAGGCAAAATGCCTGGAAATGAGACGACCATTGCTTTCTTTCTTTTGCCTTGGTGCCTCTTTTTTTTTTTTTTTTTTTCCGAAGGAGAAAAGACCAGGCAGGTGTTAACCTTGAATCTGCAAAATCTGAAAGAGCCGAAATTGGACGGTTTTCATGGTGAAGAAAGCTATCCAACGTTGTCGTTGTTACACGATCTGATTGTGTTGCTCTAGCAGTGCAGAAGAATTATCACTCTCTGAGGTTTTTCAGTGAATTAGGCGGAGAAGAGAAGAATATCAAGGGCTTTACAAATCCAGAGAGAGAAGGTTATACAGAGAGCTGAAATAAGAATCGGATGGAATCAATGAACTAACATGAGTATTTGACCAGCGCAACAGTGAGCATCTGAATGGAAACGAAAATGACTGAGCTCTAGTTTGAAGACGACGGGCTCTGGTTGCAGAAATTGTCTTTCTTACAATTCCATTTTTAGGTCATATCGTTTCAATGACTGAGCTCGCCAAGAAATTCATAGGTCGAGATCATTGCATCTCCATTACCATTCTCATCGTAAAGTTTCCCCTCACCCCAGAGATCAACCTTCGCATCCAATCTCTCGCTGCTTCGTCACTGGAATCCGGTTCATCGACCTGCCTCAACTCAACCTACCTTCAGATGGCATGACTCAGACACCAGAAGCCATGGTATCAATCTTCTTAGAGGCCCACAAACCTTATGCCAAAAACACAATCACCCAACTCTTCTTCACGCTAGATTCACCGATCTCTCCTACATCAATCTTTACTAAACTTGAGTTGCAGAGAGTTCGAGAGAAAAAAGATGGAGAGAAGACGGTTTTATAAAAAAAAAATTACAATTACATATTTACCCTTAATTTTGGAAGGTTAGAACACGTGGTTACTTGAAGGTTTGCGCAAAAACAGCTTCAACCTCTTTTTGGTAAAAAATCAGAAAGAGGTTTCAATCTCTTTTTGATTTGAGGCTTGTTTTTATTTTTTATTTTTTTTCATTTCATAAATAGCATCTAAAAATGATACCAAACACTTATAAAAACAAAATTTTGTCAGAAAAACAAAATAAAAAATGATACCAAACACACCCTTTATGTGCTTTGTGCTCTCTCTTCGTACATTGCCGCCTTTGTGACTTGTGCCCATGTTTTCTTAAGGACTTGTTTGGTTGATGTAAAAATTTCATATAAATAATATCTTACATAAAAAGTTTCCTCTAATTTTCCAGTGCATTTCTTTATATTTTACATTAAAATAAAACGTGAAAAAACATATTTTTTAAGAAAATTTTCATTTCTCACCATTTTACATAAAAAAAAAAAATGGCCCAAACAGACAAAAGAAAGAAGAAAAAAAAAAAAAAAGGCTTAAGAGACTATATAAAACGTGTACAGACATTGAAGCTTGAAAAGACCTTTTAGAGTGTTTTTAAGACATACAGAAGCTGATCACATGGGTGCTTTTTTTTGCATTATTTTTGGGAATTGTATGTCCTGAACATAAAATACTTTAGGCGTCCATGAAATATTGGATAATCTTCAACAAACATCACCCAGAACTTTAGCAAGTATGCTTTCTGAGGAAAGTTGTGATGAGCTGGTTCACCTGGTCTGGAAATTGCTCCTGAACAAAATGTGTTCCTTCGGGCAAGAATGTGATCTCCAAATCAGGGACCAAATCTTTCACCTTTCCACTCCTCACGTAGTCCTCCATTCCTGGGACTTTGAGGAAATAGTCCTTTCCGCCCATGATCAGAAGTGCTGGCTTTTTAACTCTTGGATCATCAGTCAAGCTCAAGTCCTCTCGTAAGGTCCTACAGAAAGCCACAGTATAAGAATACAAATAAACGGGATGGAAGCTACAGAAGAAGAATTGGATACCTGTACGGGACTTGCAAAGCAGTACGGAATCCAGATTTTTCATATAATGTTGCATACACTGCAAGATCTTCCTCAGTGAACCAGGGAGGTAGAGGGGAAGACGGATCCACCAAGTCCATTATCTCCTGATCCTCACCAGCTATTGGTAATTCACTTCCTGAGAAAAGAATGTAAATGTTCCGAACCACCGTCTTAACATCGAGGCGCCCAAAATCTGCTTCAGCTCTTCCAGGTTCCTAAATTGTAGGACACAAGAATTAATAGTTGCTCTGTTTTTTCCCCCTTCCTAAGCCTAATTATCTTGGGCAATCTTGATATCCCCGACTATTATCACGGAATGATTGTAGGAAATGTTCCACTAAAGGTGCAGTACTTGATTTTGGCATTCAAGCCAAGTCTAGAGGTGAATGTTTGTATATGAGCTATGATGCCTTGTTAAAATTTCAAACAACCATTCTTTGGTCCACTTTGAAGGATCACACTGATTCAAAACTAAACTTTGCTAATGCCAATAGCTCATGATAGGCATTCTTCTCATTGCTTAATCTACAATATAATAAATGTCCATATATAAACAGCTTAAAATTAAACCAGGCAATATCTTGAGTCTTAACTCTATGTAGGTCAAGTTTCCTTTGGACACAGTCAAATGATTCTGATTACTGCAAGGAGACGAAAACGATGCATTACCTGCCATCTCAAAATGTAGAAGCCTTCAGGAAGTTGCTTAAATAATGAAGATGATCCAGCGGGAATATATGGCACTCCCATTGTTACCACTCCCGAGACCCTCTCTGGGAAGATTACTGCAAACAAATTGGCAGGAAAGGCTCCAAAATCTTTCCCAATGAGGAAAGCCTGGTGTCATAGTTTAGATAAATTGCATATCAATTAGATCTCTTTTTTAATTTCAAGCAATGAAAATACAATAGAATATTGTACAGTTCAAACAAAAGAAGAGCAGTCACCATCAAAGAATCATGTTTTACCCTACCTAATGTGTGCAGTAAATCTATAAAGGACCCATCTATAAATTATATTGAAATATTCAACTTCTTTCATTTATCACCCCCTCAATACCACTTTGACATTACATTTCTAGATAGCAGAGATGGATCAAATGAGCCACTGAAAAGTCTAACTTCTTTAAGCAAGTTTTCTAGTGGAAAGCTACACATGTTAGTTTTCCTTGGCGTTTACATAGATATCTTTCTATTACCAACAAGATGAAAAGGTTCCAATCATGGTTTCAGTAATCAATATCAGATCAGTTGATTTGTATATGTTTCGTCCGGTCCCAATCCGATACCCATTATTTCGTATTTTTCTTTTTTTTGTTGGAATCAGCCACGTGCCATACAACCATTGGCTCCGTACCTGATCCGGATCAGCCTCAGATCGGTTTTGGCCATGGCAATGCAAATAGCTTCAACTAAAGCCCATGATCAGCAACAGATTAGCGAGCAAAAGGAAGAGAAATTATTAAAGATGACTTGGGTATTGCAGAATATGGTTTATGGAGAAAAGAATCAAATGGTTCCAAATACAACTAGTGGCCAGTGACAACTACTAGGCATTGAAAACAGGCCATATCATTTCTGAATAACATCAAATATACAATCAAGTTCATTTACCGGGCAGGCAGTACCATTGGAGGGCTAAGAAGAGTAAAAGACTTGTTCATCAAATTATTTAGATTTTTCCAAAATGATAAAATAATTAATCTAACTAAATGAGCAATAATTTGGGGTTTAGGGTCTTACTGCCCAAACCGATTTCCTATTACCTCCCCAACAAACCCCAAATGAAGAATTAAACTGAATTAGAGTTGAATTTGTAGTTCATAACTGAGATAGGAATCATAAGATACCTTGGGAACGGAGAAGAAGTCGAGAATGGCAAGGAGATCTTCAAGGAGGTCCTTGAATGATGCCTTCTCAGGTTCCGGGGGCAGCTGGGAGAGGCCGTAGCCTCTAAAATCGGGTACTAATGCCCTAAATCCGGCATTGGCAACGGCGACCATCTGGTGCCGCCACGAATACCATATCTCCGGGAATCCATGCAAGAACACCACCACGGAAGGCCCTGTAAATTGCAGTAGTCAGTCAAGATAACTCAGAACAGCGTAGAAACAGACGGAGCAGAAAGAGAGAGAATGAAATTCATGGAATTCCAACCGGTTCCTAACTCGGCGATATGAAGCTTCAGCCCTCGTACATCTATGTACTTGTGCTCAATTTGATCCATTGAGAATCAACTCCAGCTAGAGCAAGAGAGAGAGAGAGAGAGACAGAAGAGGAGGCATAAACAGAAGCAAGCCGCCCCTCTGGTTGAAGTCTTCACAATTTTCCACGATTTTAACGATAAAACTGTTCGGAAAGAGCAACAAAGTCAAAACCCTTGGACCCACACTCATCAAATGATCAAAAGCACAAACCTGTTTGTCTTAACCACTCAAGGAATTTGTCTCTCCAACCAAGGAAGAAGCACAAGTCCAGGGAATCGAATCCTCTCCTCCATGGCTTCCCGGCTCCCACCCCATCCAACCGTTGGAGGGGATTGGAGTTTAAGCCGGTTCACCCCTTCAACGATTGAATGGGGTGGGAGTTGGGGAGCCGTGGAGGAGAGGATTTAGATGCCAAGTCCAGTTACTTCCACAAATGTTCCACCAACCTAAGCCGCTTCAAATGCACTAAACGTTCTTTCTCCCTTCGCCGTTTCAAATGCATTGAATTGAACATAATCATTCATTCCAGATCACTTCAAATGCATTGAATGCCTCATAATCTTTCGTTTCATATCACTCATGCCCCGTTTAGGCCCTGGTTGATAATATTTTTGTGTTGGATTCCTTGCTTTTGCTTCAGAGTAAAAATTTTACTCCAGGCTACTTCATGATTATTTGAAAATAGAAACATATTTGATAACGTAGTTCTAAAATTGATTCCAGAACATCTTTGGAACAAAAACATATTTGATAAATACACTATCTTGTCAATCAAAGTTTATAAAACCGGTAGTGCTAATGGTAGGTTAAGGGGGTGGGTGGTGGGGGTTGTTGTGGTGGTGGTGATGGGTGGTGGGTGGTTGTGGTGGTAGGTGGTGGGTGTCGGTGGCGGTGGTTGTGGTGGTGGTGGTAGTGGTGGCAGTGATGGTGGTTGTGGTGGTGGCAATCAAGCCTTTGTTTTGCAAAAAAGATAGGAATGTGAGAGAGGAGAGTTTTTATTTTTATTTTTTTTGTTCTCCCAAAAGATTGCTCCAAAACAAAAAGGCTTGTTTTTTATTCTCCAAAATTTTGGATTCTAGAGCTATTTTATAACCAATTCATTCCCAAGAATTGGAATCCGACCGAGTTTACCAAATGCGATTCTACTCCAAAATTGGCTCCCTGAGAGTCGAAAACCATGGAATCTAGAATTTGGAGTGTTATCAAATAGGCCCTCAACAGCCTAGAAATTCCCAAAATGATTTCAAATATTCTCCCTCACTTCTCCAAAGTTTTCTTCTCAAATCCGAGTGATGGGTCAGAGCAATTCCAACCAACCAATTTGGTTTCTCTAAACCAAACCACCTTCCAAAATCACCCATTTCAGGTAATGACGTTAGTGCTCTCACCCTAGCCTACTCCGTTCAGCAAACACCTCACTACCCGATTGCATCTACTACTCTTAATAAAGACCTTCAGGTACAAGGAAGTGCTCAAATGGTCTCACTTTCCCAAGACCCCACTACTACAAATGATACCAAGAAGCAGGGACAACCGAAGGCAAAGAGAGCCCATAAATTCAAGGAATCCAGTAATGATGATAACCAAGAAGTTGAGCATTTTTTTTATCATATGGCCCCGTGGTGGCCGGAGAAAATCAACCCCACAGGTCATCATGAAACTCATTAGCTGGAATTGTCAAGGTCTGAGGAGTTCCTTGACTGTTCGTACTCTATTTAATCTCCTCAAAGTTGAGAAGCTAGATATGATCTTTCTTATCAAGACTAAATGTAGCGGCAAAAATTACAGCAATTGGTTAAGAAATCCATATTCAAGCACTCTTTCCTTGTTGATCCTCAAGGCATCTCGGGGGGCCTGGCTCTGCTGTGAAATGACCAAATTTCCTTAGACATTCGGTCCGCTGACAATAGGATTACTAATTGTGAAGTTTCTTCCCCACATCAACAAAGTTTTTACTGTTAGAAATTTTAATCCAAGTTGGGGTTTTTCCGAAGGGATTCCTATGAACCCTAATGGATACACCACACAGATTACTAGAATACAAAAGTCATTAAAAGAGATGATAGAACACATATCATTTGCTGTCAAGATTTTCAACCATTTTCTGTAGCCTTAAATGCCTCGATTAGAGCCTTCTACAGCCTCTTGGGATCCCTTTTTGCCTTTGTGTGTATGGGAGCAAAAGAGAGATAAACCAATGGTTGGGAGGGCCCTAACCATGGTATTTATGATACCATCACTAACCTAGAACCATTCCCATAGTGGATTGGGTTGGTAGTCTCTAACCAGTGGTGAACCAGACTTGAACCGGTCAAATCAATAATTGAATTCTCACTTAACAACTGGTTAGGTAATTGATCAAGCCCACCGAATAGGAATTTAACAATCTCCCCCTTGGGCTAGATTAATTACAAAACCACAACCGAAAAGTATGGCCATGGAATCCTATTACACAATAAACCGTCATCAACTTTGATCTAGCCAATGAGCCTACCAATGTCGAGCAACAACGAAAAATACACCTCAGCATATAGCATACAACCTTCTATTAGCCATATACAAAGGTTTACTTAATGACATGAATCGCCTAGAGACATGTATACATGAAAATATTATTTCATGTGGGTCTAGATCGAATAACCTTCGATCTAAATCCCTTGATAAAACCTCATAGACAACAAACCTTGATATTGACCATAGCGAACCGCCATAACTTTTTGGTCAATACCGCACTTTGGCAAACCTCCATGAACTATGGCTAAATACTACTCCATTCATTTGGCTAAATACTGCCTTTATCAATGACATGTCAAATAAATATGTAACATAACAATAAAATAAATGCTAAAGCAAAATAACTATGGTAATAAATATTTGTGCCAAAAATCATAAGCAATATAAATAAACATAATGAAATAGATCATTACAAATGTGAGAAAAGGTCTCCCACAAACCAAGCACAATTAATAACTCAATCATTCCTATATTGGACGTACTGTCCCCTGAAGACTCTAACTGACAAAGTCTTTGTCAGAGAATCTATAATTAAGTTGTTTAATGAATGTGCTCTATAAGAATGCTGTAAAACCCACATTTAGAACACCCAGCCTAACTCGGATTTTCTTACCGTACTAGGGATTTTCACCGTCGACGAACCTGACCCCATGTCAACTTGAAGACCTACTTGAATAAGGTACGAACCATTTTGATCGAACCTTAAAACTTCAGACTTAAACTCTTAAAACCTGCCATCGGTCTCAAAAACCAGCTTTCAATTAGTCGTAGTCGGATAGTCGCAATCGATAAGGCCTTAACAGACTACCCGCGAAAGACAAATTCAAAACTCCATTTCAAGGCACTGTGGAAATATTCCTTGGACCTAGGGACAACCCTAGTGGGTCCCACTCATTCCTAACTGATCTATACTTGATTGAAGAGGTGGAGAACCTAAGGGACTTCTCTGGATGCCATAGTTCTTTATAGTCTCCAACTCTCTAGGGAGTTCTACCCCAAGAGAGAGACTCCTAAACCTTAAAATATTCTCCAAAACCCTCTCTCTCTCTCTCTCTCTCAGAGTGTCAATCTAAACCCTAGTGTTTTGACTCGTTCTTAGAGGGAGGATAGAGTCGAAGGAGGAAGAAGGAGGTTGGGAGAAAGGTTTACCTTGGGAATCACCGAGGGTTTCGATATCATCGAACTATAGCTCGAAACCACTGTAAGTAAACCCTGCTCTACTTTGTATTGGATTTTAGGCCAAGTAAAAAGGATGAGACCATGGTTTGTCAACCATTAATGGAGTCATTGTCTACTGATGGTTGAACGTCAAAAAAGACTATTTAATTCAAATCTGGAACAACCTTGTCGAGATGTAAATTAAACCCCAAACCATGTGGTTAAATTGATTTATGATTTCATAAGCCTAGAATAGGGTTGATAAGTCCATATGGATATCAGGCTAGTAGTTTAACAATGGAGTTCCATAATAAGAAATATGTAGTTTAAAACCCCAAACCAACTCCTCAGAGGAGGTCCAGTTGCTACTTACCGACCGCGAAATATGCAACCGGATTCGCGACCAGATGCATTCGAGAAGTCCATGAAAAGTGTCCAGCCTCAACATCCAGTCGTGACATCTGTGATAGGACTCGTGACTGGTTGGGAACAGAAGGATTCCCGAGAGCAACCGGTCCTGACCAATCGGAGCCGGTTAGTTGCAATCGGTTAGCCCTAGAAAGCCTTGTTTAAGGCTGAATTGAATATACAAAATAACTAATGAGGTTCCCATACAATATGTGACTTGAACATAACCAAGAGTGACCCTTTAGTTGGGAATAACAATTATCTTTAAATCTCAAGTGAGGAAACAAAATCCCTGTCCTATGTGTGGAATGTTTCTATTTGATTATGACTATGAATGCTGTGATCTGATTAT
The DNA here is from genome assembly GCA_028583415.1 of Protea cynaroides. Classification (NCBI taxonomy): domain Eukaryota; kingdom Viridiplantae; phylum Streptophyta; class Magnoliopsida; order Proteales; family Proteaceae; genus Protea; species Protea cynaroides. The sequence goes on along the minus strand of CM053265.1, from coordinate 26,755,465 downwards.
GATAACATGTCATCCAATAATTGTTCTTGCATGTATTTGCATATTTTTTGTTATGAATATTTTGAATGTGTGTGAATATGAATGTGCATTGTGAGCAGTGGTGACATGGTCGAGGACCGTAGGATCTGACTCATTGATTATTTAACTTGTAATATTCTCGCACTCCTAGCAGGACGATAGCATCTTGGGGGGCAAAACGGATGGATTAGGATTCCTGCTGGGTGTGTGTGAGGAAACTACGAGGGATGACATGTAAAATGATGGTTAGTGTAAGACCCATATATGTGACCCTGGCCAATAGGGGGTCAGGTGTTGGTATGGATAGAAGAGGAGGGGGAGGTATTGGAAATGTTTGTTGGAGTGTCATTGGCTAGACCTTTGCCCTACCTCTGTCTTTCTTGGGATGATGTGTAGGAACACCAGGGCTATTGATGTAGACTGGTGAGTGCCTATTCTCTCCTGTTCCTGGAGGTTATGGCTAGCTTTAATGAGTGTGATCAGGCCTTCCTATAGCTATAACATACATTATACCAGACCAGTAGTGTGACCAAGAATAATAATATGATCATGCATATTGCCATTTGCCTATTTGTTTTTTCATTGAGCTCAGGTTGGAGAGCTCATCCTTGTGTACACAAACTTTTTAGTTTATATTGTAGGAAATAATGTGGCTGATTATGTAAATGCTCCGATTGTTACTTTTATGGCGTACATGGACGTGCAAGCTCTAGAGGAGACGAACATGACGCAAACTATAAGCGTGATGCATGCGTGTTCTAGTAAAAGAAGCAAGAGCCGTTGTGTTTATTGCTGGAGAATGCTGACAAAGTTTACTTTAGTTGATTTATTATTCATTTAAGTTTTATTTCATTTAGTTTTAATAGTACTATTTATTAGCCCAATGTTATAGGGCTGAATTATGAATGATTTTAAATTATTGGTTGTGGAATGATGGAACCACAATAACTTTGATACAATGTTAATTACTCTTATTTAAGTATCAATAGAAAGCTTAGTTGGTTTAGTTATTTCTACTATTTTATATAGCTCTGATAAATTAATTATGACATTGGTCGTGATGTGGTTGATATGGGCATGACACCGCTTAAGAGATTCTGGGTTGTGTCACACCCCAATTCCGCACACTTCAGAATGGTGTGATGAACCGCTAGCAAACCAACGGTTCAACCAGGATCTCGTACAGACGGTATCTGGCTGTTTTAAACTTCATATATCCACATTCATAATCAGAGTAAATACACAATAGCGAAAGTCTTATAGTAAATGAACTGAGAATTTACTGTAATATTAATATTAAAATAGCAAATTATCCTATATCAACTAAGACATAAATAAGTATCAAATACATGTCCTTAATAAATCCAAATAAAGAAAACTAAAAATCTAATCGAATACACATGAGTTGCACTCGCAAGAGGAGTCATGTGTATCCACTTCATCTTCAACTTCCATCGTCGCCACGTGACCATACACTAGAGCATTTACATAATCTTCGACGGTAGTACCTGCATCATCAACTAAAAATATTCGACGTCGAGGGAGTGAGCACACATCATGGCTCAGTGAGTAAACAAAACAATGCAACAATACATATGCATGCAGTGAATTCATATCTTTGGTCTGGTTTAAAGTTTGCAATGCACAATAGAAAGGTTGGGTGGTCAAAGGTTAACGTTTATTGACCCCGCTTCTATACACAGGGTGTGGAAGTCCGCCCAAAGGTTAACGTTTATTGTCGTCCCAATCCACCCTACCATAACATTGTACAACAAAGGTTAACGTTTATTGTTGTACAGTGCCATACCAACACGTAAGCCCCTACTGGCGAGGGCTTGCAAACTGGGCTCACAACTAACCAATCCTAATGCCAAACAGTGTATCCAATGCCTCACCCCAGCATCCCTCAGAACGTCCATAGAGATAGAGCTAAGGCCCTCCGGTAGAGTCAGAGACTACAAGGACCGAGACCACCTCCCCTGATACTCTACGACGTAATAGTTCTGCTAAAGTAATAGTGATACGACGATGCTAATGCACAAGACTTGAGTTAAAGTGCTGAGACCTACCAAAGGTTAACGTTTATTGACGTTCCCATCACACCTCCCCTGATACTCACTCGCATTAAGTACACCAACCACACACATACATTCACATGTATATTCCTATCATCATCATCATCATCATGTTATAAACAATAAAGTAAATATGCATGAACAAATAATAGAAATATTAGATGACATGTTATATGCACATTACAAACATATTCGCATAGGATCAAGCATGGCATTGGACTCAAGAAAAGAGAAAACAGTTTATTATTAACCAATTAGTTTAGAGTTTTGTTTCCTCACCTTAGCTTGCTAATAAAGCCTCTTACAAGCTTTAAGATCACCTTTATATTGTTATTATATTGCTAGAAAAGCTAACAAAGTCTATAGAATTTAATTAGAAATAATTCTGAATTTAAAAAACCATTTTGTTAACTGGGGGTCGGAGGTAGGGTCGGAGTAATGATCGACCCTGGGTGCGACCACCCTATTCTGGACTTCCCGAACACTGGGGGTCGATGCTCAGGGTCTGGTAGGGTCGATCGACCATCGACCCCCCATGCGACCCCCTATGGGTTTTGGTCGATTTTCTTCCTTAAATCCATTCTTCGTGTTTGGGGTCCTATGGCTTGTTCCTATAATCCATTCTACACATGTTTTATGGTCTAGAACCATGATTCTACCACCTATATGGCTTTCATGATTTTTCCCCACGGTTTTCCATGAAAACCTAACCATAGGTTGATGGTTTGGGTTTCTTCGAGATCATACTCTCTGCATTATCTATCCTAAGGTCTTTAGCAATTCATGGAATTAATATCCATACCTGAGAAGAATACTCCTTCTCTGCAACTCTTCTCCTCTTGCTTTCTTCTCTTCTTTCCTTCTCTTATCTTTCTCTCAATTCAATTAGGGTTGTAAAAGGAGTAAAAGAGGTTTAGGGACGTCCTATTTATAGAGTAGAAACTCCTAAAATAAGTCCCATTGAGATTTGGAAGGAATCCCATCGAAATTAGGAAACATTCCTAATTTTTAGATTTATCGAGTACCGGGGGTCGATAGGGGGGTCGGAGATCCCGTCGGCTCCTGGTTCCTGAAGTGTCCGACCCCGCATGTAAAACTGGGGGTCTGACTTCTGTCTTGGGGGTCCGACCCTCCCTTGCTGGGTATGCGACCCTCCATTTAATTTAAGTGTTTTTGGGTCAGTTTAATACTTGGGATCGTGATCTCCTTCACGCACTTGGTCCATTTGGGTCATCAATGATGGGTAGACCTGGTTCAAGGTGGTAAGATCGGGTTAGTTTGATACGGGTCTTACAACTCCCCCCTACTTATAAAAATTTTGTCCCCGAAATTGTTCATACCTTCTAAGTCGAATATGTGAGGGTATTGCTTTCGCATAGCATTCTCTTCCTCCCATGTAATTTCTTCCATGTCTCTACTTCTCCAAGTGACCTTGACATAATAGATATCTCGGTTGCATAGTCGTTGAACCTTTCAGCTGGTGATTTCCGTTGGTGTTACTTCAAAAGTCAAATCTTCAGTTAAATCAGGTAGATCTACTGTCAGAACGTGCGTTGGATCTTTGACATACTTCTTCAATAAGGAAATATGAAATACGTCATGCACACTTGACATAGATGGTGGTAGTGCTAACTGGTAAGCCACTTTCCCACGCTTAGCTAAAATCTCATATGGCCCGACATATCTTGGACTTAGTTTCTCTTTCTGTCCGAACCGTTTTAGACCTCGCATAAGTGATACCTTCAAGAATACTTTCTCACCCACAACGAACTCAAGATCTCTGCGTCGAGTATCTGCATATTGCTTTTGACGATTCTGGGTTGTTCTCACTCTTTCCTTGATAATGTCGACCACTAGACAAGTCTCTTCAACAAATTCAGGTCCAACGAAACTATGTTCCCGAACTTCATTCCAAAATAAAGGAGTTCGACACTTTCTGCCATACAATGCTTCATAGGGTGACATCTGTATAGTATCCTGATAGCTATTGTTATAGGCGAACTCGATCAGTGGTAGATTTTCATCCCATGATCCTTTAAAGTCAATCACACATGCTCGTAGCATATCTTCTAGAATCTGAATTGTACGCTCTGACTGTCCATCGATCTGTGGATGAAATGCAGTACTAAATTTCAATGTTGTACCCATAGCCTTTTGCAATCCTTCCCAAAACTTTGAAGTAAATCGTGGATCTCCATCGGACACAATGCTCTCTGGTACACCGTGTAATCGACCAATATTATCCACATACAACTTTGCTAACCTTTCTAGTATATACTGAGGTCGTATCGATATAAAGCGAGCTGTTTTGGTCAGACGGTCTACAATCACCCAAACTGCGTCAACTACTCGAGGAGTCAATGGTAACCCTGTGACGAAGTCCATGGTGATGCAGTCCCATTTCCATGCTGGTTCCGATAACGGCTATAACAGTCCTGCGGGTCTTTGTCGTTCAGCCTTTACATTCTGACAATTTAGGCATTGAGACACAAACTTAGCTACATCTGCTTTCATTCCTCTCCACCAATATAGTTTCTTTAGGTCATGATACATTTTTGTACTTCCAGGATGTATCGAATAGATGGTGGTATGGGCTTCTTTCATCAGTCGGTGTCTAATGTCCACACATTCTGTTTCAGGTACACATATTCTTCCTTTGTACTTCAATACCTTCTCTTCGTCCAAAGTGAACTCAGGGTTAGTCCTACCTTTTTCGATGTCTTCTTGTACCGTTCTCAGGTAGGGGTCTGCTTTGATAGCTGTCTTCACTTCATCAATTATATCCGATATAATCTTCAATGCAGTGAACATATTTGAAAATAGATGAATAAACCCTTGGTTGGCTGATCCATCCGGTGTGTCTATCACATACTGGTCATTGCCGTGATTGAATACCATTCCGGTAGTACTCATTGTTGCGGTTGTGCTAATCTCTCCCTGGGATTTTATCACTGCCTTTCTGCTCAACGCATCCGCTACTACATTAGCTTTCCCCGGATGATATTGGATATCACAATCATAGTCTTTCAGTAGTTCCAGCCATCTTCTTTGTCTCATATTCAACTCCTTTTGATTAAATAAATAAGTAAGACTTTTATGGTCCGATTTAATCTGGAACTTCTCTCCGTATAGGTAATGTCTCCATATCTTGAAAGCATGTACTACTGCCGCCAACTCCAAATCATGAGTGGGATAATTTTTCTCATGTGTCTTTAACTGTCTTGAGGCATAAGCAACTACTTGTTCTCCTTGCATAAGCACACATCCTAATCTCAATCCTGACACATCAGTGTACAAGGTAAATGGCTGTCTGGGAACAGGAATAGTCAAAATCAGAGCGGATATCAATCTTGACTTCAAGGTTTGGAAGCTCTTCTCACATTTATCTGTCCACACAAACTTTTCACCTTTCTTAGTCAGACTAGTGAGAGGTACGACAATCCAGGAATAGTCTTCCACAAATCACCGATAATAACCTGCGAGACCCAAAAAACTTTTAATTTCTGCAATGCTCTTTGGTGCTTCCCACTTTACAATAGCTTCGATTTTGCTAGGGTCCACTTTGATTCCTTCAGCTGATATAACATGGCCTAGGAAGGCGACTTCACTTAGCCAAAACTCATATTTCATAAATTTGGCATATAGCTTCTCTTTCCTTAAACGCTGTAAAGCGGCGTTTAGATTCTTAATATGAGTTTTCTTGTCCTTGGAATATACCAATATATCATCAATAAATACGATAATCAACGTATCCAACATATCGTGGAAAACCCGATTCATAAGTTCCATGAAAGTTGCTGGTGCGCTTGTTAATCCAAAAGACATGACCAAGAATTCATAATGTCCATATCTGGTCCTGAAAGCTGTCTTAGGAATATCACCATGCCTTAATCTTCAACTGATGGTAGCCTGACCGAAGATCGATCTTAGAAAATACTTTTGCTCCTTGCAACTGATCGAACAAGTCATCGATCCAAGGTAGTGGATATCGATTCTTGATTGTCAGTTTATTCAACTCCAGATAATCGATACATAATCGAACGCTACCGTCCTTCTTCTTTACGAAAAATACTGGCGCTCCCCATGGTGATATACTGGGTCGAATATAACCCTTGTCCAGTAGTTCTTGTAGTTGTACTTTCAATTCCTTCAATTCAGTAGGAGCCATTCGGTAGGGTGCTTTTGATACTGGTGCGGCTCCAGGTATAAGATCTATCACAAACTCTGTGCTCGGTCGGGTGGTAATCCTGGTAGTTCCTCAAGAAATACGTCGGGGTAATCCGCACGACATCAATATCTTCCATCCGTGGTGCTTCTTGGGTAAGGTCGACCACTGATACTAGATATCCAACTGCTCCCTTCTCAAGGAACTTCTTCGCCTTTAGTGCTGATAGTATGAGCTTGCGTTTACGGGGAAGTTTGGTTCCCGCAAAACTGAATTTTGCTCCTTCTTTGTCTCTAAATGTTAGCTTCTTTTCGGCGCATAATAGGTTTGCCGAATGCCGAGATAACCAGTCCATTCCTAAGATGACGTCAAAGTCTGCCATCCCAAGTTGGATCAAGGTTGCATCTAAAGTTTTCTCGCCAATGAGAACTGGACATGGCCCATAACCTTTCTCTAACTCCACTTCTAACCCCATCGGTGACCGTACAAGTATTTTGTAGTCCAATGTTTTGATGGGTAAATTCAGCTTCTTTCCAAATGACACAGATATAAAGGAATGAGTAGCTCCTGAATCAAAGAGTACTCTGGCGGGTATGCCATTGATAGGTACGATACCTGTGATTTATTTTACTTAGTCTACATGCTCATACAATGTAATACAACTTAAAAGGTTTCAGTCATACCTGTGACCACATCGGGTAATGCGGGAGCATCTTCGGATGTAACAGCATATACTCGTCCTTGATGTAACTGCTTCTTGGGCTTAGGACACTCCCTTGCCATATGCCCCGCTTGATTGCAGTTATAACATTTCAGACCTTCAAAATTTGGCTTCAGCTGCTGTTGAATTACTGGGGTAGTCTTGGGTGCAGTAACAAAGCCTTCAACACGGAAGGGTTTGAATGTTTTATTATTCCCTCCGTTATAAGCATTTCTAGCTGGCCTTTTCATACCTCTGTTCTATGTAAAATAGCTCTCCTTCTGGCTCGATTCTATAACTCGAGCAATTTGCACAGCTTCGTTGTATATTTTCTTCTCCAAACCCAACATGCTCTCTAATGCTTCCTCTAAGTCCCGTGACAAACCTACGGGTCTTAGTGTCTTCTTCTTGCATGCTGAGTGGTGCAAAGAAAAACAGCTCCTCATAACGCTATTGATATGCATCCACGGACATCTGGCCCTGATATAAACTCAGGAACTCCTTCTCCATAGAATCTTTGAAGCTTCGGGGAAAGTACATCTCAAAAAAAGCTTCTTTATATATAGCCCAAGTCAATAGGGCGTGCTTGGTTAATAGATGGGCCCTGGTTGATTTCCACCAATGATGTGCATCACCTTTTAGCATAAAGGTGGCACATAATACCTTTTCTTCTTCTGTAATAGTCATCATAAGAAAATTTCTCTCCATCTCGTCGATCCAATGTGTTGGCCATAAAGGATCAGACGGTTTACCGTTAAATTCCTTGGGCTTCATCTTCAAGAATCTCTCAACCAGTCGAGAGTGATCCAACTGCTTTTGGGGGTATGCCATAAACATAGGTTGTGGATACTGGTAATTAACCTGAGCTGCTTCCGGACCTGGTACTGGAGTCTGTGCAGCTGGTGGTTGAGGTGTTTGAGGTGTTGGGTGGTTACCCACCGGTGCTGCACTGGTTTGTCCAGTCGGCATTGGTGTAGCATGGGCTGCCTGGAACATAATCCCCATTGCTGCTTGCATTTGAGCCTGTGCGTATTGCATTTGTTGCAGCTGTTGCGATAAGTTCATAACCACGGTTGTTAGCTCCGGTGGTGGGGGTGGCAAGTTTGTAGGATTTGCCTGAACCGGATTTACTAGTGGTGCAACCTGCGGATTACCCTGTGCGTATATATTTTCTTGGCTGGTTTCCTCCACGGGTGGTGGTGGTGGAACTACGTTTCGGCTCTGCCTGGTTACCCTACGTCCAGCCATTTTCCTCTGATATTGGTGATGCCTGGAAAAATCATTAACAAACTTGAGGCAATCATTTATACTTCATGTAGGCATGCTAACCAATGTTATTTTCAAAATTTTCAGATCATTCTGTGAAAAATACTATCTTTTCTATTCAGGGTCGATGGTGGGGGTCGATGGTATGTCCGACCCTCAGTATCTGACCCTGAGAATGTACCTATTCTTCCCGAGAGCCGGGGGTCGATGGATGTCCGACCCCCAGGTGCGACCCCTAGTTTCCTGTCAGATTCTCGAGAGCTGGGGGTCGATACGGGGGTCGATGGATGTCTAACCCCTAGGTGCAACCCCTGGTTTTCTGTCAGGTTCCCGGAAGCTGGGGGTCGATATGGGATGGCTCCCTGTCATTACTTACGACGCGTGCACCTGCCCCGACTTGGTACGCCAGTTCTATTGTAACCTCCAGGTGGTGGGGGATTACAATGATGTTGAGAGGGGTCACGAGTTACGTCAAAGGGGTGAACATCTCGTTTGACTATCGACAGCTAGCCGACCTATTGAGCATCTCCTATGATGGCCCCATGGTTTTCTGTGCTCTTGGAGAGCCCCAGTTCTTCTCTCTACAGATGAGGGCCAAGATCGATAACCAGCTCCTTCGTCCTGATCGCTGGCAGATGAGGGCATGTTATATGCGTCCAGTTCCACGGGTATATTGCAAGATCATTCAGCATAACCTGATCCCGCAGAGTGGTCATTACGAGAGGGTTTCCCAACTGACCCAGTATCTTCTATACAGTATTTGCACTAGGCAGCCCGTCTGCCTTCCGTACATTATCATGCGTACCATGATCACTGCTATGTTGCCCAGTCACACTGGTAACCTTCCTTATAGATGTATGATCACTATTCTGCTTACCCGTCTGGGGGTTGATTTATTGGATGAGAAGATTCAGGAGAAGTCCTTCTCATCACCTCTAGATTGGGAGGCCATTTGCAAGATGGGCATGCAGGATGCTCAGGTCAGTGATGAGGAGAGGAACGCGATGGTGCGCCCTCGCACTCGCGTAGAGATAGCTGACGCTGAGGCAGCTGCCGCTGCCGCTGGAGTTCATACGGAGCCTACTGGTGATGATGACCATATGTACATGGATGTAGACTATATACCACCTCCTTCACCTACGCATGCGGCCGGAGCTAGTACTTCATATGCGGCTGGTCCTTCACATGCGGCTGGTCCTTTTCACCCACCTCCTGATATGATGGAGATATTGCATGAGATCAGAGAGGCTCAGCGCAGATCTGATCTGAGGATGGGGGAGTTACTAGACGCTCAGCGGGTGAGAGTGGATGAGCTACTAGACGCCCAACGTACATCAGACATGAGGATGGGAGAGCTCATAGAGGCTCAGCGCCGGACTGATCAGCGGGTAGCTGATCTTACAGCTAGTCTTCAGACGTCCCAGACTCAGATAGCCTGGTTGACTAGAGTCTACGCTGAGGATTATGATAGAGATCGTGAGGCACCGCCCCCTCCTTCACCTCCAGCTTCATGATTGTACTTATTTTCTTTCTTTGTACTATAGAGTAACTGTCCGGGTTGTGGACAGTACTCTGTTTTAGCTATTTGTACATGTTTGTTTATCTCTCATTGTATTTAAAATTGTTCTTCCTTTAATAGATGCATTATTTTCTTTTCAAATTTGGTCTCAAACATCACTTGTGCTTATAGTGTGTTAATATTACAGTTTTTTTTTTTTTTTTTTACTTTTATCCTATCTCAGTTCACAATTCGTCGTGAATGTATGCCAGTTTAGCGGACACGGCCCGAGATGCTCTAATACCAAGTTGTCACACCCCAATTCCGTACACTTTAGAATGGTGTGATGAACCTCTAGCAAACCAACGGTTCAACCAGGATCTCGTACAGACGGTATCCGAATGATCTAAACCTCATATATCCACATTCATAATCAGAGTAAATACACAATAGCGGAAGTTTTATAGTAAAATGAACTGAAAATCTACTGTGATATTAATATTAAAATAGCAAATTATTCTGTATCAACTAAGACATAAATAAGTATCAAATACATGTCCTTAATAAATCCAAATAAAGAAAACTAAAAATCTAATCGAATACACATGAGTTCCACTCGCAAGAGGAGTCATGTGTATCCACTTCATCTTCAACTTCCATCGCCACCACGTGACCATTCACTGGAGCATTTACATAATCTTCGACGATAGTACCTGCATCATCAACTAAAAATATTCAACGTCGAGGGGGTGAGCACACATCATGGCTCAGTGAGTAAACAAAACAATGCAACAATACATATGCATGCAGTCAATTCATATCTTTGGTCTGGTTTAAAGTTTGCAATGCGTAATAGAAAGGTTGGGTGGTCAAAGGTTAACGTTTATTGACCCTGCCTCTATACACAGAGTGTGGAAGTTCGCCCAAAGGTCAACGTTTATTGTCATCCCCATCCACCCTACCATAACATTGTACAATAAAGGTTAACGTTTATTGCTGTACAGTGCCATACCAACACGTAAGCCCCTGCTGGCGAGGGCTTGCAAATTGGGCTCGCAACTAACCAATCCTAATGCCAAACAGTGTATCCAATGCCTCACCCCAGCATCCCTCAGAACGTCCATAGAGATAGAGCTAAGGTCCCCCGGTAGAGTCAGAGACTACAAGGACCGAGACCACCTCCCCTGATACTCTACGATGTAATAGTTCTGCTAATGTAATGGCGATACGACGATGTTAGTGCACAAGACTTGAGTTAGAGATAGAGCTAAAGTGCTGAGACTCGCCAAAGGTTAATGTTTATTGCCGTTCCCATCACACCTCCCTTGATACTCGCTCGCATCAAGTACATAAACCACACACATACATTCACATGCCTATTCCTATCATCATCATCATCATCATGTTATAAACAATAAAGTAAATATGTATGTACAAATAATAGAAATATAGGATGACATGTTATATGCACATTACAAACATATTCGCATAGGATCAAGCATGGCATTGGACTCAAGAAAAGAGAAAATAGTTTATTATTAACCAATTAGTTTAGAGTTCTATTTTCTCACCTTAGCTTGCTAATAGCCTCTTACAAGCTTTAAGATCACATTTATATTGTTATTATATTGCTAGAAAACCTAACAAAGTCGATAGAACTTAATTAGAATTAATTCTGAATTTAAAAACCATTCTGTTAACTGGGGGTCGGAGGTAGGGTCGGAGTAATGATCGACCCTGGGTGCGACCACCCCTATTCTGGACTTCTCGAACACTGGGGGTCGATGCTCAGGGTCTGGTAGGGTCGATTGGCCATCGACCCCCCATGCGACCCCTGTGGGTTTTGGTCGATTTTCTTCCTTAAATCCATTCTTCGTGTTTGGGGTCCTATGGCTTATTCCTATAATCCATTCTACACATATTCTATGGTCTAGAACCATGATTCTACCACCTATATGGCTTTCATGATTTTCCCCCATGGTTTTTCATGAAAAACCTAACCATAGGTTGATGGTTTGGGTTTCTTTGAGATCATACTCTCTGCATTATCTATCCTACGGTCTTTAGCAATTCATGGAATTAATATCCATACCTGAAAAGAATACTCCTTCTCTGCAACTCTTCTCCTTTTGCTTTCTTCTCTTCTTTCCTTATCTTTTCCTTCTCTTCCTTCTCTTCCTTCTCTTATCTTTCTCTCAATTCAATTAGGGTTGTAAAAGGAGTAAAAGAGGCTTAGGGACGTCCTATTTATAGAGTAGAAACTCCTAAAATAAGTCCCATTGAGATTTGGAAGGAATCCCATCGAAATTAGAAAACATTCCTAATTTTCAGATTTATCGAGTACCGGGGGTCGATAGGGGGTCGGAGATCCCGTCGACCCCTGGTTCCTGAAGTGTCCGACCCCCCATGTAAAACTGGGGGTCTGACTTCTGTCTTGGGGGGTCCGACCCTCCCTTGCTGGGTATGCGACCCTCCCTTTAATTTAAGTGTTTTTGGGTCAGTTTAATACCTGGGATCGTGATCTCCTTCATGCACTTGGTCCATTTGGGTCATCCATGATGGGTTGACCTGGTTCAAGGTGGTAAGACTGGGTTAGTTTGATACGGGTCTTACAGGTTGGACCGAACATAAAATGAGTGTCAGTTCAGTCAGCTCTGAAATTTTACATATCGTAATTTGGGGTGTGATAGATATAATTTTTCTTTGACCTTTTTTCTCTCGCTTAAAAAGATTCAAAATCTGATCTCTATTATGATTTAAAATACTAGATTTCATATTATTCTTTAAGAACCACACAGCTGAACCGCTGTCACAAGACATCTCAATAGACCTAGGTAAAAATTACAACCTTCTAGGTTTGAAAGAAAACTCTTCAACCAGATACATTACTTATTAGATCAACATAGAGTTACAAACTCTACTTCACCAAGAGGGTAATGCATGGATAAACTTCTTTGCATTTTTTCTCAAAAGGGTACATCTACTTTCATGACCAACCCTGAGGTAGGTTTCTTATCACCAGTGCAATCACCAAGTACTACATCACAATAGCCAAGAGTGTCACTATTGCCACAAATGAGCATATAATCCTGTAAGCATCCCATTTTTGTCACCCTCAGCATAAGTGAACCAACATGGCAGATTTTTGAATTTTAACCCAAGGGTTTGTGATTCTCTAATGAACCCCACAGTAGGGTCATTGGATATTACCTACTTGGATGTAAAGGCTGTGAAATTATCTTCGAAATGAGACCGGAATCATCAAATTCTGACGTCAAATAAAGAAGATACCGTAGTTTATAAGTGCAAGGGCATTTACGTAATTATTATATGATGCATGCATTATTATTCAAACTTCAAGACATCATATCTTGGTCATCTGATATTGGAATCAGATGATTCAAAGGTTAATATTCCTTATTTTCAGTCCTCTTCGAACTGGACGTGAAAAATCCCAGGTTGAAGTCACCAGTGGGTCCCATGTAAGCTTTCATGTAAAATTATTGTTAGAACTTCAAAGCTTCATATCTTTGTCGTTCTACGTCGGATTCAGATGATTCCAAGGCCATTAATCTTCATTAGTGATGTTCTACAAAGTGGACGTAAAAAATCTCGGGTAGAAGTCTCCAAAGGGTCCCAAGCAAAATTACACATGGAAATGGTCATTTAATCTTCAGAAATTCATATTTTGGTCTCCCCATATCCAAATCAGGTAATTTCAGTTTCATTATGTTCTATTTTTAGCACACTACAAAATGGACATAAAGGATTTTTGGTAGAAGTCCCCAAACGATCCTATGCAGAATGGTCAGCCAAATTATCGATAATTGGCCTGCTTAAACTTCATAAATTAATAAGTTGGTGATTTTATTTTCAAATGAGGTGATTCAAGTTCTAGTATTTCTCATTTTTAATGCTCTACAAAGTGAACGTAGAAAATTTAGAATAGATGCTATCGGAAAATTCCATATGGAAGGCTGACAAAAATGGACTATGAAATATCAACCTTGGTCCAAATCTAGCTTAGTCTAACTTAGTCCGGCCCAGTTCAGATTAATCCAGACCATGTTATGTCAGTCCATATGCATGCATTTCTTTTATATGTGTATAATGTATAATATATTATATGTATATATATATATATATATATATATATATATATATATATATATATATATATATATATATATATATATATATATATATATATATATATATATATATATATATATATATATATTATGGATATATTATATGTATTAATACATATATATATATATATATATATATATATATATATATATATATATATATATATATATATATATATATATATATATATATATATATATATATATATATATATATATATATATATATATATATATATATTTATAGGAAAGAGAGAGGAAAGAGAGGCCGTGGAAAGAGAAAGGAAAGAGAGGCCGTGGGAAAGAGAATGGGAGAAAGAAAAAAAAGGAAAGGGAGAGAAATACAAGAAAAAAGGAAAAAAAAAGGATCTCTTTTACGTTTTCTAGAGAGGAAACAAAAAAGGAAGGAAAAAGGAAGGAAAGAAAAAAAAAAGAAGAAAAAGAAAAAAAAAGAAACGTTTTCTAGAAAGAAAACGTGAAAAGAGAGGTAGAAAGAAAAAAAAGGAAAGAAAAGAAGGAAGAAGAAAGAAAGGAAAGAGAGAAGGAATTTTCTAGAAGAAGGAAAGAGAGAAAGAAAAGAGAGAAGGGATTTTCTGGAAGAAGAAGGAGAAAAAGGAAAGAAAAGAAGGAGAAAAAACGTGGGAAAGAGAGAAGAAAGGAAAGAAAAAAAATGGAAAGAAAGGATTTTCTAGAAGAAAAAGAAGAAAATGAAGGAATAGAGAAGAAGGAAAGAAGAGGAGAGGATCTTCTAGAAGAAGAAAAGAGAAAAAACGTGTGGAAGAGAGAGGGAGAAGAGAAAAAGGAAGGAAGAGAAGAAAGGAAAGAAGAAAAAAGGAAAAAAAAAGAGATTTTCTAAAAAAAGAAGAAAAGGAAAGAAGGATCTTCTAGAAGAGGAGAGAAAAAGCATAAATAAGCCAAGAGAAGAGAGAGAGGGCTTCTTTTTCCAGACCATAAGGAGAGGAGGACGTAAGTGAGAAAGAGAAATGTGAGAGGGGGAGAAAGAAAGAGAGAAGAAGAAGAGAGAAGAAAGAAAAGAGGAGAAGAAAAGAGAGAAAGAGAAGAGAGAGAGAAGCAGAGAAAAGGAGCAGGAGGATTCGCATTCAAAGAGCTTGATACGATCTCCAAACATCCTACACCGATGGTTTCACTGGATTTGAGCACAAGGTTAGTATCCTAAACAAATTTAGAGGTCGTTAGAATGCTCGAATGCCAATTTTTCTTGAAAAAGACTAATTTTTATGAAATCTCAATCAGGAATGCTCTATTACATGCTTGTTAATGTTAAGATGCCTATGTCTAGCATTTTTCATAAATGATAATTTGTTTAATCTATTCAATGATGAAGTTTTGAATGCTATATGATGATGTTTGATGCTTTCTGCAAGTTTCATAAAGTGGTTTTCTAATATGAAATTTCTAGATTTAGGATTTAAACTTAGGACGTACATCACATGTAGTTTTTCCTAGATTTTGAAGCCCAAATTTTTATGGGAGTCTCTTTGATATGTTAAAATACTACTCTAAAAATTTCGTTCCATTTGAAAATGGAAAAATATATCAAAAAATTCATCTTTGACATTGCGATTTTACTCGGATGTAATGCAATCCTCCATCAAAAAGTCTCTAGACAAGGGTCTTATGGTCATAATTAGGAAATTAACTTCATATGAACTTTTTAGACATGAAATTCGTCTCAAAAATTGCACTGGTTTTGTATTTTTTCAATTTTTTTACTGAATTGATAATAATTTTTAAGTGCATAGTGCTCTGATTTTGAATCTGTCATGATGTACTGATTTGCATGATTGAAAAGAATCATTTTTCACAAAGAAAATATACTGTTTTAACTTATTTTTTTGAATGAGATTTTAGATCAGACAGTTATCTACATAGATATATGTCTGGATTTAATTTTTATTAACTATAAGATTTTATTTGGAATTTATGGTGCAACTGGTCAAAAATCTAGAATAGATTTGACCAGTGCACATGTCCGATCTTAGGGCATATCTTTGACCTATTTTTGCTCTTTGTTGGGATTCGACTCCCTCATATGAAATATAATATATTAAGTCATATTTCTATAAAAAAAATTTGATCTTGATTTGAGTTGCAGAAGACCTACTTATGGTCATTTTTGTGTAATGTGACAGAATCTGAATGCAGTTCATAGCTTTGTCCATTATCTGAAACCTTGTGTCACAATTTTGACAGTTTTGAGTCATTAATCTTTCCAAATGTCTTCATAAAAATTATAATTTTTCAAAGAACATTGAATATATGTTTTTTTTTAATAATTTTGCACTTTTCAAAAAAAAGTTTCATTGATGTCTCATTCATTGTAACATGCAAATTGATTGTTTGAGCAAATTTTGTCATATTTGGATAAATGGCTATATTTGGAGCATTCATATATTTTGTTTGGATTGTGCATACCATATTTGCCATATTCTATGTGTTGCTATATTTGGTAGAATAAATAAATTTTTTACCATATTTAGCAAAATCATAATTTCTTACCATTTTTAAGTCTTACTATGCTTAGAAAACAGCATATAAGATCTTTTATTTTTTTGAAAAAATTCATGTCATATATGTATTCTATGATTGGTACTTACCATATTGATATATAGATGCATATTAGATCTTGCCATATTAGGTTTTGCCATGCTTAGATTAGCATATTAGATCTTGCCATATTAGGTTCTTGCCTCATTTGCAATGCATGCCATATTAGGGAGATTTTCATAATCTTACTATATTTTGTGATAGTTACCATAAATATCATATATGCCATGCTTAGAATATTCCATTTATGATACTGCACCCTAGTCGAACTGCCATATCTGTACACCTAGCAAACATATTAGGTGTGGGGACGTGCATTTAGGCACCCACATTCTTGGGAAGGGCATAATGGGAATAATACAACTTAATAAAGAAAGAGAATGTTTTGCCAAACCTTCCAAAATTAGAACTTAGGATGAAAAGGGTAATTCAGGATGATTTCCACCTCTCAGTAAACCCTAAACCTAGAATAGGTTCTCAATCCTAAACCTAGAATGGGTTCAAAACCCTAAACCTAGAACAGATTCTCACATTCTAACCTAGAACAGGTTATTCCATCATTTCGAACTATGCAGATTCTGATTCCTAGGACAAATCCTAGGATACACAGGCCATTTGGGATAATCTCAAATTCGGATCCACACCTTAGTCCACTCGGACTATCCATAGATCCACTAGGATATCTATCCACATTCCAACCCAGAAAGGGTTATCCAAACCTTAGTCCACTTGAACTATCCATAGATCCACTAGGATATTTACCCATATTTTGACCCAAATAAGGTTATCCACATTCCAACCCAAATAGGGTTATCCACATTCCAACCCAGATAGGGTTATCCACATTTTAACCCAGATAGGGTTATCCATATTCCAACCCATAAAGGGTTATCCATATTTTGACCCAAATAGGGTTACCCATAGATCTACTAGGACTATCTGTCAGTTCGCATGGACTATCCAGATCCTAACCCATAGGGTTTCTCATCCTTTCAAGCATAAACTTCAACTTGAACAATGAACTTAATCATGCACAAGCATAAATCACAGCCATAAAGTTTAATCACACCTGAACTACGATGGTGAACTTGATATTCAAAATAATTCCGTAATACGTAGGCAATTTGATGGATACAGATTCAGTTCAATGATATCAAACCACTTGGTTTGGTTCGATTTAATAGATAGTGTCTAGCATAGGAAAGGTATAGGAGACTGATTTTGATCAGGCAGTTTGGGTGCCTAACCCATTCCCATAATCGTAACCTGACGCTTACCCAATCTTTAATGGACCAAAAATCTAATCTAAGGGTCATGAGTCAATAGAAGTCTTACCTTGGGGTGAGATTTCACATTTCTAAGGTCCTAGACCTTAATCTAGGTGGCAACTTCCAAGATTTTCAATCTTTGTCCTCACAAATCCATGATCCTCTGCAAGTACTACATGACCTCTATTTTCCCAATGTTCAGTGAGCTATAACAACATCCAAATGAAAACATCTCATAATACTCAGAACAAAGACTATGTGAGAATAAATGTAAATTTGAGCATACACCAAGCTGCTTACTATAGATGCTCTCTCTCAATATCAATCCTTGTACACAACTCTGTCAATTTGTCACCTTTACTGACTTAAGCATCTACAACTTAAGTATTATACATGCATACTGAATTGTTTGAGAACATGAACAACATATGCACTTTGAGACAAATCCAAAATTTTACTTTTCCTCTCACGAGGAAACTCAATGTTAAGTACAAAGGTACTTACCCACACACTCTTCATCTTGAAGTTATCAGACATAAAGGCTTTGGTTTTAACTAGGAAATGAATCTGCTCCCACTGACCTATGGATATATACAATGACTAAAGACAATCACAACAAAGTTGTCAAAAGATACAACTCTATTAAATTTTCAGGTACCCCTACTTGGATATCTGTTTAATCCATATATTGACTTAACAAGTCTACAAAATATATGTAAGACCCGCACTCCGTAAACCCGGTTTAAACCTTGGTTTTGTGTCGTGACAGGTCTTCCGATCATCACTGAGCCAGACGGGACGAGCGGATGACAATCAGGTATGAAATCGGACCAAAGACGACCAATTAAACCTGATTTCAGGTTGACCGGTCGATGGTACCGGTCTTGGTACCGGTCGACCGGTATAGTCTGCGCAGCTAAGTGCGGAAATCCAAAAATTGACTTCGGAGGGTCCCACTTTCCTGATTTCGAATCCTAGAGGTTTCCTAATCCTAGTAGGGTTACTAAACCCTATTTTTAGCCTATAAATACACCCTTTAGCCTCCTCAAATCCTTTCCATTGTCTCTCACAAACCCTAGAGAAGAGAAAGAGGTTGGAAAGGAGAAGGAGATAGGAAGAAGAAGAAGGTGCCGCCATTACCGTTCGACGACGCTCACTCTACGCCAGTCAACGGTAAGTGTTTTAACCATTCT
Source organism: Protea cynaroides (assembly GCA_028583415.1). Classification (NCBI taxonomy): domain Eukaryota; kingdom Viridiplantae; phylum Streptophyta; class Magnoliopsida; order Proteales; family Proteaceae; genus Protea; species Protea cynaroides. Next base: position 26,736,563 of record CM053265.1, on the reverse strand, counting down.
TCTTACCCTATGACCCAAGGTTAGTTGTGTGGGTGGATCAATACCATGCAAAGTATGTATTGATCTAAAACCCTAAATTGGCCAATAAACCCTAAGTTTCCGTCAATCCTAGATTCGAGTTTCGAGATGATATTCATCGAAACAAGACTCGAATGAGTTGGGGATAACTCTAACTCCAAGATTAGACTTATAATGGATAGGAGAAACCCTGAAAATTCATGGAGATTGATCGACGAAAGTCGACAAATCAAGTGTATGGTCTTCCGGAGACATACCGGTCGACCATACCGGTTGACAGTCTGTTCACAGTGCTGCGACCGGTATGGTGAGACCGGTCAGATTTGAAAGGCTGGTTTTGACCTTGTTGGTTTCCGACCAACATGAAACCCTAAGAAAACAATTCTAATGAAACCCTAATATTATGTAGGACTCTGTGATAGCACGTTCGGATCTTGCGACGTGGAGAAAGTTAACAAACGAGCGTCAGGTAAGGGAATCTGACCTAAACCTAATAATTAATGGACAGTAAATCATTGTTAATCACCTGATTATATGAGCTGTGTTGTTTGTGCATATTCACATGCCATCCTTTACTTTTAGTTATTATTACTGTTCATGCATTGATAGGATGTGATTGTTAGGCATGTGATTGTTTTCGTTAGTGTGTGGAGTGGGGCATGGGCCTGGGATCACTCTTTACATTAGCACCTTTTGTAGTATTCTGTCTTAACATGCTTGGTACGGGTGGGGTATCAGGGGAAGGTCGTGGTACGGTGGTCTCCGATATTGATGTTGGCTTGGCCATTGTTATGTGGCACTGTGGTCTCCGATCGACGCTGGCTTGTCCACGATGCTTTAGCTCTATCTCCATGACGTAGGGAGTTATGTTGGGATAGGGTCTACCTGCGTTATGTTTCTATCCTAGTGGGTTAGTTGCGGATAGGGCATTAGGGGAGGTGTGGGAATGCCTTAGCTCTATCTCTATGCCGTGACGGATGTGCTAGGATAGAGCATACATTGATGACATATAAGATTGGTTAGTTGCGAGCCCAGTTTGCGAGCCCTGGCCAGTAGGGGCTTAGGTACTGGTATGGGTAGAGTATCAGGGGAGGTACGTGGGTATCTTAGCTCTATCTCTATTCCATGATGGGTGCATGTGGGCCAATTGGGGTGTGATCCATGAGGTGCCACACACTCGTGTATAGAGGTACGGGGGCCACCAAACCTTTCTATAGCACATTGCAAACATAAAACCAGACCACAGCATAAAATTGATTGTTACTCATGCATAATATTGTGAAACTGTCTGATTGTTTTACTGAGCTGTGTTGTGAGCTCACCTTTTGTATATACATTGTTTTTAGATGCTGATGCAGGTTACACGGTGGATGACTACATGAACGCTCCTACGTATGGAGGTGTAGCTGCTCTGGATGTGCAAGTAGGAGAGGACGAGCATGATGCTTCATGCGAGTGCCCTTTCTGCGTGTACCCTTGATCAGATTTTATTTGTTCCTTTCATTTATTTTTGGTTGGATTAAATGGATGTATGGATATTATTTTATGTGTTTGAATTTGGATAATGGGATATTTATTTAAATTATCAATAGATACTCAGTTCATTATATTTAAAGTCTTCCGCTGTATATTTATATTCTGATTGTGCTTATGTGTAATGGTTTGTATGAGTGGACACGGCCTATTCGAGATCCTGGTGTGAACCGTTGGTTCAATGACGGTTCACTCACACCATTCTGGTTGGATCAGAATTGGGGTTTGACAACTTGGGCATCGAAACCAGAGGCCGGGCCAAGTACAAATGCTGCATTGTGTGCTGCAGCCTCGAGTTCAATGGAAATTGATGAAGAACATATTATAGAGACTGCAGAAGATCCAATTGAGCAAGGCTTGATTCATAAGTTCACAATGATGTTTGCCGCATTGAAGATCTCACCGGATCTAGTTGATGAAGTCAAGGTAGCAATCCTACAGGATCCTCATCTCAAGACGGTGCAAGAAGACTTAGAGAAGGGTACAAGCAATCCTGACTTTACCTTGGATTCAGACAAGGTACTCAGGTATCGTGGACGGTTATGTATACCTGAGAGCGAAGAGTGCGATATCAGAGACCGAGTTATGACTGAAGCTCATTACACTCCATATTCGGTACATCCAGGAAGTACCAAAATGTACCATGATCTAAGAATACTATATTGGTGGAGGGGTATGAAGGCTGATATAGCTCGTTTCGTGTTTCAGTGTCTGAATTGTCAACAAGTTAAAGCGGAAAGGCAGAGACCCACAGGTTTACTACAGCCATTACCAGAACCTGCATGGAAGTGGGATTGCATTACTATGGATTTTGTCACTGGCTTACCTTTGACACCAAGGCCAGTGGATGCAGTTTGGGTTATAGTACATCGACTTACCAAGACAGCACAATTTATTGCGGTCAGACTTCAGTATACCGTGGAGAAGCTGGCCAAGCTATATGTTGATAATATAGTCAGACTTCATGGCGTTCCGGAGAGTATAGTATCTGACAGAGATCCCCGTTTTACATCAAAGTTCTAGGAAGGATTGCAGAAAGCTATGGTAACAAAGTTGAAGTTCAGTACAGCCTTTCACCCTCAGACAAACGGACAGTCAGAGCGAACTATTCAAATTTTAGAAGATATGCTCAGAGCTTGTGCATTAGACTTCAAAGGAGCTTGGGATGAGAAACAATCACTTATCGAGTTCGCTTACAACAACAGCTTTCAGGCTACAATTCAGATGGCCCCATATGAAGCACTATATTGGAAGAAGTGTCGTACACCTCTGTTATGGAACGAGGTGGGAGAAAGAAGAATTGTAGGACCGGAGTTTGTTGAAGAAACTTGCCGAGTGATTGATCAGATCAAAGAGAGAGTAAAGAAAGCTCAAGTTCGACAGAAGCACTATGCGGATAATCGACGTCGAGATCTGGAGTTTGCAGTGGGTGACAAGGTATTCTTGAAGGTATCACCGGTGCGAGGTCTGAAACGGTTTGGTAAGAAGGGGAAGCTATGCCCCAGGTATGTGGGACCATATGAGATATTGAACCGACGTGGAAATGTAGCATATCAATTGGCTCTACCACCATCTATGTCTAGCGTTCATAATGTGTTCCATGTATCATTACTGAAGAAGTATGTCAGAGATCCATCGCACATCTTGACCGCTGATCCCACAGACTTGACTGAAGACTTAACTTTTGAGGTGGTACCTGTAATGCTCTCAAGTCGAAAAGTTCAGCAACTTCGAACCAAGGATATCCATTATGTGAAGGTACATTGGAGAAGCCAAAATGTGGAGGAAATTACTTGGGAAGAAGAGAGCGTGATGAGGAAGGAGTACCCTAACCTTTTCGACGATCAAGGTACGTTCAAATTTCGAGGCCAAAATTTCTTTTAAGGGTGGGGGAGTTGTAGAACCTACATGCAAATTTTGGGAATAAATTTCTTTTAAGGGTTGTGGAGTTGTAAGACCCACACTCCGTAAACCCGGTTTAAACCTTGGTTTTGTGTCGTGACAGGTCTTCGATCATCACCGGGCCAGACGGGATGAGCGGATGACAATCAGGTACGAAATCGGACCAAAGATGACCAATTAAACCTGATTTCAGGTTGACCGGTCGATGGTACCGGTCTTGGTACCGGTCGACCGGTATAGTCTGCGCAGCTAAGTGCGGAAATCCAGAAATTGACTTTTGAGGGTCCCACTTTCCTGATTTCGAATCCTAGAAGTTTCCTAATACTAGTAGGGTTACTAAACCCTATTTTTAGCCTATAAATACACCCTTAAGCCTCCTCAAATCCTTTCCATTGTCTCTCACAAACCCTAGAGAAGAGAAAGAGGTTGGAAAGGAGAAGGAGCTAGGAAGAAGAAGAAGGTGCCGCCATTACCGTTCGACGACGCTCACTCTATGCCAGTCAACGGTAAGTGTTTTAACCATTCTTCTTACCCTATGACCCAAGGTTAGTTGTGTGGGTGGATCAATACCATGCAAAGTAGGTATTGATCTAAAACCCTAAATTGGCCAATAAACCCTAAGTTGCCGTCAATCCTAGATTCGAGTTTCGAGATGATATTCATCGAAACAAGACTCGAATGAGTTGGGGATAACTCTAACTCCAAGTTTAGACTTAGAATGGATAGAAGAAACCCTGAAAATCCATGGAGATTGATCGACGAAAGTCGACAAATCAAGTGTATGGTCTTCCGGAGACATACCGGTCGACCATATCGGTTGACAGTCTCCTCACAGTGCTGCGACCGGTATGGTGAGACCGGTCAGATCTGAAAGGCTGGTTTTGACCTTGTTGGTTTCCGACCAACATGAAACCCTAAGAAAACAATTCTAATGAAACCCTAATATTATATGGGACTCTGTGATAGCACGTTCGGATCTTGCGACGTGGAGCAAGCTAACGAATGAGCGTCAGGTAAGGGAATCTGACCTAAACTTAATAATTAATGGACAGTAAATTGTTGTTAATCACCCGGTTATATGAGATGTGTTGTTTGTGCATATTCACATGCCATCCTTTACTTTCAGTTATTATTACTATTCATGCATTGATAGGATGTGATTGTTTTCGTTAGTGTGTGGAGTGGGGCATGGGCCTGGGATCGCTCTTCACATTAGCACCTTTTGTAGTATTATGTCTTAACATGCTTGGTACGGGTGGGGTATCAGGGGAAGGTCGTGGTACAGTAGTCTCTGATATTGATGTTGGCCTGGCCATTGTTATGTGGCGCTGTGGTCTCCGAGTCGACGCTGGCTTGTCCACGATGCTTTAGCTCTATCTCTATGCTGTAGGGAGTTATGTTGGGATAGGGTCTACTTGCGTATTGTTTCTATCCTAGTGGGTTAGTTACGGATAGGGCATCAGGGGAGGTGTGGGAATGCCTTAGCTCTATCTCTATGCCATAGATGGCTGTGCTGGGATAGAGCGTACATTGATGACATATAGGATTGGTTAGTTGCGAGCCCAGTTTGCGATCCCTGGCCAGTAGGGGCTTAGGTACTGGTATGGGTAGAGTATCAGGGGAGGTACGTGGGTATCTTAGCTCTATCTCTATTCCATGATGGGTGCATGTGGGCCAATGGGGGTGTGAACCATGAGGTGCCACACACTCGTGTATAGAGGTGCGGGGGCCACCAAACCTTTCTATAGCACATTGCAAACTTAAAACCAGACCACAGCATAAAACTGATTGTTACTCGTGCATAATATTGTGAAACTCTCTGATTGTCTTACTGAGCTGTGTTGTGAGCTCACCCTTTGTGTACACATTGTTTTTAGATGTTGATGCAGGTTATACTGTTGATGATTATGTGAATGCTCCGGCGTATGGTGACGTTGCTGCTCTGGATGTGCAAGTAGGAGAGGACGAGCATGACGCTTCATGCGAGTGCCTTTTCTGCGTGTACCTTTGATCGGATTTTATTTATTTAATTTCCTTATTTTTTATTGGATTAAGGGGATGTAATGATATTATTTTATGTGTTTGAATTTGGATAGTTGGATATTATTTAAGTTATCAATAGATACTCAGTTCATTCTATTTAAAGTCTTACGCTGTATATTTATATTCTGATTGTGGTTATGTGTAATGGTTTGTATGAACGGACACGGCCTATTCGAGATCCTGGTGTGAACCCAGGGTAAACCACCGCCTCTCAGGCCTCCCCGACTGGTTCAATGACGGTTCACTCACACCATTCTGGTGTCACACCCCAATTCTGATCCAACCAGAATGGTGTGAGTGAACCGTGAACCAACGGTTCACACCAGGATCTCGAATAGGCCGTGTCTACTCATACAAACCATTACACATAACCACAATCAGAATATAAATATACAGCGGAAGACTTTAAATAGAATGAACTGAGTATCTATTGATAATGTAAATAAATATCCCATTATCCAAATTCAAACACATAAAATAATATCCATACATCCATTTAATCCAACCAAAAATAAATGAAAGGAACAAATAAAATCCGATCAAAGGTACACGCAGAAAGGGCACTCGCATGAAGCGTCATGCTAGTCCTCTCCTACTTGCACATCCAGAGCAGCAACGTCACCATACGCCGGAGTGTTCACATAATCATCAACAGTATAACATGCATCAACATCTAAAAACAATGTGTACACAAAGGGTGAGCTCACTACACAGCTCAGTAAGACAATCGATCGATTTCACAATATTATGCATGAATAACAATCAATTTTATGTCGTGGTCTACATCTTCTCGATTTATACCCGACTTAACGGATGTACGTAATCTTTCTCCGTGATTTATTCATGTAGTGCCTCATCCAATGACATTATATACTCGATAAAACCTATAACCTTGAGGTTAAGATTTGTAAAACCTCTATTTCCATGTATTTGGACCACCGTGTAATTTAACAACCTTGGATGCCTCGTTGGATTACCACAGATTTACTCTTGATCCTTTAAACCTAGGTTCACTAGATAAAGCAAGTGTTCATCATTATGCTAAATTGAAGGAAGGAAATTAATTGTTTTGGATAAACATTCTGATTCTTACATTTTTCGACATCAATTGAAAAGATATTTAATGATAATGGAATTATTGGAAGAAAGATGATTGAATTCAGATTAGATTCTATAGCCAAGAGACCTCAGATGAAGTAATGGAGAATCTATTTTGAGATTGCTGAATGGATGGATATGAGTCATGTCTATAAAAAAGTGCATGAGAAAGAAGTGAAAACTATCAAAAGTAGCCAATAAAGAAATAGATAGCACACAAAGTAGAGTTGAAGATGGCTATATTGGTATGAATTTTGACAAGGCAGAAGATTCCTAAAGGCAAATCTAAGAGTGAATACAAGGATAAAGTCAAAAATCATGGCATTGATAGTATTCATATTAGTACAAGTAATACTTAGTTATGCCCAATGTCGAGTGAGATGATTAAGAAAAGACCAAAAGAGTTTAGCTGAATTAATGAATTTATAAGCATATACCCTAATGCTTATAGGTAGACTTGGGATATGAAGTAACAATCATAAGATACTTTTGAGGTATATGATAGAGAGATCAGGGTAGAACATCAGAGATAAAAGAAATATAATCTACTGAGTGCAATATGAGATTTTGACGATAGTCTTTGAAAAATCATAAGAGATGAAGGAACTAGACAAGCTCTTAAGACCATTACACCAGATTTTGTTAGTTCAAACCCTTTTGGACTAAATGTTGCATTAGATGAATGTTATGAACAATAATCGAATCATATGGATGGACAGAATTTGGATGTAACCTAAATTGACTTGAGATGGCAGACTTTGACGTCATCTTGGGAATAGAATGGTTGTCTCAACACTCTACAAAGTAGTTATGTGCATAAGAAGAGGTTATCATTCAAGAATAAAGACTGCATATAATTTAGTATTATTGGAAATATGTTGCGAAAGAAGTGAAAGCTGATCCTCTCTATGCTAAAGGCGTAGAGATGCTTTGAAGAAGGAGGTTGGATATATGGTATCTGTGGTATACGTTACCAAGATGTGAGACTCCAACTACTGAGTTATTAGACAAGGGTCCTACAGCTGGCACGCATCACCTGGGAGCGCCAATGCAATCGAAGAAGAAGGAGGGTAGTGTCGATTAAGTATAACCAACGGAACTAAACAAGCTTATGATCAAGAATCAATATCTACTACCTTAGATTGATGACTTGTTTAAACAGCTTGCAAAGGAACAAAGGTATTTCCTAAGATTGATCTTCGTCAAGATATCATCCCAAGAATTTGGACAGCGGGATTTCGAAGATAGTTTTAAAACCGGGATGGGCCAATTATGCGTTCTCGATTATGACGCTTGATTAACCAATGCCCTACATCTTTAATGGAACTCGCGAACTCGGGTGTTTCATGGCATGTTGACACGCCGGGCCATAGTTTTTCATAGATGAGCATGTGTAAGCGCTTATTCCAAAGAATGAAGCAACTCATACAACGGATTCTAACAACTTCACAAAAGCCGAAATGAAAAAGCTTTATGCCAAGT